>CM063503.1:41327181-41442181 GCA_032207245.1 Pardosa pseudoannulata
CACTGATTACCTAAAATAAAATATATAAATTTTAATCTAATACATTCCATTATTTTGTAATTAAGTGCAAACTAAATAAGATGTGAATTTAAAGAACAAATTAAATATTCTTTTATGCATATTTATTTTCACAATTTTAGAATATTTTTTTGAATTGTGGATTTTTTTTGTTTCAATAAAAACACTTTTGATGTTTTATCCACTCCTCATTGGTTACATAGAATGAAAATACCAAAAGAAGAAAACTGTTTTTTCAATTAGCATTAATGTTGTTATTTGGTAGACAACTGCATTCCAAGTCTGTAATACTCTCTTTACCTATTACATAAAATGAATAAATTACCAGTCATAATCAGGATTGGCTTCATTTGAAAAAAAATTTTTTTTTTTAAAACTTGAAAAAATTTTTTTAAATTTTCTCAAATTTTTATTTTTCCTACATATTAACTAATAATAAATATATTGAATTAAATCTATAATATATATCACATATTTCATCTTGACAATGATCCTAAATTTTGTTTATTTAGAGGGGGTCTAAACTGCTAGAAAAAACAAAAACTTAAAAACTTTTCAGGGAAAAATAGTTATCTGTATAAATACAATAAAATCTAAATTAAACAAAGTTAATAAGAATGTATGATGAAAAAAAATAATATTGAAGTATTACATGTGATAAAATTAATTGAAAAATGGACAAGAAAAATTGGGAAAAAATATGAATATCTGCAAATAAACATGGGATAATATTTGTAATTAATTCTGCTACTTATCATATATAACTTACAAATTAACTAAAAAAAAAATCTTCTGAATGTTTTAACACAATACTGCTAATAAATATAGAGCAATAATTTAATACATTTTATTGAAAAGAAAAAACTTCAAAGCCAACTTTAAAATTTATAAAATAATCGCCATTCAAAACTAGTTTTTGATGTTAGAAAAATTTTATAATGTGAAAAAAAATTATTTTAAGATTTCAAAATTTCCTTTAATTTAGACAAAAATTTCTTCTGCATAATTTAAAATTGATTTTTAAATTTTTCAATTTAAAAAAGTTATTAACATTTTAAATTTATTTTAATCATATAATTAATTATATATCCTGTCCTCTTACATAACAAAGAGCTGAATAGTTTTCTAATACCCAAAAAAGCATCTAAAACCCAGTACAGTAAAAATCCTGATAAAACCCAAAAAAGTCCAAAAACCCTGAAAAAACCCACTGGGTTGGGTTTTTTCTGAAAAAAACCCAGGTTTTTGCCAACCCTGGTCATAATACTACCCTTACTACAAATTTTCTGATAACCCCTAAATTCTTGGAAAGCATATGCTATCTATTTACACTTATTTACTTATTGGTATTACTGTGCTGACTGATTCCCAATTCTATTGTCTTTGGAATATAGTCTTTTAAAGAAGTGAAAAAAATTATTTAAATGAATGATTTTTTTAAAATCAACTGATTTAAATCATGCCAACCCTGGCACTAATATTCTTTTTTCTCGGATTTTATAAATCAAACCAAGCCCAAACAATTTCTGGAATGCAGGGCCGTAGCCAGAAATTATATTCAGAGGGGGACATTGTTTTTTTTTTTTTTTTTTTTTTTTTTTTTTTTTTTTTTTTTTTGTGAATGATACTTCAAATAAAACTACAGTTTTTTTATATGTATGTAAACTCCTAATGAGTATCATAATACATTGTGATTTTAAAATATCAAAATAAATTAAAAGATGATATAATTAATAAATTTATAGCTTTGAATGAGTAATGTAGTAACTACACAGTGAATTTAATGGTAATATTAACATTGAAAAGATGTAAACTATACATGGTATTAAATCCTAATTTTTGAAACAGAAGTATAATAAAAGAAAAAGAATAATTTTGAAATAAAATTAAAATGTTCAAATTTTTGTCTATATAATATAAACTACGCTCTTTTTTAAATTTTCGTCAAAATTTTTTCAATTTCTTCCGATTGTGCAACAAGATTGTGATCAGTTGCCAAAAGTGTTAGTCAATCTGGTCTTATTGTCGAATACAATTTCCCCGTACTGTTTAACTCAGCGTCCCTGTTCTAAGCTCACTGATGTCTATGCACAGCGAGGCAGATGACACACCCACACACATGGTCTATTTTCTTTCCACGAAACGGTCTTTAATGTAGCCTCCACACTATGGCCAATTGTTCACCACTTCCTGATGGTGACCTCGAACGATGGTTCACGGGTTGCATCCACACGCTGGGCCACTAAATGAGCCAAACACGTGGATTCGTCCATAGGGTCTACTGCGCACTTTAGTTGCGCATCTGGCTGCCTTTGATCTTTGGAGAAAAACCGCCTTGGAAGCCATCGTTCGCCAATTCTATTTTACCGTCTGCTACCATCGACCACGATAAACCATACCCCCTCCAGACGGTGGTGATGGCTTGCAATGGACCATAGTGTGGAGGGGCCTTAAGAATTTTGGAGGGAGGGCCGGTCTCCTAAATACCTTCCCTTGCTTATGGCCTTGCTGGCTTGGATGATCGTAACCCGTCGGAATCGGCTTTAACCCTTTAAAATTACCTACATGAATTCTTTGGAATTCAGTGAAATTAGTTTATAAATATTATCTATGAACCTTATAAATGCGAAATGTATTAAAGTTTTTCTTTGCAATCTTTAGAGGGGTTTGCCTTAGAGGATACCATAGGAGGAATTGAGGGGGGAGGGTTAACTGGCAAATCCTTGTACAGCGTGAACATAATTTTTAAAATTTTTATTATATTGGAAGAACAATAAATAAGAGTTCTTAAAAAAGTAAAATAAATAAATAGTTTAACACTTTATAAGTTTTGTTTGAATAGGTACTTTTGTTCAGGGTCGTAAGTGAAAAACAATTGCATTACTAACTTTCCAGGTACAGCAAATATAAATACATATATTTAAAAAAATATATATTATTGTCACTTATTGTAAGTTTTAAATGTCAAAAACATAAAAAAAAAATCGAAAAAAATTCATATTCCTGCAAATATTAGAGAAAAAAAAGTTTAACAGGAGGTTTCGCTGCGAAACCACTGTCCGTTAAAGGGTTAACCCTCTGACTGTTCATCCCGCGATTTTCAGGGGCAATCCAAATGTAGCAAAATTTGCTGACCCTGCGATTTTCGCGGGTATGTGTGTTTCTTCCTTTATTAAGAAGCACATTCCGCCTTTTCATCGTTTAACCAGTGGAATAAATTATATACAGTATTAGACATTTAATTAGGTAATAAATAGAATTATATGACTAGATCTATAGTTATATTTGATAATAGAATTATACATAGTATGTTATAAATAGAAATTAACTGTATTACAATTGAAATTTATTAAAAAATAAATTTTTTGTGTGATAACATCTGAAATTAGTTTTTCTGAAAGCTTAGTTTCTCATGATAAAAGTCAATATAAAAATCTTTTCTAGAGAAAAAATTAGTATTTCAATTCTCCAATTTATATATATACTTAACCCATTAACGCCCGGATATTTCTGATGACTATATATTAGTAAATACCTAACATAGAAGCTATTATAGACACCTGGAAGTAAAACAAAATATGAAATTTAAACACCTTTAAATATGACATCAGGTCATCATTAGAGAGGAGGTGTCATTTCAAATCATCATAAGATGTCTTTAAAAAAAAAAGGAAAACTTCGCGATAAGAGATTTATTTGCTATCACATAGGAGAAAAGTACTGAAAAAAGATGACTTATTTCAGATATGGCTATTCGCCATGATTCTGACCGGTATACGTTCAGAATACCGGCCATAATACGTTCCTATTCTAAGCTTGAAAATCCTAAAATGCCGATCGAAATGACAAAATTATAGATAAGATCTTATTTGAAAATTTGGGAGGTTATTCATAAGATTAATATCTATTTCCATTAAAAAGGAAGAATCGTTTCAAGAAAACAAAAACTCTACAAATTATTTTTTGACTGTCCTCAAATAAGGACAATGGGTGTTAATGGGTTAAACTATGCAACAACAATAAAAAAATAATCAATTTTCAAAGAGATCTCTGTTTACAAATTGAGCAGTCAGAGGGTTAAACAATAGGTTCCTGCCTCATTAGCCCTCGTGTAGCAAAAACACTGCAACATCCCAAATCAAATGAAAACTACTGATAAATGTAAATGCCGCTCAGCCGTCCCCGATTTACGACATTACGCGTTTCCTGCGAAAAAAAAACTATTAGCTGTTGACATCGTAATATGCTGAAGATACATTTAACACTAGAACCACGGTGGGGGTCAATTTGACCAAAAACCAATTTTGTTTGCGTTTACCTGAAGAATAGAAAACAATTTCTGTGAGAACAGACCAAATATACCGTCAGGAAAAATGGCTTTATTAGGAATATATAGGTGTTTGATTGAAGAGATATTTATAAGTACCGTCAGGATAAATAGGGTTAAAGCCGATTCCGAAGGCTATGAACATCCAAGGCCCATTGGGATTCGAACCCACGAGCTCCGGACCGTTGATCAGCGACCGAAGATTAGGCCATCGTTCGACCAGGGTTTTTTTTTTTCAGACCCCAATCAGTGGGTTTTTTCGGGTTTTATCAGGGGATTTTCTGTACGTTAAAAGATTTTAGATGCTTTTGGGGGGATTTGAAAACTATTCAGGTTTTTTGTTAGGTAAGAGGACAGGATATATAATTAATTGTATGATTAAAATAAATTAAAAAAGTTAATCACTTTTTAAAGTTAAAAAATTTTTAAATTAATTTTTGTCTAAATTAAAGGAAAATTTAAAATCTTAAAATAAATTATTTTTTACATATCCTAAAATTTTTCTAACATCAAAAAACTAGTTTTGAATGGCGATTATTTTATATTAAAAGTTGGCTTTGAAATAGTTGCATTTGAAGTTTTTTCTTTTCAATAAAATGTATCAAATTATTGCTCTATATTAATTAGCAGTATTATGTTATTAAAGCATTCAGAAGATATTTTTTTAGTTAATTTGTAAGTTATATATGGTAAGTAGCAGAATTAATATCACTGACTGGATAACATTTAGAATAAGTTGTATATAATATAGAAAATTCTTGTAATTTGTTTATGTTCTTGTAAATATACTCAAGCTCTCTGTGTAATTCTTTTTTAGCCGTATTATTTCTTTTTAATTGTTGAAAACTATTTTCTTCAGATAATTTATTTTTTAAGTTTATAATTTTAAATTGTATTTTTAAAGATATATTTATGGGTTTAAAAAAAAAAAAAAAAAAAACGCCCGGGTTTTTTTAGGTCGGGCAAATCAAGCCAACCCTGTGTTTGAATCATTTATTAATATTTTGTATTTTTTTTTTTTTTTTTTTTTTTTTTTTTGTTTATCCTCGAACTCAATGTGTTACATTTTGTACTGTTATGTTTTATGCTCCGTGTGCTATGTTTTGTTTTTGTATAATTTAGTTGCATTTTTGTGGCAACACTTTTGTAGTTTAGTTTATGAAGGAGGAGAGAACTATTTGCGAGTGATGGCCGCACGTTGCTGCTGGCATTATGATTATTAAAATAAGTTTAAAGACAAATGTTATAGTCTACGTTTTTTGTTTGTGTTATTGATCCGCGTCGACACCCTGCGTTCGACACACGCAGAAATGATGAGTTGATTTACATTTATGAAAAGAAATGGAATTTAAATATTATAGTAACGTTATCAAAACATCAAAAATAAATTATTTACAGAAATATAGATTAAAAGGATCTTAGTTATTAAACTTAGATAATGTAAATAAAGTCAATACATCAGACATTAAACATTTTAAAGTAAAAGCACAGTAAAATCTCGATTATCCGAGCTAATTGGGACTGCTAGTACCTCGGATAGCGGAAATGTCGGTTAATAGAAACCCTGTATAAAAACCTTCCGTGCTTGCGAATTTAACCCATATTGGACCGCTCTCCTATAAATAGGACAGCAAATAAAATCCCATTTAATAATAAAGTTATAAATATTTCCTCAGTGGATTTTATTTTAACACCTTTAAAATAGACACACTTTAGCATAATAACAAAAAAAAAAAAAAAAAAAAAAAAAAAAAACTGCGATATCAAATTATATTATATCGTAAAATTTAATTTCAGCAACCCCTTAAAAAATTGTCATTTTTTAATCTTTAATTTTCTTGCGAATTTAACCCATATTGGACCGCTCTCCTATAAATAGGACAGCAAATAAAATCCCATTTAATAATAAAGTTATAAATATTTCCTCAGTGGATTTTATTTTAACACCTTTAAAATAGACACACTTTAGCATAATAAAAAAAAAAAAAAAAACTGCGATATCAAATTATATTATATCGTAAAATTTAATTTCAGCAACCCCTTAAAAAATTGTCATATTTTAATCTTTAATTTTATATTCGTTATTATTAATTTTTTCAATCGTTGTGGGGGTTACTTGTAGTTTATAAAAAGAATTATTAATGTAGCTGAACTTTTTTGTTCAAAATTATATTTTACACTGTATTTTGTAAGTATTAAAAAAGGTGTCCTAAAATTAGGACGACAGTCCAATCCCGATTATTTTTCTACGAATTCGCTATTGCATTCATAGCGCACATTCTTTTCTTATCTTTCAATGAAAACCAGTTCAAACACCTGTTCTCACACCTGGACACAACTAGGGGAAATATATGTGTATTCTATTCAGGAAAATTGGAGATTGCAATATAAACTTACTCTCTTACTCTCATGCTTGGTTGAAATTTGTTTAGTGCTTAGTGCTGCAGGTAGCTCTATTTTTTCTGCTAAGAATTTGGATACTTTACTCTGCATTTTGCTTCTGTAAAAATGCCAAGCAGATTTTTAACAGCCGAAGACGCTCTCAAATATGAATTCTTTAAGTGATGAAGAATTGATGATTCAGAAATTGGTATTGTTCCTTCTAATCCAGACTCTGTGATGAAGAAGAAATAGATGATCCAGCTACAAAATATCAACAGCCAGCAAAGCATGATGGGGTAAAAATTCAAGCTACCTCTGGTATTGAAGTTTTATGAAATAACTATAAAGAATGTCATCTCCCACCGAAAAAAAAATTCAGTGGGTAAAACGTCAACCAAAATTTGAATTATTAAGTGATTCAATTTCAACAAGACATTATGAAATTATAAGTGTGGTTGCAGGAAAAACTCCAGTTGAACTCTTCCACATGATGGTTGATGGCATATCTCGTAAAGCAACAGAAACAAATCGGTATGCAGCTCCCCCTCCCCCCCCCAAAAAAAACACATTCTTTGAACATTACAGAAACAGACCTTACGCAATTTCTTTAGCCGGTACTATTAGTTACCAAGCGAAAGAAATGTACTGGGAAAATGCTCCAGACACTGGACCTACATTAGTGAGTAACACTATGTCCAGAAAACGGCATTGCTTGCGAATTTAACCCATATTGAACCACTGTCCTACAAATAGGACAACAAATAAAATTCCATTTCATAATAAAGTTATAAATATTTCCTCAGTGGATTTTATTTTAACGCCTTTAAAATAGACATGCTTTAGTATAATAACAAAAAAAAAAAAAAAAAAAAAAAAAAAAACATATCAAATTATATTATATCGTAAAATTTAATTTCAGCAACCCCTTAAAAATTGTCATATTTTAATCTTTAATTTTATATTCATTATTAATTTTTTCAATCGTTGTGGAGGTTATTTGTAGTTTATAAACAGAAATTATAATGTAGCTGAGCGTTTTTGTTCAAAATTATATTTTATACGTGTATTTTGTAAGTATAAAAAAAGGTGTCCTAAAATTAGGACGACTGTCCAATCCCGATTATTTTTCCATGAATTCGCTATTGCATTCATAGCGCACATTCTTTTCTTATCTTTCAATGAAAACCAGTTCAAACACCTGTTCTCACACCTGGACACAACTAGGGGAAATATATGTGTATTCTATTCAGGAAAATTGGAGATTGCAATATAAACTTACTCTCTTACTCTCATGCTTGGTTGAAATTTGTTTAGTGCTTAGTGCTGCAGGTAGCTCTATTTTTTCTGCTAAGAATTTGGATACTTTACTCTGCATTTTGCTTCTGTAAAAATGCCAAGCAGATTTTTAACAGCCGAAGACGCTCTCAAATATATGAATTCTTTAAGTGATGAAGAATTGATGATTCAGAAATTGGTATTGTTCCTTCTAATCCAGACTCTGTGATGAAGAAGAAATAGATGATCCAGCTACAAAATATCAACAGCCAGCAAAGCATGATGGGGTAAAAATTCAAGCTACCTCTGGTATTGAAGTTTTATGAAATAACTATAAAGAATGTCATCGTCCACCGAAAAAAAAAAAACCCAGTGGGTAAAACGTCAACCAAAATTTGAATTATTAAGTGATTCAATTTCAACACGACATTATGAAATTATAAGCGTGGTTGCAGGAAAAACTCCAGTTGAACTCTTCCACATGATGGTTGATGGCATATCTCGTAAAGCAACAGAAACAAATCGGTATGCAGCTCCACCTCCCCCCCCAAAAAAAAAAACACATTCTTTGAATATTACAGAAACAGACCTCACGCAATTTCTTTAGCCGGTACTATTAGTTACTACGCAAAAAAATGTACTGGGAAAATGATCCAGATACTGGACCTACATTAGTGAGTAACACTATGTTCAGAAAACGGTATAATGATACCAAGCCTTTTATTCCTTTTAACAATAATTCTTCACTTGATCCATACGATCGTTATTATAAAATTTGACCTCTTTATGACAAAATCAACATAACCTTGAAGTAATTTGGTAAATTTTCTGAAAATCTGACCATCGATGAAAGAATGATATTTTGGAAGGCACATTTGCAAAATGTTCATGAAAAATAAACCTATAAAATTTGAATATAAATTATGGGTGTTAGTATTGTATAGTGGATATCCTTTTTTTATTATCTCTTATCAAAGATCACAGTTCAGGAACTGCAAGAGAAAACCATCAACAGGGTGTTTAAAATGTAATGTTGGACTTTGCATTTATTATTTCTACAAATTTCACCTATGAATCAGCCTAATGAAATGAAAAAGATATTTGTTAAATTTTAGTAGTGTATTGGACCGTTGTCCTATTTATAGGACAGCTAATTATTTAAAAAATTAAAAACATTTTTTCAAAATTTTGGTTTTATATGCTTAATTACACCATATTAATGATATGGATGAAGTTTTATTAATTTACAGAAATATTTAGTTGGTGTGGTACAATATGGGTTAACTAACTTTTAAAGTAAAAAACAATAGAACATTCTTTAAATGATAAAACTTAACATATATGAAGTTATGCTTCACAGCTTAAAAAGATTTAAAAAGAGTGTAATATTTCTTGGAAGTTGAGTGCTTTTGTGGGAAAGAAGTGCCTGTAACATGGATAACGAACTAAAATGTGTATTGAAAAAAAATTAGGACTTCCTTATTGACTCGGTTAACAGAAACCTCGGTTAATCGAGGTTCTACTGTACTAGCATACCCATGCGAGAACATTGTGTGGAAACAGAACTCAGTATCCGAATAGTTAATATTTTATATCAAAGTTCTTCCTATATAATTATTTTTAGAAAATACAGCCCCCAGTTTAAATTTTAGTGTTTATATAAATAGTTTAGTATATTACATAACAAAACATATATCAGTATGCATCAGAATTCAAATCGAGTGAGCATCGATTTTCCGCCTTATTTACGATGAATTAATCTTCATATGCCTGATAATTAAATCCGAGTATTACTCACTGACTCAGTGCATCAGATTCAGTAGGTTTGGAGAGCTACGGTCTACTTTTTTGCAACACACGAGCTAATGAGACCAGGACCTACTGCTTAACCCTTAATTCAAGAAGATGTTTTTTCTAGGGTTGGCATGTTTTTGCCAAAGGTGGAAAAAACCGTCCTGGCAAAAATACATTTTTGCCACTTTTTGCCAAGTGACAAAAATGGATATGTTTTGTTTACGGGGATGTAACTATTTTAACTTTTACTAATTTAAATCTAATCTAAAGATACATAATACTTTTTTTAACATAGAATATTCAATGCGTTATTGAAACAGTAATCTAAATCTAAAGTTATACTGCCTAGAGAAACAAAAAAAAAAAAAAAGATAAAATGAAGATTGATTTTGCAAGTGTTTATGTGCAATGTCGTTTTTAATGTAATTATTAGCTTATTTCCCCTACAAAATGTAGGTTTAAACGTTTTAATACTTATATATATATCTTATGTATATATACACATTACAATTAAAGACATTACTATATTAAATTGATAAATAAAGAAAACATTTTTTATCCCATGCCTCCATCTTATAAATTTATTTACAAAAATAGAATATTGTATTTTCAGGCTTGCAACTGCTGAGGTACTTTCAAAAAGGTGAGAAAAGTGACAAATAATACAGAATAAGTGACTAAAAGTGACGAAACATTGAAAAAAAAGCGATTTTTTTTCTCCTCTTGATTACAGATGCTGTTATTAAGATTTTGTTTTATTTATTTTAACTCTAAATCAAATAATTCATGCAAGACATGATTTTAGCGTCAAATACAAAAAAGGTTAAACATTTTATTTAACACAACTCAACATTGCTTTTTATTTAAGAAAATCTATAAATTAGATTTGCATACATACAATACATTAATTTTATAATCACAATTTTCTGCATATATTAATGATGTTTTGAAATATGTACATAGCTAGATTAGAGTATCTAAAGAAAAATTGTAAAGAAAAAGAAAAAGAGAAATGTGTGCTTTGACGTAAATTACATTAATGTATTAAATGTACATTTCAGTACAAATGTAGATTTCAGGAACGTCTTTACGACTTTTTAAAATCACTAAATTCTGGAAACCATATAACTAATTACATTTTCAAAAGAAAAATAAGATTAGAGCATCACATTTTTGGTCTTTTATTAAAATATTTTGTTATTAATTCAGATTTTGTTTTTTCAACAACAGACTTTTGCTGTGATACACCATGAAAAAAGTGACTAAAAGTGACTGTTAACTTAAAAAGTGACTAAAAGTGATCAATTGTAAAAAAGGTGATTAAAGGTGAGAAAAGTGACGGAATTGCAAACTTGTATTTTCATTGCTAACACCAATGAAAATTATTTTAAATTGTTTAAATTGTCAAATTAATACTAATGAAATACCTAATTAATATTCTCATTTAAGTCTCAATTGTATTATGTACAAAATCATGCATTATTTTGTTATTTATTAATTGTTAATTTTGTACATTTTTAAAATCCAGCCAATTTTTCTAGATTTTGTCATTTTTTACCAGGTTTTTGCCACTGTCCTGGCAAAAATACCATTTTGCCGGCAAAATTACCAACCCTGGGTTTTTCATATATTTTTTAATTTTAATTTCTGTTAATTTCCTCTATCTGTATAGACATTAGAATCTCTGTAAAATAAACAAAAAAAAATATATTTTCCATTTTTGAAATAATTAATGTCCGCTGTGGCGAACACTGACAATTATGTTATATAGTAGTTATAAATATACATGTCCGGTGTAGCGGACTTAACCAAATTAAGGGTTAAAGCCGAATCCGAACGGCTACGAACATTCCATCCACAGTGAGATTCGAACTCCGATACCGATGATCAACGTTTTTACCAATAGGTCTTAGTTCAGCAGGTTAGATGAAGAAGCAATTCTCAGATTATAGCTTGGAAAATACTTCCCCCCCCCATCTAAGGCTCGAGTGACGCTTGAACCTATTTTACTCGTGTTGGTACAATTGACCGTTACTGTTTCATAAATATCACCGTTCGCGAAATAATTAACATTCGGTTGTACTTTCGAATTGTAAATATTCATCACGAGCTTAATATTCCATCGATGCCAATATTTTTGTAAAATCGTAAAATCATTTTTTAAGTTCAAACATGTTTTGACCCTTTTAAAAGCACATATAACTTCTCCTAAAAGAGTTACATAAAGCATGGGTGTTTCTAAATAAGAAAAAATTTTCTGCAGAAGTATACACTACTAATTTAAAATAAAAATCTCATTAAGATTAATTTCTGGACGTCAAAACTAGAGCTGGATGATATCTGAATTGTAATATTGCGATGTATCGTTTACCAAATCAATCATTCATCTATCTATCTATCTATCTTTCTTCTATATATATATATATATATATATATATATATATATATATATATATATATATGTGTGTGTGTGTGTGTGTGTGTGTGTGTGTGTGTGTGTGTGTGTAATGTCGTGATCCAGAGTTAAGGTGAATGGAAAACAGTCTTCTTGATAGTAATAATTTTATTAAATTATCGTTTTTTCTAAAAGCAAAACCTGCGCCATTTTCATTGTTCGTGGCGGAGCTAAGAGTGGAATAGGTGTTCGCAGTTCCATGTCCATGCCATGACTGATCTTATATGTTTGCAAGCTCATCAAATTGTTCCAAAATGCTTCCGCCTGACCAGATTATCCTAAAGGCCCCTCCACACTATGGTCCACTGCAAGCCATCACCACCGTCTGGAGGGGCTTTGGCTTATCGTTGCCGATGGCAGCAGACGATAAAATAGCCTTGGCGGACGATGGCTTCGGAAGCGGTTTTTCTCCAAAGATCAAAGGCAGCCAGATGCGCAACTAAAGTGCGCAGTAGGCCCTATGGACGAATCAATGCGCTCAGTTCATTTAGTGGCCCAGCGTATGGATGCGACCCGTGAACCATCGTTCAAGGTTACCATCAGGAAGTGGTGAACAACTGGCCATAAAGTAACCATATAAATTTATTCTATGTGTATACATAAAAGCTTACGCCGGCGTGGGTCTTTTTCATTTAGTTTATTATTATAAAAGATTTCCTTTGTTAAAATCGCTTTTAACTCCCGTAATTTCCAACTATACCTTTTTTTAGACCTGACATTTATTTATATATATATATATATATATATATATATATATATATATATATATATATATATATATATATATATATACACACACACAGGAATGAATGTGTGTGTGTGTGTCTGTCTGTACTCGATAGACTTTTTAAAATCAGAGTTGGGGTTCCCCTTTTTCGAGCGTTTCATGCCATTATTTCAACCATTATTTTCCCCGGTTAAACGCAAGCGATTAACTTTTTAAAGAAGCAATAATTTCTAGCAATGTGACGTCGAACCCATGTAATTGTTTTAAGCGCAGTTTTCCTCGGTTAAAAGCGGAAGATTAAAATTTTCAATTTATCACATAATAAATGATTTTTTTTTTTTATCATTATGACGGCATTCCTTTTAATATCACATTTATTTATTTCCTATTTTATATTATTTAAGCATCGCCTACATAGTATCAATTCGATTTGACCTGGAAATTTAGGTGTAAAGAGATTAACTTTCATTTCTATGTGAAGCAAATTATAGCATTTTTATACAAGAACTAATTTTAAATTTCATTCTTGGTTAATTATTACGTTACAGTGAAATGTTTATCAACAATATTCTAACAACAAAAAGTACAAATTTCAGTGACTCTCATAGGCAAATAAAAACCTATCATTTTATATAGTTATCTTTATATTCATATGGTTGTCAATATAAATGTGTGTTTCTGTTTCATACAAAACATGAGATGTCATATTTTTTGTCAATTTAGGACAACATTTATTATTACCACCAAAATTAGCCCTGTTTTTGTCAAAACCTCTGCTTCCTATTCTACCACGTAATATGGCAAGGTCTATTAACGTTGCTAATCAACGTACAGTAGTAATACAGTAATGTAATTTAGAGTTAAACTTATATTTTACCATAAAAAAAGTTTGAGCAAAAGACACAAATTCGATGGAGATTTAATCGCTATCCTGTAAACATATTTTGTTATTTTTATTTATTGATATTAAGAACAGTTTTCATTTGTATGTCTTTTTTATACAAATCTACCCGATAAGTCATAGAGTAACTTTGGACAGAAATCCTTGATACCGCCAAATGAACATGTTCGATATTAATACATCTTCTGTCCACCTTAGCATGTGGCAAAATAATATAACAAAAAATATTTTTGATATAGTTGGCTGTTATTGTAAACTTAGTGTACCTCAAAATAGTTTATTGGCGTCAAAAGATGGAAAGAAGTATTCTCGCCAATATGCGTTTTCAACCAAAGGAAATTTAGAACAAGGAAATTATATTTCAGCCGAAACAAAATATAATTGAGCCTTGATTATCTGATACTATCGGAATCAAAGCGGATCTCGTTTTTGAAAAATCGGGCTAATTGGACAACTTTATAAACCGTCTGTGGTTTTATGTAACTTGTAGTATCGCATATTTTTAGCATATTAGGAAAGGCCTGCTTAGAAAATAATTTTATACTGTGACACCTTTTTATTTTCTACGAAATTGGTAGAAAGACAGGGATATAAAAAGAAGACTGGATAGACAAAAAATCCGAGATTAGAGACTGTGGAGTGCGGAAAAGATGGAGATATGAGAGAAAAAGAACCCGTGTAAGGTTTATGTAAAGTAGAACAGATAAAATAGCCTTAACGACATTTGGGAAAGCTCTACACTCTAATTTCTGCATTATTGCTTTTGTATTGATCTAATATAGAAATTTATTAAAATCGTGTGGAATACAAATGGACTGATCATTTTGGTTTTCAGTCATAACCGAAGTTGATTGCGAACAGTACTGAAAATAAAGAAAATTTTCGTGGGATAAATTTTTGGTATGTTTTGGAGCGCTACGATTTACTGTTTTGCTGCGTTATTGGCTAATGAGACCAGTGTCCAAGGTTGGCTTCGTTTGTCCAACCCGAAAAAACCCGGGCGGTTTAAAAAAACACTTGAAAAAACCCAAGTGGTTTTTTTTTCCAAATTGGGTTCTCAAAATCTTTATTTAAAATTCCACATATTTAACTAGTACTAAATATATTGAATTAAATACATTACATATTTCATCTTTGACAATGATCCTAGATTTTGTTTAATTTAAGGGGGTCTAAACTGCTAGAAAAAACAAATAACTTAAACAGGGAAAAATAGTTATCTTTATAACAAATACAATAAAATCTAAATTAAGCAAAGTTAATAAGAATGTATGAAAAAAAAAAAGAATATTGAAGTATTACATGTGATAAAATTGAAAAATGGACAAGAAAAATTGGAAAAATATGTATAACAAATGCAAATAAATAAACATGGGGATTATATATATAATTAATTCTGCTACTTATCATATATAACTTACAAATTAACTAAAAAAATATCTTCCAAATACTTTAATAACACAATACTGTTAATAAATATAGAGCTATAATTTAATACATTTTATTGAAAAGAAAAAACTTCAAATGCAACTATTTCAAAGCCAACTTTTAGTATAAAATAATCGCCATTCAAAACTAGTTTTTTGATGTTAGAAAAATTTTATAATATGAAAAAAATTTATTTTAAGATTTCAAATTTTAAAAAGTTATTAACATTTTAAATTTATTTTAATCATACAATTAATTATACATCCTATCCTCTTACATAACAAAAAACCTGAATAGTTTTCAAATCCCCAAAAAAGCATGTAAAACCCATTAAAGTATAGTAAAAACCCTGATAAAACCCGAAAAAAGACCAAAAACCCTGAAAAAACCTCAAAAACCTAAAACCGGGTTTTTTCTGGAAAAAAAAAAAAAACCGGGTTTTTGCCAACTCTGCTAGTGTCCACTGTTTGAAACTGATTCCGAACGGCTACGAACATCCATACCCATTCAGCCATGATTTGGATATAATTATCGGAACAGACTCACAAAATTTCGAAAAATTCGGAAATTTTCGGATCAGAATAACACCTGAGAAAGTGTTATTTAATTTTGACAAACAGTATGAACAAACACATTCATAACCACAAATCACAATTAGATAAAATCTACAGCCATTTTCCCCGGTTAAGAGCAGGCGATTAAATTTATCATTTTATTACATAAATAATTAAAAACAACATTTATTTAGCTTTTTGAAGTCATTCCTTTAACCATCTCATATAATCATTTCTTATTTTAAAATTATTTAAATATCGTCTGCACTATTTTCACACGTTTTATCACTGAACTTACATATTACGTATATATATATTTTTTTATATTTGGCCTAAATAATAGATTAGGTACATATATGATAATTTTAAATTTAATTATAGATTATTTTTTGTTGCAAGATAATTCTCAGCCAAAAACACAAATCATTTTTTGCCTGTCTCATAGGCAGGGTTGGCAAAAACCCGGGTTTTTTCAGAAAAAACCCAACCCAGTGGGTTTTTTCAGGGTTTTTTCGGGTTTTATCAGGGTTTTTTGGTTTTTTTCGGGTTTTATCAGGGTTTTGTCTCTATAATTTATATGTAAGAGGACAGGATATATAATTGCTTGATCAAAATAAATTTAAAATGTTAGTCACTTTTTAAAGTTAAAAATTTAAAAAATCAATTTTAAGTTATGCAGAAGAAATTTTTGCTTTAATTAAAAGAAATTTTGAAATTTTAAAATAAATTATTTTTTACATATTCTAAAATTTTTCTAACAAATAAAATATCTTAAAATTTAAATGAGATTTTCAGTTACTATTATGTTTTTTACATCTTGATTTTTAAATGTGAGTAAAGAAACATATATATATAATGGATAGTCAATCTTTTATCAACAATCAATAAAGAATATCTTGTCATTTTACCCCTAAGCATGGGATATTCCTATGCATAAATTAATTTGTCATAGATCAGTATTTAATAATCACATTTATTACACTTGTATCTATATAAGAGGGAAAAATTAAAAACAATTTCATAAAAGTTTAATGTTTTTATTTAGAATTTTACATACTAATTTAATTTTATATCACTAAATCGTATTAAAATACCCTTGTTTCAAGATAACAGTTAATTGGTCAATTGTTTGTATAAACAAGTTTTTCCCTTATATCATAACAGCTGATAAAGAAACTTATATCACTGACTGGATAACATTTAGAATAAGTTGTATACAATATAGAAAGTTCTAATTTGTTTATGTTCTTGTAAATATACTCAAGCCCTCTGGGTAATTGTTTTTTAGCCATATTATTTCTTTTTAATATTGGCTGAAAGACGTCAGTTTTCATCATCTTGGCAGAAATACTGGTTGTTTTGATTTTTAATTGTTTCTATAATCTTTTCATTGTATTTGTTATACAAATAACTATTTTTCTCTGAAATTTTTTTAAGTTTTTGTTTTTTTTTCTAACAGTTTAGACCTCCTCAAATTAAAAAAAAAAAAAAATTCTACTCTCATTGTCAAAGATGAAATATGTAATATATATTATAGATTTAACTCAATATTTCTACTATTAGTTAAATATGTGGAATTTTAAATAATGATTTTGAAAAAACCCACTTGAGTTTTTTCAAAAAAGAATATCTTTTTTTACCCTAAGCATGGGATATTCCTATGCATAAATTAATTTTTAGATCAGTATTTAATAATCACATTTATTACACTTGTATCTATATAAGAGGGAAAAATTAAAAACAATTTCATAAAAGTTTAATGTTTTATTTAGAATTTTACATACTAATTTAATTTTATATCACTAAAATTGAAACTTGAAAAAACCCACTTGAGTTTTTTCAAGTGGGTTTTTTTGAAAAAACCCACCCGGGTTTTTTCGGGTTGGGCAAATTAAGCCAACCCTGCTCATAGGATACTTTATAATTCTGGAAAATTAAAAATTTTACTGATCCTGTCATATGACGGCCTATATACTAGTATAATGAATAATCTGTAATTTTAAAATCAAAGTAAACTACAGCGGCTTTTTTGTTGTCATATACTATGAAAGAAGATTCCATTTTAAATGTGCTTTAACGTTGGACGAATGGTAGGGCGCTGCTCTTTGGTACCGGAGATCGCATAGAATCGGTTTTAAGCAGTAGGTCCGGATTTCATTAGCCATCGTTGGCCAAAAAGTAGACCATAGCACTTCAAACCACCTTGAATGAGTATTGTCAGACAAAGCTATGCTTGTCTGAAAATACTAGTACGAGTTAAACCGAGTTCAAATAAAACTGTTGCCCAAGTTTTAAATGCAAAAAGGATAATTAACAAGTCATAATCTGAAAATTACTCTTTCTAACCTACTGAATTTGATCTACCAAATTAGTTGGTAATACTCAGATTTATTTATTAGGCCCGTGCATATTGATTCCCTGTACATAAATACGATAGTTTTGTTTGGTTTGCAACGCTACGGTCTACTGTTTTGCCACACGAGGGCTAATGAGACAGAAACCTACTGCTTAAAGCCGATTCCGAACGGCTACGAACATCCATACCAGTAGCATGATTCGAACCCACAAATTCCGGTACCGAAGAGCAGCGCCTTACCATTTAACATTGTTCGACAATAAATAAGGCGGAAAATCAATGCTCACTCTGTTTGAAATCCGTTGTATGGTGATATATGTTTAGTCATAATTTTAACTACTTATAGAAATTCACGAAAATTTAAACTGGGTTTCAGGTTTGGTTTGGAGTGCAACGGTCTACTTTCTGCAACACGAGAACTGGGTTTCAGAAGAATAAAAACGCTATATGCATGTTTTAAATGCAAGTCATTTTAGTTTGGTTTGGAGAGCTGCGGTTTACTTTTATTACGGACACACCGGAGCGAATGAGACCGGGACCTACTGTTTACAGTGGGATTCAAACCCACAAACTCTGGTTCCGATGATCAGCGCCATAACCATTCAGCAAAAGTCATTTTAATAGAACACAGGGATCTGGGCGAACAATTTGAAATTTGTGTGTCTGTGCGCGTATCGCGTCAAAATTACTGAAAGGGTCCATATACGAGTTCTTTTAGTTTCTCCTTAATATGTACGGTATCAACTCAAATTGCTCATTTTCTCGAAAATCGAATTAGTTTTCATAATTACTATCTATACTATACTTCACGTGTTGTTCGCACATTATGTTCCGTAACTAACGATTGAGTAGTCGTACTATCCCGATATATATATCATCTGCAAATTAAGAAAACTTCTGTATCATTAAAAGGTTTTTGAAAGCTTATAGAGAAGTGATTCCTAGACTCTGCTATCTTTCTGGAGGTCCATGGTAATAAAAATTAGTCTGGGGTTAGGAGATAACGTTTAGTGGTAAGCGAAAGGTTTAATACAAAGTAAATACTTATATTAAAATTACAGACAATTTTCATTATATTTTAAAATATTGGTTTTAAGAACATACGATAATGTTTGCTGTAGATTTTATCTTAGTAATTATTTATGATTTATAGTTATTTTACTTGAAAGTTTTCTAAATACCGATTTTAAAATTATAGACAATTTTCATTATATTTTAAAACATTGGTTTTAAGAACATTCGATAATGTTTGCTGTAGATTTTATCTTAGTAATTATTTGTGATTTATAGTTATTTTATTTGAAAGTGTTCTAAAATTCAAACTGTTTGTCAAAATTAAATAAAATTTATGTCAGGGGTGATTCTGATCCGAAAAATTTCCGAAATTTTGTCTGTTCCAAAAATTATAAGATTTTTTCCACCCGAAAATTTGAAAAGAATTTTCGGAAATATTTGTTTCTGAAAATTAGAAGTTTTTTTTTTTTTTTTTAACCTTCTCCGGTTTCAAATAAAAATACATTAATGAATTTTGAAGGTAATCAGAAGGTTTTATATCTTTTCTCACCCTTTTTTCTTTTTTGAAGAGCGCACAAATATTTTTTCTTCCAAAGAACAGTAATAATATGTTATGTGATTTTCTTTTTTTAAAGCAATATGTTAAAATTTAAATTTATGTATTCAGATTGGGAAATTGAATTTTTGTTTTCTAGGTAGCCAACACTGATATGTGTTTGAGAAGAATTGATATGTGTTTGTATTAATTTATACAGAAAGTAAAATATTTGTGACCCATTTTCATCTTTTTAAATTAAAATAAATTAGTTATTTTCCTGCCGTTTATTTATTCTTCTCCCATCCTTTACAGAGTCGAGACAACGGCGAGAATGGAACACGCAGATGTTTTTCAGATCTCATTCTCCCCCAATGTGTTTTTATAACAACCCTGATAACACTTTTTTTTAATGAACAAAGCTGCAAGCAAACAATTTCATATGAATCCATTTCATTCGTAGCGTTTAAGAATACTCTTATAATTTAAATCAGACGGAACAATTTCAATAGATATTTGAAATATCAAATGTTTTATTTATATTTTGCTATTGCGTTACTATTTGCAAACATCAAAGTTGTTGATCCATTCAAAGATTCCATCAAAGGGCCTTAACTAGGGTGCGGCAAAGGTAGCATTTGCCAAGAGCGCATCAGTTATAGGGGAACCGCACCGTTATGTGTCCAAAAGAGGACGTTTCGCCCCGAGGAGTAATAGGTAAAAGTTGAAAAATAATTTATCAAAATTCCTTTACGGAATAGAGTTAAAAGGCAACAAATTAGAATTATAAAAAATTAGGTAAAATTTACTTTTTTTAATAATTGTTGGGATAAGAGCTAAACTTTTGGAGATCAATGGAAACTAGTAGACGCTTGCCAGTTTCAAATTAAAGTTCTGCAAAAATAAAATTCTCTACAGGGGGGATGACCTTGAATCCCCAACATCTTTTTTCCCTTTCCACTGCTTACACAAGATGTTGTGATTCACTTTTCATATTTCTTTTAAAAATGGGCAGGGTATATTTATAAAGAAAAAGGTAATTATAATTAAGTGAAAGGGCAATTTTTACTACGTAAAATGGCATTTCTGTACGTCATGCTGGGATCATTTGACAGTAAAGTATATATTATGTATAAAAACGGATTATGCTAAACATTTATGACAAAATACAGGGAGCATCGGTACTTACAATAAAATGACACGGTGTGGCGCCTTATGAAAAACGTGAAGCATGAACATTAGTTGCTATCCTTTGAACTTTGAATCCAATAAGTTTTCGCCGATTGATGAACCACAGATAGTTGTACTTTTATTTGATTGACTTCACTATTTGGCTTTAAATCTTTCAGTTGTCAGATTTGTTTCTCTTTTGTATTACAAATCTTTTTACATTATTTACTATAATGTTAAGTAATTATATGCGAAGTTAGCAAAAGTAATTTATCATGTACCTCGGTAAAAGGGTATGGATCACTTGACACCCCCCCCCTCTGGAAGCCGACTCAAATGGTTCATTCACCCTCTTAATCCTTTAAATCCATTTTTAGAGAAGTCCATTTTAGTCTAATTTTTTTTCCTTAAAGTTTATAAAATGGATTAGTAGCGGTGTAAAATGGTAAGAAAATGTACTGCTTTCGCAATTATTTTTTCCTGTTTATGCAGATAAAACTCGCCTCACCCTTTTGCTAGTTTCCTTGGTTGACGGGTAGTGTAAGGGTTCTGAAAATTTGTAGCTGAACGAAGAATGGCTAGATGAGTTCGAGAAGTAGGGAGGGGGGGGGGGGAAATGTGTATTCTACCAACAATACAGACCTGTGTAGGAAAAAAAATCAAACATACAGAAACTGGACAGTGAAAAGAATAAGCTGGGAAAAGATAAAGGGTTACACAATATGGGCTGGGGTGCACAAGGAATTCATTCATTAGGAAGAAAATTTAAGAGTCATTTACCAAAGATAACCATCCTTTCTTAAATAGATTTTTTTTCTTTGATGAGGGAATTGCACATCTGGCCAGCATATGTATATCGTAACTTAAGCTCTACTATTCCTGGATCATTTGCAAGACTGGACTCGGTTATTTTATTAAGCCATTAAATAAACTTCATGTAATTTTAATAGGAACGGCATAATTCAAAAGTTTTAATCATAGAGAATTCATACAAATCTCTCATCATACCTTGCAGCTGTAGTTGATTATCGGCCTAACGATCGATTTATGCAATAAAATTTTAAATGACAGATTTAACTAGAGGGTAGGCCCAGGGAAGATAACCTATCATTCGTGTAAGTGATAGAATAGATACTTGCAGCCTTTGACTTTTTCAGATTTCCAAATTAGATAAATGTTTAAAATTGTTAGATTGAAGCTCATACCGCTGAATTGGCAAACATGGTACGATTTAGTAAATACTTTTTATATTTTTTCTTTAGTTTTAATTTCTAAGTATCGAAGCTTTATATTTTTGGGAAAAAAAAAAAAAAACAGGACTTGAATGGTTATTAAAAGTCATTAAATATTACTAGAATTCTTAATAGTGAGATCCTGAAGAAATGGGCGCTTGATGTCCTTAATTTTAATCTATATCCCAGAAAAAAACCTTTAAAAATTTTGCAATTTTCTTTAAAAAATTCTTCGTTAATTGTGCCGTATTTTGTATAATGTAACATTTCCATTCTAGGTATTATTCCTTTCATTGGATCACATAACTAACCATCAACTTATGCAGTTTTAAAATAAAAAAATTAGAGTACACCAGCTCTAACTTCTGCAGAACTTTTTACAACAAATTTCAAAAATAGTTCCTTCTTTGCCTTTCTATGCTGTCGTACAAGCTAAATAAAAGTCGTATTTCAGTTGCCTGTGCCAGCTTTGTACAGTAAATAAATGTATCATAAAATTATAAATAAAATGAATCACAGTACTATGCTATATAAACAATTTAACATATTTTAATCTGAAACGAAAAACGATTTCTACAAAAATTTTATAAATAAATCTCAACTGGTTACCAAACAAATCTAAAACTAATTTGGCATTAAAAAGTATTGCAAGTTAATTATTAATATGCTTTTAATCACCAAATGGAAGTGATATCGCCAAATAACATCTTAGTAGCATACTTTCATTTTATGGTTTAAATTATGTGTAATATGTTAATTTACAAAAGCAAGATAGAAGGCAATTTGAAGGAAAGCTAAAATGAAATACAATGTTTACATAAGATTCATTAAAAAAAATAATGCAAATAAATTACATTTGAAATATTGAACACAATTTTTCAAATGCGAAAATTAAAATAAACATACATTCACAAAAAAAAAAAAAAAAATGCTCCAGAGAAGTCTCAACTAACAGGATATATCACTATTTTAAGAGATGAAGCAGATGGAATTAACTCTTTACGAGCACTTACATCTTAAAAATGCATTTAAAAAACTTCATGAAAAAATAGATTTGCTATTAAAAAATAATGAATACTATTAAAAAATTATGAAAAAACGATTTTTCGCGAAAGATGAAGAAAAATAGAAGTCTAAACAAAAATACATTATCATCTAAGGCCATAGTAAATAAAGTATAACGCATCAAGTATGAAAATATCGGCTGGCGTGCAAGATTTCATAACACATATCAGTTATCACAGATCTAACTTAAATAGCTCTTTTTAAGTAATTGAGAGAGAAGTAAAATTAATCTGTGGCGTTATTCCATGCCTTAATTTAAAAATTAACGAACGAAGAGGCTTAACAGAAAAAAAATATTTTTTACAATTTAAACATATTTCTAAACAACTCAAATAAAAATTCCAAAAAGATTAGGTTCTAAGCACTTACCTAAAAACTCATGTAAAAAAAATCGACGTAATGAAAGAAACAAATAGTATTCCCGATTTCATTCAATGTGTAATAAACGGTATTGCAATGAGACTACCACTGCCACAAATCTGACTTGGGTAACCTCACAAATTATAATGGCAACCCTACATAGAGAAGCTTGCATTTGTTGCTGGCGAAAATTTATCGCCTATCTGACTTGAGGTAACCCTATGACCAAAATTCATGGTTGTAGTTGGCAAAATATTATCTCGTATCTCGGGATAAACAACCAGAAAGTTTTTTCTGGGGATAACATTTATGAATATATTTCTCTGATAGTAGCCGTATTGAAAAGTCGCGTTTGCCATGAATTTATTATTATTATTATTATTATTATTTTTTAAATAAGTTGACAAGGATAGTTTCTGGAAAGTACAATAGAGTCTAATTTTTCCCAACTGTGACTATAAATAAAATTTAATTTTATAATTCTGGTTTTAATTACAGAAACTACACAATTCGACGTAATTACTAGAGAAATTTGATTGGCTAAAGCCAATCAAAAAGCTTTAGCTGTAGCGAGAGAAATACAAAGTTTTGGGAGTTAATGAATTATTATTTTAACTTTACATAATAGCTTGATTTTAAAACTTTGAATTCCTTATAGCACTTTTTAAATTACAATTATCTGTCTTCTTTTTTTTTCTTTTGCATAATCAAGCATATATAAAATCCAATCATTTGAGTTTATTAATCTACTTTGAAATTACTTAAAATAATTAATAAGTAATATTCTCTTTATTTTCTAGTCTTAAATTTAATTGTTATTATCATGAAAATGCTTACAGCATCATTCACACTCTGTTGATTTTTCTGTATCATTTGATTCCCCTTTTTTTTAATTAACATTGAGGTATTTATGACATTAAGTAAAATTAAATATTTTACTGACATGTTTACTTTAAGTAGTACTGAGTAATAGGTGTTTTACCACTTTATGTTCTTTTAAATTAATAAATTTTAAAAATTATCACTACAGCCCCAAATCTAATATTTTGTCTTAAACTGATGTAGTTGTCAATAAAGTTCAATCTAGGATTATCATATAATTAATTGTTATTCATTATATGATAGATATATAAAAATTGCTAAAGTATTTGACACGATTTGAAGAAGAAAGAAAGTGTTTTATAATGTTAGTAGAGTTTACCTTCATGAGCTTTTTTATCTTTGAATTCATAAAAAAAATATATCATAAACGATATTAACTTTTTTGCCGTTGTTTATTTGAATTATTCATATAGGTAAAGACAAAATAAAATTATGATTTAGATGTAAAAAAAATTATTTACTGCATCACTATATGAAACACACTATATGAAACAATTTGCTCAAAAACATGGCATTACAGTAAAAACAAAACTTTTAACTTAAGTAAAAATATTGTGAAAAATTACAGAAGTGCAGTAAAAATTTAAAATGTTAAAAAGGATGGTAAAATTATTTTATCTTAGGTACTAAAAAAATTAGCAATGTGCAATACATAGTTATAATCATTAATGTCAATAAAAATCTAAGTCAGAATAATTCTGGAACCCTATTCTGTTCTCCAATGCGAATAATTTCAAACTGCAATGGAAAATAAATACTGTGATAGGAAGTTGAGAAAGAAAATATATGTTTTTCCAGGCCAAATTGCCATTGTGTCCTAGTCATCACTTATGCTCGCTACAGCATAGCATTGATGGCATTATGTAAAGATTGGTGTATCTTGACATTTTACAGAATAACTTGCAAGATAGAAAAGTACTGATAAAGTAAAACTTAGGCCAAAATTTGTCTTCTAACAAGACAACAAAGGTAATTAAATCATAAAATATATCAACTGGCAAAGGTAATTAAATCATATCCATTGTACTTAAGCAAGTGGAAACCAATTCCAACCAATCTAGACTAAAAATTCAGTTTTGTGGGCTATCTTGTTTTACTGAATTTTTTTTCTTCAAAATTTTCAAACTGAGTAGACCTAAATTTCAGATTAAACAACTAAAAAACTACAGGAATCCATGATATTTTTTTTTTCTAGCTTTAGGTTAAAACCTTTTCACATTTATTAAAGTTGCAGTTTTTATTTAAAAACATTGGCACATTTTGGAGGCTCAAGCCCCTCCCAGAAGTTAAGATTTCTCTCTCTCTCTTTTTAATTGTTAAAATATAAAATAATTTTATTATAAAATAATAAAAAAAATGTATAAAAGTTTTACACTTATTTCTTAATAGGAATAACTGATTACCTTATTTACAACAATAAAAAACACTCTTAAAACAAAATTTAGCCTGTTAAATAAAAGATACTTTTTCACATAGTTCTGTTAACATATGGTTTATATCCCAATCTCTACAGTTAAACATTTGTATGACCTTTAACCCTTTGCCCTCACACATCTGCTATGATGAGTGACTTGGCAAAGTGGTTAGCATAAGTTGAAGCCAAGACCCCAGGGGCTGTCTTTTGCAGTAAACCCAAAGGCTCCCCACTCTCTTATCAGCTTCTTTTCTCTCTTCCTCTTCTGGTCTTTTATTTAATAATTGTTTCTTCCCCCTCATTAGTTTTTTCCTTTTGATTTTGCAGTCAGGTTATGCTATGGCTCTTTCTGAGCAAGTCGAGTATTTCCACAGTGTGGGCCAAAGTTCCATCACAATCAACTTTGAGTGATGGCTCCATGGGCCAGGATTGCAATTGTCACCTTCCAAATTCTCCTTTCCAGCACCATTCTTTTGCATTCGCTCATAGATTGCACCTGTGGCACGACAGGCATGCTCTGGGTACTTCAAGGGTGGTCTGCACAGCAGAGTAATCCAGTACTTGCAATCTGCCCACCACCACTAGGAGACATCTGGAGGACCTCACGGCCATGTGGACCCGGTTTGGTGCTTGATTGCACTCATACATCACCATATAATTGTCACAATACTATAAACAGGCTTTATACACGTTATAGAAAGTGAAATTTGGAGACTTCTTTAGAAATCTTTCAAATTTTTTTAAGGCTCTATCTAAGAAAGCATATTATGGTTGACAGAAACTTGTATGATACCTTCATTACAAAATTAAAAGAAAGTTACTTCATTTTTTAAATTTTCATAAAATCCTGTCTCATTGATGAATCTTTAAATAGCAAATTCAGTCAAACTAAAATTGAAACAATACCCTGATGAGTAAGTAATGCCCTTTTTTTCTAAAGTGTTATTTAAAATATCGAAAGAAACTATCAATGCATGCACATAAACAGTTCCAAATTACCAATATCTGCCCATTATAAACTTTTTTTTAATCATTTTGTAAAGACCATCTATTAATACAGAAAGAAGCTTTAAAATAATTAGTGATTTAATCTTTTCATGAAATTCCCCCACAATATGCAGTAGAAATTCCAAAGAAGGTGCAAAATTCCTTGTTCAAACCTCATTTTGTGATGGGTCATAAAATATAAGTTTTTGGCAATGCTACTTACATGGCTTTCACTTTTGGTGATTTATTTCAAATTACACTGGAGTTTAAAAAATTATTAATTTGTTTGAAAATTAAAGATCCAAATTGAAAATTGACTTTTAAATGCTTTTTTTAAACAGAAAACCTAAAAATAAGGAATATTTAAGAGTATATAAACCCTGATAAAAGCATAACTACCCAACGGTTACAGATTTTCTGTCGTTAATAAGGAAAATACAGAGTAATTAGTGAATTACACATCAGTGTTAAAAAATACAGATTTCACAATTTTTATAGCATATTTTTCCAAAATTAGTTTAATAGCTTAATGCAAATACATAATTTTTCTTTTCTAATCCTTTATTTATATTTTATTATATAATCTAATTTTAAATATCTTGGACAATTAAGAAGTTAAAATTAAACCAATTGTTAATTAGAACTCTATGAATATATTTGTTAACTATTGTTTTCAAAATGTTTAGGTATTTTGTTTTTCAAAATATATAATTCATTTATTTCAGTTACTCTAAAATTAAATAATTCTTTATTTCCAAAAATATCTACCTTTTACCTTTCATTCATGCTTTTAAAATAGTTTCCAGACCTTTAGCTATCATTTAAATATGTGCATTAAAATTTAATCTACACATTTAAAAATGTGTAGATTAAATGATAGTGGTTTACAGATATCAAAATGTTTTTGGTTAATGTGTGTTTGTTTTATTTATATTATAAAAATATGTTCTTTTCATATTTACAAATATATAAAATTAATGATCAATGCTATTTTGCTGCTACTGGATAGATTGTGACAATATTTTGGCTATGCATGGAGTGACAATTAAGTACTGTGGATTGGTTAGTGATTATTTTTGTAAGAGTAGGGAAATGCTGTATGCATACAAATGCAAAGCGTTAATACTTATAAACAATTATACTGCATTACAAAGTTAATAATACAAAAGTGATACATATAGTGCATACATTTCTTTAATTCCAACAACCAGTGTTATTAAAATTAAGAAAAATATAAAGAGAAAAGCATTTATAATTTTTATAGAAAATAATGTTCATAAACACACATTTTTTTAAATGGAAAATGAACATTTACCACACAATACAAGCAAAATTAATAAAAATTACATTAAAAAATTAGGTATAAACCTTTAGTTAAAAATAAGCAGTAGCTAGCTAGTCTTATCCTTGAAGCAGATAATTCAAGTTTACTGCTACTTCAAAAGATAATTCCAACTGGCCCTTTTTAAATTTTATTTTTCACTTTAAAAAATGTATTTCTTTTTAATGTTTTTCCTTTTTGTGTGTCTACACTTCTTGATATATCTGAAAAAATATGGAATATTGACAAGAATTATTAGATACAGAATAAAAACCAATCTTATAACATGTACAGGAATAATGACAATTTCATATTCAGATTCACATGAGTTATCTTAGGTAGCATTCCCAATATACTTCAATTTACTGACTGGAATATGTAACTTAAAATTATGAACTATCCACTAAAAAGAAAGCATAAGGATCATTAGGTCTTCAAGGGGTCTTTAGCATCATACACTTTAGGAATCACTAGTATAATTAATTATAAAGATATTGTAATGTTTATTGGCACCACTTGGAAGACATCTTGGCTCTCTGGGGTGTTGTAGTACATACTTTGGGAAGAACTTAAAGGTAAAATCTAAAAAGTTTAATTTTTAAGATATAACATACAAAAATTTACCAGATCGTTTAAGAGGGGGAGCTTTTTATATGATTTTATTTTGTTATTATTAAAAAAGTAATCAATTCTCGTAGAATGTGATTAAAAGTAACTCACAAAACATATCTGCAACAATGCAGTTTTTGAAATCTTTGACAGTTGTGACAAGTTACTCTTTTCTATTAATGTAGAAAGACAAATATTCCAGATACATTCATTTTCCAAGTACAATAATACCCTACTCGAATAGATATCAAATATGCTAGACATATGCTAGATAAACCAATGTGAGTTAAATGTGAACGGCAGAACGATAATTATGGAGTTGTTTGTGATTAATTCTCCATTTAAGATTATTATTTGCATATTTTACGGGAATAAGAAATTTTTTGGATAAACTATTTTATATGCTAAAGAGAAAAAAAATGGATTAAAAAGATGGCCTTAACATGTACAATATATTTAAATAACAATAAATATTTATCTTTACATTTCATGGTCATATTTTTTGTCACATCCTATTCCAGATTTGATCCCTACACCTATTTATAAATAAACAAAAAATGCTTAACTTTAAAAAGGTTTTTAACCAAATTAATTTATTCTGTTACAATCTTTTTATTGTTTAATATCCATGTAATGATAAAAATATAAAAAGTTCCATTAAAATACTCCCTAAAATAAAAATTGCATCATACTTATATCACTATTTATACTTCTTGTAAGCTTTCCCTGGAATTGTTAAAAATTTCAGTAGAGCATTCCCGGTTGACATATAATAAAACAATAATGAAACATATAACAAACATTATAACATTATAAACATTGTTCATTGTTTCATTATTAACATATAATGAAACAATATGTAATGGTTGAGATATGTCAATAATGAAAAGTATCTAATGCTTCTACTGGGTAACACATGGAGCCTGTCTAACATTTACCCAATTATTCTAAAACCATTTTTGGTCTTTAATAAAATTGGTCATTCATATGTCATTTTGTCTCTTATACTACTTTACTGTTTATTTTTTAATGATTATTAATATTTCAGGAAAATATTTTCTTATCAAATATAAAATAGATCATAAACAACAAATTCTGCTCCATGATATAAAAAGACGTTTAAGATAAATTTTAAACTAAGATACTACTAATATGTACTTAATATAATTACATTTTTAATCTTTATCCACAGAACAATTGGATAAAGATTAAAAATATATGATTTGAAGAAAGAATTTTAACAGTATTTCCATTTGAACATTTATATTTAGTAAAGAAGGTAAAAAAAATTACTATTAAGTATAAATTATTAAGAAAACACCACTATAATTCACTAAGAATTAAATAGATGAAGACTGATAGAACTTGTTCTTTATTTAACTTTTATGCTTAAATTTAATTGAACATATTTATACAGTTACATAAGATATATATACTTTTTATAAAATTTATATTGTTATAAATGCGATTTTTAAATTAACGTATCCATAAATGCCAGATCATTCAAGTCTGAGATTGAATAGAAATATTATGTAAAATGAAACAAATAATGAATTGCCTAAAAATATTAAATAACACTCTTAAAACTTAAAGCAGATAAGCAAGAATACAAACCCACAGGTACATTTGTTTCCCATTATAAGGATTTCATAAATATAATACTAAATATATTTCTATTAAAATAGGCAAAATTGAAAACTTGCTACCCTTTTCACGCTTACAAACTGTTCCCGCCACCATACCATTTATAAAGAAATATTTTTCGCCATTTAATACGGCCTAAGCGCCAACTGCGTAGTGAGCAGGAAAATATTATGATCTGCACATTACCATCTCTACGAAGGAAGCAAGAAAATATTTTTGCCATCGCCAAAGAGCCAAGGGGTATCTCGATGCATTAGCCAAGATTGTCGTTAATGTATAAACTCATACAAAACACAATATAGACACAAGATTATCAGGTTGCCACCAATCGACTTGTGAAAAGAAATTCATTTTAACTGCTTTTTTTTACTATATTTTTTTTAGTATTTTTTACTATTATTTATTTAACTGTTTATTTTGAATGAAGTCTGTATATTGTCAACTGTTTTCTAGTAATTACAAAGAATTTTTGAATTTTTATCTTTACTCTTCGTTTTTGTTCAATGATAATATCATAAATATGACATAAACGAACAAATTATGAACTTTTTAATGATTCTTGAGTAGATTTATTTTGTGCTCGTATTAGATTTTTCTGTTTGATAATACTGTTAAACGAATTCCGAATTCAGGTACTTTTAAACTTATGAGATATAATTAAGAAATTATGCCACTTTAATCCTTAACTTTACATTAAGGTGTTACATATTCATTTAGACATCTTAAATATTTAATGAAACTTAAGAATTTATTGAGTAATTATTTTGATATATCATATTATTACTGATATTAAAACGTTATCTATCGTAAATAGATTTAAGTAATAAAATATTTGATACAGAACAAAAACTACAAACAAAACTTGCTAATACAATTCGTAATGCTTGCAGCATACATATTTTTTTTTTTCAAACTTTTACCCATGATGACTGATTTAGGATCGATCCCACCAAAGGCGTTTAACGGCTAACTACGATTAGCCACGATTAACCCTGGCGTCAACCAATGAGGGAACGCAATTCTCCGTTTAAACCGAGATTAATCTCGCTTAGCGTTAAACGACTTTGGTGGGATCGGCCCTTAGTGATTAGTAATTATTTTCCCAGTATTTTGAATCATTTGGAATGTTTGAGATAATCATTCCAATATTTCTTACTTTTAAGAACTTAAATAAATTATTTGTTATGGATAATACAATCATACTGAAATGTATTTTCATGAGGTAATATTGGTATAATTTATACCCAAAGCCCAAAGTAAAGTTTTTGAAGTTTTATAAATAAATTAATGTTTGATATTTTTACTAGCACTTTTATTCCAATTGTGAATTTAGTTTCTTCTAATAATTTAGATTAATCTATTGATATGTTTTTGTTTTTCAGGTATCTTTTAATCAAGAGATAATCGACAAGGCTGGAACGAGGTTCTTTGGCACCCGTGGTAGAAAACTCACTTGCACCCCTACCACCAAATATAGTGGGAAAAAATAAATAATTTTTTATATTTATAGCATGTATTAAGAATGAACGCACAACTTACAAAACAAAAAACGAATATTCTTGTTTTATATGAAAAGAAATAGCGTTTATTTTTAGATTAAGCTTTAGGTAAATGCCATCTTTGCTTCATCATAGTTACTGCCCTTAGTAATCAATACTGTTATTTAGTTGTTGGAAGTACTTCGAACTCCCCTTCCAAATGATGAAGTTTGTGTGAAATCTGAAATATTGCTACTTGTACAAGAATTGAAAGAACTGGAGAGTGCTGTTTGCTTCCACTCAAAAAGAGAAATATATAAAACATTTTTGTTATATAATAATGTGTGAATAAAGTATTAAATATATCTAGATGGTGTTATAAAAAATAATATCTTCGTTATGATATATAACAGATCAGATAAAGCATAAAACAACATACTAATAATAATAATAATAAACAAAAATAAACGAATATAATAATAAACAAAAATAATAATAAACAAAACATTCATAACATTTATACGTTATGAATATTTTTAAATTTTATGAAATTCTTGACATAAATTAAATTTTCCAAATTATTAAAAATTAGCACATAATCATATAACTTTCTCTAATCTAATTACCTCTTGGTAATTTAAGGAATTTGTAGGGTATTTCAATAACATTAAGAGTGTTGTAGCATACTTATTAATACTGAAGATGAAATGCCAAAAAAATACAATTAAGTTTTTTTAACTTAATTTAATTTTTAGGAGTGCGATTAGATACCTAACAAACATTTGAAGAAATAATGGAAATTACATAAAAGTTACTTAAGTTATTTTTGATTTTTTTTTCAGTATTTCGTTATTCACCCTGGTTTTATCAGATACTCAAACCATATATGATACGGTGCAACTCTTTCTTTAGTTGAATAGCTCTCTCCATATTTCTTAAGCCGTCTGATGTGAACGAACGCTTCTCCTCGAAAAGGGAATTTGTACACAAAGATATTGTCACCGATATGGAACATTTTATCTGGAATTATATCCTCTAAATAATATACCATAAAAAATTAGAAAGAAAAAAAAATCAATCTATTGATAAATAAAAACCATTTTCAGAAAATGTGAAAAGTAATATTTTTAACACAAGTTAGGTATTAACATTTAAACAAAGAAAAATTAAACTGACTTTAGGTTTCTCGTCCTTTATTTTCTCCTTTATTTCTGAAAGTATTCCTTCAATATGTTTCCGCTTATTGTCATGTTCTACTCCATCTTCCCTCCTTTTTTTACGTTAGTTTGACAAAGGAAAAATTCAAGCTATTAGAATTTACGATACTCAATTAAGGAAAGTTATAAGTCTGAATTCTGAAACACCTCAATGGTATTATCTTATATGTATTCTGCAATTGTGTCAAGTACGAGATAACTCATAGTTGGCCTCCTAGAAAAGAATGCAATCTACAAGAAGTTACCTATAGTAGTTGGCAGTCAACGTGTTAAACACCATATTTTGCAGTATTAAATTTGTGTCAGATACAGTGAACCATAAAAAAGGTTGGACAGCAAGGAGAACCCATTTTGTAGTGCAATATTTTAAAAGCGAGAAATACTTTTAAAATGAAACATTTTTTAAAAAATGGTAAAAAAAATTACCATTTTTTTGGTAATTTCTTCCACGATTGAGATGACTAGTTTGAATTTCAATAAAACACTGCATTTAACCTAATTTAAAGATAAAATTTTGAGATTTCCACAGAAAAAAAAAACCTTCGATATTTATTTTGTTTGCACTATACACTGCTTCATGCAAATTTTATGCAATTTTTTAAGACACTGTTGCCTTTTTGGCATGAATCCAAGTCAAAGTGTTCAGACTGAACTGTTTAAATTTATTTTTCTTGGTTTAAACTTGGGTAAATCAAACTTCTATAGATATGAAAAACTTAATTGTGAAACTATGGACAGAAAAGAAAAGAATAAGAGATATTGTAGTAATTGGGAAAAAGCCTTATTCAACAGTGCATTACGTAATTAATAACTAAAAGTATGGATTTTTTCACAGACCAAATGGAAGTGGTCGGTCCAAAATGATTTCTTCCCCTCAGTAAAGAGGCGGATACTGAGATTTGTTAAAGAGAATCCTACAATTTCTGCAGTAAAGATATCAAGAGAGTTAAAGGAGACATCTGTTGTCAATGTGCACCAACAGACGGTAAGGAATTATTTACATTCTACGGAATATAGAGCCTATGCACCACAAAAGAAACCATAGTTATCTGCCGGAAATATGAAAAAAGTCTTGTATGCTAAAAACTATGTTGCAAAGTCCCAAGATTTTTAGAAGTCTTCTTCTTTAAGTTCTTTTTACTGGTGGAGAAAGGAAGGTACAACACTTAAATCAGCAATTGAAAAATATAAAAGTAACTGTTAAACATGGCTGTGGTAGCATTATTGTATGGAGTGCAGTGGCAGCTAGCGGTGTTGGAAATTTAATGTTTATTGACGATACCATGGGTAAAAATTGGTATATTTAAATGTTCTAAAACAAAATTTACCAGATACAGCTGAAAAATTGAATTTAAATAGAAACTTCTCTTTTGTCCAAGACAATGATCCTAAGCATAATGTCCAGATTGTAAAGGAATGGTTATTATAAAATGTACAAAAAGTACTGACCCATCCTTCACAATGTCTGGATTTCAAACCTATAGAACATTTATGGGCGTTTATGGAAAAAAGATTAGGAGAGAAGAAAATAATAATAAAAATGAACTAAAAAGTGTTCTTCAGAATATATGGGGCAGTGTACCAACAGACTTCCCTAAAAAGTTGGTTATTTCGATAAACAAACGATCAGAAGCTGTTATAGCAGCCAAAGGAATATCACACGAAGTATTAAATGCTTCTGTTTAAAGTTTAAAAGTTACTTTTTGATACCTTGGACAGATGTCCAAGTTTTCCTTTCTTTCCCCCCCCCCCTTTTTTTGTGTGTGTGTGTGCTATTGAAATTGATATCACCATAATGTTCTTTAAATTTATAATTTATGTTTATGTGCTACTGAAATTAAAACAAGTTGTTTGATTTATTTTTGAAATTGTATTTTTTCGAAATTTTATTTTAGTTCTAAAGCATAGTGTAATGCAAGATTATTAAACAATGAAATCCTGTAACCTTACTGTCCAACTTCTTTTTGGTCCACTGTAGATACATTTGACCTGGTCTCAAAATCTGATAAAAATTCTCAGCTCCTAATAACAATTCAAGGGGACCTGGTACGTTAAAACCTCTATCTGCTAACTTAATATAATTTAACTTAGCTGAACAAATATCAAGTTATTTAGAAGGTGTCAAATCAGTGTTGCTGGGAGTGACATGAAATTCTAAGGGCCGGTCTCACCAAAGTCGTTTAACGGCTAACTGCGATTAATCTCTGTTTAAACTGAGACTGAGGAGTTTCCACGTTTTCTAATTTTATTTTAAACAATAGAAGATAAAAAAGTAAGCAGGACAGTACCTTTTTTTCATTTCATTTGGGGTCCTAATTGTGGATTTCTAATGGGTTTTATATCGAACTCTTTAACGTCTCTCGAAAACGCTACTTTTCTTCCGCCTAGTTTGTGACGTCACAGTTCATGAAAACACTGACTACCTTTGTTGTTTACATGAGAAAAGGCGACTTTTTAATTTGTTTCTGTTCAAAGAATCGCATAAATAGAATTTTTTTAATTGTATCTGACATTAAAAAGTCATATTCTAAATACTGTAATAGGCCACTCTGTACGAATAAAACAACTAATTGTAATGAAAAGATATTTTTCAGCGTTCCGAAGATCATAGTATACGTAAAACTTGGACTAACGCTATGAAAAGAGATGAGAAAATAAACCCCAAATTATCATAATATTTTGGATTTGTGATGACCATTTTACTATAATTACACCTTTACTCATTTTTAAGATTACGATTAAAGGTGCAGTTGGTTAACCAGTACTGTTTTTACTTTTAAAAAATCCTTCATTTTGGAGTATTTTCACAAAGATTAGTTACTTTATAATGAGTTTATGAAGAAGGATATAAATTGCAATAATTATTTAATACATAACTTTAAAAAATATATGTATTCTCAAGGTATTTAAATATTTTCTTGAGAGATACCTACTTTCTTGAATATAGAAGTTCACACTAGGACATCGTTCAATTATATTGGAAGCTAATTTGAAAAAATGTATATATTTTTTTAAATACTCTACTGATATTACTTAATGTAAATTTAATTCCAGAAACTATATACATTTTTTATTTAACATTTATATTAAGCAATAAAAATGTATTAATATTTAATATGTAAATCAAAAGTAATACAACCTTTAAGTATAAAAAAGTGTACTATGAAGAATCTGAACAATGCATACATTTCAAAAAGTAATTTGTGATTTTTTTAACAAATAGTAGAGTGAATATATATTTATAATTAAAGTACAAACACACAATATCAATTTCATATTTCAGTACAAACAAATAAAATCTGGGTATTAATTTTTCTGAAATTTATACATCATTATTTCCATTTATCATCAAAAACAGGTTCTATTTACATAAAATATGCCAATTCATATATACTGTTTTCCTATTACGTTTCTTGTTTGTTTAAATTTATGAGCCCAAGTTATTCGGGAAGTCTATGCTACTCCTAAAATGAACATTAAATCAAAAGTGCACATGGGCCATAGTTATATGTACATATCAATTTATGTAATATAATTTTATAAAATTTCTTTATTCATTTCAATAAATTATTTAATAAAGATACTTTAATTCTAGATAGCTATGATTATTTTAATTAAAAATAATTCATGAGATAAATCTTTTTTTAATGTAAATATGAAATTATTGTTATTTTGCATGAAAAAAAAAAAAAAAAAACTTTTAGGAAATATAATAAATAGGGATTTTTACAATGGTGATCTTTATAATCATACATGATTGGGGGGGGATTTAATACATAATCTCAGTGTTTTGATCCAAGAATGCTTTTTAATATAATATTTCAAACAACCTTATTGAAATACTTTTCAGATATTTTTTATTTTACTAGATAATTAAAAATATTCAATATTAATTAAATCCAATAATCCAATATTATTTATATTCATACATAACTTCCAATTAAAAGAAATATAAATACCTTCTCTAATTTTTTATTTAAACATTACTTCTATCTCTATACATAAAATGTGATACTGAAACAACAAATGTGTATGTGTGCATAAATATAAATATGTTTGACTTGTTGTCAATGTCTACAAACAGAATATCTGTGGTTATAATTAATGGAGAATTTATATATTTGAAGTAAATTAAGATAAACTGAAAAATGTGAAAAATTATTTTACATATCTTTAGGTTTTATTCTTCGTTTCCGCATCCATTAAATCCTAATTAGTTCCAGAAACAAAAGCATTGATATTCTGTAAATTTTCGAGAGATTGTCGGACTGTTGTTTGGTAAGAGAGACATTTTAAACAAATGTAGATATATATATATATACTATCGAGATTAATAAATTATCATAATGGTCCGAGCAGAAATAATTATTGAAGACTATGTAATTTTAAAATACTAGCAAAGAGACGAATACGAGAAATAGAAAGCACTTGCTAACAAAAATGTCAACACTGAATATCATGAACTGTTGATATTCAGTGTCAGATTCACACCCAATCACGGATCGTTTTCAAGTCATGTGGTTTTCTCTTAAATTTAAAATTAATTTTTTAAATGATGGATCCAATTTCTTACATTTTTGAGAACATTTTTGGAATTAACGAGTCTGGAATTCACAGAAAAATATTAAGTTGTTTCCTTCCCCTACACGTGCAAATTCCTCATTGCTTCCTACCATTGATTGGCTCCATGGGTTAATCGTGGTTACTGGTTAAACGACTTTGGTGAGACCGACCCTTAGTCTAATTTAAAATCCCTCTTCTCATTAGTAATGGTCGCATTACTTTTAGACTTAATCGTAGATGATATCCCATTTAAACCTGACACTGCAATATTAATTTTTTTCTTTTTCTTAAACTAAACTTATCTGCGTATCTTAAACTCAAATTCCAGATGATCTGCTATCGAGCATTGCACAAACTGGGTATTCATTTCCTCTGTCCTCGTTTACTAAGCAAATAATCGTGCTACGTAAGACTGCTTTAGGTCGTGAATCAGACGTATTAGTTAGCACAAAATATTCCTGAATTATTTTTCTATTTGTGGACAAAATAAATTCTAGAGCCGCCAACGACAAAGCCGTGTGTGTGTGTGTGTGGGGGGGGAGATTGTTGTCTCCAACACAAATAGCGCTCTCGGTTTTTTCAGTTTTGTTTTGTTTTTGCTCAGAGGGTAAATATTAAGACACGTGATGTCTTCGATTACACCGATTGCAAAAATGTGCTGATTAGCAACTAATTACTCTGTGTTTCCCCTAACATATAAACCATAAATTATTAGTTTTTAGGCACTAAATACATTTATTAACTAATTACATTTTATAATTAGGGTATTTATATAAAAGGTGTTTATCACTTCATAAGATACAATTATTAAAATCACACAAAAATACTGTAAAAATGTATCACTCACTGTAATTTTTTTATGAGAACTAAAATAGCTTTTAAGGGTTTTCAAGAAAGATGTATAATTTATACAGCTCTAATTCTTTACCCAATTCAATCGGTTTGAAATGTTTGTTACCCTCTGGTATACCAATAAAATAAGCTACTTCTTTTTCAAGCTTAGAAACTAACTTATCGGATGCAATTAATTCCTTTAACACTAAACATACCATAAGCGGTCAAATGACCTGTAATGTCTAAGCAAAAAATGTGATGAGTAATGAATTAAAAATTCTTATTCTTTGTGTTTGTAATACTTAAAAATTCACAATATACAATTTTGTTTAATTTTGATAAAATTTATTTGTTTATTTTCTTCCCAATATCCATATTTCATAAATTCAATCAGGAAGCATAAAGTCCGGTCATTTGACCAGCTGTAGTAGAAAGAGGTATGTATTACGTGTTGGTATGTTTAGTGTTAATTCTTTTCACCAGAATCCGTCCTACTTCCGAAACCTTTCTCAGTTTTAAACAGTAATCATAATTTGTAACCAAATGCAAGGGGAATCTCGTATAAGTTTCATTCGTTTGTCGACGGGTTTTCCTGAAATGTTCTAGATACGATTGACGGAAAAGCTTAAAATTCCCTCAAAATAGCATTTTTAACTCTCATAATTGTTTAACTCTTCATCATTTATATAGGTTATGATATGTTGATTGGTGATGAATCCTCAGAATTATCGTCTTATCTATTTAAAAAGTTGGTTAGGCAAACTTCTAGAGAAAAGGATTAACGCCCACCTCGTGCACTACTTAGAAGAAAATAATTTCATAGTAAATTATCAAAGTGGTATTTGTAGGGGGAGTACTACGCTAGATAATAAGTGATTTAAAAATGAGAATTCGCAATGGATTCGTAAAATAAAATAAATAAAATATAAAAAATCGCACATAGTGTTTCTAGTTTTTGACAAAGGCTTAGGATTGAACAAGAAGACACTGATTTTTACGCCAAATTTATAATTTTGACTCAAGGGAAAAGTTGTGGATTTCTATTGCTACGGAAGTTCAGAGTTCGTGTTGGTAATGTTTTATTTTATGCGTTTACTCGAGAGGAGATCGTACCCCAGGGCAGCATTCCGAGAGTCACTCTTTTTATTGTTGATATCAACAAAATGACACACTGTTGCAAATATTACGACGTCATCACTCACTCGGATATTCGAATAACCCTTCTCATGTTAACAATAATTCTAAAAAATACCTATCAAAGCCGAGGTCCTGTTCGCAAAGCCACACTATTAAAGGGACTTATTCTCATGAAAATGAAAGAAAACAGTGATGTCCATGATCATATCAAAAAATTCATGGACATAGTGGGGAAACTGAACGCATTAGAAATCGAAATTAATAGTGATCTGTTGCCTATTACGATGCTGTATAGTCTCCTAAGTAGCTATGATGTTTTTCGAGTTGCCATTGAAACACAGGACTCTTTGCCTTCTCCAGAAGAATGAAAAGTAAAAATTATTGAAGAAAATCAAGCCCGTAGTGAGAATGGAGAAAATCACTCTACAGCAAATGACGGAGCTTTATACTCCAAATTTCATAAGAATTCGCCTAGAAATATAGATAAAGCTTACTGTAAATGCCTCGCACGTTCCCGGCTGCACTTTCTGAAGTCTGCACGCCACGTTTTATACCTGCCCGCCTATTTTTACTGGAGCAGGTATCTTGGGTTCGCTTAAAGCCTATGTGGCCGACAATTAATCACAGCAGCGACAAAACTCTGGGTTAAACATTTATTATTAAGACTTGTTAAAATATATATACATCGCAAATCATACCCAAACAGGGCTCAAATAAGACCGAGGACAAAAATAAATAGTGCCGAGCGGAAAACACCTCTCTCGGTCTCCACTCCTTTCAGAAGAATGCCCGTTCCCCGTCGTTCCGACCGGGCATCTCTCTCTTCACTCCTCTTCGTGAGGGTCGGGGAGAATCCCCCCCTCGGTCAAGTTTTCGCCTCCACGGGAAAATGTCCACAGCTGGCGCGGGCGGAATCGCATCTCTCGCCCCCCTCCTGTAGATCTTCATGGAACATAGCTTGCCCACCTTCTCTCGGGGTGTCCGTCTTCGGCCGACGAAAAAATCCAGGGGCCATGTAAAACCAACTCGAGTCTTGAGTCTAGTATTACACTTACACTATTTCAAAGAATAATGCCAGTGTTCCAAGACAATCAGAATTCAAATTTCGATGCCATAAATGCAACAAACTTGGACATAAAAGGAGAGAATGTAGAATTAAGAACTTTAAACCAAAAAGTGATTCAACATTCATGTGGAACATAATGAAGAAACACTGTATATTAATTATTAATAATTGATTTTATATCTGGCAACATCCTTTATATACCTCATACTTGTGTGCATCTGGCAACTCTGTATGTTGCATTCTGTCCTACACTATGTTGTATCCCTCCCAGTTTGTCTTGCCTTAATAAAATCTTTTCTTTTACTTCGATTCATTGCTTGATTTTTATCAGATTATGGGCCCAGGGTATCACGCGTAATTGAAAAGGTCGTAGACGTAGATCGTTGAAGTAGAAAATTTACTTAAACGTGTTTGCTAAGCCAAAAAGCATCTTTTAATAGGCCTAACGAGATTGAACTCTAAGCGGCAAAATGACTACATCTACTCCAGTTATACCCAGTGCAGTGCTTCGAAAAATCCCCGTGAACGAGAAAACTTCAGTGAATGAAAGTTCACTATAAGATATCATCTGGAAGATCGAGATTTATACAACATGTGTGCTCAAGAAAATGCAGATGCTTCGGCTGATCGGCGAGCAAGATTTGCAATCGTCAAGAGTGTGGCGAGCAACGTCATTAAAGAACTTTTGAGCTGCAATACCGCTAAATCTATGTGGAATAGACTTTCAAGCTTCTATGAAAATAATAATCCCAATACATTCATCACATTGAATCAAGAAATGTTTGCAACAAAATTTGAAAATTGCAAAGACATGGCAGAGTACATGGATAAAATGAGTACGATTGGGATTAAAATGAGAACTATCCTTCCTGAATATCCCAACCAAGCTGTTGCTGCAAATATTTTAACCAATTTGCCTACATACTTTCGTCCATTAACAATGGCACTGGAAAACAGTGTTCAAAATTGACCACTGATTTACTACGTGAGAAATTACTCTCTGAATATGCCAAAATGGGAAATCAAGAGCAAAATATTTACGCAATAAGAGCAAGCAGCCAGGAATCAAAATTTCTTGACAAATGCAACACCTGTGTAAAAATTGGCCATAGAGCAAAATTTTGCAGAACCAAGAAAAACAAACCGCATTTCACAAATAGGATAGATGCCAGACCTGAAAAACAGAAGGAAGAGCATAATCCCAGAATTAAAGAAGCTTCTACTATGCATACAGAATCTGAAGCTTCCGTTACTGATGAACTGTGGATAATTGACTCTGGATCTGAGAGACACATGACGCCCCATAAAGAATGGTTTTCAAATTTTGTAGAATTAGCTCCATTCCCTGTAAAGACTGGCGGAACCATCATACATTGTACAGGCGAAGGAAGTGTAATATTAAGTATAAGAAGAAATTTACACTAGTGTGGAAGTCACTTTGAACAATGTTTTATATGTTCCAAAATTACCTGCTTATTTAATATCTGTAAAGTATCTTGCTGACAAGTTAAATACCTTAACTGTGTTTGATGCTAACAGCTGCAGATTAGTTGATAAGCAGACCAAGAAAATTCTTGCTACAGGCACTTCAAAGACTAATAATCTGTATTATTTCGATACTATTCAAAGTACAACCTTGGTAACTACAAAGGTCGAATCAGTTAATATGTGGCATAAAACACTTGCCCATCTGAGTTATCCTGGACTTCAAAGACTGAAATCTATGGCCCATAGTATCATTTTTCTGTTGATCTCGATAACTGTATATCCTGCATTAAGGGGAAAATCTACCGCCAGCCATTTCCAAATCAAAAAGTTTAGAGAGCTAAAAATATTCTTGAACTTGTCCATTCAGACTAATGGGGGAAATGGAAATTCCTAGTCATGGTGGTGCAAGGTATTTCTTAACACTGACAGATGATAAAAGTAGAATGACTTTTGTCACTTTTCAGAAGACAAAGGAGGAAGTGTACAATAAGTTCATAGAATTTAAAATATATGTTGAAAGACAAACTTGGAAGAAGTGTAAGACTATTCGGACTGATAAAAGGACTGAATTTGCAAATTCTCAAATGAAGCAATTATTCCAAAAAAAAAAGGCATTGCACACCAAACTACTATTGCATACACTCCCGAACAAAATGAGGTTGCTTAAAGATGCAATCGAACATTTGTTGAAAGATCACGTGACATGTTAACTGGAGCTAACTTAGACCAACGATTTTGGGCAGAAGCTGTAAGTACTGCAACTTACTGTAAAAACAGATGTCCAACTGTTGCTGTGAATGGCAAAACTCCATTTGAAGCATGGGCATGTGAAAAGCCAGATCTACAATACATGAGAAAGTTTGGATGTAAAGCTTCTTGTCATATATCCAAATCTCAACGTAAGAAATGGGATAACAAAACCAAAGAGAGGAGTTTTGTGGGCTATAGCCAAGAAAGGAAAGGTTACAGATTTATAGATTCTATTACATTTAAGATCACTGAAGCCAGAGATATTATCTTTCTGGAACATGAAAAATGTACCTTCTCACTATACTCAGACACTAAGTCAAATCTAAAATTCTGTGAAGATGAGTTAATTTTCACCATATATCAAAATAACCAGACTGATGTTCCTAAATATCCAGTACCTCACAATGTTAATACTTTAGAAACTAAAAGTGAAGCTCTTGTAAGAAGATGTGGCCGTAAATCGAAAATTCCAACTTACCTTCAAGATTATGATACATCTTCAGGTCAACACCGCTGCCATATATTCCAGTTTCTTTCAATGATGTCCGAAACCATGTTGATGCTGTGAGAAAGGAGCCATTTCTGAAGAACTTGAAGCACATAAGAGAAATAAAACATGGGAGATTGAACCGCTTCCTTCTGGTCGTAAACCCATAAAGAGCAGGTGGGTTTTCAAGATCAAACATAACGCTGATGGAACTACTGAGAGTTACAAGGCTAAACTGGTTGCCAAAGGCTGTTCTCAGAAAGTTGGGATTGACTACAAAGAGACATTTTCCCCAGTTGTTCGCTATGAAGTATTGCGAGTTCTACTAGTAATGTCTACCCTTTATGATTATGATATCGACCATCTTGATGCTGTAGTTGCATTCTTACAAGGAACTATTACAGAAGAGATTTATATGGAACCACCAGAAGGTTTGGAGATCTCCAAAGAAAAGGGAAGTGAAAATCTTGTTTGTAGACTCCATGGAAAGGAATGTATGAATTAAAACAATCAGGAAGAGCCTGGTACACTAAGCTGGATGATAACTTTAAAGAACTGAGATTAATATGTGCTGATTTTGACTGTTGTGTCTACTACAAAATAGAAAGTAAAAATATTACACTTGTTGCAGTCTATGTTGATGATTTATTGGTTTTCTCAAATTGTCTCAGTTTGTTCGCTCAATGAGCCTGGGTCCGACTTATTCTGATTATTTTTACTATTTCGTTCGGCTGCTTGGGGAGTAATGGCGGCACTCGTGGTGCGCGGTGGTTTAGGATTCGGGAGAGCTTCACCCGGGGTCCAATGAAATTTCTCTTGAGTGGGACAGGGGGCGGGGCCTGCGCCGTTCCCACTGGACGAGCTGCTGGGAGCTTTAGTATTAACTGCGTTCGTTGTCTGGGTATTAGCTTTTGCTCCCCAAAAGCTAGTTTTTGGGACAGGGGCAGGATATTTTTAGCCTGTACAGTTTTCGAAATCCTAGTAGCTTTTTTGCTAGCAGGATGCCAGGGGCAACCACGGAAGTTGGCGGTGTGATTACCGCTGCAGTTGGCACATTTGAAGTGCTCAGGCGATACCTTGCAATCTTTAGCTCGGTGATTTTCACCGCACTTCAAACATTTAGGAGTGAGGTTGCAATTAAGTGAGGAATGGCCAAACTCCTGGCAGCGCTAACACTGAGCTACGCCTTTGAATTTATAATCCTCAAAACTAACACTCAAATAACACAAAGTTTTTAAATTGTGAATATTTTCAAGCTGAGGGAATTTACGAAAAGTCACTAAATAGAGTGGTATAATTGCTTTTGTGCGTCTATTTCGCATGTGGGCAATCTTAATTGGTTCAAGTCCTAAATTTTGTAGTTCAGTAGCTATGTCTTCAGCTTTAAAAAATAAAGGCAGACCTCTTAAAACATATTTTACCGGTTTATCGGCTTTTAGATCAAGGGCCCTGATGGGTATTTTATTTTCTACGAGAAATGCTTAAATTTTGCGGAAATCATCAATGCAATCCATGCTAATCTTAATTTGGTTTTTAATATATTTTGTTGTTATATTATTGGAGAGAGCGTGGACTTGAGCCAGTAAATTAGGACAGTTAGCATCTACCTCGAAGAATAAGTTACATGGTTTTTTCAACCTGACTTCCTCAGAGGTAGTATTTTCAGGGGCAGTATTAGGGGTTTCTGCAGTAACTTCTTCCATGTCATTAGCGTCATCATTATTTTCTAAGACCGAAAAATCGGTTCTTAGTGGGCAAATCAGTATCGTTTAGTCTTTTTCGTTTCATTTTTGCTTCTAGCTTAATAATCCTAAAAATTTTATCGTTATCCATTATTACTTTAACGCAGTGGAAACTTAGCACTGCATTATTCTCTGCTTGGCACTTATCGTAAAAAAGGGGAAATAAGGGAGTCTTAAAGAAGGCTTCTAGCTTATTATTTCCGTTACATAGCACACCCTGCATAGAATGTAAAAAGTCTTTCACCACAATGTCGTCTTCAATTGCTTCGTCTTGGGACATCTTGTCTTTTAGGAAGTTGATGTAGTCCGAGATCAGGTCATAGAAGTTCCAGAATTTTCCGTAGTGCTGGTCCAACAAGTTTCGTAAAGTCAAAAAACAGGACGAAAGGGGGGGGATAACTTCAGGGTTATCACAATCCATATTGCTGGCCGAAGCCATTGCAATGCGAAAAGAACACTGTTATCACAGCGAGTCACTCTGGGACAAGACAGAGTCCCTCCCAGGTCACGCACGTGGGATAGCAGTCAGGAGCTCAGTAAGGATACGTCTGCACACCACCGAGGCAGAGGGCAGACGAAAGATGTGACCGAAAATAGGGCTTAAAATGATGGCATAAATGCTAGAATAGGGAGGAAGGGGTGGATTTCAAACGTTGCTAACTCTAATTTATCAAGAATTCAATATGGATGCCTCTATCCATTGCAGGTCCAATTGCTTAAAAAAAAATTCGAGGCCAAACGGACGGAAAACTTAAGCTATTATTATATAGGGGATTTGCTTATCCATACTACTAGGCGGCTAAAAAGTATCTGTGCTTACCCGAACCGACATTGCAATAGTTCAATAAGATGTTTGTTAGCAGTACAAATCCACTTACCTGCAGCAATCGGTATCAAATATGATACCTGTTGTGTCAAGTTCTCGGCTAAAGTCCTTCAATTTTTGATGGGCTTTTTTAAAATCATATTTCAAAATTGTTGAGTAATAGTCAGTTTATCTAAATGTTTAAAATTGCTAGAATGACGAGGTTTCCTTTATTGGCATTTTATATACATGACAAAGATTATTATAAATAATGGTACTATGCTCCAAAACACACACACACGCTTTAGTCTTTGGTTTTGGAGAGCTACGGTCTACTTTTGGCAACACGAGGGCTAATGAGACTGGGATCTACTGCTTAAAGCCGATTCCGAACCGCTATGAACAACCATGCCATAGAGGGATTCGAACCCACGAACTCCGGTTCCGAAGGTCAGCACCCTAATCATTCAGCCATCATTCGGGTATATAGGCTTTGGAGATGATGGAAAATGATACCTGAAGTTATAAGTTTTCTTTATATAATTCAAAATGAAAGGTCCTAGTGCTAAATCATAGAATGCAGAGGTAAAGATCTCAGTAATATTAGCTTTAAACACTTCATCAAAACAAAACAGGTTTCAATATCGTTTCTTTAACGTTTATTTAGAAAAATTTACTGGGTTGGGGTTCAGCCCCTCTAAAATAATAATCTGAAAGGAAAGGCCACAGATTTTTAATTTTTTACATACAAATTGGGCCTAAATTTACGAACTTGCATGTTATATTATAAATTGACTATGTATCAGCAACATATCGTACAAAAATTTAACTGTCTGCTGAGCTTTAGTGTATTAATTCCTCCCCCCTTCCCCATATATGAAGTTTCTGTGCTCTACCATTACCTGTATACATCCAAATTATTAGTTTGGTATTTTAAATAGAAGAGAAAAAGTAAACTGAATTTAATTTTCAAAAATATTAGTTGAGAAATGTATTTAATACTCAGGAAAAATTATAAAGACAATAATTTTTATAATATTACTTCGAAAGCATAAAAAAAATCTTTAGACTTTTTATTAAAGCCTTAACTGGAATATCTATAATTCTAAATTTAAAATATAAGCCATAAAATAAATAAATATATATATATATATATATATATATATATATATATATATATAATATATAATATATATATATAATATATAATATATAATATATAATATATAATATATAATATATAATATATAATATATAATATATAGATAATGATTTAATTTTAAGTATAGATTTCATATTTCAATCAAAAGAGCAGGAGCTAAATAAGATATTATTATTACAGCAATAAAAATAATATTTCTAACTTATTGCCAATCGTAACATTTTTTCTGTATCTTTTGCTCATACTGAATTTTATTTTAAGAAAATTGGAAGAAAAACAAGTAATAAAATTGAACTACGAAATCCCAACTATTAATATAAAATAAGCTTAGTGTTGAAATTTTTGAAACATGCATAAAAAGTCCAAATTTTAAACACTCAAATATTGCCAGAGAGTGCAAATAAAATCAATGCCGATTGTAAAAAAAAGTCTAAAATTTCTTTCGTGAAACGTGAATGACCTCCAGGCAAAGAAACTGTCCACATTGTCTTGAGAGATACATCAATCACTATATCTATTCCCCCAATCCTCCGATATTTCCCCTATTTCGGAATTTTTTCCCCATTCCTCTACGAATCTTCCCCATAACCGACAGAGGCGGAGTCTGAGGAGAAATGCTCCGATTTCTACACATTTTCCTTAATTTTATCCCTTAATTACACTTTTCCTAATTTAGATAGAACTTCAAAATAAGTTTCTACTAAAAGCTTGAACATTGAAGAATGGAGGCTAGTTTTTAAAATTTTTAATTTTTTTCAATCTCGAGTATCTATAAACAGATAAAGGAAAAAGTACCGCTTATTTCTTCAATTCAAAAATTTTATTGCCTTTTAAAAATAGATTTTGAATGAAAAATAAAAATTTGAAAAAGAGCCTTTATTTATTAAGGCATCAAGTACCTCGAGCAAAAAAAAAAAATTCTGAAAAAATCCAAATGTGACTTTGTAAACTAGGGATAACTTTTCCATTCACTTAAAATTAGCTTCGTCATATCAGAGGCTGAGTAAAGCGCCTCCTTAACGCCTTCCGACGAGTGTGTAGACCGTTAAAGGACACGAAGAGACAAATAAAATGACACAGACACGTTTTCGAGTCGACATAATTTTTATTTCACCAGTTACACGGTTTTCGTCTTCTTTCCCAAAAAGCGAGCGGGGTCTTCCGGGTCACTCGTCTAGTACCCTAGTAGGACGTCTTGAGCGAATATTCGAAAAATGTTCCAACATCGGAACGTCGAATCTTCAAGAGGAGTGTGAGGTGAGTCTACTTTTCTGAAAAGGGTGAGCCGCTCCCGCAGGCAGTGCGATAGCGGGCGGACTCGTGGACCGGCGGAATAAATTCCGGACCTCGGACCTCTGTTCAAAAATTAGTTTAATATCGTAGCCGCTCTATGAGCGGCATATCAGATATTAAGCTGATAAAAACAGATGGTTTCAGATCGAATGGTACTGACCGATTTAAAACAATCAGGCAGTGCACCATTTATCACATCATTTACCATCAAGAGAAAAGAAATAATCAAAACAAAAAACAAAAATTAAAGATAGGAAAGTGGTGAAGGGAAATGAATAAAAATTAAAGATTCGACAGCAAAAATATAAAAAAAAAAAAACTTCATCTTAATGAAGCATTAAGGAGTAGGTAACAAAAAACAAAAACCCGAGAGAATGGGTAGAGGGAGAGGATTTTCCGTTCTTTAAGTGTTGCGGTGGTCACTTGAGAGAGTCGTGTTCTGCTCAGAGTTGTTCCCATCACGAGCAGAGGTGATCAGACTACTGATGGCAACGGCGTATCTGTCCGAGTGTGAAGAAGGCTGCTGACGTTTCCCAGACAAAAGCTCGATATAGATATCTCTTGACGCGCGGAGCGTGTCGGAGACAGCAAGCTTCCGCAGGAGACGAGCATATTTCTTCGAGCAGAGGCGCGCGATGACACGGTCGTTGCCGCGATCCCATGAGCCAAGTGCTCCAACAATAACTGCCTCAAAGGACACGGATTTGTATCTGTTCTTGAGTTCGTTCACCAGTTGAGAGTATTTCTGAGCCTTGTTTTGCCTAGTAGTCTGAAAGGCGTCAGCCCCGTTTTCAAAGGGGATAGCAACATAAATGACAAGAGCATGACCATCTTTTTCAAGGAGGAGGTCAGGGCGAAGCGTAGAGTTACCCACTGTCTGATTCTCACGGACAATGGTCCACCGCTTACTGGCAGCCTCTTTCAGCCGATTCACGATGACATTGTGTCTTCTTGTCATCAAGGCGCTGTAACGCATACAATTATTTAGTACATGAGGTAGCGTTTCAACATCATAGTTGCAACGGCGACAACGCCTTTCATCAGGGGGTGCATCAAGGTTGTACCCGTTGAGGGGTACCAGCCCAAGTCTTGCGCGGTGCACAAACCACCAATCCGTGAAGCGCATAAACTCTCCCGAGTGGTGGAAGTGGGAGGAAGCCTTCGAGGAGGTAAAACAATGGGCAGTTTTCCCTTGGTGTTTGAGGTTCTTGAGAGAGGCGACTCTTGTTTTACGCAAGGAGGCGCGTAGAAGGCGGAAAACTTTCCGCCGGTTGAGAATAGGAGCAGCAAGATGAGAAATGGCGACAGAGCGGTCTGGTTGGATGGTCCAACGGACCCCCAGACGAGTAGAAGCGAGGCGAGCCTTCGTCCATATATTGGGGATGGGGTTGGAGGTGTTCGCATACGTTTTCCCACTTAGGTAGTTCGCGACTTCTTCAGTATCTGCTGTGGAACCCAGCCGGGCAGAAGTGGCGTCGATTACATCGGCCAATGCAAGATCGAGAATCTTCGGATCTCTGGAGGTCAAAAGTTTAAATGCTCCGTCAATCATGGCGATGTCAGAGTCCTCAGCAGTGACTGGGATCCCAAGCAGGTAGTTAGAACTGTCCCCATACAGATAATCATTGGCCGCACGTGTGGGCAAGTTGAGTGTATTCTTGAATAGTGGTCTCAGTTGTTCGTCAAGGGCAGTTCAGGTTGCTTTAGGATGTTGGAAGGTACGTTGCGAGTAGAGTAGAGACGGGTAAAAGAACGTCTTTAGAGCGTCAATGCGCTGACATGGAGCAAGGAATGAATTGAGAATTTCATTGGCGGCAGCGGAGAGAGCGTCGATGTTTTTGGGGTCACGCACCACAGAGTAGCCTATTGGCTTCACCACAGAGTAGCCTATTGGCTTGCCGAGGAAGTCGGCAGATTCTTCGTCAGAGAGAAAGGGAACGGCAGTTCCATTGATAAGGAAGGTGGTCGGACGACACACAGTGGGGGCAGTCCCGAGGTGCAGTGAAAAGCACTTTGCGGGGTTTAGCGTAAGCCCCATTAGGTCATACGCAGAAGAGGCTTTGTTAGCTAGCGTTTGGAGTTGTTCAGGAGAGTCCGCAATGAGAAGGACATCGTCTGCATAAGCAAGTACATTCACCTCATCAGACGAGAGAGTACGTAGCAGCGGGTCAATCGTGATGCTGAACAGCAACCCGCTTAGGGGACATCCTTGTCGGACCCCAGAGTTGATTGGAATTGGATCAGACAGTCCATCATCTGAGATAATGCAGGTGCTCGCATTGTCATAAAGGGAGGCAACGAGGTTAGAGAACGCATCACCAGCGCCGGCAGACTTAAAGGCTTCGAGAATTGCCGGGTGGGTAACAGAGCCGAAAGCATTCGACATGTCGAGAGAGAGTAAGAGCTCATTTCTTTTCGCACGAGCATCTTGGATTTTTTTCGAAAGGACAAAGTTGTTTTCGAAGCAACCATCGAAGGGCAGGAAGCCCTTCTGGACTGGAGATAGAATGTTAAATGCTTCGATCCAGGTTGATAACCTCCTAGCGATACACCCGCATAAGAGTTTGGCAATTGTGGAGCTGAGGGAGATGGGTCGCAAGTCAGAGGCCCTGTTGCCACCATCTTTCTTGGGGATAAAAATAGTTTTTGAATCCTTCCAAGAGTCAGGAACTTGATTATGTTTAATCACAATGTTAAACACGGTTGCTAGGGCTCTGTAGTCAGGGTCAGTCATCCGCCAGTGCTGATAGGTGATCCTATCAGGACCGGGGGCGGAGATCTCAGCAGTTTTCAATTTAGAGAGAACTTCTTCTGGGGAGAACGGGTGGAGGTCAACAGTGTCTGGTGCCGGTGCCGGGTGGCCGAAGACTTCAAGCCCAGGGTTACGAGGAGCTTCGGGAAAGAAAGCAGCTTGCAGTTCACTAATTGGAACGGCACATGTAGGCGCAGAGTCTTTGAGTATGGTACGGAAAGCGCGTCTTCTATTCCGTTTGTATAAACGTTGAATGAATCTCGGGTTCCTCGCGTTATTGTTGGAGGCAATGGAAGGAATTCTTGCGCGTTCTTTGGGTAAGTGAACAAAGCCCTGTACAAATGATATGTGCTCATCCATTTTTGCGATGAAAACGGCCAGGCTTGGTCGGAGTTATCGTCGAGTATCTTCTTGAAGTCAGCAATGAATTCAGTAGAGGGGGACGGGTTGTCCGGATCCTCGATAACAGTGTCAGGAGAGGGCTCAGCCTGTTCGCCAGTCTGAGAAACTTGACTAGCATCAGGTTCGAAGTACTCGGGGGTGGAAGACTGCGAATTGGAAATAGAGCTCGACTGACTGGGTTGCGTCGAGGTATCGTTATTCGAGTTGAGGTTGGTGTTCTGCGAGGTGCTGGGTGGCTGAGAGTTATTGGGGTTCTATTTTGATCCAGACGGCGTCGAAGATCATCCCTCTTGTGTTTCCTGGCGTGGTTCGTGATAGCGATGGAAGTTCCAGCAGTGAAGTTGCACCAGCGGCAGGCGTAGGGACCGGAGGATGGGCCATTCGTAGCAGGCCTGTAGAACTGCAAATCAGTTAAGCAACTGTGGTTCGAAATGCGAGGAGAGACTTCGTCTCCACAGATCTCACACCAGCGTCGGTCAGTGAGGTTGTCGAGCTGGTGAACATTTCTGAGGTGTCTCCTAAGGGACTGCTTCTCTGAGGTCCAGTGTACTCCAGAGAAAGTCGCGTGACACTCGGCTTCAGTGCATTGGATGGCGTTACTGATCAGGAACACGAAGTGCAGTGAGTCACCAATCCGACGTACGTCACCAGGAGTGTCACAACTAATTCGTTGAGGAGCGGCATTAACAGTCCTTGAGGGAGAAGAACGCAGAGGAGAGCGTGGGTTAGAATGAGCATTCATATGCAAGGCACGAGAGTTCCTGCGAGGAGGCACAGATGACGAGCACCGACAGCCGCGAACCACAATAAAGTCATCCTCAGACTCATGGGAGGAATTGTGTGCGTCACTCAGGTGTGGACGCCATTCACGACGCGGAGGAGTGGAATTAATTGATGAGTCAGGTCTGGACACGTCTGCACCAGTAGCTAAGGGAATTGGCGTGAAGGAGGGAGGTGAGGAGTCACCAATGTCCCCAACAATCGAGTTATTTCCCGGGGGAATAGGTTGGCTGTCGTCATCAGAGAGATCCGTGGAAGAATTGGACGAGTGATCGTTCTCCGTGGGGAGAACGGGAGGCACACTGGTGGGCGAATTAGGACGGAGAGGAACTTCCGACACATTCAAGTCAGCTTCGGTGAGAGCAGACCCAGAGCTCGTAGGTGCGATAGAAATGTCAGCAGAGTTTTCTGTAACAGAGTTAGACGATTCCAAGGAACAGTCTTCAACACTAGATACCATAGATTGGGCATCGGGGAGTGGCGCTTCCGCCGTAGTAGGGGTGATTTCATTTTGAGTAGGATGCAAAAACATCATGTGGGTGGTAAGGAGTGCGTCATTGGAGAATTCAGCAGCACAGAAAGTGCAACGGAGGATGTTGTCTCGGTAGGGATCTTCAGGGACCAAGTAAAACTTGGAGTTTGAGAAGCAACCATGCTTTTTGAGATTTTTTGAGCAACGCTGTGAACACAGGAGGCACCATTTGACAGTTCTGGAAATATGTATAGAGTGCCAGTGGCCCAGGTGATCAATGAGCAATTTGCGCTCAGTGGTTCAGTTTCCAGGTGCAAAAGTCCTTTGGTAGCCAGCTTCAGTGCACTCGAGGATGTTCTTCCGGGGAAAAACACAGTGGAGCACCGTGCAACTCGGCAGTTATCTCTGGGGAAGGGCATGGTGGCATTATCCTTCACAGGAGACGGGGTCTCTGGTTCAGAATCCGACTAGTCAGTGTGTGTTCCCATGTCCCGGAGTGATGGTGAACTAGGCGTATGACAGGAGGGGCCAGAGGTGCCCGCAGTGCTTGTGGAAATCCCAGGCGAAGGCAACGAGTTAACAGCGGCAGGTGACGCAGTGTCACAAGACATGCTGGAGCAGGTGGCGGTCGAGGTATCGGCAGTGTCCTCCGAAGGAGACAAGGGCGAGGGATCACTGTGCAGATCGTTAGGAGTTGTTGATTTGAGAAGGTTGCTAAAAATCAACGAAGATGAGCCGTGGCCACCTGAAGTCGTCCAGGGCGAAGTGGAGTTGCTAGAATTAACTTTATCTAGAATTTGAGAGAATGATGAGGTGGATGAGGCCTTACGAAGAGCAAAAGATCTGTTCTCCCGAGGGGGGTCACATGTCACAGATTTCTTGAGGACTTGGAGGCATGTGTGCCGTGCAACAGGAGATTCCCGCGGGGGGTTCTTGGAAGAGCAAGGTTTGAAATCCTTGGTGGTGGTCTTTGGGGTGGCAGCAGCAGCATACGACTGAGAACCAGCAGAATTTGATTTGTTCATGATGAGACGCGTGCAGAATGCAGGTCAAAAATGGAATCGAGAGATAAAATTTCCGGCACGAGAAAAGCATGCAGATGAGGAAGGATGAAATCCAAGTCACCAGAATTAAAAAACAGCAACAAAGTCACCAGAAAAAAAAGAGACCGAGGTCACCAGAAAAAATTTTACAGAACCGGAGTCACCAGTAAAATTATATGACAGCGTCGTGAAGTGACTAAAGCTGAGATCAAAGTGCAGAAAAGGCAAGAAGTACCCAGGCGAGTGTCCAGAAAATAATTATAGTAAAAAGAAATTTTTACTATAAAAATTTTCGGGCGGGAAACTAACGGGCGGGGGAAACAGTGCGCCTGACAACAGAGAGCCACTGTACCTATTGGGGCCTAAACCCTACGGTCAGGTGGGGGTATGTCAGGACGCTTTTCCGTAGCAAATAAAAAAAACAAAAATAGCTACGGGAGTCACCCCAGACGCCAGCCCAACATGACCAGAAAACAAGCCCACTAGGCAAAGATAGACAGTGAAGTCAAGGAACTTATCACGAAAATCCCCGCCAGTCAGTAATCCAAAAATTCCATAGGTACTGCAAACCTGTAAGACAGCTAAAAAAAAAAAAGAGTCAATAACTACACTTTGATCTTAGCCAAAAGGCCGAGAAGCGATAATCTCCAAAAATGCGCTTTCGGCAATAAGTGCCGCAGCAGCGATCGCCGGCCTCGGTGTGAAATATAGATCCTCTATCCCCTAATGTCATCGCTGCCAGAATTTCTTTCATAATAGCGCGAATTGCTTCATGGCTCCTCGTTGTGTTAAATGCGCGGAAAACCACCTGACTAGCGAATGCCCTATCACGAGAGAAAATAGTTCCAATAATGATCTTATAAAATGTTGCAATTACAACGGCAATCACCCAGCTAGTTTTAAAGGATGCTGTAAATTCCCCAAATTCCCCAACAATCTTAAAACTAATAAACCTTCTAATGATACTACTATTTCTCAACCTATAAATAATAACTCCTATTCTGGTAAATCTTATGCTCAAACTGTCCAAAATCGTATTGAAACTAATAATTCTCAGATCCCATTCTTAGAAAACTCCAAGCAAAATTGCTCTCCCAATAACGAAATCATTGAAATTGGTAAAACTTTATCAGAAATATTAAACTCCTTAAAAATTAAAAATGTAAAAGATCTCCTCCTCAAACTTAAAGAGCTGTTGGTAAACCTAAAAAATACTACTGATCCTAGTGATCGTATTCGAATCATTTTGGACTCTGTTCCAAATTTTCTTTAAGTTTATCTTTCCAGTTAGTTCTCTCACCACTGCTAGTTCCCATTTTGCCTGTCGTTAGTATTTCGGAGTTAAAGGGCTCGGCCCAGGCAACTCCGAAAACAACCCTTCCTGTGGTATACTGTGGCCTCGGTGTGGAAATTTGGTGGCGGCGGTGCGGGACTATGCTCCTGACGCTCCTCTTCGTAGACTTGCTCTTTTCGCAAGAACACGTGTTGAAATGTGTACCAATAGTGGTTAAATGTTTCTAGTTTGAAAAAACGCCTGGTTAAGAAATATTTATTTATTTATTTTGTTTAAAGCCGAAGGAACGACGAAATGTTTTGACTAGAAAGTATATAAAGCATTTTGTCATAATTTCGTATAAGCCAATTCATGCGTATTTTTGTAAGTTCGTTGTTTTACTCATGTTTTTTCATCAGAAAGGTTTACAGGTGTAAACATTTATAATTTTACTTTCCATAATATAAACCTTTTAAGTAAATAGTCATAAAATATGTCAGTGAAGAAAATTTTGCGAATTCTTTTATAATGTATTCCTTATTTAATAGGAGTTTATTAGTATTTTGAAAGTTATTAAGAACAGCACAGAATTTTAGAAAGTTATTTGTCAACTTACTACCTACGCTCGCTTCAAATTTTTGTACAAGTGTTGTATTAATACTTAGGTTATTTCATATGATATATGAAAAGTGGTAAACCTGACTACAAGATTATTGTCAAAAATCTATTATCTTCAATTCTTTATGGAAAGTAATATATAAAGTAGGTAAGTTCAGATAGTCAATATCAAATATCAGAATATGCTGTTAAATTTGACTAATAATTATTGTGTGAAATACAGACAAGTTAACAACTTAATATATTTTAAAATAACCAACATTTAATTATCATTTTGCTAAAACAGAGTTTACTGTTTATATGGTGTCACAATATTCAAGAATCTATCAATTTATCCAGTTATTGTTTAGTCAAACAAAAAGATTGAATTTCAGTTCATTGGAAGACACAATATTTTTGATAGTTGTCAAATTATTTTTTTTTCTCGGAAGTCTATTACTTATTAATTTAAGAATAATTTTTTTTGAATTTATATATCTGTAAAAATATTATAGGAATTTGCCATAAAGAGTATAATATTTGATAGTAGAAGATCAATAAAACAAAAATACCCTGGTATGATGATTATGATTTCTTAAAGTCAGGGCCAATTTTAGCCATCTCAGTGTTTTGGATAAGAAATTTTAACTAACATAACTATGAGTTGGGGTAAAATCAGTATTGTCAGCTGAAAAGGGCCTATTGTATCATCCTAGTAAAATTATACTACATAATAAAATTATTAAATGACTTGTAAATGAAAAATAATTTTCCTTAACTTATTTGTAGGTCAAGACATCAAAGGATTCCTTCCCTTTCTAGGCACTGCTTGATAAGAGTTCAAGATCATGCTCTTATTAATTTTGGTTTTTGACTTTATAAAGTTTATATTATTCTAGGGAATGATTTTTTTTAACATACATAATTTTCATTTTTTTAAAAAATTAGTACATGTTGTAAAGAATTTTTTATACTTATGAAAATGAAACTTCATTTATGTTAATATAATTTAGTGCTTATATTTTTTTCAGCAAAATATTTACATCAATTATATAATATGATTTTAAACCATGTTAAATAGTATTGAAATTGAACATTTTAACACAGAACTGCATTGTTTGTAATGATTTCAAAGTCAGTATATTTCTAAATGGTCCACTAAATTGAGTTTGTACCAAAATTCTACCTGGCTCCATTAGATGTGGGCCGAACGATGGCCGATTGGTTAGGGTGCTGGCCTTCGGTACCGGAGTTTGTGGGTTTGAATCCCACTATGGTATGGATGTTCGTAGCCGTTCAGAATCGGCTTTAAGCTGTAGGTTCTGGTCTCATTAGCCCTCGTGTTGGAAAAAGTAGACCGTAGCACTCCAAAACAAACCACTAGATGTGAAAAATTTCAATACTTAAAAGTTGGCTCATATAAGCAAACTACAATTAAAATGTACAAAATATTTTTGAAATAATTGTATCTTCATTATTTTTACTATATCGAAACTTATAAAAACTATTTCTAAGTGTAGCAGTTTGGTTCTGAGACGAATATCTCAGATTGTATATAGATGACAGTATACAATTAATTTTTATGGCAGATTTGGTACTCAGTTTACATGGATTAGCATATGCATTCATAGATATATTTAAATTTCTAAATTGCGCTGACAAAAGAGTGTGATTTGATTGGAAAATTACCAGTGTGAGTACCAAATTGAACAATCCAGTTTGTGCATCTTGTATGTTCGTATAATTTTTCTAATATTTTTTCAAAAGAATACTTATTTAGTTTATTCCATTGTGTCTAGTGTAAAATTTATAATACCTATAAAGTTGCATATTTTTAAAATAACTTTAAATTTTCATAATTATCAGCTATAGGAATAATTTTTCTTGTAAATTTGTAATGTATAAAATAGAAATTTAAAGATTTGCACTATACTCAAGGTAGGTTCCTAATTATTCAATAATATATATATTTTTAATCAGTCTTTTATATCTCATGAGAAAACAAAATACTCTGATTATGACTTTATTTCAAGAGGTAAAAATAATTGCTGCAATCCACATGAATTATTTTACTGAATAATTCATGAATCTTTACTGTAACTATTCATACACTGTATTTTATTTTAGTATTCAGTAATATTTGAAATATTGAAACTTATTAATTATGATTCAATGAAAACCCATTAAAAAATAAATTTTTAAAAGGTTTGAAATTTATCATCAAAAGAGAACACAAAATCTTTTCGTATGCTAGGAGATGTAATACATGTATAATTATATAATAAATATTTTTCATTTGCACTTTGTGTTTTATTTTTTCACTTTTATTTTTATCACTTGTAGAAGTGTTGAATTTATACTATAAAATAAATTAGGAATTTTCTTTTTGTTATTTTGATTGGTTTTACTGCTTGTTAAACTGTTGAGTATATTTGTTCATCCTGTTCAAATGATCAATTTTCATAAACAATGGCAGATAACTTCTATAGGTTTTCAATCGCATTCAAGTCAGGGTTAGAAAATGTAGAAGATTAGATGCCATAAAATCTATTTCTTAAATACAGTTTTAATAGCATTGGCATTTTGGACAGAGCAGTTATCTTACTGAAGAAACAGAGGAACTCATTTTGTAAGAGTTCTCTGTTCATGGTCAGTCTTTATCCAATAAGAAATTACCATACATCAAGATATAGAAGAGTTACCCAGTTACTGAAAAGTTTTTGAAGCTTTTCTTATGTATAACTGAGTTATTGACCATTAAAAATGCTAATTTATCTAGCTAAATACTAAAAGAAAAAACAACTTATCAATTAATAAATTTCAGAACTAGCAGTAATGATAAGTCAAAATAGAAATAAGAAGGTTCAGAGAGATATTTATTTGTTATATTAGTTAAGGATAAAAAAAAAAAGTTATACATGTTTCTATCACATGGTCTTAATTTTCTAGTTTTTAAATGCTCATAAGAAAAACCTTAATAAATTACATTGTGTTTGTAATCCATGATTCCATAAACCTATAATAAGCCTTCTTCTTACTACCTTCCTTCATTTCTTCCTGTGTTTTTCAGTTCTTGCTTTCCTCCTTGTTTTTTTACTTTCTTGATGACTTGAGCAATTGCCTTCGAAACTATAAACTTAGGTCAATAACTGTTTCTTTGCTAATGGCTTGTAAAAAAAAAAAAAATTGTTCATGGCTTTAAAAATAGTTTAATGGGCCTCGTCTGTGTCAATAATAAAGTTTGTGATGTTTAACACTGACATCAGAATGTTCAAAGTATTTAAGCCTTGAAAATTATTTAATTGTTCCATGGCTGTTATGGTGTTATTATCTATTAGCTGTTCAACAGCAGCATCAGAATCCTCAAAACTTTCCAGAGTTACAACTGCACTTACAGGTCTTAAATTTTTCATATGTTTGAGATAAACATAACTTACATTATAATCCTGCACACATTTATACATCGTATAAAAATTTTTAATTGCGTAATTATTTAATATTCCTGAAGAATCAATTACATCGTTACTCATTGTATAGCCAGTGTTTGGTGATCTACAATTGTGCAGATAAAAAGCTTTAAATACTGGGGTTTCATAGAAAGTTCTATAAATGTAATGACCACCTTCTTTCTTCGCTTTAAATCCGTTCGCCTTTAATATTTTTGAAATTCTGTCAACATCGTTTTTTGAGATAAATAGCTTCATTGCATGAACTCTCTTAATTATATATTTGTGTGAGTCAACATCAGTTGAAGCCTGTAAAGCTTGTACTATTGAAGAAGTTTGAGGGTTTTTAATGCCAAAACCTTCTTGATGAACTGCTAAAGGCATAGTTTCAGTTATTTCAAGTTTTAGTGAGTTTATTTCTTCATTGATCTCAGGAACTTTACATACAGTTTTTTTCAATGTAATGGCTAAGGCCATTATAAAATAATGGTAATGTTCTCACCTAAATCTAAACTAAAACTGTTATGGATAATGACACCTAAAATGAAAGATTTTATATCAGTATATTATTCAATCATATGTTTAAAATATGAAATTAAGCAAAGTTTTATAAAAAAAATTATTAAATATAAAAGACAGCAGTAAAGTATAGAAACAAACATAAGATTTCTGTTTGGTTACACATGCCCATTTTGCTGTAAATATCAATGTCAAGTAGAAATATCTCATATTCGTGTAACTCAACAGTATTCTTCACACTATTTTCTTTGTTTAACCTATATTTGGTTTTGTTTGTGAACTGATGCCACAACAAAGGATTTCCACCCCTCCTATGCCATTTTGTGTAAGATCAAAGTTCTATTATAAAGTTATTAATTTTTTTAATAACTCCACTGTGTTACCCACATTTATATTAGGAATTAGCAAGTGATCAGAAGCAAAATATATATGTTTTGTGTTGAGCTAATAAAATTTTAATGTTTTAATTCCAATTAGTAATTATTTTTTTAGCATGTAGACAATTGCATCCCAAAATAAAGGTGAATTACGTACATTCTCAACTCACAAAAGGAGGAATTCAAGTGTTTGCTTAGATCTGCAGCAAGGAGTAATAAGATTGAGATGCTCGCCTCAAACCCAATCACAAAGCAAAGTTTTATATGCAGTGCTACTGCAACAGCAACCAAATTGGACTTTGTTTCTCAATCCACAGGATGAAACTGGAACTTCTCAAATCCTGAAGAAGCTAAAAGCAACTCAATACTCAGAGGGCATAACAATAACAAAAATTAAAAAAAAAAAAAAAAAAAAACATTAATAGATATCCATTTCAGGTCAGAACCAGAAAAAGACCATCTCAAGAGGTTTCTAGCAGAGGAGGTGGCAATGCAGGATAAGTCTGCACAAAGACTATGGATAACTTTTTTCAACTTTGCACACAACACTGTTCCTAAAAATTTTGAAAAAGCCATTGGGCTGTATTCTCCATATCAAAACTCCCCGAACATTGTCAGGTGTCTTCAAGAAGGAAGAGAAGACCATGGGCAGTGGGTTTTAGGACTCAGCATAACAAATGCTTGATCAATAGAAACTTGTTTTATTACAGTTTATAAAAGCATGTCAGAAAATATGTAACCTTAAAATGTTAGCAGCAGCTGGGTAAACACCTGATAAATGATTGCACTCAGTCAGCCTTCTGTGAGTACTGTGGGGAAAAATCACTCCACAATATATAGAAACCAACATAAGTGCTGCTTCAAATGTGTTTCTTACAACGGCTAAATCGAAGACATTTTAATGGTCATTGAGACACAAAACACAAACTATGCTACAAGCAACCAAGTATCCATCCTCTAGAGCAACGTTACAGGAATTTAAAAAGTGTAAGCCTTATATAGTTTTTAGTTACTTTTGATAATGTGTGCACATTTGCCTTTTTTGTTTTTGAGCTGTGATGGCTGGTCTCTTCAAAATTGCACAAATCAACCTGCACCAGAGCCAGTCAGCATCTGCCTTACTTAATAAGTAGCTGATTGAAGGTAGGATAGATATTGCCTTAGTGTAAGAGCCCTGGATAAATAGAGGTAAGGTCTTTGGTTTTTGCAACTGCTACAATCTATTCTTTGACTGCTCATGTAGTATACTAATGGCCTGCATTGCCGATAAAATGATAAATGTGCTTTGTGTAGCAGATTATCTTGAGATAATGTTGCAATTAAGATATGTAACAAGGATGGTGATATGTCTCATGTCTGAATATCTTTCTTATGAGGAAGGAATTCCTCTCTCTCCTCTTGCTAGGAATTTAGTGCTGAAATGCACTAAAACTGGCTCGAGGCTTATTGGAGGTTGTAATGCTAATGCACACCACAGAGTTTGGGGCAGCAGTGACTGCAACAAAAGAGGTGAGAAACTCTTAGAATTTAAGTAGTAATCTAAATATCCCCAACTTAGGCAATAAGCTTACATTTGTTACTGAAAACAGGAGAGAGGCCATTGACATTACCTTTTGTAATGGTAAGGCTTCAAATCTGATATATAACCAACCTGTTTCTGACCAGGTTATTTTATCTGATCACAAATTAATCAGGTTGAATCTTTCAGGCCCTGCAATTACATCCAAGCAAGATAAAAGGAATTCTAGGAATATTAACTGGGATTCATAACTAGAAGACTTTTTGGGTTCTCTCATTTAACCCAGTTAAATTATTTTACTGATATTGAACTAGCCGTTGGCTTTGTTCAACACTCCATACTTCAGTTGTATAAGAATAATTATAGAGCAGTCACTACAGGATTACCAAGGTATGCACCTTAGTGGTGTAAAAATCTCTATAGTCTTAGAAAGAACTGCAGAAAGCTCTAATAGAGCCAAGACTGGTGAGTGGATGGCCTATAGAGCTACCCTTACCAAGTATAATAAGAAAATAGAAAACGAAAATATATCTCATGAAAGGAGCAATTGCACTCAAATTGACAATATATCTGGTGCTGCTTAACTGACCAAGATGTTGAGTAAGGACAATACTTGTCATTTGGGTTCCATCAGGAAACAAGGTGGTACCTATACGGAGAATGCTCATGGGACTCTAACTGTATTGTTTAAGGTTCATGTACCAGGTTCTAATACTATTGGTTGTCCAATTGATATTTCCTATTTCCACTTAAGAAACAGGAAAGAAAATTGGGCTCTTGCTAAGGAAATTGTTACTTATGGGAGAATTCTATGGGTGATCAATTCTCTTTTGCCTTTCAAATCTCCAGGTATTGATGGAATCATTCGAGTTCTACTCCAAAAAAGAAGTGATATTATTATACCCTTTCTGAGCAGGATATTTAAATCCTACCTGGTATATGGTTATTTTTCTATTGTCTGTTGTACATGTAAATTAATATTTATATCCAAGCTTGATAAGCCCTAATGTGATGATGCTAAGGCCTTAAGGCCAATATGCCTAGTTTCTTTTCTCTTGAAAACACTAGAAACTAATTGATAGGTATATCAGGGATGAAGTCTTGAGTGTCTTCCCATGTTCTGAGCACCAGCATGCATATATGCCTGGTAAATCCACTGATACTGCCCTTTATGAGTCGGTAACAACTATAGATGGTGCAGTAAATGGTAAGAAAATGGCACTTGCTGCTTTTTTTGACATTGAGGGTACCTTTGATAAGGTACCTACTAATGTCATTCTTAATGCATTAAATTGTAGGAACATTAATCTGTTAGTGTGCAACTGGATTAATAGCTTGCTATCAACCAAGCTGTTTCAGGTAGCGCTGCTGGAGGATACTTTTAGGGTAACCAGTTGTAAGGGCTGTACACAGGGGAAAGGGATGCAATCACCTCTCCTGTGGAGCCTTGTTCTTGACGAGTTACTCAACAACATTGATTTTCTTGGTCTCACCTTCATTGGTTCTGCAGATGACATCACCTTGGTAGTAAGGGGAAAATTTCAGAGTACTGTTGTTAACCTTATGAATACTGCCTTAAAAAGAGTTAACTGGTGTAGGGAGGTGAATCTGACAGTAAATCCTCGTAAGATGAATCTCATCCTAGTCACCAGATAAAGAATCAAGGCCATGCCTGTAATGAGGCTATTTAACTTAGAACTGAGGTGAAATACCTTGGTATTATCTTTGATAGGACTTTAACTTGGAAAAGTCATATCAAGCAGTGCACCAATAAAGCCAAGCATATTTTTTGGGCTTGTAGGCGTGTCATTGGTTCCAGTTGGGGTCAATGATCAAGGATAGCTCATTGGATCTACACCAGGGTAATTGTTCTGATTGTGACCTATGGGTCTATTACCTGGGGAAGTAAGTCCTGTCAGGTTGCAACAATACAATAGACCATGGGTCGCAGTGCTAGTGAGCTGTCCCAGCCTAATTCTACTTTTGATAGTTTTATTTTTCCATATTAGGCCAAAAAACTTAAAAATTTGTCAGATCAAAATAATGCCAGGGTGATGAATGCAACTGAAGTCAAGTTTGCCTCATATAGTAATATAGTTATCCTGCTCATCCAAGACCCATACTTGTTCAAAGAGGTACTCCAGGCTTTCTATCTTCCTGGAGAAAGTAACCAATACTGCCTGGGTTACTGTAACAAACCTAATTCTTAGTTTCATATTTCAACAGAGTTGGCTACTTTTATCACTTTTGAAGCAGACCCTGCTCTGCTAATAATAGGTAGCCAGTATATTAAACCATAGGCAGACTTTCATAATGATATAAAGTTTAAGAACCACTGGCCTAGTGATTAGCATGTGATGCTAGAATATGCAAGGACTGGTGCACTAAATATCTTCCTGTACATCCAGAAAATATTCAGGCTAAATCTGTTTCTCTTTATTACGGTGCTTGACAGGTAGGATATAGGTATGGAATTAGAAACAAAAATTGCTCCTCCATCAGCCTATCAAAGGCTGATTATTTAGGGCATTTTTCAGCATGGCATCGTAAATGCCATATGCCCATCAGTAGAGACAATTGAGAAGCATCAAATTAGCTCTGTATTTTACTTTTATAAAACTTAAAATTTATTTTTGATGAAATTCTAATTATCAAATATCTGTTATTTACATATTGTCTTATGAAAAACAATTTGATTTACCACATGTACAGTGAAACTTCTCTAGAAATATAACAGTATTTATACCCTGAGGTTAGTACTTTGGTACATAAAATCCTTATAAAAAACCAAATTTTACTTGAAAAATATAAATTTTTTTAAAGACAATCTTAGTAGGTCTCAAAATTTAGAAAGGCTCAGCTACATAATGTTAAATTAAGGGTGCCTACAAATGTGGGAGAATCATAAAAAAATTTTAACACAGGAAGAAATTACCTGTATTATTGAATCATATTAGAATTAAAACACAAAAATTGAAAAGAATGATAGAAAATAAAAAATTAGACTGTTTTTGTTATCATAAATGAAGCAAACATAGAACAATACTAAAATCTGGTAAATTTTGAATGAGGACTTGGACATGTCAACTAAAAGAACTGAGATATTCTTGAAAATAGAAAATAGCTAGTATTTTTCAAGTGACAGTAATAAAAAATATTGTAGTAATTTCATATTTTTTTCATTAGTAGGGTTTCGTAGTAGATAATCGTGAATATTTTGGTCTAGAATAATTTTTATATCTCAAACAAGATTGTTATTCCATAAAAAATTTATATGTTCATAAAAGGTACAATTTTCTTCATAACTATAAATTTTCTTGTTTCAAAATTTTCAATAATTTCGAAAAATACATTTTGAGATTGTGAACTTGTACTTGTGATTAATTTTTATGCTGATTTTGTTTTATGAATGCTGTTCAATAGGTAATAAGACTTTACAGTAGAACCTTGATTATCCGAGGTAATTGGGACTGAACCTACTTTGGATAACTGAGAATTCATCAATAATTATCTAGTTTAATATGTAGTATCCTCACTGAACTGTTATTATGACTATTTTAACTGTTAGATAAATTCAAATTATAAATGAATATAAATTTATTTCTGAAACAAAAACTCACAATATTTTAAATGGAAGTCATGATAAAAAGAAAACGAGTATAAAAAAAATAGGAAAGACAATGTGTAAGCTCTATTAGATTTCCCGGCAGGTCAAAACTACCAACTTCACTAATAGCACTTAAGAAAAAAGAATGAACTGAAGAGCACTGAAATTTTGAAAAAATTCTACTCTTAAACCAGGGATTCTATGGAATTCTGGCCAACTGCCAAAAGTGACCATACCTAAAAGATCGTCCTAGTAGGGATAGATAGAAAATAGCTAACAGATTTTTCCTTCCTTTTCACCTTTTCTGGAATAGAATTAATTGTCCATAAAGGATAAGTGACATAAAGTGGCTCATCCCCTTTTCAAATTCTGCTGCAATGAAAATTTCTCTGTTTTTGAGATAACAAAAGAGGTTAAGTTCTTTGAACTTGCTTACAATCAGAGGGTACAATAATATTCCATTCTACTGGGACTCGGCAGTATGACCTTAAAAATTTCAAAATAGGATGTACTTTTGTTAGAACAGACATGTTTGAAAGTGGGGAAGAATACACTCATACCGAGAATTGAGCTTGCAAGAAGGTAGTCTTAAAAAGGGAATTCTAAAATATTTATCTGCACTCGTCGTTTGGAAAGGACAGCTTGAATACAAAATGAATGTGGGGGGAAAATAACTTTAAAAATGCATGTTAGTAAAGAGAAAATTTTCAATGATAGTAGGAAGTGAAAAAAAGTGAAGAAACCAATTTTGGTTAACAGTTTTCGGTTAATCAAGGTTCTTATATTAAAAACAAATTAGCATTATTTTTTGAAGTAATTACTATGAAACACAATGTATGTAACCCAAGCCTTCATCTACTTATTAAATGCATATCAAAGTTTATTTGTTCAGAGTTGTTTCAAAACTACCTATCTATACACTTTATATACTTTATAAAAATGACTGCATTTTAGGAATTCCTTGAACTAAGGAAGACCTAAAAATGGAGTAGTGTGAGATTAGAACTGTATGGAAGGCATGGAATATCTGTTATGTTTCATTGAAACATCCAGTATATGGTCTTGCATTATTAGGATGATTGGCTGCTAGTGGCACAAGACAACCTTTCATTTGATTACACGATACTCTGGCATATCAGCCTGTATATGCCATCTATCAGCTACTATTATTAATATAGACATAAATATTTCTTTTATTTCATAGAAATTATCATTCTGGTGAGTAAGTTTTCAATAATAAAATGAATCTTGTCACTTATTCAATAGCTTATGCTAACAGTAACTAATAAAAGCTAACAAAATAAGGATATTTCTGCAGCTTACATAGGGTTATTACAAAATAAAAGTACTGTTTTACAAATGTTTTAGAATCAATAATAGTTTTTTTTTTTTATCTACCTAACAATGTTTCTAATTTGTATTTTCAATAGAATTTGTAAAAGTTCTATTGAACCTTTAAGTGCCAAAACATATTTTGAAGAAAATTATTTTAAATACACCTCTAAACAGATAAAATAATGTTTAAATTAAAAATGTCAGTTTAAATGCCAAATAAAAACCAAATAATTGGTCGTCATATATCCATACTCTGGACTGGTAGTAGGTAGGTGTGTATGAAGGTGGCCGAATTTCAATGGGAGCTGATAACTTTTTTTTTTAACCAGGTCAGGAGAATGACCATATACAGTGAACCAAAAAAAAGTTAAACAGCAAGGAGAACCCATTTTGTAGTGCAATATTTTAAAAGTTGTACTTTTAAAATGAAACTTTTTTTTTTTTTAAAAAAAAGTAGTAATTTCTTCCATTATTGAGATGACTGGTTTGAATTTCAATAAAATACTGTTTTTAATTTTAAACTAATTTGAAGATAAAATTTTGAGATTTCCACAGCCAAAAAAAAAAAAAACTTGGACATCTATTTTATTTGCACTGTACATTCAAATTTTTAAGACACTCTTGCATTTTTGACACGAATCCAACTCAAAGCTTTGAGACTGAACTGTTTAAATTTATTTTTCTTGCTTTAAATTTTGGGAAATCAAACTTCTATAGATATGAAAAACTTCATTGTGAAACAATGGAAAGAAAAAAAAAAGCATAAAAGATATTGCAGAAATTGGGAAAAAGTCTCATTCAACAGTGCATTACGTAATTAACAACTATAAAAGGTATGGATTTTTCCACAGACCAAATGGAAGTGATCGGCCCAAAAAGATTTCTTCGCCTCAGTAGAGAGGGGGATACTGAGATTTGTTAAAGAGAATCCTACAATTTCTGCAGTAAAGTTAGCAAGAGAGTTAACATCTATTGTCAATGTACATTCACAGATTAAAATTTTTTTTACATTCTACAGAATATAGAGCCTATGTATTATAAAAGAAACCATACTTAGCTTCCAGAAATGTGAAAAAACGTCTTGACTATGCTAAAATCTATATGGGAAAGTCCCAAGATTTTTGAAAGTCTTTTTCTTTAAGTTATTTTTATTGCCAAAGGATATCACACGAAGTATTAATTGCTTCTGTTTAAATTTTAAAAGTTACTTTTTGTTACCTTGGATAAGTGTCCATGTTTTTTTTTTTTGGCTATTGAAAGTGATATCATCATAATGTTCTTTAAATTTATAATTTATGTTTATGTGCTACTGAACTTAAAACAAGTTATATGATTTAGTTTTGAAATTGTACTTTTTTGGACTTACATTTTAGTTCAAAAGCATAAGGTAATGCAAAATTATTAAAAGATGAAATCCTGTAACCTTACTGTTCAACTTTTTTTTGGTTCACTGTCTATGTAATCTTACTATTCTTCATACAGGATTCATTGACACATGTTTGATTGCAAGTCAAATCATTTTATTTAAATTTTTTAATGGCAATAAATGATAGTCAAAGTCCATTACATTTTCAAATGTTCCATTGAGTGTTGACCTTCAATCTATGTTTTCAGTTCTAATTTTTTTTCCCCATCTGTTCAGTGAATTTCAAAAGAGCAAACAGAAGTGTTCAAGTCCTCTGAAGGGCCGTGATTTATTGAGCCCTGGATATTTATATCTTGATTGAATGGGAAAAGATGGAATGTTTTTAGGATTAGAACTGGGAGTAAAATTGTCATTTACAGTTTGACGCTTGCTAGATAGTGTTTTGTATACTTTGTGTGATTTATTTTAGCCATCATTTTTTAACTCTTTTTATCATGAACTAGATTTTTTGAATTGATAAATGAATCAGATTATGAAATAGAGCACAGTAGTTATTGAAATACAAGTGGCAGTGAATCTGATTATCCAGATGACACTGAAATTTATATTATGATTAATAGTAAGAGTAAATTAAATGCAAATGAATGGCAAACAGGTATGAAATTCTAATATCCCTGCAGTCATATTTATTTATTCTATTCAGTAAATTTATGAAATATTTTGAAGATATATATAATTTTACTGATAATTTGTTAAAATTTCCAACTGAATTTTCTTCCAACTGAAAATAGGAATTTTTTATGAAAATGAAACTTTTTATTAAAACAATTTTCTTTTAAATTTGTAATTATTCTTTTATAAACTATTATCCAAAAACTTTGGCTAAAACTTAACCAAAACTAGTTTATTGCCCAAAATTCATTGTTACAATATATACAAATATTGGAGATTATAAGCTGTAAAATTCATCATATTAAATTTAAAAAAAAATTTAATTTTTAAATGAAATTAGGCTTGGAGAAAATTGACAAACAACTTACAATAACAACTTACAAAAAAAAGGGGAAACTGACAAATATTAAGATTTAAAACAAACTCTGATGGTAATAATGAAATATACATATATACATATATATATATATATATATATATATATATATATATATATACACAAAAATATATATAAGTGTATTAATCAAAGTACAAATTATCAATTAAAAACAATACCTTTTGTTTATGTGTATGTGAGATACTGTTGCAGCCTGGATATCTGTGGCATCTGATGAACATGTACATCAACAGTCTTTGTCATGTCAATGTTGACACACCTAAACAATAAATTATTTCTGTATTTAAATTTGAAAATTAAAAGTTTTTGAGTATTTTATGAAAGAATAAATAGTTATGCACATTTCCTTAAGTCTGACAAAAATCACAATAAATATTACTTAAAAATTAAATGCTTAAAGTATTCAAATATATTTTAAAAGTTTTCTACTCCTTTTAATTAACATTCTAAAACTTAAACTGTACAAAAGTTAAAGTAATGATTGCTCTAATAATGCATTGTTTGTTTTTAATTGATATACTACTTAAATTACTAAATAGATTTTAAGAAATGATGCATCATTTGTGTACTGTTTTTGAATAGAATAATTAACTCCATGATATACCATTGTAGTAACTCATATTTCATACAATATTGCAATCAATTAAAATACACATACAAATATTTTATTTTGTCATTTTTATTTTTTACAATGCTGTGTAATTCATCGTTACTTTGCCGAGTTGGCTATCCCTGAATATATGGGGGTTTTGGGCATTTACTAGTGTTCAAACCCAACACCCCAGGATTTTAGCTTGATAGCTTTGTAATCAAATTACTATCTATGTATCTCCTAGCAGCTGCACTACATTTCTTAAATGCAGCTGTTTCGCTTACATTTTATCATTTATTTCCTTTATTCTAAAAACTGCTTTATTGCATTTTTATTCTTATATTACAGATCAATTTTACTTACCATAAAGCAATTTACATTTCACTTTATAAGAATTTCATCCTTTGGTGATAACAGCATGAGTCTTAATTGACTTCAGGTTGTAAAAAGATTTTTATAAATGGGCTTCTTAGCTGAAATGCACACAAATATATCAGTATTTTATTTAATATGGTTATTTTATACATTGCTATTTTTATTACTAGTTTCATTGTCATTTATTTTCTTATAACAGTATATAGCCATTGTACTCTAAATTTGAAAATGGATTATAGTTTCCTGAACATTCAAAATATCCCAGTTAGTGAATTTAGATTATTACATTAATAAATTTTTTCTGAAATGTTCCATAATGGCATATATTATAATCTGAGAACATTTGATCACCCCTTCAAGATATAATTAAAACTAATAGAATATGTAGTTTCTAAAATAAAAATCTTCTCTATTATAAATTCTACATTTTATGAATTTACCCTCCTTTTCCTAGTAATGACATATTGCTGAAAAATTTTTATAGCGAAAAATAGAATAAATTGTGGCAAGTTTTAGTATTTAAATTAGTCTGTGTTTTAACATATACTTTTCTTGTTGTGGTTTCTCACTTGCAGTTCTTACTAATAAATTTTGGTGCACATAACTGTTTTATTTGTATCGATACAATTAAAAGTAAACATAATCCCTTTGTAATTTTTGTCAGTGCCACTGCATTTCAAATTCAGTGGCGTTTCTAATGAGTCATTCCAAGAAATATCTACTTCTCAATTTACTGGGTGTTCTAAGAAAAATTGGTTTGACTGTATGATTTAATAATACTTTCCCATCGAATAAACACGAAGTTGAGAATATTGTTAGTTTAAAAAATTGGTGTGACAACAATATAAAATTGCACCTTAAACAAGATAATTGAAAATGACAATAATTGCCATTTAAAGAAATATCTACCTCTTGATTTGCTGATTATTGTGATAAATCTGGCATGAAATTATTTCTTAATACCTTTTCTTTAGCTAATGAAGCCTGAAGTTTAAAATACTGCTAGATTAAAAGCAGCAAATCGTACTGGATAGTACCTAACAAGATTTAAATTCTGAGGTAAAAAGAAAAATTGCTCTATGTATGCGTTTGGTATTCTTATTTTACAGTCCATGGGAATGTAAGATTACTCTAACTTTCCGAATTTCAAACATTCTAGTTAAATTTCAAATACTGTATAGTATATAATCCACAGCAAAAATAATTTTACTATTTAAATATGAAAATTTCTATATATGTTTTAATAACACATGCCCTCCAAGCAAATTCTTAAATTGAGAACAGTTTTGTGGTTAGTTTAAAATTGATATGACTACAGTATAAAAACGCACTAAAGAAAAAATTATTGATAGTATGAAATGACACTTGATATAAGTTATATTGACATCTTGATTTGCATTTTTAAAAAGCATGATATAAAGTGATTTAATATATACATTCCAACTAACTTACAGAAAACTGAGAACATTTTTACTTTAAAAGCGAATTTGGTGTTAGAACCAACTTCGCTACAAAAACAAAATTATTGAATAAATAACAATGAAAATTAAAAGTAATTTGTTTTAAAAAAATATCTACCTTTGGAAAAATTGTGCAACTAAGTATGTAACTTTCGGTATAGGAGCAGTAATTTCTTCTGTTCTGACAAGCTGAGTTCCGGAAAAAACGGGACGTTTAAAAGCAGCGGCAAAGTCGCATTGACGAGATTAAAAATTATAAAAATATAAATATTCTCGTTGCGCTTAATGTCATTTCGACTTTAAAATTAGTTAGAAAAATGTAAGGTACTTTAAAAGCGTATTTGGTGTTAGAACAAACTTCGGGACATAAATGAAAAATTATTGAATAAATAACAATGAAAATTAAAAGTAATTTGTTAAAAAAATATCTATCTTTGGAAAAGTTGTGCAACTTTCGGTATAGGAGCAGGGATATCTGTTCTGACAAGATGAGCTCCGGGAAATAACGGGACGTTTAAAAGCAGCGGCAAAGTTGCATTGACATTACCTATCGGGATTTAAATTATGTGAAAATAAATATACTAATTGTGCTTCTTGTCATTCTGACTTTACAATCAGTTAGAAAAATGTAAGGTAACTCTAATTTTCCAAATTTCAAATGTTTTATATTCTAATACATATCGGAAAATGTTTTTAATATTACATTACATTCGGATTAATGAATAAATTAGTAAAAAAAGGTTTTATTATTGTTTATAGGCTTTTAACATTGTTTTTAATTGTGCGTGTAAAAGTCTTTTAGGATATATATTTCTTCAGTTACTCTTATTTTTTCTCTTGTTTATTACTCGTGGAGGATTTTTTAAAAATTAATTTTTTACCTTGCCACGAGATCCCCCGCCGAAGTACCTGGCGCGCTGCAGGTGTCATGAGCGAGCGACAGCAGCAGAATTGCGATCAGGACAGAAGATTCTAGCGCTGATAAAGCGACTCATGGAAATTTTAATTGACTAATCAAGGTCCTTTAAATATTTCGAGTGTTGAAAATAATTTTAATGCATTTTGAATATTTAAAAATGTTGCACTTAAAAGATTTCGTTCAACACTGAATCTAATTTCAGATTATGATTCTGATGCCCAAGCCGGCCTAAAATGGTCGTGTTCACTAACGGGGACTGGAGAACGTAATATAGTTTCGTGGTCGCAATGTCCCCCAATTTAAAGCTGGGCTTCTAGAGGTGGCAGGCCAAGTCTGGGAGGGTTTTTTACTGTTTTGTTCGTGTTTTTAAATTATGAGGACCCACTCTAAGATGTCCAATCTCTCGAGAAAATGACAATCATATTTCCATGCTAAGTCATGTAGACCTCTAAAATGGATGCGACACTAATCAACTAACATTCAAATTGAGGCCCTCTTCCAAGATGGGGCTCGGGACTGTACGTCAAATTCGCTATTTTAAGTTAGGCCCGGGACATACGGTCAATGTTTTTACATCAAGATCGCTTAATTAGACCGAGACCTAATACTTAAAGCAGGTATCTAACGGCTGTGAAAAACCATGCCAAGAGTGGGATTCGGATTCCCTGATTATGGTTCTGAACGGCAGCGCCCCAACTATTCAGTTCTCGCCCAACGTAGGTGTGTCAAATGGTAATAGCCCATGCACACGAAAAAAAAAATGCCTGGGTTAAACGTAATGTGGAATTTTTAATGGGATTTGAAAAACAATAAAAAAAGGAAGAAACTTTCATACAAGTTTATCCAAGCATTAAGATTACGTAGGTAAAATTGGACTTTAAGAGTTTCTCGATTAGGCTGGTTACACACACAGCGGATTTTTCCGAACGGAAAATTTACCGTCGCCGCCATTCCAATAGTAGTCTATTGAAATAAATTAGAGTTTGCACGTTAGACGAAAAAAACTATCGGTTAATTTGCCGTCGACGGTAGCTCTGCAATCGTCTGGTGCCACTGGAGCTCAGCGGAAATTTATTCGTCGTCTCGAACTAGAGTTCTATGGGACCCAGTGAACGTTTGCACACACAGCGGTATTTTCTACTGCTTTGGACTTTCGTTGTGAATATGAATAGTTCCGTGAACACGAGCGTTATTGATAATGAAATTCTGATTTCATTAATACAAGAGAGACCTGTTTTATGGGTTAAAACTCTGGAAATTTTTAAAGACAAAAACGCCACTCGTAAAGTTCGGCATGAAGTTTGCCTTGGATTTCAAAGCGATTTCGATCAATTGGAAGAAAAAGAAATGAATTTGGTAACCATATTTTCTTACACCTAGTGGCAGGACGAAAGCTGGCCGATTGGTCAGGGCGCTGATCGTCGGAACCGGAGTTCGTGGGTTCGAATCCCACTATGGCATGGATGTTCGTAACAGTTCGGAATCGGCTTTAAGCAGTAGGTCCCGGTCTCATTAAACCTCGTGTACAAAACAGTAGACCGCAGCGCTCCAAACCAAACACCTAGTGGCAGAATACTTTTTAACAGTCTGCAACAGAAGTTGGGTCTCTTAAAAATAGTCTGCAGAATAGCGGGCGACTATAAAAATTTTCGTATATCTACTTATTATTTAAACATACGGCTTTTCATAACTATTTCCTATAGAAAAAGGATTGTAAATATTTTTATAATTTAACCAAAAACAGTAGAAATACAAATTGTAAATTTTTAGAGAAAGAAAAATCGATATGAATAAATTTCGATTAGTTGAGTATTTGACATATCAATATTTTTCTCACATTCGTAGCCAAAATATCAGAATATTGACGACCCGGAAAAATGTAGGGGTTGTCCACCCCAATAGAGCAGTTCCTGCTCTGTACCAGCACAAGTTTTACGCTGCGTAAGACTACGGCGACGGAAATTTTCCCGCCCTGTGTGTAAACGTTGATTTCGTTGAAAGGCGACGGTAAATTCTACGCTCGATAAAAAACCTGCTGTGTGTGCTACCAGCCTTAATAAAAATTACCAATCTACCCTATATTTTCCCTTGATGTAACTTGTAATAAATTGATCGGTATTTGTTTTTTCATGTTATTAATTATAACCGTGCGTCAAAATCATTTTTTAATTTAGAGAGCTGCAATTAATGTTCTTTAACACAATGTCGAAATTAAACCGAGTCTAGGTATTTGAAGCCAATTTTGAACGTTTCCGAACAGCCATTCCAGGAGTGCAATTTGAATCCGTAGACTCAGATATTGAAATGCAGTGCCCTACCTGTCCAACTATCGTTGCAAAGAGAAAAATTTCACGAGTATTATAAAAAAATTGCATGTACATAATTTAAAAATTATTGCTGTTGTGTCAGGATTTAGAGGAGTGTACTGAACTTTATTGGGGTTTCTAGGGGGGAAAAAAGGGAAAATCTAGGGATTTCCTCATGCATTTAATCGTGTATCAGTGTGCGATACTAATATTTCATACTGAGATAATGTTGCCCCAACGATGGCCGAATGGTAGAGCACTGCTCTTCGGAACCAGAGTTCGCGGGTTCGAATCCCGCTGCTGGCATGGATGTTTGTAGCTGTTCGGGATCAGATTTAAACTGTAGGTCCCGGTCTCATTAGCCCTCGTGTGCAAAATAGTAGACCGTAGCGCTCCAAAACAAACCAAAACTGACATGCTGGCAGATACGATAAGTATTTCGGCTAAATACTGTAAAGAGCAGGGCCGGGGCTAGTGGGTGTGCAGAGCGTGGGTGCACGTAAGCGTCCAAACTTCTAAGGTTTGGTTTGGTTTGGAGCGCTACGGTCTACTGTTTTGCACACGAGGGCTAATGAGACCGGGACCTACTGTTTAAAGCCGATTCCGAACGGCTACGAACATCCATGCCACAGTGGGATTCGAACCCACGAATTCTGGTACCGACGATCAGCACCCAACCAATCGGCCAGGGTTCGGCTGCAAACTTCTAAGGAGTCCCGGCCGAACGCTGGCCGATTGGTTAGGGCGCTGATCGTCGGGATTTCGTGGGTTCGAATCCCACTATGGCATGGATGTTTGTAGCCGTTCGTAATCGGCTTTAAGCAGTAGGTCCCGGTCTCATTAGCCCTCGTGGGCAAAACACTAGACCGTAGAGCTCCAAACAAACCATCTAAGGAGTCCCGTGAAATATATATTACAATATGCTAACTAAATCTTTTTTTAAAGATAATTTTACTAAAAATATTCAGTGAAAAAAAAATCTACTCCTTTTCTTGTTTACTTTCCGCGCCTGGGAAAAAAATTTGTCATTAACCTTTGTTGGTTTTTAATGAATATTTTTCCCACTTATTTTGTTATTTAAAAAGAGATTGATTTGTAATATGCATTTTTTTTATTTGAATTATTTTAGGGAATTTTAAAAATTTCAGATAAATAAATAAATAAAAACAGATTTGTAATTAGAGTGGAAGGTAAGTTATAAGTTAAGAAGGTAAGTATAATTTTGATACCAAATTTTACTGTCACCCTCGCGCTTTAGGTAGAATTAAAACATTGTATGCGGGGCACGTACTAATACTTTTTCTGACGATTGATACTTGAGCGCGGGTCACGTACTAGTATGTTTTCTGACGGGTGATACTTGAGCGCGGGTCACGTACTAGTATGTTTTCTGACGATTGATACTTGAGCGCGGGACACGTACTATACTCGGTGTAAACTCAATAGGCACTTCAAGGTCACTGATTTTTCCCCGATGACCAACTGTAACTATGGTAACGACAGTTGGGGAATGACTTTACTCTTTTTTCCCACTGTGTTAAGGGGTGTCATGCATCGTGTGGGCTCTCCGTGCATGATGAAAGTATGTTTATTTAGACTACACTTTGAAGAATACTTAATACTTTACACAAAAATATTTATGAGTAATTTCAGACCTGTTTCTAAGTTCTTAAATTTAAGATATAATCCCATTTCATAAAATTACAATTCAAAAATTGTATGTTATATTCTAATCCGTAAGATTTAAAAAATTCTACTAAAAAGTTTTTTTTTTTTGGGGGGGGGGAGGGAGGGCACACAACAGTTGCATTATTTACATAAATAATATCATTAAGATGATTGAATATTTCGCTAATTTTAATGAGTAATTAGTTATAATTTCTCACTATTTTTCTTTATATTTGTATGATTCTTTTAATCTAAATATCAAAAGTATTTCTTAATAATTAATTTATTTAATAGATGTAGTTTTGAAATTCCTTAAATTTAAGTTGTATGTTAATAAGTATATTATGAAGTTATGTGGACCATAGTAAAGTTTCTATTCCAGAATTGTACTGCATTAATTGTTTTATGATTTTACAAGAATTGACAGAGGTCTTAATGCAATAACAATATTTTGTATAATTTTATTATGTATTTAAAAATTTATGGTCTGTTGACACATTTTTAGAAAGTGAAAATTTCTTTAGAAGGTAGAGATTCATAATGTTTTAGTAAGAATTCAAAATTATAATGAATTTTTGTATTTTTACAAAAGCATCTGTGATTTATTATAAATATTTTATACATATTGTTAAACTTTTCTTTATGTAAATAGTTAACGCATTTATGCACAACTGAAAATTTTGACTTATAATAATAAAGCAAGTCGTCTGAACGTATTGGAATCAAATCCTCAACTGAAGTGCTGAAAATAAGTGTGAATGCACAGGCTTCTTGGTCGCTACCATAGTAACCGATGACTGGGGAAACGAGAAAGTGTGACCTTGAAGCGCCAATAGATTTTACATGGACTATAGTACGGGTTAGTGTAACAACAAGGTTTGTTCGTGGGTACAAAAATAACGGTATAAGAAGGAGAACGAAGCCGAATGTTCTTGTCTACTACTTAGATTCTGGAAAAATTTAGACAAATAAAAACTAGTTTTTACATCAGTCGATGCGGAACCACAGAAGGGAAAAAATTAAAACTATATACTATATTTCTATTTCATTTTTTATATTTACGATACTATTATAAATTTATCCACTAAAAAATATATTTCAATATAAAATACGAAAAGTTGGTTAAAAAATTAAATAATTTTTGATCTATTGAGATTTAACTGAATAACTAAATTTACGCGCAAAACGCCCGCTCCCGGTACAATTTCGCTGCTAAATGTACCTGCACACAATGTGTTAAGAGATTGAAAAGAAATCATGTACTTAGAATTATCAGATGTTGGGATGAATTGACAAATAAGAAAGCTAGAAGAGTGCAGTTTATGAATACATTTTGTTTAGGTTTGGTTTGGAGTGTTATGATCTACTTTTTGCAACACGAGGGCCAATGAGACTGAGACCTACAGATTCCCAATCGATTCCGAACGGCTACGAACATCAATTCTACTGTGGAATTCGAACTCACAAACTCCGGTACCGAAGGCCAACACTCTAACCAATCGTCCATCGTTCGGCACATTTTGTTTAGGAGTTTATCTATTAGGAATCTGTATTGATAGGTTAGGAGGGGGGGGGGATACCATTCGTGTCGAAAGAAGTAGATCAAGGGGGAATTAAAGGATCGTATTCCCCCCACCCCCGAACTTCTAAAAGAGCGTTTCGTGAAAAGAAAATAGAATAATGTGTATGTGTGGTGGTGGTGGTGGGGAACAAGTGTTTGCCTAACCAACACCTCCTAAAGAGAGAAGTCCTGAGCACTGTCAGTGTGACGTCACGAGATTAGGCTGGCTATCAACGCCGTTCAGTTGATGCTGTAGTTTTAACGGCAGCAATAAAAAAATTGATTTATCATTTACTGATGATTATTTATAGCAAGTTAGTTTTCCTGATTAAGATATAGAAAAAGAAAGCATCCTACAATTTTACTATCTATTCTTCTTTTACTATTAAAACATACATTCATAAAATTTTAAGAATATTCTACATTTAACACAGGAAATATATTTAAAACTAATTCATCTAACTTCAAGAATTAGAAAAATGTTCCCCAAATTTTGAAGAGCAAAAAACTCAAATAAACACTGTAATAAATAAGGTAAACAAACACACATTTAAATAAAATTTTATTTCTTCAAAACAAAACATTTTTTTTTTTTTTTTACATTTCATGTTAAAATTAAACAAGAACAATGAAAATTTCATTATTGAATAACAGAGTAATAACTGTATTAATAGAAAAATCAGACTTTAATTTCCTTTCTTTACTCGTATTTATAAAGTTATGCATAAACAATAAAAATATACATAATATACTTAAGAAAATTTGTTCAAGATATATTAAAATCAGTTACAATATACAACCTATGATGAAAATTTCATTATTGAATAACAGAGTAATAACTGTATTAATAGAAAATCAGACTTTAACTTCCTTTCTTTACATGTTATTATAAAGTTATGCATAAAAAGTAAAAACATACATAATATACTTAAGAAAATTTGTTCAAGATATATTAAAATCAGTTACAATATACAACCTATGATGAAAATTTCATTATTGAATAACAGAGTAATAACTGTATTAATAGAAAATTAGACTTTAACTTCCTTTCTTTACATGTTATTATAAAGTTATGCATAAACAATAAAACATACATAATATACTTAAGAAAATTTGTTCAAGATATATTAAAATCAGTTACAATATACAACCTATGATGAAAATTTCATTATTGAATAACAGAGTAATAACTGTATTAATAGAAAATTAGACTTTAACTTCCTTTCTTTACATGTTATTATAAAGTTATGCATAAAAAGTAAAAACATACATAATATACTTAAGAAATTTGTTCAAGATATATTGAAATCAGTTACAATATACAACCTATGAGTTTCAACCTACATTAGTTATTGGTGAAATGTCTAAATTCATTGCTCTCAATTTAAAATAAAGGAAAGCTCTAAATATTTTAAAATCAAGCTCAGAAACTATGTTAATTATTGTTTGGAGTTTTATTTTTTGATTCTGTCCTTTCTTTGTGTTTTTCATCTAACATATTATTTTTTATTTTGCAAAAATTTTTTAAAAGTATATTTGTGGAAGCCCAAATTATTTGTTTTGTGATCTGATCTCTTTCATGGTTTTGCATGCAACCATCTAAATCTAAACATATTTCTTTTGATGAAAGTATGTTTAAAGTAATGTTTACTGCAAATAGGCGTTGATTTACTATTTTTAAAAATTCACATTCAAATTCTATTAACAATTTTGTCAAAATAATATAATTATGAATTATCATGAAAATGATTTTATTATGGGGATGACGTAGTAAACCTCGATCTAGATTCCTTGTTAAAATATATTTTTCACTAAAATCTAAGTATTTGTTTATTGTTAATTTAGCTTCACAGAAAGAACAATTAATTTTTTTCGAGACTGCAAAAACACAATATCCAGAAATATAAGTAAGAATTGGCAAAATATCTTGTACCTTTTCAAAATCATTATCATTAACAGAAACAATTAAAGAGGTAAAAAAAACTTTAAAATTATTGTTTGATATATTTAAATTACTATACTCAGTGAGCTGAAATTTTAATAATGGCATTATATTTTGCATTCTTATTTTAGACTCATTTTCAAAAAGTTGAGCTATTGTAATGTTATAATTTGAACCTGAATACTGTCTATATTTACCGAATCTGTCTTTTAATGGATCTGTTTGAAATTTGCCCGTCAACAAGTAATTAAACTTTAATTCTTCAACACAATACTGTGTTATATTTAGCATTGCATTCAACGTTTGGGTTAGAGCTTGATGGGTTTCTTTACTTAGAGAGCCTGTATCCATTTAAAATTTTCCCATGTATCTAACCAGTCTAACATGTTCTCGATAAATTGTATTTTTATATCATCAGTTGAAAAGGTTAATGGCTCCTGATATTTGTTGTTTTTGTGAAACCCTTTAACAGGACTTCTTACATTAAAAATGTTTTTCACCACTTTGCAATAATTTTGATATAATAAGCTGTTCCCTCATAATTTTCAAAATTGTGTTTTTTTGCCAAATATCATTAAACCCTCAGCAAGATTTTCATTAAAAATTTGAATTGCTAGTTTTACATTTTGTCTTTCTAAATTTGTGGGATTTAAACTTTTTACTGTTAAAGGATACCCATCCTTTACAAAATTATTAGATTCTACTTCGTACATTTTCTTAAGAGGTATCATTGAAGCTGTACATATATTATTTTTATCTGCAGGAGTTTTATTATTATCAAACCATTTGGGGTAATACATATTCTTTTCAAAAATTTTTTGATTTAGCCAATTATTTCTAATACATTTCAGCAAATGGACAGAATCAATCATAAAAAATAAAGGTCTATTAGGATCAAGAGGATGAGGATACACATAATTATGACTATTGTCTTTTGAAAAGTATGACATTACTTTTCTGTTTATAGAATTGTTGTCACTAATGACACAGAAAACATTAAATCCAATACTTTCCAAACCACACACAATTTTAAGTATATATGTGTAAAGAGTATTTAAATCTATAGAATAAACTGGTAAGATATGTACAACATCTTTATTGTCTGAGCAAACACTTTGAATCATAAAAGCATAAGCAGATTTTGCTGCAGCTTTACAGTCAAATGAAAGTCCAATAATATTCCCACCCTTATAATCATAAAATGGTTTTAAATGAATTTCATCCATAAGTAAAATTACATGTTTTTCATTATCTTTTAAATATGCAGCTTTCTGTTTTATGTAATTTAAAAAATTGTTATCAGTTTGTTCTGTCATTGGAGTTAGTTTTGTTTTAAAATTAAACTTTTTACTGTGCTAGGATGGGGTATGATAATATTGCAACTACTACGTAAAAAGTTATATGCATGGGGAGATATTGAATATAAAAGTGAGTAAAATATTAGACTTTCACAACTGTAAACTCTTCGATTGATATTTACATTAATTAACTCAATTTGCTCAATTAAAAATGCTAGCATATGTTTTTTCTCATCAAAATCTTCTTTTAGAATGTCAACTATAATACCTAGCCTTAAATCCTTATTATTAACATTAGAGGTATTGCATAGTTTTTTTAATACATCTAAGACATCAAATATGGATTTTAAGTCAGTCAAAACACAAGGAAAGTGATACCTATTTTGACCTACTTTGTTCAACTTTGTATTTTTAAAAAACACTGATACACATAAATTTTCATCAACACAAAGGGAACAAGTTATTTGAGGATTTGGCAACTCTTTATGTGCAAACACTATGTTATTTTTCATGTCCAATAATTGTCCAGTTCATTTTGGGATACACAAATAGAAAGTTCAGCTAAAGAACTGAAAACATATTTGGAATTTTCCGCTAATTCCAAGCTCTCTTTTATAGCTTTTGAGATTGCTTCTTCCTCTTTCCTAATAAGAGATGATGCAGTACTTTAGTATGTTACAAATAAAATAGTTTTTTAATATGTTTAAAAATAATCATCTAAACAGAAATTCACTCTACTTTTTACTAAAGCATTAAAAGGGGTACATCCATACGTCAACGCCAATGATATATATATACACTATATATTCATTTAGTTGCTTTATAAATGAAAATACAAAAATTTCAACAGTCTATACATATAGGAATATTTTTAAACATTAAAAATTAATCAATTTATCATCAAAATGTCTAATTCTAATTGATGTTTTTAATGATATAAATGTTATATACTGTAATAATAATTAACTTTTTTACTCAATTTAGGAAAGAAACAAATATGATATTTAACATAAATATGTTTCAGCATAATTTTAATTAAGTTGTAAGTTCTGAAAAAATTGTAATATATATTTGCATATTTACCTTAAATTTTTATCATCTCTGCTTTCACGGTGTGAAGTTTCCTTTGTCAAATATGATGGGCATCCTCTAAACATGGATGGAATTGCTCCTTCTCGCAATCTTGGTTTGTCTAGAGTTATAGATATTCTACACTCATGTCCATAAATTAAGGATAATTCAGAATCACACAGAAATTGAGCTCTAAAATAAAAATTTCACCTGTAGAATTATCACACACATCTTGAAGAAGAATATGCAAATTGCAGGAAACCACCAGATGGCGCGTATAGTACGTCACAATGACGAGAGTGTATGAAAGGGGTATATAAGGAATGGTAGCAAAGAAGTAAAATTGTTCACAAACGCTTTAAAAGCCTTTCAGTGCAATAACCGCATAGTTATGGCACAAAGGAAGCATTTGGATGATTTTTTACGTGGTAGAATTATCGGACGACTGGAATGTGGACGTACCCAGCTGGAAGTATCCGAGGAACTTGGAATCGCCCAGAGTGTCATCTCCAGGCTTTGGCAACGATTCAAACATGATGGTAATGTGAGTAGATGTTACAGCACAGGTCGCCCCCGAGTTACTACGCCGAATGATGACCGGTATTTGGCAGTTACTGCCAAAAGAAACGGACGGAGCACAGCATCAGACCTGTCTCGTCAGCTCTCTTCAGCTACCGGTACGACAGTTTCAAGGCAGACCGTGTACAGACGCTTAGGGAACATTGGTCTATATGCTCGTAGGCCTGTCAGATGTGTTCCCCTTACCGCAACTCACTGTCGCCTGCGATTATGCTGGGCTAGAGAGCATGCATTGTGGACACCACAACAGTGGTCTTGTGTGATGTTTTCCGACGAGTCCAGGTTCAGTTTACATTCTGATTCTCGCCGGACTTTCATATGGAGAACGCCAGGTACCCGTTACCACCAAGAGAACACCATTGAACGACACCGTTACGGTGGTGCAGGATGGCTCGTTTGGGGAGGAATTATTCTTAGTTCCAGAACTGACCTGCATGTTCAGAGTGTAACTATGACAGGCCACATCTATCGGGATGTCATTCTGGAACAACATGTACGTTTGTTTCGGGGCGCCATGGGTCTTAAATTCCTGTATATGGATGACAACGCCCGATTTCCCCGTGCAAACATTGTAGACGAATACCTTCAATCGGAGGATATCACCCGTATGGATTGGCCAGCATACTCACCGGACTTGAATCCAATAGAGCATGTGTGGGGCATGCTTGGCCGACGAATTGCAGCCCGTCAACCACCTCCCAACTGTCTATCGGAACTTTGGAGGGCATTGCTTGATGAGTGGTGTAATTTTTCCCAAGATCAGATTGATAATCTGATACTCAGCATGCGTAGGCGTTGTAACGCTTGTATTGCATCGTCCGGGAGACATACTCCGTATTAACCATCCTACTAACCATGTTATACTGTTTTCTGTAAATAGGTTCTTTTTTGAAATTTGCTCCAGGGAGTAAAAATCGCAAGTTTTATTAATTATGTCAAACATATAGCATCTTTTTTGCTCTTTACCTTTTGTTTAATAAATAGACTTTACAAATAAGTCAAATTTGTTTTGCTTTTGTTTCTTTCATTGCCTGAACTTCATTATTCTTAATTTATGGACATGAGTGTATTACCAGTTGTTGATTCCAAAAAATTTGTTTCCCTTTATATATGTTAATATCTGTTTCAGAAAAATGTAATTCACAGACCTAAAAATAAAACAAGCTGGATTGTAAAATTTGCTCGTATTATTTGTTTATGACAAACTATATTTTAAATAACAGCAGTTAATCAAAATTAATTTATATTATCTAACTATGCACACAATGCTTCTCTGTATGTGTGTGTGTATATATATATATATATATATATATATATATATATTATATATATATATATATATATATATATATATATATATATATGAAAAAAAATTATTTATTCCTCAAATTTCTTCAAATACATTAGTCAAAACAAAAGTACTGTCTATAATCTAAAGAATTGTAAAAAATAATCTAATTTTTAAGTAATGATTTAATTTTACATCTTATACTTAAAAATTATTAATAACAACGCTGGTTACTTACCCGAGAATTCTTGTTCATAGTCAGGTTTTTTCTAGGAATAGAGTTAATCCACTTTTGTTTCAAAATTTCGTTTCTTAGAAACGAGAAAACTGATTTCTTGTTATCATCAGAATCATAATTGCTTTTACAAAAAGGAACAATACATTTAAACGGCATTATCACAAAAAAAATTAACCATATTATCAATATATGAATTATAGATTTAATTCACATACACAAAGAAAGTACAAAGGAAATTTCATTTCTCTCGCTCATTAAACGAAATTCCGCCAACTTTGCCAAAACGAAATTCCATACATATATCTTGATTTTGCATTTGGGGACAGAAATAAGTACATAGCGAAAAGTGATAACTTGAATTTTCTGGTCAGAGTAACAGAATGTTGTCAGCTTAATGTCAATACGTCATCACATTTTCTGGTAAACTGTGCTCAGGCCTTCTCTCTTTAGAAGGTGTTGGCCTAGCTGTGCATAGACAACAGTGAACTTAGAAATAGACCATTTCGACATAAATGTTTTGCGGGGCCGCAAGCTTTGTATATCCCTTGCGGTCATTCGCCTCAAATATGGGGTTCGCCCATTCACCGTAATCTTTTGTAAGTTGTCACTGTGAGTTACTGGAGACAGAATCTATGTTCTAGTATAGCGTCAACTTATTACGTAAGACTAGACTTCGGTATATAACAAATTTTAAAAGAAAGCAGAAAATGTTTAATGTCTTATCGATAAAAATATAATAAATTTCATTAAAAAAAAATTTTTAATTGTAAAATAATATTAACTAATTGGAAATGGAAAGGAAAAAAAATCTATGAAAAACTGCCAACATTTTTCCTTTTGCATGGATATTCTGAAAATAAAGATATATTTACTTAGGTATAGTTTTTACATAGATGAAATAATACACTGTCTGCCAATAAGTATTTGGACACATATGCAAATGACGATATCTGCGGTCATAAGGTACGTCACGGCCTCTGCCCGTATACATCATGTAGGAACAGCATCGGCATTAGTCGCATGCAAGATTCCGAGCAGTTCGGAGCTCTCTGATTTCGAGAAAAGTATAATTATCGGGTATCACAAATGTGGCCGATCCTTAAGAGACATAGCTAGCGATCTGAAGTACCCCAAATCGACAGTGGCCTATATGATTAAGAAGTGGAAGGTGAGCGGTGATTGTGGGAAAGTGCCCCGAGTCGGCAGACCGACGAAACTGGGAGATAGAGACCGACGAGTGCTATCCAGAGAAATTCGGAAGAACCGCACCCAACTGATGGCCCTCATCCGCGAGGAGTTCCAACAGGCATCCGGGAGTATTGTTTCAATGAATACCATCCGTAGCGAAGCACATCTGCTTGGTTTTCACGGTCGTGCTGCTGCCCATAAGCCTCTGATCAAAATGTCCAACCGCGCTGCTAGGTTAATGTGGTGCAAAGCACATCAAAATTGGACCGTAGATTAGTGGAAACGGGTTCTTTGGAGCGACGAATCAAGGTTCACCCTTTACCGTTCGGATGGCAAGGTCTGAGTCTGGCATCTGCCTGAAGAATGTCTCCTGCTAGAATGCATTGTGCCAACAATCAAGTTCGGCAGAGGTGGAATTATGGTCTGGGGATGTTTCTCCTGGTATAGACTGGAACCCTTGGTCCCCATTCATGGTAAGCTCAGCGCCAATGCCTACTGCACTATTTTGGATGATAACGTGCTTCTTACATTGTGGCAGTTTTACGGGTTGGATCCCTGTTACTTTCAGGACGACAAGGCCAGTTGTCATATTTCGAGGTTAACCAAGGCTTGGTATGTAGCCAATGGAGTTCATCGAATGGACTGGCCTGCCCAGACCTGAATCCTATCGAGAATCTCTGGGGCGAGTTGGATAGCCGAATTAAGGGGTGCACTACCCGTCCAAAATCGGCGAAGGAACTTTATGTCTACTCTAAGCCGAGTGGAAGACAGTTCCATTACCTGTAGTACAAAGATTTGTGGAAAGTATTCCCCGGAGAGTTCACGCTGTAATTGCCTCTCGTGAAGGCTCTACCAACTATTGATTTTGAATAAAGTTAGTTTTTATTTTCTATCACAGGTGTCCAAATACTTATTGGTAGACAGTGTACTTGCATAATTTACATGACATCAAGTTATCGGTAGAAAGCAAATACTTACATTTTTTAATTTTAAACTAAAGATAGGGGTAGAATTAGACAAAAATAAATAATTGGATCAGTAAAGCCGTGCAAATGTATGTTGGGAGAACCACAAAAATTTCAGTAGCTTCTAGATATTTTTTAATTATATCATTGTAAGGAATTTGGACCTACACCAGTTTTTGCAGATGTGCACCCCTCTCAATATCAGAGAGTCGACCCCTTGACCCCTCCACCCGGCTTTCTTTGGGAATATGGGCCCGCCAGCTACGGGGCTCATAAAGTCTTCGGGCTTGTCGTTTTTCCCTGTGACAGCGATGAAATGAAGACGGGTGCTGGTGTTTTTCCGAAAGGTACCAGGAGAAGGGGATGATTTCTTATGGGGGAGGATTCCATTTTCTGAGGGGATCAGATGACCAGCCGTTGACTACCTAAGACGGAGCAGAGACAACCTGCTGTTAATTTTCGACACAGCAACATCTCTCGTTGGAGAGGGGAATTTTCTCTAACGGAACTGAGATGCAACCTAACGTTAGACATTTAATTTGGAGGTCGCTCGTCCAGTGTGTTATGGTTGGGGATAATCAGGTTCCGGGACTCAAAATATGATGCATATATGTTTTTCTTGCATATAATCATACATGATTTCATAAGTGAAATATACGTGTGTTATTCCATCCACTTTGGAAGCTGAGAAATGTATGCATCCCAGAGACAACATAAAGAATCTTCACTATACCTGCCCCAGTTGATTAAGTGGGCAGGTCACACGTGTTTTTCATACACACGCCCCGCATGACACCTTTTTCAACATTAATAGTAGTCATTTTATATTAAGATACTGAGATTTCCAGATTCCACAAATACGATGAGAATGCGAAGCTATATGATATACATAAAAACGGGCATAATATTAAGGAAGAATTTCTATTTCATACAAAATATTTTATCGGGTAAAAAAAAAAAAATGTACAGCTTTAAAAATAAGGAATTTACTTTTATGTTTAATTCTCTAGTGTGTTCTTTTTTTTTATTTAAATGAACACCAGTAGAAACGAAGTACTTTATTTTTATTTCATGGATTGCAAGGAATATGTAAAACAAACTTTTTATTATATATATGCCTAAATTATTATTGTAATAGGAAAATTTTAATTTATATATAAGAGGAAGGATTAAACAAATACCCAGAATAATTTTAGTTGGTTTGCGATTCGTTTGGAGTTCTACCGCTTCTTTACATGAGGGTAATGAGACCAGGACCTACTCCTTATAGCCGATTCTGAAAGCCTACGGACATCTATTACAGGAGTCGGATTCAAACCGACGAATTCCAGTATTAAACAGAAGCAACCTACCCATTCGGCCGAGAACAACTTAGAAAACATTTGAAATCAATTAAAATTAAAAAAAGGGTGTATGCAAATATCTTGTACCTTTAAAGTCATTAAAAGTCATTTAACTGAAATTGAAGTAAAACATACTGATTGCTCCAATATGAATAAGTTATCGCTCCCATAAAATGTTACTTGCAAGGGTTATAAGAATAAGATTAAGATAAGTATTTTACATATTTACTTATACAGTCTTTTATAGTGACCTAGTTTGGTTTGGAGGGCTACGGTCTAGTATTTTGTTACACGACGGTGTAACGGCGTGCCTTCAAAATACTTTGTTTCTCAAAAGAGGTTGAGAAATGGACTGCGCTTGTGTGGAGACAAAGGTGTTGTTTTCCCCGTCACCACGATGTTTAGATTTTTGTGTCCTACAGTAGCGAAACAGCAGGGCAGACAGGTGATGGCCGGAACCACAAGTTTTCAAAGGGAGTGCCCCGACATTGGATCTTTCGCCGACATATAATTCCGGAGACTCACGGGTTTGCAGCCGGGGATTGTCTAGACCAGACCAGTCAAGTTGGTTGAAGGTGAGATCATCGCCAGATGATCCAATGATGAAATTGTGGGTGAGGCCCCCCTCTCTTAGAGGCCCCTTCCCTAAAAAAGAGACGAGGCCAGATTTTTAAGAAGTTAGTTAGCTAGCAGCCAGCTAATTCGGAGGTCGTCTTGACCAGTCTCTCAATCGGAGAGTTTTCTTAGCGAAAATACCACCTTGGGCTACATCTCTTTCTGAGATTGTTAACGATATCCTGTGTCTTGGGTTTTCTTTTAGTTCGATCCTCTTCAGGATTGATCATATATTCCTTCTAGGAATTCTAACTTTGTTTTTATCTTCTTCAAGGATACAAATTGCACTTCAAACACCCTTGTCTAATTGAGTGTGCTGTCTGCATTATTGCTACCGAGAACTATTACGCGAAGCTACCACTAATTGTTTTCTTCCGTCGGTAATCAAACCTTTCGGCAGTGTATTTATGTGAACGTCTCTACTCAGGCCTACGTCTGTTGTTTCACATACTTGTGAACTGTAATTGTTTGTGTGTATATAGAAATGTGTATATAGCTGCAAGGTGTAAATAAATCATTTAATCAAGAAACACCTGCTTCTTCATTCTGTTACATGAAACAGGGACCGGATATGTTACAACCGCTAGTGAGACCGGGATGTATTGCCTTCTAAACGACTACGTACACCCATGCCATGTGGAATTCGATCCTGCGAATTGCGGTACATAAGAACAGCGTCCTACCCATTCGGTTACCGTTCAGCCGTGGTGGTTAAAATGCATATTTCGAAATAATTATTCAATTTTAATTATGTAAAAATATTAAATATTAAAATATACTTACATTCTCTTATTTTTGTGGGGAAATGTTAGAAATAAAGAAAAAAAACGCAGCAGATGCTGAAATCATTCAGAAATCTAGCTGGCTAGGATAATCAGCAAACCATCTCAGATTTTACTACAGATTAAAAGCTACAACAACCAGGGCCCTCCTACATTATTGAGTGTTTTGGAAACGCTTGGGGGTCGGAAGAGTATCTTATTTCCGGTCATTGTGCTGTTCAGATGTAAAGATGGGGATATTTTATGATCGGAATGTTGTCACATATGTTGACGTTGGATTGAACAGTTGGTGCAAACTGTATTTGACAAGTGAGAACAGATTGATTAGCGCTCATAGCAATTCATCGCAATAATAATGTACAACCAGGAGAAATTGAGAATTTTTTTTTGCAAATCTTCAAAGCGTGCATACTTATAATATAGAGGTAAAAAATTTGAACTTGTTTATTTTCTTTTTAAATTATTCTTTTTCTCCAGTTATATCTCTGATTTTAAAATTAGAATTAAATATCATGTTTTAACAGAATTTTACCATTTCCCAGGACGGGAAAAAACATGGCATGTGTCTGGATGACACTTCTTCATACCTTCAAAATTTCACGCTGGGTACCACTGTAGAAGGACGAGACTCATTTATTCCAAAAAGCATTGTGAAATAATTAGTCCATTTTTAGGAACCATTTTTATTTTGTTCACTATGTTCCACAACACAGTACGAGACTCATTTATTCCAAAAGGCGTTGTGAAATAATTAGTCCATCTTTAGGAACCATTTTATTTTCGTTCGCTATGTTCCTCAACACAGCACAAAAAAACACAACATATACAACGCACACACTGAGAGAGCTTACTGGCTCTATATGGAAAACAAACTAGATGGCTCCCTTAGCGCCACCTATCATAAAAGGAGAGGGGTGTAATTGTACCCGCTACTATGTATACTTTATATCTGTTCAATGTTTATTTTACTATTTAATTCTTTGTGCAGATACTTCATGATTCATTTTCTAAGATTTAAAATTGTTCATTTTGTCATTTTTCGTTATTGTAAAAGTACATTTGTGTTATGATGCTTATTAGGGGTATACAAGCATAACAAAACCTGTAATTTTACTGAGGTACTATTCGAAAATGACAATGTCTTTCCCTCGTCGCTCTCCAAAAATGAATTCTGGCTACGGTCCTTGAGGGGGGACAGTATTATCCGTGTAGATGGGAATAGGGGGAGGGGCAATACTATCTTGCTCGCAGGCGGCTAAAGAGTGTTTTGAGGATTCAACCGAGCCAAATTAATCATTATTTTTTATTGTCTATAAGTTGATTGTGGGGCAGGAAGTTACCATTGAGTGAAACTTGGTAGAGGTCCAAACAGCATGATATTATTGCAAAGCACTTGATGTTGTATAAAGTTAATACAAGTAGAAATTTGAGTGCTACAATCAGTTTTTGTAACATAAAGGACAATTCAACTGAAATTTACTGCTTAAAGCTAATGTGGAATAGCTTCTAACAACTAGGCTTGCCGTTTTGATTCAGGATTCGAATTCTGTTGTGGTGCAGATGAAAGCTCTCTTTTCGGTTCATCTGTCGCGTAATTTGAGGCCGTGAAACTCGATAGAGATCTAAGCAGCATGAAATTATTGTAATGATGTGTTCTAAGTTGTATAGTGAATACAGCAGTAATTTGAGTGCTATGATAATTTCTGACTGAGATATGAGCCGTTCAGTGCACACATTGACTAACTCCATTTTTGTGAAAGTGATAATCTGGAACGTTAATGCACAAAATATGCAATGAAGTTCTCCTTCAAACAAATATTTTACAATTTTAGTTATCAGCATGAATTAATGATAGATTTTTTGGGGTCAGTGAGTCAGTGAATAGGCTACTCTTGTCATCTTTTAAGAGCTTTTATAATATAGTTGTAATTTTTAGAAAATGGAGTTACTCAATGTGTGCACTGAACTGCTCATATGCTGCTTAAAACTGATTTGAAACAGCTACTAACATTCATGTTTGCAATGGAATTAACAACTTCGGACTGCGGTGCCGAAGAAAGCTATCGTCCAGTTTAAAGCATTATTGTACATCGATCTCGTTAACGATTCTATTGAGCTGTTGATGCCGTCTTTGCTTCGGGGTATTTTTCAGCCAGTACACCTCTAGGAGGTATGATTTCCCGTGTTTCATTAAATTCAATGTAAACTCATAATCAAGCCGAATGGATAACCCGCTGTTCTTTGGAACTGGAGTTCAAATCCCACTACTGGCGGCGATATTCGTAGTTATTCTGAATGGGCTTTAAGTAGTAAGTCTCGGTTTCATTACACCTCGTATATCTATAAATCTTAGCACTCCAAGCCAAGCCTTATAAATATAATTCGTCTTTGCTTCCAATGAGCTTAAATTTCATATCCATCATAGTTAGTAAAAGTCGATCTTGGTGAAATAAATCAATATGCAAGCGTACCACCGAAGCACTTCAGCTGTAACATTTCTCTATTTTATTAAAACCTTAAATAGGATTGGGGGTCTTTGGTATTATAGCCATTCAAGCGCCCGGCTGTATCTTTAAAATACAATTATGGTGGAGGCTGAGATATTTCAGTGTCAAATGCATGATTCAGCAGTGTTTTGATCATGCTGCGGTAAGGATAGGTGTTATTGCTTGAAAAAACGAGTCTCTCGTTTAAGCTGACATATACTTTAGCGAAAAGCTAATGTAATATTAAATTCATGGGTCTCACATCATCTTTTTTTACAAGAGTTCTATTTCCTTTCAGTATTTTTACTTTCACGTATAACAATGTCTGAGACAAACCGAGATAATCTTCTCCGCTTCCAGAAAAATTAAAACCCACAGGCTACCATTGGATAAATTAGCCACGGGGTGCAATTCCGTCCATTGGCCTCTTTCTATGAAGGTTTGTGAGGGAGGTAGTATAGAAAGATTGAGTTCTGATTTTGCATGTTCTGGGGAATCTTTTAACAGGAAAGCCATGATTAATTGCCGAAAATACCACGTCCTTTCACCCTACGTATCTTGGAACAAATGACGTATTTAGGAGTTTAGTATTTCATTTTAAACTTACTGTAACTATCATCTCATCCGCTTTCTCGCTTTTAATGATGATTGCAAATTTTCCTCTGACAATACATCTTTCGCTATGAGCGTTCCAACTTTTAAAGGTTATTTCCCTACTGCTTTAGCAGGTAGAGCGTTACAGAAAAGAACTACGAAAAAACCACCAATATCTCTTATAAAGAAATACCTTGAGAGTAGGGTATCATACCTTTTCCGATCTGCTTCACATAATAATCCTCAAGGTGATATTTGAGTTATGTTATGATGTTCTGGTTTAATAATTATATGCTGAAAAAACATTTTAGTGACTCATTCTGGATTCCATATATTAATATTGTTCAAGGGATAATAATTAGCATCAGGGCATTCTGAAAAGTTTCTTATTCTTTGTTGATTGAGTTTTTATTATCTCTAGGAATATTTTTAGTTCAGTCTCAATGGTATTTTACTCTGACTGAAATTTCTCAGAACATCCTGACATTAGCCGAAATCCCTATTATAACAATAACAAACACATGCACCACTTTATACAAAAGTGCCCAATTAATAAAAACATGTGTGCTGTCGTAGATGCGACGGTGTATTTAAAGTTCATATTTTAAATGTCTCTATCAGCAACTGCTGAGTTCAGAGTTTAAAATGCATTAGATATTACACTTATATTTAAATTTTTGGGGATAACATGGTGGCCACACATCAGGGTATTTCCCAAAATTTCACTGATTAAGTTTTACATTAAATTAAAGCAGGATACTTATTTAGTCTTGCATTTTCCAAACCTTTTATTTTCTTTTTAAAATATTCATATTTAAAAAAAAAGTTAAGCCATTTAAGAACCAATCATTAAGATGTGAATTGGTAATTTTCTCAGAGAGCAAAAAACCCATTCATTTTATCTATTATAAAGTTATACTTTACATAATATTTATACAAATTTTAACAGTTTTTGAGATATTTCAAATTTACTACATCATACTATTAAAGTTGTTTGCAAATGGTCATCTGTTAGCAAAGACCTGAATTATGGTTTTACTTTGTTTTCTAAAATGACGTATTGCATTCAGAATAATGGAGTAAGTACTTCCAAATCTCTATCAAATTCTTTGTATGTATATGTGTATGTTTGCAATTTGTTTCAAAATAGTTGAGTCTTGACAGAATTTTTACATATTGATTCAGGTAAATTCTGGAAAGGTTTTAGACAGATCAGAATGTTTGGGGAAAGGGGGGGGGGGGGCAAAGGAGTATACAGATCAAACACTTTTTAATCTAAATTGTATTTGATGATTCAACTTTAGAGCTATTTTCATAGGCATCAGTAGAAATTTTCTAAGGGGAGGATTAACAGGGAAAAAGGCATGATTTGGGAACTTGACCATTTTAAATTAAAAATTTGTATAATTGATCATTTTCCCATTCTATTTATACTTTCCCCCCATTCAGTTGTAACATATTTTAACTGATTCAACTGCACATTGTATTGTGTTTTCTCAAACTTTTAACAGATATCTTTAGATATAAGTGTTTAATACAAGACTATTCATAGAAGCTATTTATTCAATCACTTCAACTTAATCATTGACCCCTTGAATAAACACCAGAAATTGAATAATATCTGTCAACTCATCAAGGGCCAATGAAAACAATTTGAAATTTTTTATATTCTCTTTTAACTCACTCTTAATATAAATCTGGATATATCTTTAAGTTTTCTAACAGTTGTTCTTGCTGAAAGACACATAGATTGAAACATTTTTTTTCTGGGGATATATTTATTTGGTTCCAATTAGCAAACAGAATTTAATTCCTCTTTCAGCCACTATAACTCAGTCCGCAAAGGCATCGATCTCATAACTGGAGGGTTGAGGGTTCATGGTTCGATTGAGCCCAAGATTTGAGTGTTTATTAGTGGTTACTTGGACAAGTAAAATAGGTTTGTGGCTACAATGTCTTTTGGTACTAACAAGTGAGTTATTTATTAGCCGCTTCATAGTTATTTATATTAAAAAAATTGTCACATATACAGATTCTGTCTTAAAGTTTCCAATTTTAATAATCTTTCATTTTCTGTGAGGTCTGAATACTGTTGCTTACTTGACTTGGTAATAACAATGTATACTGTATTCTTTTTGCACAGCTACTATAGCATTGCCTTCCTAATATATAACTTTGTCATTTAATTTCTCAGGCAAAATTATTAGCACTGCTCAAAAGCGTAACATTCAAAGTCTACCCTTCTCCTTTTATTTGATTTTGAGAATGATGCAACAAATATAAAGCTTGAATAAAATAAAATGAACAAAGTACCACAGGTTACTTTAACAAATGATATTGTGTGTATAACTAAAGCAAAATCATCACCATTTGCATAAAGCACAAACATTCATTAAAGTCTAAAAGTTATATATATAGACTGGACAATTTCCCTTATATAAGGAAATGGGTATTATTTTTATTGAATTCTAGTTACATTTTCTGATATAGATGGTAGTGCAAGTTCAATTTTATGAGGAGATTTTAGCCGAACTTTTGTTTATTTACCTTCATTCTGTTTAGCTTATCTTTTTCAATTATATGTAACAATAAAGAGAAATAAAACCTATATTCATACAAGTTGAATAATACTTCTTTTTTAGCATGAGCTATAAAAAAATATTTAAAAAAAATAATAATGAGGATTAGTTATAATCTCTTGAAACTCATTCAAATATTTAGTCATAATAAAACAAAAAATGTGACTACTATTTTCTCATCCATCAAAAAGATGGTGCTAACAGACTTAATTGCATTTAGGCAACATAACCATGAAATGAAAGAACTCTCAAATCCCATATGCAGACATTGCAACTTTAGATGCTATTCAATATTTACATGTTGGGGGCACTTAAAAAAAGAAAATAATAATAAATGAGAATAGAATAGCTGTGTTATTTGCAGTCATTCATAAAATTTCTACTACACTCTTGGTCACTGTATGATAGTGAATAATTTACTTTATTTTTCATAAAACAAAATATAGTGTGAGCTTGAATAAAAACAAGCAGCAGACCATGGTTTGTTGATCCCTGCTTTAGAGATGTAAATATACTGTTATAGTCCAGCTTTAGTGCTACTGGTACAGTTAAAAGCTTTTCTGTTTCAATTGTTAAAGTTCGTGAAATCTTAATTTGGATTTCTTAGTGTGATAAAAGAATTACTCAAATGATATTACTAGAAATTTACTATCAACAGGTTTTCTTGTGTGTGTGTGTGTGTGTGTATGTACATGTGGCAAGGGAATAATTTAAAATAATTTTTTGTTACACAAAGACTAATTAAACTCAGATGGTTACCTGAATGGCAAACTGGATTTCAAGAAACTATGTGGCTATATACAATTGAATCATTGACATAAAAATCAAAACTAAGTGAAGTTCAAAGGTCTTAAAAAAACTTTCAGTGCTTTTTTTAAGCAAAAACTATTAGATTGAGTAATTAATATACACTAATTAACAGACAAATTCATATTTCAATTTTTAATGTTTAACAAATACAAAAGATTTTCATATAAAAAACCACATAACAATTATAAAAACAAATTTCATTATCAACATATTACACAAAAGTTAAGCTTTGTCAGTCAAATTTACTAGCATTAGGATAATAATAAGCTTTGAAATCACCAATCTTTCTGTTGTCTGCATCATAGTTGAACTCAAGGAAGCACGTTTTACAGAAGAAATATGGATTTTGTGGAAGACGATTATTATCATACACTACAGAACTATATAAAAAACTAATATTAACATTTTAGGACACACTCAAATATCAATTAAAGAATAATTATAATTAAAACCATAGAGAAGTTAAAAGGAAGAAAAAAATTATATGTCAGGCATTTTTAAAAAAATCTTAATGCATAATTCAAAAAAAGTTAACAAAAACATTAATTCTATTAAAAATTCAAAACCATTATATTTGATATGGCATTTTAAAATATATTTCTACTATATCTAAAAGAAGTGACATATCCTTAAATCTAAAACAGCATATATGAAATCTTGTCTCAAGAATATTTTAGATAAAATGCTAAAAATTATACCAAGCAATTTGCAATGCACATATTAATGAAGCTATACACATAAATTTCCTAGTTTATTTAACTCTTGGTTCAGTTTTAACTGACATTATCATAAGGATTTTGATATTACAGCTTACTTATCTAATAAAAAATGAGTGAAAATCAGTATTTTTAGACCCTGGCAAACATGAAACTATAAAACTACACTTTAATGTAGAATTAGAACCAACAAAGTGATATTTCAATACTACAGATTTTAATGTACAAAATTTTTTTATAAAATTCATACAAAAAATTAAGCAAAATATTTTTTAAATTTTTTTGATTATTTTATCGCTACATAGAAAAAAGTTTATTTAAAAAGAATAAATCAGTATTTTAAATTTATAAAAGTTAAAATAAACCCTTCAAATAGCTTCTGATGTATGAATCTCATACTCAATGATTTGATGTGCAATTTTGACTACTTATTTGCTATACAAGGACTAATTGAGACTAGGATTTATTACTTATAGTTAATGCTGAATGACTATAAATATTAAAAGGATTTTAACCCAAAGACTGAGAGGCTGAAATCAGACTGCCTACCTGTATAACATTAGCCCCATTCTTAATGAAGTACAGAAGAAAAAGTAGTAAAGTAGATAAAAGAAACCCCCACTTTAGAGCGATTGAGAGGTAACAAATAATTAAGTTTAGGTAATAAATAATGTAATATAATTATTCAGTACATATAAATTTAATGAGTGCTAGAAACTATATTAAAACTTAAATATGCAATAAAAAGAAGATCAATTTTACTAAACATAACAATGAAACTCTGTAGGAATTATAAATGGCCTCATTAAACACTTTAAAAAATTCTTTAAAAATTTTTTTTCACTCTTGTCAGTAATAGAATAAATAGTTACTAATTAAATGGAAATTAATGATTGAATTACTACATTTAACTCGTATATTAGAAGAGGGTCAAACAAGGCTGGAACTGCTACTTAAAAAATCAATTCTGGAGTGCTACAAAAGACAATACCAGCAGATGTATTTAAATCCATGGACTTAAACCAAATGACAGTGCCCAAGTTTGACCATTATGGCATGAAATAATGTTATATATAAATAATTCATTCTAAACTTTCAGCAAATAGTGCACATACTTTATCAACCATTTTATTCCAATAAATTTGCTTCTATTTGATTCTTTTAATATATCTACTAATGAAAAAAATTAACTGCTGGAAATTAACATCTTAAATACTGCACAATCATGTGTAAAAGTACAACAGTCTAATTTTCAGTTTAAAAAAAAAAAAAAAAAAAAAAAAAAGATAAATTTTATGGGCTGAGAAAGTTCTAGTGTTTTAAGTTGAGTTGCCACTGAAATAAAAAATTAATGGTTATAATAATCCAAATGTGAATACACCCTGTAAATTGGAAGGATGAAACAGATATATGGTATCCACCTGAATTATCTCTGGAATTCCTTCTGAATTATATGCCTCAAACTGGAAAAATGTATAAATTCACTGGATTGTTCTCAGTCAAAAATTGAATTTTGAGAATTTTAAATTAAAAAAAAAAAGAGATAAGGTGAAGAATGTTTGAAATATACATAAAACTGATAAAAAGGTTTGGTTTTTGATTAGAAAAAAAAATTTGTAGACATTGTAGACTTGCCAACCCTCAAAATTTCAAAACTCTGCAACAACTTCAGTTTACTGACTGATGTCATGACTTTATATCATATTAAAAAAAATTGTATAAAGAATTCAGTCAATTTTATATATGGTTAAATTTTGTACCATATCCAAGAAGCCAGGATAAAAAACACTGAAAATCAATATATAGTTATTAAATAATGAAAATAAATTACAAATGACATTAAATAAAGTTATTTAATCGTAATATTACCTACTTGAATAATTACAATTGTTATCTTTTGTACTACATTTACTATTGCAGATTCTGTTTTCTTTGAAAAATTAGAATCAAATATTTGTTCTAAACATGCTTTTGTTTTTGTGATTTACAAATTAACAAATTTTCCATTGCTTTGTTAATTACTGATGAACAAATGTATTGCTAATTTTGGGACATAGCTAAAAATTTGTTCACACTTTGCATTACTATGTAGAATAATTAAAATTAATAACAAGAAATAAGAGTTTTGTATATTTAAAATCCCTCCTTGTTCTTTATTTGTCAGATCAAATTCCAATGTTCATTCTAAAGATGAATTAATATAAAACAGTATACGCTTTTTTATAGAATGAACTAAATCTGAAAATGCAACCAATGTATATTAATAAATCATTTTTTGTTTGACGTTTTCTTTCTTCATAACAGTATTGCACTAACACTAGTAGAATATTTTAATGTATAAAATTCTTTTCATTTATTATGCAGAACTATACATTAACCCTTTATGGTATATCACTTTTTAAGAGCACTTCTCACTGGGTAAAAAAAATTTTATTGAAGAAAGTGATATTACCACACACACACAAAAAAAAGAATCATCATCAAGATTTGCAATTTTAGAACTTTACTCATATATAAGTAAAGAGCTGAAGAGGAAAATTTAGACTGCCTGATGATTTGAAAATAAGCTGCATGCTAAGAACCAATCAGGGTTAAAAGTTAAGAACCAACTATGGTCTTTCTCGAAGAACAAAGATTGGCATAATTATAAACAGAATAAATTTACATATAAATTATAATTATATAAAAACTGGCTAACTTCCCTTACCTCAGTTAGAACCCGTGACCTATGGGATGGCAGACTAGTGAGTTAACTAACCATGCCAAATCTTTGTTACAACATCATATACTGAAGTGTTAAACACATCCAGTCAATTGAAAATCATTGTGTTTAATCTAATTTTAGACTTTAATGAAGAACAATAATAATTATTACTTTAGAACACACAAATGTGTTTCAGTTCTTAAATTTTTGTAGAGGGTGAAAATTTTACAAGAAATTCATAATATGCATGGTAGGTTTAAGAAGGCAAATATTGCAATAAAGTTGGTTGGTTTGAATGTTATGATCTACTGTTTTTCTACACAAAGGCAAACAAGATTGGAGCCTACTGTTTAAAGCAGATTCTGAATGGCTACAAACATTCATGCAAGAAGTAGAATTTGAACTGATGAACTCTTTTACTGAAGAGGAGCTCTGTACCAATTGGGCAGTCATTTGGCTTTACAGTAGAGTTGAAACAGTTCATTTAGTCTTGAACAGTTAAAAAATAGTAACACTTATGTATTGCCAGACTGAAAAAAAAACCTATATATGGTATAAATAATTAAATTATTTTCCATGGTCATAAAAGTAACATTTGATCTATTGAATAGAAAGGTAAGTTTGGCTGTGCTGCAACATTTATCTGCAAAAAGGTTAATATACATATATTTAACATGTTATTCAGTTTTTGTAATTTTATTTTAATATGCATATTGATATATAAAATATTAAATATTTTAAAATTATATACAAAAACACAGCACACTATAAAATAAAAAAAATGAATTATCTCTCTCCTACCCTCCTTCCGTGTGTGTGTGTGTATATATATATATATATATATATATATATATATATATATAATCTTTGTATGTAGGTATGTATATTTGCTATGTATTCCTAAATGGCTGTACCTGACCACAAAATTTTTCATGATGATTCAGTTCAATCCTGGAAAAATCAAATTATTCAGATATGAAGGGCATCTGGATATAGAATACATTTTTTATACCTAAATTGAGTTTGGCAACTGTATTTTTACCCTATATTATATATTTTCCTTTTAATTATGTGCTACAATAATTAAAATCCTTTAAGTAACTTAATTCATAGGATACTATTTAAACTGTGCTTTAAAATTATATAAATATATTTTGGTGCTTTTATACCAGGATTAGTTTGTGTTGAATTTTTAAAAATTTTTATTTGGCTGCTTTTTAAAATTTTATTTTGCCAAATTACTTTCTGTTGTCATTAGAAACAGAGTAAATGTTAATGATTTTATTGATCTCATGGTTAATATATTCATTTTTTGATAGGTACTTCAGTTTTTTTAAATAATCTTTTGAAAGATGCAGTTATTTTTATGTAAGTAGAATGCAATGATTGATGACAGCACTTTTATTTCTTTAGCTTATGAAGAACATTAAATTTAAATAAAATGTGCTATACATACTATGCACATGGTTTCCCATTTAAAACCCTTTGCATTACTTGCATTAATATGAAACCTAATATGAAGTGACAAGCAATTACTATTATAGAAATTAAATACCTTAAACTGTTTGTCTATGATTGCATATCCATATATCTGAGCCCATAATAACCTAATTTAATATACACTTGTGTTATGTCCTATTATAGAGAAAATCAGAGTTTTTGACTTCATATTACAGTGGTTCATGGGCAAGAATGCTTTTATGTGCATGTTTATTACTGGGATTATCTACTGATATTAAACTATCCTATTCTTCCACAATTTGCAGCATAAGATGTTTATTTATCATTTTTATTGCTATATTTATCAGTTGTAGAAATTTTAAAACTTAGTTGAGAACCTTAATTACTCAGACGAAAGACTGGGTGCAAAGTAACTAGTATATACTGTAATTTTGAGCATATAGTCCACGAGCGTGATTTTTTATTTAAAAAGTTTCATAAACCATCAAATAGTTTGCACCACTAGACTATAAGCATAAAAATAGATATTTTAATATGACAATATTAAATCATTTTAAAAACAAAACAAAACAAAAAACTAAGTACAGTAGAGTGCTGAAAAATCTGGATATTAGGTAATTCGTTTAAAAAAAAAAAAAAAGAGTTAAGGCTATGTATTACTTGGCTATGCGGTATTCTAGTACGCAAATAGAGCAGCCTACATTTCTCTGTTCGAGAACCCAGCTATGTAAATCGTCTTCTAATGCAGGCCATTTTGTTTTTCCACGATGATTAGATCGTCTTTTCCCCATATTTTTTAAAAATTTTCCTTTTGCTTTGTGCCAATTTTTTATTGCTTTCTTATTGATCTAAAAATAACGGTCTGCTTCTCTATTTCCATCCAATTCTGCTTCCTGAGTTACTCTCATCTTGAAATCAGCAGTAAAACTGCGACGAATTTTTCAAGAAGTAATGAATGACCAATATTACCGCAAATTCAAACTTTGAAAACAAAGCACTCTGTTACGAGTGATCCTTGTGGTGAAATGATCTTCGACCCTCAACCTTCGATCTTGAACCCATCCACTCTGTTGCTAATCGTCTGTAAACAGTGACTATCGATATTTTCCTGTACTCCAGGACACAATTTAAGATTATGCTACTTGCTAGTACTGATTCGTTCTGCCCTATGGGTTATTTTTTTCAATGTTTACTACCGATCTGATACGATGATGTTTTCTTGGCGTCTAGTTCAGTGTTGCGCAAACTTTTTTCGACTGCGACCCCTTCTGTAGAGAGAAAATTTTTGGCAGGCCCCTAGAGATAAATGTTCACAAATACGCTGTATATTTCGCACATTTCTTTCGTTTCATAGAATAAATACATCACCATATTTGACTCATATTAATTTTGTTTATAATTTTAAGAAAATACTTTTTGTATAACACAAAAATCAGTAAATTGCCCTGTAATGAGATGTATGTGGCTGCAAATTTCTAATTATCTCATCGATGTTTGGATGTGTGTTGCTAATTGCAATTCGCATATCATCTTCAGGGTTTAAACTCAAGCGGTATTTAGTTTTTATTGAAACTAGTTTGCTAAATCCAGTTTCACATAAATACGTTGATGCAAATTGTATTAACACTCTGATGGCATTCTTGCATAAAACGGGATATTGTTTTTCCACAGATAGCCAAAATTTTTGGCAAGGCTGAGTCTTAAATTGATTTTGAAGAGTATAATCTATCAATTAGATCTATCAATTACTCTTTTTCACTAATTTGAAGAGTTGAACTGCATATGTCAAAGGAAAATGGATCATGAATCCAACCAAGATAGTTTCCAGGAAAATCCTCGAAAATTTTTTCTTTAACTTTTCAGTGACGGCGCTTCACTCTTTATATGTATACTGCATGGTATGCAGCATGCAGGGATAATGTATTTTATAAAAATTTGGCAACCCCCCAAAAACTTCTGGCGACCCCAAGAGGGGTCGCGACCCCTAGTTTGCGCACCACTGGTCTAGTGAGTCGTGCTTTTGTTTACATTTGATCATCAGCTGTTCGCTCGATGTGCTTCCCCCCTCCCCCCTTTCTTCCGATATTGATGGTGTGAGCAAAGAACAACCAGCAGATAGTCTGCGGCTGGAGAAAATTTCTTTTTAAACCGAGATAGTCTGCGGACTATATATGCAAAATTAAGCTACATAAATACGTGTGTTTTAAATATAAGAGTAAACTTTGTGTAACACAATTTTTTCAGATGCCATTTGAAGCTCACTTGAAAGTAAAATCAAGTTTAATGTCTAATAGAAGTGATAATGGCTTAACTACCCAGCTAAATATGCATTAAAATGAATGCATAATTTTCTGTTTAGAAACTTTGAATAGATTTAAAACTTATTTCTAAACTAAACTAAATACTTATTTTAAATATATAATTCTTACAGAACTGTATAATGGCTTAATAGCACAATCACAAATGTACAGAATTTCTCTTAAATATAACTAGAAAATGTTACTTATACTTACGATGCCGTATCTTCATGGCAAACCATGCAAAATACACGTTTTGCTGGTTTGACATGCATGTAGAGTGGATAAGCATTTTTATTTTTTTCATCATATTTTGAAAATAATCTAGAAAATTAAAGAAAGAATTAATTATAAAATAATTTAAAGCACAATTAATTCGAAATAAATAAATATTTAATTCTTACCTCAGGTCAGAAAAAACCATTAAATGCTCACAATCCCCTTGATGAGTATAAACATAAGGATAACCAAGTTGAATATTCAAATCGATAAACTTAGTTTTTTCCATTAAAGCTTTTTTGAAGGGGCCTATCTTGTGGTCTCCACTTGCTGCCCAATTTATTATAGTTCTAAAATGAGAAATATATAAGATGCAGGAAAAAAGCAAATATTATTGATATTATAAATTTAAATTTCTACATTACGTAAAGTACTAAAAGGCATGAAAGAAAGATCAATATTTAGTAATAATTTATATAGATATTCTAAAAAATAAACATTAATTTTCAACTTAATTTTTAGTTGCTTTCTTGGAAAGACCAAAATAAATTTAAAATTGCATGAAGAAGTTATCTTGTTTACACAGGATTACATGCATATATTATCTTTCCATTAATTGATAAACATGGGATGGAAGTCATTTCTTTTAATTTTCTTGGAAAGTACCTAGAAGAATATTTTGAAATTTATATCATATACAGTAGATTAATTTCTTGACACGTTCCAGAGAAGAGACATTAGTGAATTTAACAGACTGTGTAAAGTCTAAGAACAAAAACTTGTAATTTCATTCACCTTATCTTAAAAAAAAAGTTGGAAATGATCTCTTAAGTCTCACAAAGTACTGACAGTGGTATATATCTTTCAAGTTTTAAGAACAAAAACTTGTAATTTCATTCACCTTATCTTAAAAAAAAAGTTGGAAATGATCTCTTAAGTCTCACAAAGTACTGACAGTGGTATATATCAGGGGTGGCCAAACTCCTTAATAGTCCACGCCATTTTTCAAAATTTGAAATTTTTTGCGAGTCGCAATTCAATACGTATTTAAAAGGTATGCAAAAAAGGTATTAAAAAATTTTTTTTTTACAGAAATTATATTTATAGAATGTCATTTGAAAGTTCTTTGTCCTTTAATTTTTCAAGGAAATTTTTGATTGTCGATGATTCTTTACTTTGGTGCGAATATAATTTACAATGTGTTATACTGTTTTCATAACATTAGGATATTTTAAATATTCTGTAACAAGATGTTTTTGGTAAATTATGCAGTGAATTGGAATGAGTTGTGGAATTTGAGAATCATCTCTTAAAAGCCCAATAAGACCAATTTTTTTACCCAGCTTTGCTGGAGCTCCCTCAGTTGTAATAGTTTTTTTTAAATATAACAACAGAAAAATGAAAAGGGTACATTTATCGAGAGCCACAAATAATTCTTCAGAGCTGCATGTGACTCGCAAGTCACAGGTTGGCCATCCCTGGTATATATACTGACAACTTGCAGCTGCTGAGTTGTGGGAAGACTTCTTCCAAGATCTGCTTGAAGGATGAGGTGAAGCTGCTCCTCATGCTGACCCTGCCAAACACGACATACTTAAGGATGAAGACAATCTTTTGCCTTCCACTGAAGAAGGGATCCTTGTTATTAAAAAATTCAGACATAACAGATCGTCTAACCCCGATAATATAGATTTGGAACTTTTAAAGGTTGATGCACCAGTGCTTATTAGAGCCTTACACAAAAATTTGGTTAAAATATGGGAGATGGAGAAAATACCCATTGAATGGAAAGAAGGCTCCATCTGCCTCATATTCAAAAAAGGAGACCAACTTGAATGTCTTAACTATCACACTCCTCAATATGGCATATAAAATCTTCTCCAACCTGCTCTTTTCAAGACTTCAACCCTATACTGAAAAAGTAATTGGGACTACCAGTTTGAATTTAGACTCATAGACCTACTATAGACCAAATCCATTGTCCGAGACCAATCTTAGAAAAAACTAAAAAGTACAGTATCAAATCCTCCCATTTATTTACTGACTTTAAGGCTGCGTACAACAGCATAAAAAGAGATAAGTTGCTTAAAGCAATAATAAATTTCAAAATTCCTACAAAACATATCATCCTTACTAAAGCTACCTTAAATAACGTAGGATGTAATGTTAGAATCCAAAACCATTCATTTAAGTCTTTCACTACAAAATGAGGCCTGTATCAGGGAGACTTGCTTGCCTGCCTGCTCTTAAATCTCACATTTAAGAACTGCATCCGAGATACCAGATTAAACTGAAGAGGTGAAGGAATAGGTCACTACAAACTCTGGCACATGCAAACAATATCGAGACACGAAAAAGTTTATAGACATTTGGTCCGTGAGTGTGAACATACCTTTTTGCAAAAACAGCTATAACTTTGGAAAGGTTAGTGAATTTAAATGCCTTATAACAATTTGTAATGATCAAAACAAGCTCAAAGCCGAAATTAACAGCACAATAATATTGGCTAATAAATGATTCTATGTACTGAAAAAAGAACTAATATCCAAACTTGTCAGTGAAAAACTAAACTGAGATTATACAAGACACATATACTATCTGTGCTAGTTTATGCTATCAAAACCTGGATATTAAACATGCTCAGCAAACCATGGAAACTTTTGTAAGAAAAATATTAAGAACTATATACAGGCTTGTAAAAGAACAAAGGAACTGGCAAACCAGATACAATTTTGAATTATATAGGCTTTATAAAGGGTCTCAAGTCACACAAGTCATCCAAAGTCATAGACTGGCTTGGCCATGTTTGGATATTGCTGAAAACAACTGTGCTAGAATGCCCACTTTTAAAAACTCTGAAGGATCCCATGCCCAGACATGAACACCTACAAAGGGTTGGAGGATACTGAAAATGACCTCATGACTTTGAAATAAAGAAAGATTTGAAAAAAGAGTTGCTTTGGACCTAATGAGTTGGAAGAAATATGGTATCGAGGCAGCTTACACAGGTTGTTACGCTAATAAATAAGAATATTTTTATATAACAGTCAAATATACATCGTAAACATTAATTGGTATAACTTTAAATGCACAAAGATTTTATTGGACACTTTTTGGGTGATAAGGAATATTTTACAAAGTGAATTTGTATGACTATCAAACTGTTAGGTTGTTAGAGAACCATTGTACATGGCTTGTACACTTTTTTAATGGAAAAAATTAAGCACCATTCAAACTTTTTAAGCACCTCTTATCAGAAACATATCAGATAAAATAATGGTTATTACATTAGGTTCAACAAAAACATGAACAAAAGAGAGTGTGTATAAATGAGAAATCATTGTATTTCACAGACACAGAAGTCAAAATTTTGAGGAAAAAAAGAGAAAAAAAAAAAAAAAAAAAAAAAAAAAAAAGAGGTAGTTGAATAACTATTAAATATTAATGTTCTGATTTACTTGATACAAAAACAAGTGCCTAAATATGAAATATGAAAGTATCTAAATAACTTTTTATCAATATAAACAAGTACTTAAGTTTCCTAGTAAAAAATAATTTAAAACAGATTCAAATCAGATGCTTCTTCAATTTGCCTAGTTAAAAAATAAATAAATTCACCAATACAGTTAAACTTTATTATCTTTGAGGAACCATATTGTTTGTTGGACTTAACTTTAGAAGAAACCTTAGAAGAAAGGTTCTTAAAGAACCTTTAAAAACCTTTTCTACTCTTTAATGTTAGATCTCAGAAAATTATAACTTGTATAAGATTTACATAAGATTACATATTATATAAGGTTTATATAAGATTACATATTATATAAGATTTACATATATAAGATTTATAAAAATATTATCTTTAATGACCTTAATTGACTAAAACCAAACAACTGATGGATCACCTATTCGAATGACCAAACATGTAGACAACAAATGCAAAACTAGTTATTGCTTACTATTTTAATACTGAATTAACTTATAATCTTCTGTAGACGTGATGCCAGTATCAAGATAGTGTAAGGAATTTCTTTGTCTTATACAACGTAAAACATTTTCTTTCCTTGAGTAGGTGAACAAGATGTTATTAATTTCATGCACTTTGTTTTTAAATCTTTTCACAACTGCAAACAAATTTTTAATTTTGTGACTGCAGAATTTCTTAAATAGCAATAAAATCTATACCTTAATAGTTTGCAAAAAGATACAATAATTATCATTAGATTTAATTTTAATCAATGTCTAAAAACTCATGATTTAAATAATATATGCACTGTATAAGGCTATTTTTTTAAGTGGACAATTAAAAAAATTTTTTTAAATAGTAATATTTCAGGAAGATGATCGAATAGGGCGGGATTTTTTTCGGTATCTGAGCCAGGGGGTTCGAATTGTACTTTAGACTAACAGATTTGTAACCATTTAGTTTGGTCTGAGAGCGCTAGAGTTTTCTTTTATGTTACCCGACGGCTAAAGACATCAGAATTTACTACTTAATTACTACGATTCTGAACGGCTACAAACAAAGAGCGGGATTCAAACCCATGGCCGCGTCCTACCGATTCAGCTATAGGGCTGATTTTTTTCTTGATTGTCGTTAAAAGTTATGATTTTTCATCAACATCAATGCACACGCAAAACTTAACAACAACAAAAAAGGTGCGGGTTTTTCAACAATAAACTGCCGTGCATATCCAAAATTTCGTAAGTTATTTGCAACAGTGTCATTTTCTCACAGACACTGCCCATAGCAGAAAATTCAGTCAATAAAATAAAGTACCATTTGTAATAACTATAGGAGGGATTGGAATCTCAATACTGTTACCGCGATATTAAAAAAATACCGATATATAAAACAGTATTACGATTAGTCTACATGCACGCGAGTTCGGGAGATATCTATAAAGCAAGTATGCAGGTTGTTAAAACATAATTCTACCGTATGAGAGCCCCATATTATGATCGCACTATTAACTATAATGGTCCATTAAAAAATGTGCATTTTCTGGAATCGAAATCCAGAAAACGGTTGTTTTTTACCAAAAACATAGAATTACGGCTTAGTTGTACTTTTATAACTAGAACCACACAAGTTCTATATGTTTCACTTATAGCGCGTCACACGGCTTTTTGACCTTGAATCACGTCTTGCGAGCATCGACTGATAGCACTTTCCGACTCTGTCAGAAAAAAATTGTGGACGCGGCAAAGAGAAAAAGGATATTAATAAAATTTATACATATGTGAGATAAAAAAAAATGGCTTCATCCTTTCTTTTTTTTTTTAAATTTCCGAAAAAATCTGTTTTTTAGAATAAACCCACAAAAAACATTCGGATCAGAATCATCACTGTATTCAATATTCGATATGTCAGTCTATTTTTAAGCGCACAGGCTCGGAATAACGGATTTTTTTTCCCTCTTGGGTTCAGAAACGGGTTAAACAGATTTCTCGACACTACAATCGAAAAATTTGGGTCCCCCTTTGGTTTTGACACTTTGATTGTTATTTGCTATCTTTCAAACACCTGTACCACCAATAAATAACCTAAGACTTTTTTTTAGATGGGGGAGGCGAATATCCCACAGAAAGAAAATGTTAGAAAAACAAAGATGTTATCAAAACATGGGAAAGACCATGTGTGTAATCCGTTCCACCATTACGTAATGTTGTAAATGTTGAGTTGTCTCCGTAAATGTTGAGAAGGAAAAAAGGAATAAAAGGAGTGAATGGCCCAAAGAAAAAAGGAATAAAAGGCGGGAATAGCCGAAAAAAATGAGGAATGCCGTAAAATAAGGAATAAAGGACAGATTTCTAGAAAAAAGGAAAATGAGGAAAAAAAGGTGTGCTGCAGTGTCTAATTTCATCCACACTGAACGATTAATCCCGAGCGACCTTTTATGATTTTCATAGACAATTTCGAAATATTCAAATAAAAACTGCCGGCAAGAAAAAAAAATAAGGACTTTAGGAGAAAATTAAGCACTCTTTAAGCACTTTTTAAGGCTTAAAAACGCGTTTCGAAATTAAGCAGTTTTTAAGCACTTTTAAGCACCGTACGAACCTTGTTGTAGTATTAGCAATATAAAATGTTTGATAAAATTTAAAAATAAAAAACTTAATTTATGAATTAATTCAGATATTTAATTTCTCAAACAGAAGTACAATTTTTGGAAGATACCTTGAATATCTGGAAATTTTAATGAAGCTATTAAAAACACTGATCACAAAATTGGTACATTTAATGGTATTAGACTGAAATTTGAATATAAGTTTATTCTGCATTTTATGCTACCAAATATGCAAATATAAAGGTTCAGGCCTGTTCAGATAAAAAATTTTTTTTTTATAGATCTTCAAATATTTTCTGGATTCATTTTAGTATAATTTGTTTGTCCTTCTACAAATTTTTTATAAATTTTGATAAAAATACACTATCTAATAACTAAAATTATCTAGAAAATGAGTAGCTGCTTCAGAATGATTAAGAGTTTCTACATTTAACCCTCTGAGTGGGGCACAATTGAAAACAGTATGTCACGAATAAATGGGCTAGTCTGTTTCTAAGTTATACACCAAAAGCGAAACGGTGAGTTTTTCTTTCCCCCCCTTTTCGGCTTGGATGGAATGTGGGAAACACCCCTTTTTTACTGTCCGTTGACACGTTATCTTACTTCCTGATGTAATGAATAGTTCAATGAGGGACTGTTTACAACAAGGAGGAATTCTCTGGGGAGGGATTTGACCCCCTACAGACTCTGCCTCCAAGGGGTTGTGGGTTTGACCGGTTCCACATGGGGATACAATATAGTCTTATCTTGCTTTTTCTCGGTTTGACTAAACGTCGTTTCTTTGAAGCTCTGAGCTATTTTTGATGCGGATTAGCTCTAAAAAAAGAGAGAAATTTTAACTCGTGTCTTTGTGACTGTATTTTTAAGTTAAATGTAATCAAATTCTTATAGAAAACTCTGGATGTAAGCTCTAGCAATGTAGTTAAATAATTTTTAAGAATTAGTCAAGAACCATCTGTCTAATTTTTTTTACGACTTTCATCAATTAATTTTTATTGGGTACTGAAATGAAATTTTCTCTAAAAGTCATAATACTTTTGTTTACTACTTCCAAACATCCAGAAAATGTGTTCTAAAATAAAAAATATATGTAAAAAAATTCTTTTACAGAATTATTTGAAATATATTGTTTTTTAGAAGATTAAAAATAAACGGGTGATGACATTATGAAACTATGAACTGTGGAACAATTTATAATAATCTCTGTTTTATATACTTCATTCCTTTTTTTTTAATGAGGCATAAGAACAGAGCAAGTAATAGGATTCTACTTTAAGTTTTCCCTTTTCCATCATTAGTAATTTTAATAAATATGCATGTTTTATTTTAAAATAAAGATTTTATGGTCTATATGGCACATATACATAGTTCATAAACTGGGTATATAATTTCTAAAATAAAGTCACATTTGTCATATGTATAGACAAAATATCACGAGAAGAATTAAATATTTAATAATACATAATATTTTAAAACACATCTTGGATGTGTTCGAATGTTTTTTACTCTGCTATGTTGAAACATAATAATACATCTTATGTTATTGAAATGTAAGAAAAATTTATCTACAGTGGTATTCCTTTATTAAAATGGGGAAATACAATTATTAAAAAATGGTTTATATGCCGTTACGTAAAACCTCTTCATTATGAATGCCTAATTATAGGTTAAGCTACAACAAAAAATAAAATGTAATATGTTGGCTTTGTATGTAGAAAACACTAGTTAAAATTACTTTGAATTACATAGGAACTACATTGTATTAATGGGTGTCAATATTTGTGCATAATTCTAAACTATCATATATTTATAGAGTTTGAGTAAAAATATAATATTGTACCACTCCGAGCGATCGTCGAATGGGTAGGGAGCTGCCATTCGGTACTGGATGTTCACGGCTTTAAATCCCATTGATGGAATAATCCCATTGATGATTTATTTGCATTTCTTTTACAGCTATAGCTCTAAAGAGCAAGATGACTGCACTGAGCTTTAGGGGAAAATTTGATAAGTTTTTGAAAACTCTTTTTTAATTTTTTTAGTTAAAAGGTTTGGGAAAAAAGTAATGTATTAAGAACTGTAACAAATGAGGGGGAGGGAACAAGTGTGCCAATTGCAATAGACTGCTCCTAAACGATATCTGTGTGCCATTGTGTTTCAAAACTCATTTTTTTAGGTAAGTTGAACCAAACTGCTCCAAAACTTAAAAATATTGCTTTGCTCAAATAATCACTTTCCCATCTCATTTGAAGCGATCCCGGCAAGCTGAATTTGATGATCATTTTGTTTTTCACCAGCAGAATTTTAAATTCAGATCGCCCGCTAAAGTGAATAAAGGTGGGGACTTTGACATGGTCAGCACCGCGGTGATGTCCCAATACAGGGCTGCCTAGATGAGGCTGCAGGCGAAAATTATCCCGTTTTTGTTGGTGGTGGGAATAAAGGACTCGCCTTTTATTCCCATTTAAGGATCTCACATTTGGTAATACAAACTAATTTGATTTCATAATAAATTCCACAGTCTCTTAGCTGCGTTTACCCTACACCCTCTCCCTCTTTTTTTAAAAATTTGAGTTTTCTTTGTGTATCGTTAGAATTGGTATTTATTCCTCCCAACATATTTTTAGTCTTTGTTCTTTCATCATTTCATTACAAACCGTTGTGGAATCTGTATAAAATTCCACAATGGTAATTTTTTTTTTTTTTTTTTTTTTGTGGGAGGAGGTAGGGGATATTTACTGCTGGCTATAGCTACTAAATGGAAAGAAAAATAAACGCACCAGTTTTAAAAAGAAAAAAACCCCTTAAATATTTAAAAATATTTTTAAAACATTTAAAAAAACTTTTTCTTTCCTAAATTCATTTCATTAAATTATATTTTTTTTTTGGGGGGGGGGGGTTAGATTTTATGTATACTTTCTCTGTTTCAGGCAGTTTTACCGCATTATTTGTCTAAACACGATCTTAACGGAAAACACACCTTTTTTCATTTTTCATGACGTTTCTTTTTTTTTTCAGCGGTTCACTTAATATTTAGTTTTCTTTTCCTTTATCAATGTTTACGGACCTAACGATAATGACCACATAGGCAGGAACCTATTATTTAGATTCCTCTATCTGAGTCCTTTTGTTTTTATAATTCTCATGCAACATATCTCACATTTTTCCGCTGTACCTGACGGACGCGGATATCCTGACACATACCTTATCTATTTAGTTCTAACATACTTCTACTTGACCACTCTCTGTTGAACTTGTGGTTTGCGCAGTTTCTTTCTAGTGAATCTGTGTTTTATCTTCTTTCAAGTGTTGTGATCGGTAATCAAGATTCTTTCTATTGGGGATTGTAAAATGACTTCACAGTGTAGATAATTTGGGATAACTTATATCACCATGTTCCTCTTACAATGTCGCGACATTGATAAAAAGACGATTGTCATATGCCGATTGGTTAGTTGGAGTGCTATGGTCTACTGTTAAGCTACACATGGGATTAACAGTAAACTCGGATTCACTACTTAAAGTCGATTATGAACATTTTTGGTAGCAGTGGGATTCTAACCAGCGAACTCCGGTACCGAAGAGCAGCGCTTATCCATTCGGCATTCATATGCCGGAATATTATGTTACGCTTGTGCTCTGTTACTCAAAATCGGAAAATCAGAAAGTTCTTGAGAGACGTGATCTGCAGGAATTAACGGATGCACGTTGTATCGTGCATGCGCTTATATTGTCATTGTATCGGAGGGACGATTTCACTTCAGAGATTGGAGATTGCTTTAGCTATATAGGCATTTGTTCCCCCTTCTGATACATCCCCGAACTGAATAAGTAGAAATTGGTGTCGCGATGGAGCATATTTTATTGATATTTTGCTATATACCTGAATCCTACTGCGAAAATCTACTTTATTCTTCCCTAATGAGTGTGAAATTTCACCAATAATTTAAGAAAATTCTCAAGCATTGTAGCTATTATATGATCGAAAATTGAAACCATTTTTATTTTCAAACATAGAGAATAAACAGAAAGAAGCATATCCATAAACACACATGTATTATGTGTTTCTGGTTGTAAATTATTTCTATGTTTTTCTTTTTGTTTTCATTTTTCGTTATCAAGTTATATATATCCTCCTACCTCTTGGTTCTATCATTCTCATACAGATTTAATAGTAAATTTGAGAACACTATAATCCGGTAAAGATACTTTTGCTCTTAAAATGTGCAACTCAACTTTATTACTAGCTTTTGAGTTTCGCTTAGAGTGAGGCAGAAAATTAATATTTGGAGAACAGAAACAATCCCGTATTTAGATACGATTTTCGGAAACGGTGAAAATAAATTTCTCATTACGAAAATAGAATTTGGATGTTTTTAATTACAAATACATGTATTTATAAATACTTGTACTGATAAAGGTCGTGTATGATTTTGTACACACATATATATAAAAATGAGGATCATATTGCCTAATTATAAAGTGAAAGTGACTGCAACGTGATTTTCTAAACATGATACAATCAGTATTCATGGCATATAAAAGATGTAACGAGAAAATTAACTGATTACGCATGGAGAAATGTTTTGACAGAAAAACGGAATTATTAATTATTATTCAAACCATCAATATTTTCGATTCAAAATTTTACCGATAGCAATATTTACTCTAAAAATCGTATTTCAATTAATATTTACATTAAACAGTTTTATTTTGGAAATATGTTTCAATTCTTCTCATGCAAAGAAATTGACAGATATATTAAGGAGAGAATGAGTTGTGGGCAGGGCCGTAGCTAAAAATTATTTTCGGAGGAGTACCAAAGAGAAAAGGCATTGTTTTTTGTGAATAATACTCCAGTAAAACTACATGTTTTGAAATACTTGTATACCTCTAATGAGTATCATAACACAAATGCAATTTTACAACAACAAAAGAATGGTAGAATGAACAATTTTAAATCTTTGTAAACGTGTCATGAAGTATCTACAAAAGGTAAAGGTAAGAGTAAAATAAACTATACGTGATATTAAATTCTAACTTATAAAACAGAAGTATAATCGAAGAAAAATCAAAATTTGGAAAGAAAATGAAGTTAAAATTTTTATCCTCTATATTATATATATGCTTGCCTTAATGATTTTAAAAAATTAAATAATTATTGCCAAATACCTAAATACACATCTTTAAATCATCACGACCAAACGAGGACCAATGAGTAGGGCGCTTTTCTTCGGTGCCACAACTCGTTAAAATCCCACTACTGACATGTATGTATAAAGCCGTTAGTAAGGCAGTAAATCCAGGTCTAATAGTTCTCGTGTACCAAAATACTAAACCGTAGCACTCCAAACCAAACCAAATCTCCACTTAAAAAATTGTTATAAAATATGGATCAAATATGAAAATTTAAAATATGAATAAAATATTTATAGCATAGATTTTTTAAAAACTATTGAAAGAAACTAGAAGAGTGATAGTTTATTCATATTGATGAAATCAATATATTTTATTTCAAATTTAGTTAAAAGTATTCTAAGAGGTTGACTATAGATAAACAAACCTCATATGTGCTGTAGTAGTTTTTTCATGAGGAGCTTAATTAATATTGAAGATCCACTCATAAGTGTTAATACTAAGTGATGCATTTTTATGTAAATCAACAATGTTGTTACGTTTGGGTAGATAATATTTGATTATTTAAATTTATATCCAAAGTGTATCAAAATAAATATATCTCCATTTTACATACAATAGAAAAAATAGCGGTGATTGCTAATAGGTTCTTTTTTATATTTCCTCCCCTTATCTATCAATAATATGCTACATTTAAAAAAAAAATTTTTC
>CM063503.1:41449681-41485532 GCA_032207245.1 Pardosa pseudoannulata
TCTTATTCCTTGGAGAACATCAGTGCTAATTATCCAAGAACAGAATAATTCCATATTTACATTGATGGCTCTGTGGGTGAAAGTAGAACTGTCACTACTCTTTATTTTGAGGGACTCTTTCTGTGTCTCATTCTGTGAGAGTAGATGTCCTAAATTTTGATGCATAGACAGAAGCTGTGAGATGTTGTATCAAACCTTTTGATTCTGAAAATTCCAATTTTTTTTATTTACTCAAAATATACGATCTTAGTTATCACTTCCTGTGCAATAAGTAAAACATATGTAGAGGAGGTCAAATTCGCTTCAACTGGTCAATTGGCTTCTAAGTCAAACAATTAAAAAAATCATCCTTCAATGAATTCCCAGCTATTGCTACATTCAAAAAAATGAAAAGGTTGGTGAGCTTGTCAGAAATGGCTGCAAATTGTAACAGCCATTTATTGTATCATTTCCAAATATGTTCTAAAAAAATTAAGGTTATGCAAAAGTCACTAAAAAGAAAATATGATAGTATGACAGGTATGGTTTGGAACACTTTATTATATTCTCCCATTCTTATGGACCTATTTTCCTTTCTCTTCGGCCTAACGATGGCTAAATGGTAGAGTGCTGCTCTTCGGTACCAGAGTTTGTGGGTTTGAATTCCGCTCATGGCATAGATGTTTATACCCATTTAGAATTGGCTTTAAGCAGTAAATTCTGCTCTCATTAGTCCCCATGTAGCGAAACAGTAGATTGTAGCACTCCAAACCTAACTTAACCAAATCCCTTTTATTGAATTTTAGGATTTGATTAGCTATGACTAATTGGATGGACACCTATAGTATCATTGTTATCAGTGCCCCTGACTACATCCTGTGTGATTCAGGTGATTACATGAATTTTACATATTTAACTAGATATACTGCAATTTTTTTTAAAATTATGTATGACAACTTTTTAAACAAGGCTAATTTTATTGGGTTGATAGAAGGTATATTGGGTATAAAGCTACTGCTTTGATGTAGAGGGGGTGGGGATTGAAGTGTTGTACACAGCAGTGTCAGTGTTTTGTGATTATTGCTGATAGCTTCTGATTCTTTTAAAAGAGTAAACCAAATTCCATTTTTTTTTCTCAAATTCTTGTAAGGGAACCTAAATGCATTTATCACTCTAAAGTTTCAGGAAATGTTCTTCAAGTAGTATAAATTTCAAAACAATCCATAAGTTACTTTTCCAGAAGATTAAAAAAAAATTCTTCTGTACCAAGGACCTAATGATTAAAGGAAAAACAGTGCATATATTTTTGCATACTAAGAACATGATACAGGCTATAGCACATCAGCATCATCTCTGAATATATATGTATAGTACTGTTAGTACAAAACCTAGAACATTCCAGTTCTTACAATGTTTAAAAAGTGCTATTTCTACCATAAAAATTTAAGACACTTGATTCAGTGGAAAAATTAAAAATAAATGGAAGATTTTGTAAATATTTATAGAATTTTTTTTAATGAGTTAGCTTATTTAGAAAAAAAAATATGTAACTTTCTATAAGATATTAGCATTGAGTCAAAATTATCTCACAGTTGAAGTCAAAATATATTTATTACCAAAAATTAACATAATAGTTAATATCTGAAGAAATAAATGCTACTTACTCACTATAATCTCTACAATCTTTATCACGCATATCATTGTAAAAGACATTGTTGATATAAAAAAACCCTGATTTATACAAATCCTAAACAGAAGTAAAACATATTAATAATAATGAAAAGTATGGCTGAAATAAATTTATTTTGTTTTTAAAATGTACTTTGAAAAATAATAATACTGAGAAAGTACAATATTTTAAGAGTATCAGGAAGGAAATTTTGTTATTTGCTTAAAATACTAATGAGTAATTTAAACATATGTAATAAATATAAAGAGTAAAATAACAGAATATACATTTGCCATTATGTATTAAGATATACGACAGTTGCTCAATTAGAATAAATTTTATTAAAGTAAATAATTAGGAAATTATATTTTACATTACTATTACAGTTATTACATTATTATGAGAAATGCATTATTTTTTAAAATGCTACTGAAAAATAAATTTTCACTTCATAAATAAATTTGGTATATGCATTTTATAAAATTTAATTTCTAAACATACCTTTAAAGTCTTAATTTCATCATAGTTTTCTTTAAATAAAACTAATTCAAAAGTTATCCAAAACAGTTAGGCTGAATAATTCAATAGCATTTAAAAGTCAAATGACTGCAGAATGTCATTAACAATTTGCAGAATGATTTTGGTAATTTTTATTAGACATAATGAGCATAAACCTCTCTGCTACTTGCTTCTACCAGATAACCTTGATTCTTAAGAATATCTCTAGCTTAAATATGCCCTGACAAATATTTTCTTGTATCTTTATGCCAATTTTATCCTAGTTGTGTTGGGTGATTTTCCAAAGACTATTTAGTGACCTAAAATGCTGTTTTCCTCACACACTCAATTAAACAGAAATTACAAAAAATTCTGAGGTCAAATGTTAAACCCCCTTTTAAAATTTACAATTATTTCATTGAATGGTAGTAAAATTTCATACAAAGTTGGAATTCCTTCTTCAAAAAGAAGTTCTAAAATATTCTGCCAATATTAAATTGGCTTGATTTCTTCTTTAATTGAGGTAAAAGTCATAATTTGCATTATAACAAAATCCTGTAGTTCTTATAATGTCATATCTTTGGGAACTTTTCCAGTATATAATGCCAATTTATTTGTCTTTTAATCATAATGGAAGAAGAAAATTACTCGTTTTATTACAGTAATTTTAATACATATATTCCTCATCAGATATTAATACAAAAATTTTATTTATCAACAATAAATATTTTTCATATAATTTTCTACAATTTGTTTGTATTTTTTAAAAATGTTTTTGTAAAGCAGAGGAACAAATTTCAAATCTTTATAAATGATTTTATTTACAGTGCCAGAAGACATTCAAAGTTCCAATAAAATAGATTTTTGACTAGCTTTCTTTTTAAGGTCCAGGTTTGAACAGTATCTGATTATAAAATTAAATATTAAATTTACATTGGAACACTTTAAGAAAAATAGCAAACATAAAAAGTGTTGGGTTGTATTAAAAAATTTTCAATTCAATTATCCTAAAAAAATATTATATCTATAAAATATGTAACACCTGCACAGTTAACCTCTAATATATTGAAATAAGTCCCTTTTAAAGTCTTCAGCAATGCTGAAAAGTGAGACACTAGGAAGAAAGGAGGTTAAAATCAGGAAAAAAAGACATATTTATTTAGTACAAGAAATTTAACCAGTGTACTCATAATCATCCCAAAATTTTACATTAAACTAATCAAGATAGAGTTGGTTAGTGAATGAGAAAAGATTATAGAGAACATGGCGATGCTAATGACATTAATAGACACATGTAAAGATTTACATAACAATTGTTATATAAGAAAAGCTAAATTGACTAAAATACGGCTTGGAAACTTGGTGGTTGCTAACAAGTTTACTAGAATTTAGAAAAAGAATGAGAATTTTACCAAATGATAGAAAAAAGTTGACTTTTAGGTATAAAATTACCAAAAAATAGGAGAATGTAATGTAATTAAAACTGGTTACTTAGGTTGAAATATTACATACATATTTATGCAAAATTATTTCTATGAAATAAATAGTTGTTAGCATCATAAAAATCAATAACATGTATTTTTACTAGAATGACAAGAGTATCTAATTCGAAAGGAACAAAAACTAAGCTAATATAAAGCATAACTGAACTACAACAGTATCAAATCATTATCAGTAGCTTTGTACATTATGATAAGGGCAAAAATAGGAAAGAAAATCAGAGGTACATAAAGATGATGCTGAAAGCTACTAAAATATGATTGATTTTTAGCTTTAAAAAAAAAAAACTGGAATTGGTGAACCACAGTTAAAGATATCTATAAATGCATAAAGTGTTAGGGTTAAAAACTAAAATGTGATACACCAGTGAAAACATTTCAAATGAAAAATAATCAACCTAAAAGTAAAATTAAAATCGATACAGACCATAGCTAGTGAAAAAGATAACTACCGTATAATTCCGAATATAAGCCAAGGATACAATTTTCCTTCAAAAATTTACCTAAAGTTCAAAACCTGTATATAAGTTGATTTATGGCAATTCTGCAACATGTCAATATTAAAAATGGGACAAACCCCTATATAAGCAATTCTACTTTCAATCATAAGTATTTTTTGTACTAAACAAATATAATTTATAACATGAACTAACCTTACAAGTAGTAGTTATTTCTTCTGTGGGACATTCACTCATTTCAAAGGGAACTGCCATGTCAGATATACAAGTAATTTTGTCTCTTAGTTCAGTTAAATACTGGTTGCCGAGGACCAGAAATTCTTGATCACACTAGAATTTTTAAAATAAATATTAAAAGAATCAAATTAACAATGACTGATGATTAATAATAAATTTTTACTCATTCAATAAATAATTTGTGACTTATATCCTGCCGAAATCAAAGATTTTTTTAACATTTTGTAAAAATCAAATAAGTATGCAATGTACATAATTACAAAGAAAAATTGCTTTTGCTTACATACAGAAAATAACAGTTATTATATTATATACATAATTACTCAGGTTTTCATAACATAATCTAGTAATAAGATTATATTTTATCTAATATTCTAGCTATGACATTTTTTAACATAAAGAAGTTAAAATTAAATCATTAAAAATAAGAGAATGTTTTAAGGAATTTTCTACTGTATGATTAATAACAATAAAAAAGCCACTAAACTTATAATGATGCTTCTTTTAGGGAAACTAAGAAAGATGTATATCTTTCTTAGTGCTTGATGAGCCAAAACATTATAATTATAATCACTTTAGGTTTTAGACTTTCTTAATTCCCCAAAATCAACTTTGTGAATTATTCACTAACTTTAGCCATATAAAAAATATGCTTAAACTTATACTTTCCAGTGAAGTTTCAATCACACATGCATCAAAAGGGTTTTTCACACAAACAAAGTCATAAAAAATTTTTTTTTGATCTCTCTATCATAAAAAGTTAGAAATTATTTGCAATTTTAACATAATATTTATCAATTTACAATGTTTATAAGAAATTTTATAAAACTAGCATGCATATTCAAGAAGATATAAACATATCTTTATATAACACATACACACACACACACACACATATATATATATATATATATATATATATATATATATATATATTACACATACACAAACACACACACATTTATATACATATATATATATATATATATATATATATATATATATATATATATATATATATTAATTATTGAGAAACTGTAACTTTATAATATATTTTTAGATTTTTTTTTTATACAACAGTTTTTACATGCATTAAATTTTATAATTCATACAATATTTTTTCACACTATTACTAATGTAACTGTAACAGTTAGTGGCATGCAGATTTTTATGTATTTGAAACATATTTCAGCATGTGGTTTTGAGTGTATCTAAAATATGTCAGGCGACAATATATGGTCATTATAACTTCTTTGATTTTTATTTACTACAGATTGTTGCAGCTCTGTCAGTTATTAGAGTTTAATTTCTTTTGGCTTTTAATATAAAATTTAAGTTTCTTTAAATAAAGACTAAAAAGTTGTTTTCTTAACCATCTTTTACAGAAGGCAAATTCTACATCAATCACTACTTTGCTATGGCAAAGTGTTTGAACAAGTTATGTGTATCACATTTGATAATGGGAAGCCAGTTTATGCAGTAGAGAATTTTGCTTAAACCGACTTCAAGATCTAAATGATAGTAGGTTTCTGGAATAATAATAATAATAATAATAAAAAAAATGTTTTGATACAGCCATTAAATTCTTCACTATGTATCATTGTGAGAGGATATGAAAGTCATTGTAATGAGGGAAAACTACTGGCATATAGTCTCAAAAACAGAATTTGCACAGGTCATAGCTACTAAAAGTGAAGTTCATTTGTTATCAAAGGAGTTCAAGAACTTTAATTAAAGAACATACATAGTGAAATGTCATTTCTAATACTAACAATAGAGTAATAGCATGAGAACATTTGGAAAAGCATTTACGCATTTACGACCACATTCTCATGCTAAAGTAACTGGACTAACATATTATTTTTTTTACCCTACAGAATTCAATTAGGTAAAGAAGTAGAAAAAAAAAGGTTTAATTATAGGAAAATGGTCTTCACAAACCCAAAGAGATGATTTATATGATAATTTGGTATTTAATTTCTCGTCTCTTTTCATAGCATTAGTTCAAGTTTTATGCATATTGGGATCTTTGGGAATGATGAAAAATATCTTTTAATAGCATTTAGTTGTTGTATACATACAGAATGGCACAATACAGTATTAAGTAGCGTATTCGAGAGAGGTTAAAGAATCTGATATAAAACCCATTAGAAATTACTAATTAGAGCAACAAATTAAATAAAAAAAGGAACTGTCCTGCTTACTTTTTTGTCTTCTATTATTTAAAAATAAAATTAGAAAATGTGATAATTTCGCATTTGCAATATTATATTTTTCTTGCAAAAATACCTCAGTTTTCAAATTTTTATAAACTCCAGCAATCACAAGAAAAGAAAAACCTTTAAAAATATATATATATATATATCCTTTTGAATAAGCAGTACATTTTATAAATTTTATATAAACATCGAAAACAGTTAAACTTTATACAAAAGTTCAAAAACATTTCTAGCTTTTTATGATACAGATGATAAAAAATTATTTTTCTTCTTTATAAATAATCTCCTTAATACACAAACAAGTCACTGAAAATACATTGGAAAATATGAGTTTATCTATGTTCTATACATGGCAAAAGTTAGTAAACCATTAAGCAAGTATTTTATGAACTAAAAAAAAAATCAAAGTGGTCATAATATTTTTGATTTTCAGCATAAAAATAAAGAGAACTTTAAATTTGACATTATATTTTATGAACATAATACAAACCTGGAAAGATGGCATTTCGTCAGTAGATGTATTAACTTTATAGCAATCTGATCTTTTAACAGGTAAAAATATTTGAACACTCAGAACAACATCTGGTTCGGTGACCGGCTCAAATGGAATTTCAGAAAGATTTGTGAGAGAACTGAAGTTCTAAACAGTAAAATAATAATAATGCATATAAATTGTTTTGTAAAAACTTCAATATTCAAATGTCTTAAATATATATTATGTAAACAAAGAGCTGTATGAATATTTATAAATCATAATCAATTTATATTGGCTTAAACACAAATCACCCAATAAGCAATTGTAGCAAGGTTGTAAGGTTTGACATGAACCATTTTTATCTGATTTTAATCATGGTTCTAACTGCTATGCCAAAAACCTGCTTTTCAAAAAAGTCAAAAACTTATAAAATTTGTGTTTTCTTTTGTTGCAATAAAATTAGGTAAGATCAAGCCATTCACTGTTGTATATTATTGTTAATTATTTAACTACCCAGACATTTTTCTGAAGTACTTTCTTACTTTGAACAATTTACAATTCAATTATTTTATCACTCTTTAACTACAATTTATAAACTATTTACTATACAAAACTCAGTATGTTAGAACAGGTATTTTTATTACTAAGTAGTCATACTTGATTTGAAAAATTTTTCATTTTCATATTCATTTAGTATTATACACAATTCTTTAATTATTCTTGCTATCTATAAGTAGAAAAGTCTTGTTTGCAAAGTTGAAATAATTTAAATCATTTTTAATTATTTTCTCAGATGTATTATTGATTGTATTCTGTGTTTCTAAGCCAATTCATATTTACTGATATGATTAAAAATAATTTAGGTTTATTTTTAATTGCATAGAATACAGTTACTTTAGTTACATAGCATACAGTAAAAATAATTACTTTTAATTATATTACATATTTTAAATAATGACCCAAAGAATTTAGGTTTTTGACAGTTAAATCCAGTTAAAAAATGGCTTAAACATGTTTGATTCCAAATTGGTTTTTGATGTCAAAAAGCCATGCCAAAATTGTAGGTACTTTTTAAATAATAATTAACTTACTTTAAGAGGAGGAGGATAGTTCTGCTGTTTATTATGAGGATACAAGGCAGCAACATGTTTTTTTGAAGTTGCTCCCTTTTTCAGTTCCTCTTCTTGATATCTAAATAAAAATACATGCTGAATTATATTTTTAAAATTTCAAGAGATCTATAAAAAATATCAAATGAATTACATTTAAAAAATTCTATAAGAGAATTATATGTTAGTTATTAATAAAAATTTTAAATACAAAGCAACACAGGGAAAACTAATTTATATTATAAACTGATTATAATAGTGAAATTAAATAATTCATTTAAAGGTCATAGACAGATCCATATTGGAACTATGCCCTTTTGTAATGGCTGAAGGTAACTCTGTGACTGTAGCTAATTAATATAAAGTTACAAAGTTAGATGTTACTGCTTGTTGTTTAGTGTTTTTCCCATTTAGAAGTCACAAAACTTCTCATATCAAATCATAGCTTCTATTGCCTCAGGAAATTAGATATTTAAGAGTGAGTAATTGCAATTTAGAAGCAGGGACCAAGAAGACCACCTGGAAACTATAATTCATTATTCAATTAATCTTAATAGAGAATATGAATCTTTGAAGTACAGAGAAATGTAAGAGTTTCTATAAATTGTAATGTTTTATTTATGTGAAAAAGGCTTTTCAGAACTGGATATAATAAAAACCAAACATCATTCCTGATTAATAGTCAAATTCTGATTAATAGGTAGATTAAGAGTTATGAAAGGTATGCTCCATACTGCTACGAAGATTTGATAAACAATTACAATCTTTACATTGAATTTTGATGTAGTTTAATTAGTAATTTAATAGAAAAAATATACATGTTTGCATATGTTATACTCATTCAAACAGGTAATCATTATTTTAATGAATTTTTGTAGTAAATAATCAATCTTTTGTAGTAAATAATTTTATAGTACATAATCAGTCAATAAAAAATTTTATAGCTTGGTTTTATTTACTATATATACACAATCCTTCTTTATAAACAAACCTTTGTGTCTTAGTATTTGCTAACACCCAAGTTGATCAAGTCAATTTGTAGATAACTAGAAAATTTGCTAATATTTAAATGCATTACCAAATCAATAACTGTATATAGACCCTTAAATAGGATGTAGCAAAATCTGAAAAATTATTCGGAGTCTATCCTCTTAATATTTTATTACAAATCTGAAAAACCTGTGCATAAATATATTTATATAAAATTATCAAATCTATAATATTAAATTTCATTAAAGCAAGAACTTACTGTGCTTATTAATTTTTAAAAAAGAAAAAAATAGTAATTATAATAATTCTGACAATAATTTATAATAGAAATGCTAAGAGTAATGAAGTTGTTATAGTGAAATGAATAGCATAATATATCACTTTCATAAGATACCAATTGTTTTTTCTTATTTGTTTACCTTACAGTCTTCAGATCAACATCTTCAGGTATAGTTATACTGTTTGAAGGTTCTACTACATCTTGATATTGACATTTTAATGTATCTAACCTGTAAAAACATGGAAATATATATACATATATATATATATATATATATATATATATATATATATAGATAGATAGATAGATAGATAGATAGATAAGTATAAAATTCCTAGCTACATACAGTCATTTCAACTTTAAAGATTGATAAAGATAAAAACATGTGTTATTTTTTTTTTTTTTTAATTTTCATCTATTCTCAGATGTACAGAATTAAACTCTTTAATGAAAAAAAAATTATCATAAATTATTCAACAGGATTTACATTATTTATATAAATATATTTTTTAGGATATTGAGAATCAAACGGCTTGGACTTTTCAAAAAGGAAATTTTTATTCATTTATTATTTCTCAGAATTTCTCTAATATTGTTTAAACAATACTTCATCTTTTATCAAAATAGTCTTTCACTAGTTTGTACTTATATAACAATTTACTATTAAAAAATATATTTAAAATTTCTTTAACATTTAGTAGGCACACATGAGATATTATCCCTCTGGCAGCTTTTGTCTCAGTGTTTAGCTAATGGCATTCATGATGGAGCAGGGAAATGATCAAACAATGTTGGCTTGGATCTTTCCTTTTTCTAAGAAAATTACAGATCTTTTGGTATAATAGAAACTGCAAATAGAGCAGTCTGGTATTCATGCTTATTTCTTGTATTTGTTGCTTTGAGAACTATTTGTTATAGTGAACAGGTCACACTTCTCCTATTTTGTTTGCTTACATATTTTTGTCTTGCTTTTATTTCTTTAATTAAATATGACTCTAGATTTGAGGGTGCTATGATAGTTGCAGTAACTCAGCAAATTGTAGCATCCTGCTAATTACCAAGTTTGACTAAAAAGTTTTAGCTTTCAATTCCTCAATGGTTGCAACCTTGGCTTTCTCACTTTTTGCCCATGGAATTTGGCTATGAGATTTGGCTCTCCAATTTAAAAAATTACAAATAAAAAGTTACAAATTACGTGTAATTATGTAAATTTGCAATTTAAATTCAATTTAATTTTAACTAACCAATTTAAGAAGTGTAGTTAAAAAGTTTCAGAATACTTTCTTGATTTGGTTTTGGTTTGGGAGTGCTACGGTCTACCGTTTTGCATATAAGGGCTAATGAGACCGGGATTCGAACCCACGAACTCTGGTACCGATGATCAGCGGCGTAAGCAATCAGCCATCATTCAGCAATACTTTCTAGACTGATCTTTAATTTAGATTTTCTAAAACCAAATGGAGTGAGGAATGCTATCTTTAATACATGTTACATGTGCTAAGATGGAATTATGTTTCTGTACATTTTGAGGGAATATTCACTAACTAAACCTGATATTTTCTATTTAAAGTATAAAGAGAAAATGGAACAGTCTGTAAAGGAAAATTCCATTCAGTAATGTAGTTTTTATTTATAAACAGGGTATCTGCCAAAATAAATTTTTTCAAATCCATGACTTTTCATGACTTTCCCTGATTTAGCAGATCACTTTCCATGACTTTAAAAAGCTTTCGTTAAAGTATATATGAATAAAACTTCTGATGTACATACAAATAAAATATATGCTTTTAGAGAAATTACAGGAGTTTTATCATAAAAAAACTATAAACTTACTTTATAAGTGTTAATAAACTCACATACATAAAAATAAATTGTTGTATCTACATACCTAAGTTTAATCATATAGCAATTTTTCAATCAAAATATTTCCAATTTGAATTCAGGGTACTTTGGTATTATCCAGATGACCATGAATAATAGCCAAATATAACCTTATAACATTTATATACAATATCCCTAAAGATAAGCTTATATTTTGTGCAAAAATCTTAACTAATTTTTATTAAAAAGAATTATTATTATATTAATAAAATTTTAATCTACAATTTAAGAATAAACCAGAATAATATACATTTACCCACCCATTAAGCTTTCTTGCTTTGAGTTTCCTTGGTGAACAAATTTTACTTGATCAATATGGTCAATGGGATAATTACATAAATACCAAACTCAGTAACTTCAGCCAAATGACAAGTAAAAATAGAATTAAACCATTCAATGCATTTTTTTTAATCAGTAGTTTAGCGGATCCATGACTTTTACTCATTTTACTTGAAAAATCATGACTTTCCATGACAAAATTAATCCATTGTCTAAATCCATGATTTTCCATGACTTTCCAGGTGCGCGGAAACCATGTATAAAAGTTTACAATATAAAAGAGCCGTAAAATTGTTAATATGATTATAAACACAATGAAAATCTTTTTATCTGGTATATAAGAGTCTTGAGTGTTTAACTATTTACTAATTTAACAGAATGAGGAAGTCTCTTCTGATTAGTTAAAAACAAAATTAAGCTGTAAATATAGGGTGCTGGCCTTCGGTACCGGAGTTAGTGGGTTTGAATCCCACAGTGGCATGGTTGTTTATAGCCGTTCGGAATTGGCTTTAAGCTGTAGGTCCCGGTCTCATTTGCCCTCGTGTTGTAAAAAGTAGACCGTAGCACTCCAAACCAAACCAAACCTAAAAGTTTTGCTGAACGCATTATCATTAACAATATGCAAAAGATTATATGAGATTAAATATACACTTTGACACAAAATTATTAACAAACAAAAAATTAAAAACAAATATGCAAAATTTCCGAAATTTATAAATAATTTATATAGAAATGGATAAAACATTCTGCCAATATTGAAAATCTACGAAGTTTCTCTATTTTTAACATATCAATCCATAATGAGACACAGGACACAAATCAAAATTTACATTAAAAATGACATACACATGGAGACTTATTACGTATGCTTGAAGATAACAAAAATTAATATGAATGTTGTTGGGAAATATAACAGCACCTATTGTCTATATAATAAATATAGAATCAACAAAGAAAATTTTAAGATAAAAACATTGGGTATTAAAATTAACACATACCCACACATTTTTTCAACCTCGAGGTATTCTTCTTCAGAGATCAAATCTTTTAAAAGTACAGAACCGCTAGAAGCATCATTGTTATCCAAAGGGAGACTTTCCATCCAATCAGTAAGAAACTGTTTCACATTTCTAACTTCACCATCGATCCAAGCATGTTCTTCTGGTTTGTGAACGGCTTCCATTATATCAAGAAATTTATTGGTGATAAAATAGTAATTAATTACTTTTTGTCACTTTAAATGCAAAGGTAAGCATTTGACAACCACTAAGAGAACTGACAGTTCATTTACTGACGTTCATTCAAAAACCACATGTTAAATCGTAAACGCAACAAAGCAATTCGATTATTTTCGATTAAATTGTAGGTAATCGAAAAATGTTCGTGATCAAAAATTTCTTTTAGAAAATAGTCTTCTTATAGAAACTTGTGATGTTAAGCCAGTAAAAACAAAACAAAAAAATTAAAGATCCTTTAATTTTTAAAAATGACACCGTTATTCAATTCAAATAATTAAGAATCTGCCAAAATTATTAAAGCTTGAAAATTTTTATAATTTGAAAGTTAAACAACTTATTCAGTATTAGTAATACGCAAGAATCACAAAGCTGGGTGAAATACAAAGATACTCAATTTTATATTCCTCAAACAACCCTACTTCTAAATAGCAAATCGTTTCAGATGTCTATTTTATTTATTTATTTTTATTGGTTGAGAATAAATGAAATGTTACTTGTTTAGAATATTATGTTCGAGTTTTTATACACGAGGGCTAATTAAAGCCGATTATCTATTTACAGCCGATTCTCAAAAGCTATGACTGTCGAACCATGCAAGGCCACTCCTTAGGCACTGGACACTGGACACTGGAAAAAACATTTTGGGGCGCCTAGGGCCGAGGGCCCTTTATCCCCAGTATTGGACATATATATGTGATCAACATTACAACTAATCCTTTGGCTGATATTTGGATAATATATATAGAAAAGGAAAGAGGAGAGGGGAAGGAAAAGAGAAAAGAACATAGACAAAACAGCGCAGAATAAAAGTAAACAAGATATACAGTTATATAAGGATATAAACATTGCCCATATTTTTTTTTTCTTCCCACTCTGAATATTCTTTTTACAAAGGGTGAGTACAATAAGAGTTTCAGAGGTTTCTTTTTTTTTTTTTTTTTTTTTTTTTTTTTTTTTTGCATGAATAAATTTACAACATTAGAATTGACATTTTAAACCTGAGGGCGAATGCCCGATAATAAAGTGGTGGCTCTCGGCCTGCGCCGGTTTTCTGCAGGATCATAATCGGGGAGGTTGAAAATTTCTTCATTATTTATATTGTTCAGATTATTAAAGAAGTTATTGGATAGCTTTGCTATGAAGTCCCGAATGGGTTCGATATTAAGAGTGTTGTGAATAATGTCATTTCTGACATACCTGTGAGCTTTGATTATCATTCTAAGGGTTTTATTTTGAATAGTTTGCAGTCTCTGGATCTGAGTGTTTTAAGTCGAACCCCAAACAGGGGCTGCGTAGAGGAGAATGGGTCTTAGTATCGTCTTATATAACACTTTATTTCCCATTCCCATTTGATTATGGTACAGAAGGTGGGCAATAGATTTCCTAGCTTTATAAAATTTTGCAATTGTGTAGTTAGTATTACTTTTCCAAGTTAACCTACTGTCTAAAAATATTCCTAAATATTTAACTTCCCTCTCGAAGTAAACCGACTGTCCACACACCGAGATCGGGGGAGGTGGAATCCTGTTAAAACTAAAGAAAATAGCTTTAGTTTTAGAGGGGTTAATTTTAATTCTCCACCTCTCAAACCAACGATCTAATATATTAACGTGACGCTGAAGGTATTTGTGCATGTATTTAACATTATTATTCTTAGCAAGAATTGCCGTGTCGTCCGCAAACATGGCTAGTGTCGTGTTGTGTTGATGAGGAATGTCACTAATATAAATATTAAATAAAATTGGGCCAAGCTTGGATCCTTGAGGGACCCCAGCACTGATGGGCCTGTGTGTGGATAAGTATTGTGTGTGGCGGACTGAAAAAGACCGATCGAGAAGGTAAGAGTGTAGCAAATGAATCATGGCAGCAGGCAGTTTGTATTTAATTAGTTTGTAAATGAGGCCGCTATGCCATACTTTGTCAAAAGCCTTCTCGATATTAGCCTTACGATCCTTAGGCACTTCCGATCGAAGCACTTCAGGTGTCCTTACTACCGCACGAAAGGTATTATCCTGCTTTATTTGGGTACCTTGATGTAATCTGGATTTCCAACAGAAAAAGTATTAGAACCACTGACTCTTTTACCATAATAGAGCTTCCTTTCCATACCGTTCATCGTTTGGTTTGGGCTGAATTTTGTGGACTGTTGTTAAAACAAACATTTTAGTGATGATTTCGCATCTTACATATTTTGTTACTAAAAAGAATAATTAAATTTCAATAGATGCATATGATTGATGCAAATAAATACTGAAAATACTGTAGAGTTCTATTTTGGCTCTTACATGTGTTGTAATCGTTAGAATTAAAAAATATTTATCCCGATCTCATTTTGGTTGTATTTCTGGTTGGTCAGTATTGGTCACTGGCCTTTTTTTTTAAATTTATGTTGTTGTTATTATTATTATTTAATAAGGGCTTAGAATTAGCCCAAGCAACACACATGGTTGGGCCAACGTTAAATTATGGTAACTTCGTAGGGGGATTGTTGTTGTCCCAACCATAGTACTCCATGCCCCCAACAGCTATGAATATTCGTTGGCGCAATCGCAATATACCACGGTTGGCCCAACAAACTATAACTACTGTTGTAAGAACGGCCGAAATACAACCATCGAGGCACCAACTGAAAATATCGTTGGCCCATCGTAGGCCCAACAACACAATACCAACAAATTTTCGAAATCAATTCGACGCTAGGAGCGCTTCATCTTCAAACGCTATTCGCCTTTGTTATTCGGTCGATTTCGGTAGGCTAGCTTTTACGTGTGCGTGTTTGACGATCTAGGATAATTATTTCGAAGTAAGTATATTAAAGTAGGTATATATTGAAGATTTATTAGTTATTTATTTTTGATATGTGTTGTTTATTTGCTTGTTATCTATTTTAATATGTCATCTGCACGTTCTAAGCGTCGTAAGCGGGAAAAGGAGGTAAATGAAAACTTAGCCTATATTCGTTCCGGGGATCAAAATACCTCTGATGGATTAAATGTAAACGCTACTTGTAGTAATGAAAATATTTCACCCGAAATTGTTGATTTTGATTTTCAATCTTCAAGTTCAAATGAAATGTTTTTTGAAGAAGAAATTGACGATCTAATGGATATTGATCAAAATATAACTCCCCCAATTGATCTGAAAATAACTTTAGCCAAGTGAGCTGTAAAACATTCAATCAAACATAATGCCCTTAAAGATCTACTTGGTATTTTCAATAATTTAGGTTACAATCTTCCATCTGATCCCCGCACTGTTTTGCAAATTCCACGTACTGTACCAACAAAACAGTTGAGTAATGGGACATTTACGATGCTTGATTTCATTAAACCTCTGCATGACCGATTTAATTCTGGCATAACTAAATCCAACTATCCCATTATCAATTCACTCAATGAGGATGATTTACTATCCATGACATTGTTTATAGATGGCCTCCCTATATCGCGATCAAGTAATGGACAGTTTGGACCTGTTCTTGGGAGGTTAGATCAGTCTATTAACAAGCAACCATTTCTAATTGCTTTATATATGGGTGATCATAAACCCCAGGGAATGGAATATATAAGTACAGTTGTAAATGAAATAGCAAGCCTTGAAAAAAGTGGTATAATTGTAGCTAATAAAATGTATAAGTTTACTGTTAGCTCTATCATAGCTGATGCACCAGCACGTAGTTTTATTAAGTGTGTTAAAGGTCACAATTCTTATTTTGGTTGCGAAAAGTGTATTGAAGAAGGTTGTTGGGATAATGGAAGGGTTATTTTTCCAAGTCTAAATGCTCCTAAACGAATTGACAGTGATTTTCAAAATTTTAAGTACGCTGATGATCATCAAAGTTTATATATCCCCTCTTAATTCACTTCAGTTAGGATTAATTTCTCAAGTGCCGTTGGATTACATGCATCTAACATTATTGGGTGTCATGCGTAAATTGCTAAATTTATGGTTAACAGGGCCCTTAGAAGTCAGGCTAAACTCTTTTAAAGTAACAGCACTGTCAAATTCAATAATACAAACTATACCTTGCAATACCTCAGAATTTGTACGTAAACCAAGAAAAATATGTGATATCAAATATTGGAAAGCCACAGAATATAGGTTATTTTTGTTTTATCTTGGCCCTGTAGTTTTGAAAAATATACTCCCAAAGTACATCTATGAACATTTTCTACTGCTACACTGTGCATTATGTATTCTTGCAGGAGATTATGCATGTGTGCCAGATTTCAATAACTCTGCTCAAAAAATGTTAGAAGAATTTGTCAGGTTAACGTCTCAATTTTATTCCAGTAAGTCTCTTGTATATAATGTTCATTCTTTAATACATTTATCTGATGATGTTAAAAATTTTGGGCCGCTTGATAATTTTAGTGCATTTCGTTTTGAATCTTTTTTGCAAATTATCAAAAAAATGTTAAGGAGTGGGAATAAACCTTTGCAGCAAATGTATAATCGGGTTTCTGAATTGGCTCCGTATGTAACTTGTAGCTACAACCCTTTAAAAGTACCTTTAAATACTAAAAAGCCTGATAATTGTTACTTAACAAAGGAGAAAAAATGTATTATTGTAAATGATTTATTTAAAAATAAAGTTTTGTGTAACATATTTAAAAATTATGAGAGTTTCTTTTCTAATCCATGTGATAGCTCTAAATTAAACTTATTGCGTGTTTCTGGCTTATCAAAAGAGCTTATATCAGTTTTCCCAGAAAGATATTTTGTGTAAATGTTTGTTTTTAACTTTTGAAAATTCTTGTGTTTGTATTCCACTAATACACAGTCATTTTTAGTTCAATAAATGTTTTACTTAAGGTGAGTTTACTTTGGTTATTATTGAGAGTGCCCATTTATGTGCTAGTAATAGACATTTAAAGTTTTTTATAAATTTTTTTATTTAATTAATAACATTTTCTTTTCTGTGAAATATCTTTAAAAGACATGCCAGGTTTTTCAATTGTTGAGTTTGTGACTGAGCAGACAGTAGAAGTGGTGCCTTTTTTTTTTTTAGAAAAAGAAAATATAAAAAAGGAAATAAAAATTGAAAAAAATATAAAAATAAATAAAAATTGAAAAATATAAAATTTTTTTAAAAAAATTGAAAATATATAAAAAGTTAAATAAAAATTGAAAAAGTATAAAAATAAATAAAAATTGAAAAATATAAAAAATTGAATAAAAATTGGAAAATATAAAAAATAAATAAAAATTGGAAAATATAAAAAAGAAATAAAAATTGAAAAAATATAAAAATTTAAAAATATAAAACAGAAATAAAAATTGAAAAAATAAAAAAAAAGAAATAAAAATTGAAAAATATAAAAGAAATAAAAAAATTTAATATTTGCGAATTGTGAATTCAAGGGATGCTTCTTGGGAGAGGGGGGAGGTCTTGGGGTCACATAATACCTCCCTAGCATGCGCACAGCTCATACTAAGGAGGCCCCAGTCTCCCCTTTTCTTTATCACACCTATGTATTTCAATTTTTAAATAGTGTTTAAAATTCACTAGTATAAAATGTATGTTTGCAAACGTAAGATTGTATATTTTTTAATGCATTATAAATTCCATAAATTTGGTGTATCATTTTTTTGTAAAATTTTATGAAATGTTACACTTTTTTACCTTTTCATATAAGATAAACATGCAAAATTTTCCATTTTATAGTGTTTTGACCCAATATTTTACAGATGCATTTAGCATACTGCATTTAATTAAAAAAAACTCAGAAGAAATGAAAAATTAATTATGCTAAATTTTTAAATATGACTGCCAAAAAGTTTTAACATTCATATCATTTTATGTGGGTAAAATGCTCTTTTATTTTAATGTAGAAAATTATGCTGATGCTAAAAAACAACTGAACGATGCCGAAAATACTTCTCATTTGGAAACAGAATCGGACGATGAGGCAAAAAAATCTAGAAAAGAGAGGAAGCGAAAACATCTAGATGATTTTATAGATCTAGATTTTCGCAAAAGGCTTCTTCAACATGAATCAGATAGTGATGAAGATAGCCCATCATTATTGACAAGTAAGTGTGTAATGCAATTTACTTTTCCTTCTCAGCTGTAGTTATTTATTACATTCAATATAAAATCTGTGTAATTTGGGACTCGAAGAGAGACACAGAGAGCCAGTTTGGTGCCTGGGGATAAAGTGTTTTGGGGGTTATTGACCTCTTATATATTCTCACAAAAACAGACACATCATTTCTGTAACTCTACCTACCTACCTTCTTTCCTATTAGGTCTGAGAAGACAAAAGGATGCTAGTGAGAGTTCTGTGCCATTTTTCACTTTACCTTCAAGCACTCCCAAAAGTAAGTTTTTTCGCCTCAGCAATTGTGAAAGAAATATTATCGCATTTGTTCAACTTTTGGTTGTAACATATTATAATGAAATAGTTAATCACTTTTTGGAGAAAAAAATTGTAGCTTAATAATACTCTCTTTTATTTTCAACAGAAAACATTGATAAGGATAATGAAAAATCGGCTAACGAAACTGTTGGTAAGTTATTCCGTTTATAGAGAAATGTCGATTACATTTTTTTACTTATTTCATTCCTAATCCTTTTTACTTGGTAACATATCACAAGTTAGTTTCTTAAAATTAAAACATAATATTTAGATTATTATATTAAGACTTGTGAACATGGTACACTTATTATATGGTAAACAGAGCATGCAAAGGCAATTGATTTACATATAGTTTTAACACTACAAAGTGGCTGAAAATAGGAAGTAATATTAATGCAGTTATCTAAACCTAAGATAAAATCAAATATTAATACTCTTGGTAATAAAAACTTTTAGAACAAGGACAAAGACCAGAGGTAAATATAGATAACTGGTCATTAACAGTTATATCAGAAGAAATACTTGGAAGTCCCATTTTGTAAATCACCCCTCAAAACAAACTTGTTGGTAAGTTTTCTGTCATAAGAAATTTTAAATTATTGTCAATTTTTCACTATTCAGATTTTATGTAGTTGTTCAAGGGAAAAAAGTTTTTGCTTTAGTTTTAGGCAAAAGTGAAATAGTCATGAGATTTCAGAAAAATTATTTTTTTATGTAAAATAGTCCTTTAGTACTATAATAAATATAAACATCTATATAGATAGACACAATAAGTACAGCTTAATATATAATATTTTCAACTCATAGAAACTACCAAATCTGGATCAAGGTGCAACTGCCAAAACCTATGCAGCAAAATCTTGGAGGAGATTAAAACTTTGCAAGAAGAACAATCTCGTATGTATTCTTATTTTTTAATTTAAATTTAGTTTCTGATATATATTGGGCTATAATAAGTGGATTACATAGTTGTATTATTTGTTGCCCAATCCATGGAATCACCAGTACTTTATTAAGCTAACAGTTTCAAATAATTTTTGATTTACTTTCATACACCATAGAATATCCTATAAAACTTCTATTTCTGAGGGAAAAAATTAATTCTTAAATTCTTGTGGCTGATTAAAATCATAAGATTATATAAAGTGTAAGACACAAAAGTATCTAATGATATTTTATGTAATTTTTCAATAGCATTCCAAGAAGTCATGCTGAGAAAAATGGTAAAATTAGAAAGTGAGGTAGTTGAGCAGTTGAAAAAATTTGGAACGAAGGATTCTCCTCCAGCAGTTATAGACATGCCACCCTTCCCATGTAAAACTGAAGATGATATAAATGCAGTAGAAAGCTGGCTGTCCAATGTGGATAATGTTCCAATTTTGGTAAAAAAAAAAAATTTTAATTTTAGATTATTGTAAAAACAGATGTAAAATCTTTTCTTCTTGTCATTGTTTTGTTAATTTTTATTAGATTCAGCATTTTGCATGCATCTGAGGAACATGCATCAAAGATACAACTCGAAGAATATTGGGGCGGATATTTAGAGACCTCGTTTGCTGCAAAATTAATTGGACTGGAAAAAACGGGAAGTTTGCGTTGGGGAAGACCAACCTATCTAAAGTGATAATATGTAATTTTATTTTTATTTTTTCTCTCTTTGTGTATGAATAAGTGCATAGTATTTACCCCCAGGAAGCTTTTTACATGCCATATTGAATTGTTCCATCCTTACTATTACTTGTTTTAAAAAAAATCTTTACATGTCAGGTTAACATAGAGCTAGAGCAGTTCAAGGTGTCAGGTAAAGAGCTTGAAAGTAATGTTTGATAATTTTGTGTAATATTTTACAACTTGAGAATAAAATTTTATTCCAAACTAGGACCCAACAAATTGACTTGAAATGAAAGATAAAATATTTTAAATTTACAAATTAGTTCACATTTCAATGTTGTTCTTATTCTTTTCAAAATTATTTTTTAAAAGTAAGAGGAATTTGAAAGCAGTTGTTTTGCAGATAATTTTATAAATGCATTTCCTTTTCCTTTATTATTTGCATATTAGCATTAGATTTGATAAATTTCCTACAATTGGCAGTTACATTGTTATCTAGAAGTGATTGTATGTAGAAATTTCTCCATTTTCAGGATTTGTTTGAAACAATTTAAATTTTAACTCTATTTTTATCATTTTACATAATTTCAGTAAATAGGACTGCCATAAACTTTAATTACTCTTGGAACAGCTACTTTTTTTATTTAATTCCTTTTTTCTCCTTCTTTCTAATAGCTAGTGCCAGAATCTGTCACCCAGATGTCACAGAGAAGGAAATAGAAGAAGTAATAAAAGCGTGGTTCCGCTTTTGCAAAGACAGAGAAGGTGGGAGAGACAAGAGGCGGCCAGATGGGGGGGGGGCGAAATAAATTTATAAATGTATATACTGTTATAAATTATGTAAATAAAATTTTACAAGTATAAAGTATTTGACTAATTTGCACAGATTCACAGGCATGTTAGTGAGTCACTCTTTTCCAGATTTAATCACTTGACTAATTTAACTAATGTAACTATAGTTACATTAGTTAAACTAATCACATTGGTCACGTTTTTGATGAAAATTAACCACAACATTTCTATTTCTTAACAGCTAAATTTTTGTATGTCAAACACTTATATTTGGACATTTTTAGATATGTCTTTAAAAAATCAGTTATATTTCAGGTTTTATCCATTAGATATATACCTATTTTTTAATGAATTGGGGGAAATGCTTATTTAGAAAAGATTGCTTAGTGAACGAAGATGGGGAAGGGCATATTATTTTTGGTTTGACAAGTAAACATATTTAGATTGAAGTTATGTGTAATTATTTTTAATGTGGAGAAACAAGAATTTCAAGTACAGTATAGTTTCTTCAAAACATTAAGAATCATGTTGTATAAAACTAGTACCGAAAAAACTTCATATGACATCCATGTTAAGCTCATCTTAATTCTTATACTTCAAAATATGAAATTTTTGCAATTAACACTAAAACTGCAGGAGGACTTCTTTTCACCCGAAAACTATTTTGTGTTATTATAACAGATTTATTCTTTTTCAGACTGTAATAACAGAAATAATATAAATTTTTATAAAAATATTTCTGAGGATAAATTTTGACGATATCTTTTAGTTAGTATTATATTATTTCTGTTATTACAATTTAGAAAAAAAAAATGCTAAGAAAACACAAAATAGTTTTTAGGTCAAAATGACTTATCCCACGGTTCCAGTGTTAAGGAAGTAAACTGTCAGACAGCATTAGGTACTGTGTCTGAATATGAAATGTAAGTAAAATAATGCACAAGTATCTACATATCAAAAATAAATGTGAAGAAGGAAATGATTAAATCATTGCATATATGCATGCAATGATTTAATCTATTTAATGTCTATTAATCTATTTAATGTCTATTAATAATAATCTATTTAATTTAATTGCATGAAATCTATTTAATCTATTTAATGCAATTTATTGAATATTTTTTAAAACATCTAATCACTTGTATGCTTGAATTTTTAAAAAGTAACATTCCAGAAAAATAGGCTTGCTCACTGTGATGAATTAACCACAATTGTTGAAATATATGCAATACAGTAATTAAACACAATTTTGTAACCCTTGGTATATATGTAAGTCTGTCCTTATAGCCTAACAATGACCGTTGGCATTATGCCCGTTGTCCCAACCATCACCCAACGGTTGGGACTTCTGCAGTTCTAACTGTTAGTGCCAATACTCAGCCAACGATGACGTTCGTTGGCCCAACCATCTCACAACCGTTGGCTCATACGCAGTTATAACCGTTGGTTCTAACACTCTGCCAACGGTGGTGCCAACAGAGGGCCGACGGCCAAAATCAACTGTTGGCCAACCAACCAGAAAAACGGTAAAACAACGATATCCCAACAATTCTGTGTTGCTTGGGAGGCCTTACTGCTTAAAGCCAAACCCGAACAGCTGCAAACCAATGGCTTAGCAAGCATAGCTGGCGACCGGGCAGGATACACTTTTAACTCTCCCATCTAAAACACAGTAATACAATATATATAAAATATTTTATTGTAAATTCCTACATTGGTGCTCTAAAATTTTTAATATCTTTTAATAATAAAATTTTTTAGGATTTTTGAAATTATTAATAATAAAAATTAAGATTCTTTCTTGAATTTTTAGCAGTTATCAAAACTTTAAAATGCTCATCTTAAATTAATTGCTTTGTCATAAAAGAACAGTTTTAGACAATAGAGAATGTGCGTATGACCCCAGGCTCAGCAAAAATTGTAGCTCAACTTCTTCGTTGGCAAAATACCTGAATTTCCTACTGATGCGTATGGCTGTATTAAGCGTTTCAAAACAAGCGAATATATTGGATTTTATTGCTTTCCTAAAGATCCTACATTGCGAATGCTTTGAATAAAAGCTTTGAAAAAGCGAGACTGAACTCTAAGTTCGTCGAGGATTTGCTGCAAACATTTTCAGAATGGTAATAAAACGTTAACCTTACTATAATGTAATAGATTATATAAAATTATTATGCTCTAAGAATTCTTTTATTATTACTAAGTTTTTTTTTCATATTTCTAATGTATTTTCTATTCTTTTCTGAAAAGTACTATACCTATAAATGTAATTATTTTCTGTCCTTAATATAATACTAGACTCAAGACTCGAGTTGGTGTTACATGGACACCTGCATTTTTTTTACGGCTCTAAGGAGCGAAGACGGACACAACGAGAGAGGGTGGACAAGCTCTGTTCCAGGAAGGTGAAAGTTCACCAGGAGGGGGGAAGGATGCCACCCCCGTCCGCGCCAGTTGCGGAGGAGGACATTGTTCCCATGGAGGCGAAAGCCTGACCAAGAGGGGTGGATTCCATCCCGGCCATCGGGAACAGCAGTGGAGGGGGATGCCCTCTCGGAACCGGAGAGAACGGACATTATTCTGGAAAGAGCTGACACCGAGGGAGGTGCTTTTCGCTCGGCACAATTTGGTTATTCTCGGTCTTATTTCAGCCATGTTTTTGTGGTTAATGATGACCAATGTACATATGTTTAACAAAACCTGTAATTAATAAATATATAGTCAAGGATCTTGTTGCTGCAATAATTAATTGTCGGCCAGATAAGCTATCAGCGAACCCAAGATACCTGCTCCAGTAACAATAGGCGAGCAGGTACAGAAACGAGGCGTGCGGTGATCAGTGAAAACAGCCGTGGACAAGCGAGGCACCTTTATACTTAGAATGATCAGGTTTTGCACATTTTTATTAGATTCTTATTTATGTAATAGTTTATTGTGCCTGTTAACACAATCCAAGTAGTTATACTTTGATTATGATACTTAATAGTACCGTGTAAAGTGTTTAATTTAAATATATAAATATATATATATATATATATATATATATATATATATATATATATATATATATATATATATATATATATATATATATATATATATATATATATATATATATATATATATATATATATTTGTAAGTGATAAAAAAATCTATTTTGAATTACTTGGCAGTTTCTGATGTACCTTCCCCCTTCCCTTAAATAAAATTTAGTTTTGTTGTATACCTGATTCATATCAAAGCTTATAAGATACAATGAAAGGAGCAATGTTTTGTGAACGAAAAGTTGAGTTGTAGTTATCACTCGTATTTGTTTACAAACATGCACTTTCTATATAAATTAACAATCAGGGATATGCTATGCTGTGACACAAAAGATTGGTCTTGTCATGTGGTACCTCAAGGGGCAGTATAAACAATGTAATCAAAATATTTCAGGGGCTTTATAAACAATAAAATCAAAATATTTCAGAGGCGCCAGTTTGAAGAATTGCATCATACTGAGAAAATCTACCTCATGTTTCTAACACATTATCACCCTATATCAAGGCCGTAGGTGTGATATATTTGTTATGTGTAGCAACACCACTATTTTATTTTGTAGTTTGGCAATATCAGATCTTTATTGATAATCCTACGTCTCACTACGTTATTCTCTGCTGTGAATAATTTTAGTCAATAAAAGTTTACCAGATAAACTTAAAATACTTAATTCTACATCAGTAGGCAAAGGGGGAATTAAGGGGACCGGTCCCTCCCCGAAATTCTAAAAGACCGTTTCGTAAAAAGACGATGTGCCTCGCTAATATGTGTACTATCTGCCTAGTAGTGTATAAACATGAACATCCATGTTCTCTCTCTCTTTTTTTAAAACTGCTTCCACCAAAAATGTCTTACTGGATCACTGGCCGGCAATATAATATTTTCTCTACCTCCACCCCCCCCCGACCGTGACCTTTGAGACCTTCGGTTTTCGAAGGTCATAGCTTCACTCCCCTTTGGCCATTCGCCCCAAGAAATGAGGCCTCAATTTTCTTAATCTATAGAGAAATTGCATGTTTGTAAAAAAATAAGAGTGGTGACTACAACTCAACTTTTCGTTGGCAAAACATTGCTTGTTATCATTGTATCTTATGAGCTTCGATATGGATCACGTATACAACATTTTATTTAAGGGAAGGGGAAGGAAACATCAGAAACTGTGCAAGTAAATCGAAATAGATTTCTTTTAGCACTTACAAAATTATTTATATTTTTTAAAAATTAAACACTTTACACAGTACTAAAGTATCATAATCAAAGTATAATTAGTTTGATTATGTTAACAGGCACAATAAACTATTACATAAATAAGAATCTAATAAAAATGTGCAAAACCTGATCCTTTTAAAAACAAAAAATAATTACTTTAACAGGTACAGTACTTCTCACAAAAGCATAGAAAATACATTAGAAATATGAAAAAAAAGGCTTAGTAATAATAAAAAATTTCTTAGAGCATAAGAATTTTATATAATCTATTACATTATAGTAAGGTTAACGTTTTATTACCATTCTGAAAATGTTTGCAGCAAATTCTCGAAGAAGAACTTGGAGTTCAGTCTTACCTTTTCAAAGCTTTTATCCAAAGCATTCGCAATGTAGGATCTTTAAAAAAGCAATAAAATCCAATATTTTCACCTTTTTTGAAGCGCTTAGTACAGCCATACGTACAACAGCTTGTTACCATTTTCAGGTAATTGACAAAATGAAAACCCAAATAACAAGAAAAATCAGTAGGAAATTCACATGTTTTGCCAACGAGGAAGTGGAGCTGCAATTTTTGCTGCGCTTGATGTCAGGCTCGCATTTTCTATTGCATATAGAGATGTAAAAAACCCGGAATTTTGAAGAGGTGAGAATAAACCCGGGAATTTTGAGGAATAAATCCGGAATTTTGGGAACTTTGGGAAGAAATCATTTTTACAATGTTTACATTTATTTTTTCAACAGTGGCTATTTACGAACTAACATATTATTTCTAAGAGTTTTTTTTTTACTTTTGAATATATATATATATATATATATATATATATATATATATATATATATATTCAAGAGATAATACCAATGAGCATTTAAATGATTTTATAGTAGTATTTATGTAATTAATTACCCTGTTAGTCTTATCAAACACATAACTGGTTGCTTCAATTTTAATTGCTAATATAATATTTATATACATTATTTTTGATCATTATTTATTATGTAAATTGCTTTATGCTTAACTTTTTCCCCTCCTTTTATAATATAAAAATAAATATCTTTAAATTTAAAATAACAGTTTATTATTTTTTGTAATGCATATATCATTTAAAGGTGTAATCAAATGACACTGTTGCATTTTGGTCCAATTCCTACACACACACGTTATATCTATCTATCTATCTATCTATATATATATATATATATATATATATATATATATATATATAGAGAGAGAGAGAGAGAGAGAGAGAGATGTTATCGAAGAAATTAATGATTTATGGCTTTTGTGACACTACAGATTATTGCCTAGTATTTATGTAATAATAAAAATATTGGATATTTCTCAAAGGAAAGATATACTTTCATGTTAAACATGATACCTTGCCAAATATAATTAGTTAATTATTCAATTTTTTATTGCATATATTAGTTAAATTTTGTGAAAATATCAACTTTTGAGGTCTGCAACAAAGATAGAAAAAAAAATGGTGGTTCTCATTGTGTCATTGGAATTGGTGGCTTCAAAATACTTCAATATTCCAATGTTTTGGAAATTTTCAAAATTCCCTTCCCAAAAAACCCAGTTTTTTCTAAGTTTAAACCGGTTTTTTTTTCCACTGCTCGCAACTCTAATTGCATATCGTTTTCTTCTATGGGGTACTTTATTCCGAGTTTTCTGGAAACATAATTTGTGTAATAGAATACATTCAACTCGATTACGTCTGTCTTGTTTCTGTGTATAGCTATATCAGAACGAAATTTATACGGAATTCAGTGTTTTACTTATATAAATGATGTAATGATAGATTTCGAAAAATTTTTTTACGTATGTAGCATGATATGGATAAATGGGGCGAGAAAATATAAAGAAAAATCTATTAGCAATCCCGAACAATTTTTTTCTTTTCTATGGAAAATAGAAATATATTTATTTTAATATAGTTTTGGTATAGATGTAAATAATCTAAAGTAAATACTAGAAGGCAAATACTTACATTACTTAATTTTAAACTGAAGATAGAGGAAAAATTTAGAAATAATTAAATTAGAGAATGAGTAAACGGGATTCACATGAAGAATTATATCTTTATTTACACTAACACACAAGACAGAAAATATAAACATACACATATATCTTGCAACGAATGAATAAAATCCTTTTAAAAGTACTCCATTTGCTATTTTTCACTAAATAATCTATAAATAACCTTTTTCAATCTAACAGTTATATATTAGAGCTTCAACTGAAAAATACATTAGTAAAATATATTTCAATTATAAAGTTAAGTAAATTATATGTTAAATTTTTTTATTATATTTTGGCTTTTCACGTTCGGAAGATAACAACTACCGAACTTTTGATATAAGTTAAAAATGGATAATTGTCATAATTTAACCATTCCTCAATACTTTGAAGCATCTCTAAACACGTACGCAGGAAGAAAAATAAAACAGTTCTTACTTGCTCTTGGCTTTAGACAGGAACTTACCTTTGATTATTAGGTAATAATTATTCGCAAAATTTTTAACTTTCAAACAAATTTTTACCTGGCTTAAGGTATCCGTCTACGTTCGGAGAACCTGTTTTTTTTTAAACGTAGAAACTAGTTCATGTTTTTACATTTTTAGATTTATTTTTTATATTATCATAGAGAATTGCACTTAAAAATTTATTCCTGGAGAAGTTTTTATAAAATTTCTAATAAATGAAGAAAATTTAGTAAAAAAAATCGGGTTTTCCAAAAGGTCTAATTTTTTAATAAATTAAATTATTTCAATATTTTTTGATGGAACACATTTCTTGTACACTGGACTAGTGAATCACCTAAAATCTTTGCTGAATTTACATTTGATAAAAAATATTGGTCCTTCAAAATCATTCACATTGAATTTTTAACAAATTTGCATTACCTTTATATCTAACTGTGAGTGTAACATCATTAAAAATTATCCAAATTTAAAGCTTTTAGGTCATTTACTAGTAAATACTATCAAAAGCATTCATAATTATTTTCAACAAAATATTTTAAGAACTTTTTGCGAAATCACATTTCAAGTTTCAACATTTTGTTAAAAATACCGTTCTGAGAAAAACACATTTGAAGTTTAAGAAAGCAACTTTAACTATTAAAAAATTAAAATACATGTTTAAAATTCCCTACACTTTCTTGCTTCAAAACTTTCTAATTGCCAAGTTGCGAATTATTAAAAATACTAGAAAAATGTTTAAACTAATCTTCATGAAAATTTAAAAAAATTTGTCCAAAATATGCTTCCAAAAAATTCACAACTCCTTGTTCCAACGTCACTACTTCCGTTTTGTTTTGACAGCTGTCACTGATGTTTAAACAGCTGTAACTTTTCTTTAAAATGCCGTAGAGACAAAATAAAAACAGTTTTTGAAGCCTAAAAGTTTAAATTCTACAACAGAGAAATAAAAAACAATATGATTTTTGGCAAAAAATGACGTTTTTAACGTAGACGGATACTTTAATATATAATAGCAGATCTGCGGGTTTGATTACGACATAGAATTTCTCTTTCGAGGTGTTAGTAGAAAGATGCAATTATTTTTCAGGGACAAGACGTGAAATCTTTATTATTCGAAAATATCTCATTGACATGTGAGCTGCTGTGCCTATATCTCAGTAATAGATGAAGAAAAGTTTTAGTTTTAACTAAGATGTGAGATTTAATTTACATGGTACTCACAAGTTTTATCCTTTTTCTGAAGAAAGAAGAAAGGCGTGCAAATATAAGTTAGGAGAACAAAAAATTCAATAGCTTCTAGATAATTTTTAATTATATCAACATTAATAATAATCATATTATATTATGATACTGGGATTTCCAAATTGCGCAAATAGACCTTATTGTGACTGAGAGGATGCTTAGCTACATGATATTCATTAAAACTGCGGCGTTATATTAACACTTTGACCGCCATGGCTATCATATGTGATATCCAGTGATATTTCCGTTGAGACACTGGCTATCCGATATGATAGCCATGGTGTTTTAACACTTCAGGCCATGGCTATCAAAGATGTTATCAGTTACATGAAAATCGTATTGGAGTTTGATTGTTGGGTTCCCTACGATGTGTTAGGTATACGTGGTTTGCGCAAATTGGTATATGTGACGATTTTATGAGCTAAGTTTTATGAAAAATTAAATATTTGGAACATGCAACAAAAAAGGGAATATATATAAATAGAGAGAGCTTGTTTTAAAATATTGTTTGTTTTGAAATATTGTTTTTATATATAGTTTTAAGTTGAAAAAATACAAATTACACACACACAAAAAAAAAAAATTTGGCCCCGTTGTGAATATTTGCAATTTTAGCTTGGCAGTCAAAGTGTTAGGGAAATTGGTGTAAGAAAGAATTTTTTTAATATGCAAAATATTGTTTTTCAGGTAAAAGAATTTACAACTTAAATAATAATAAATATATATTTATGTTAATTTGCATATTATGTTAACTTTTTGGATTTCAATGAATCTTATTAGAAATACAATATATTGTTTTTACAGTGAACTCCGCTGAATGTGATCGCGGTTAATATTATTAATCACTTATTGTTATCGAAATCACTTGATTCCGATTTTCTCTATTCATTTGTATTTTAACCTTTCACTGTCCATTGTTTCCAATAGGGAACATAATATTAATAAAATTATTTAAAATTTCATCAATATTGATACAAAAAAATTAGCAAATGTAGTAAAAGGTCTACTTGGTGTTTTAAAATGGAAGCTATATTTCTATGATTAATAGAAAAATGTATAAAAAATGATAAAAATGATCCTTTTCATCATTTTCTATAGAGCACAAATTAAAAATTCACATAAATGTAAAAAAAAAAAAACATCTAATGCTTCTAAAATCCGATTGATATACTTAAAACAACTTTAATTTATTTAAAAAATATGAAATTCGACATTAATAATCAGAAACTTACCTGGAATAATTTATTAATTAATGATGTTCCCAACTGGGAACAATGGACTGTTTCCGCTATACTGCGACGAAATAATTTCCTCTACGGAGAGCATTTCTTGATGAATCAAGGTTCCATATTATGGCTGTCTTTCCATTTTAAATTCATTCTAATTATTTTTCTTATTATTTAATATTTATCATATACATCATTCTACTCAATTTGTGAATCCAGTGTATAGTCAGAAGTGGCCAATGTTCCCAATTGGGAACATCATGAAAATCGCAAAAGAAATTTTTTTCCACAATTAAATGATTAACATACCTTAACTGAAGCATTAGAAGGCAAGATACGCAAAAAAAAAATAATTTAAAATATATCTGGATTTAAATTCTGCCTGTTAAAGGTTAAAATTATAGATTTATGTGATCGTTAGATCTGTTAATGTTATCAGTTTTCGAACTTCATTTTAACTGGCAAAGGAATATTCACAATGTATGTCAAGAATTCTCTCTCTTCCACCTAGGGAAAAGTAGAAAATCAAAGGAGTGGAAATTTACACGTTTAAATTTTTCAGAAATATGAATGCTGGTGGTCAATAGTTGTTAGATAAAGAAGGCAACAAATTCTATTAGTAGAAACTGAAAGGAGCATATCACAATTTTTTAATGCCTTTTTACATGCAGCTTGTCGATATGAAAGCCAGAAAGCAAATGATTAACATTAAACTAAATATCGATTTAAATTCGTTTACAGTTAAAATATCAGTCACATCTAATGTTAAACATTTCTCAGCTTCTGAATGGCATTAGTGTTGAAACGTGGAGTACAATATACTCAAAAACATGATTACGAACGATTTATCAATGAGCTTCTTAGAAAGAATTGTAGACAGTCAGCAATTGATCAATTATTTTTATTATGTAAGCAATTCTTGTGTCTTAAAGGATAATATACAGTGCATAAATATAATTTTTTTTTTTATTTTGAAATGAGACGTGTAATTTAAATTTTTTTTCTAATTTTAACAAAATATTATTATAATACAATAATTCTCCTTCTTCTATTGAAGAGTAAAAAAATTTTTATTACAATATCCTCCTCTACTGAATGTCATAAAATTCAAATATATTAAATTTATATATAATCAATTTTTTTTTATTACACACAACTATTTTAACTTTTTCTAAATTTTTGTTTTATATTCAATATTTTTATTATATTGAATTAATATAAACAGGGGTAAATTTATCTAATTTTGTATATCGTATATTGTTATTAAAATCACGGTGTCCCAAATTGATCACATTAAGCGGAGCTCACTGTATTTCACTAATTGAAATGAAAAAAAAGTTTGTTTTACACATTTCACGCATGCAAGTTTAAATTATTTTTATAGTAGGAAAATTTCCATTTCTATATGAATGGAAGGACTAAACAGAGGGGGGTATATTTATCTAATTTTGTATATCGTATATTGTTATCAAAATCACGGTGTCCCAAACTGATCACATTAAGCGGAGCCCACTGTATTTCACTAATTGAAATGAAAAAAAAGTTTGTTTTACACATTTCACGCATGCAAGTTTAAATTATTTTTGTAGTAGGAAAATTTCCATTTCTATATGAATAGAAAGACTAAACAGGGGGGGTATATTTATCTAATTTTGTATATCGTATATTGTTATCAAAATCACGGTGTCCCAAACTGATCACATTAAGCGGAGCCCACTGTATTTCACTAATTGAAATGAAAAAAAAGTTTGTTTTACATATTTCAAGCATGCAAGTTTAAATTATTTTTGTAGTAGGAAAATTTCCATTTCTATATGAATGGAAGGACTAAACAGGGGGGGGGGTATATTTATCTAATTTTGTATATCGTATATTGTTATCAAAATCACGGTGTCCCAAACTGATCACATTAAGCGGAGCTCACTGTATTTCACTAATTGAAATGAAAAAAAAGTTTGTTTTACATATTTCACGCATGCAAGTTTAAATTATTTTTGTAGTAGGAAAATTTCCATTTCTATATGAATGGAAGGACTAAACAGGGGGGGGGTATATTTATCTAATTTTGTATATCGTATATTGTTATCAAAATCACGGTGTCCCAAACTGATCACATTAAGCGGAGCCCACTGTATTTCACTAATTGAAATGAAAAAAAAGTTTGTTTTACACATTTCACGCATGCAAGTTTAAATTATTTTTGTAGTAGGAAAATTTCCATATCTATATGAATAGAAGGACTAAACAGGTGGGGGTATATTTATCTAATTTTGTATATCGTATATTGTTATCAAAATCACGGTGTCCCAAATTGATCACATTAAGCGGAGCTCACTGTATTTCACTAATTGAAATGAAAAAAAAGTTTGTTTTACACATTTCACGCATGCAAGTTTAAATTATTTTTGTAGTAGGAAAATTTCCATTTCTATATGAATAGAAAGACTAAACAGGGGGGGTATATTTATCTAATTTTGTATATCGTATATTGTTATCAAAATCACGGTGTCCCAAACTGATCACATTAAGCGGAGCTCACTGTATTTCACTAATTGAAATGAAAAAAAAGTTTGTTTTACATATTTCACGCATGCAAGTTTAAATTATTTTTATAGTAGGAAAATTTCCATTTCTATATGAATGGAAGGACTAAACAGAGGGGGGTATATTTATCTAATTTTGTATATCGTATATTGTTATCAAAATCACGGTGTCCCAAACTGATCACATTAAGCGGAGCTCACTGTATTTCACTAATTGAAATGAAAAAAAAGTTTGTTTTACACATTTCACGCATGCAAGTTTAAATTATTTTTGTAGTAGGAAAATTTCCATTTCTATATGAATAGAAAGACTAAACAGGGGGGGTATATTTATCTAATTTTGTATATCGTATATAGTTATCAAAATCACGGTGTCCCAAACTGATCACATTAAGCGGAGTCACTGTATTTCACTAATTGAAATGAAAAAAAAGTTTGTTTTACACATTTCACGCATGCAAGTTTAAATTATTTTTGTAGTAGGAAAATTTCCATTTCTATATGAATAGAAGGACTAAACAGGGGGGGGGTATATTTATCTAATTTTGTATATTGTATATTGTTATCAAAATCACGGTGTCCCAAACTGATCACATTAAGCGGAGCCCACTGTATTTCACTAATTGAAATGAAAAAAAAGTTTTTTTTACATATTTCACGCATGCAAGTTTAAATTATTTTTGTAGCAGGAAAATTTCCATTTCTATATGAATGGAAGGACTAAACAAATATCCAGAATAATTATGGTTAGCTGGCTTGATACAATATGGTCTATCCTTTTGCAGTCCGATGGATAGTGAGACCATGGCATTCCAACCAGCCGATTTCAAATGGCTACGAACGTCAATTCTAGCAGTGGGATTCGAACCCACGTACTCCGGTACTGAAGAGCAGCAACCTACTCATTCGGCTATCGGTCGGCTCAAAGTAATATAGAAAACAAGGATTAAAATTGAAGAAAAACTAATTTGTAATCAATTAAAAGTAATAAAAGGGCAGGCATAATATAGTGCGTTGCAAACATCTTTATGAAGGTATGTAAAGGTAACAACCTTTATGATTTTAATCAAAATTATGTTACTGAGTATCAACTCTATACTTATGAGGGATACTTAATTAATCTTCTTACTCATGAAAAACTACTGCAGTACAAATGAATTTTTTTGATTTATAGTAAACCTCTTAGAAGCCCTTTAAATTAATTCGAAATACAATATGCTAATTGCATTAACAGGAACAAATATCCTCTGTAGGAAGTTACTTGCGAAGATTTAAAAAATAAATCTAAGTATTTTATTCATATTTTTACCGCATTCATTACAGTTTTTTACATGGCTGTTGTTGTTGTTATTGTTGTTTTTCATGCCACTTGGACCAAGCACGATTGAGCCTGCAGGCTACTCGTATTAAGGCCAAGGGGTGCGCCTTTCGTTTTAATGAGCACCATTAAAGGTGATAGAACGACTTCGCTCAAGTAGGTCCTCGTAATTATAAAGCAGGGACCAAGCAGAAGATCCACAGACTTAGCCTGCCACCCCCAGAGGTATTGATTGAGAACTTGGAGAACATTGTGAATACGAACATATTTTACGTGGCCCAGTCACCTTTACCAACTTATGCATAGGAAACCTGGGCAACGACTTTGTCAGATGAAAAGATATTGGCGACCTTGTAAAGAATAATAATGATGCGTTGGCCTAGTGTTTGAGAAAGAAATTAAAACTCATTAAGAAACACATAGAAATTAGGTCTTGATTAAATTACTTATAGTTAGATAAATGCCTAAGGAATACAAATAGTTGAATCAAGTTATCATTTGTAGATCGAAGACTGCTCTCGAGTCGGCGTCGGTCCTAAGAAAAATGGCGAAAATTTCTTTGCCAAGGCTTCTCCCACAAAAGGTGGATGCCAGCCTTTCACCTCTCATTCTTCTCGTAACAACCTTGTCCGCTCCAAAAAAATTTTCCACTCCCCGAGGAGACAAAAAAAGAGTCCACTCCAAAACGGCGGGGGGGGAGGGGTCAAAATTCCCCAAACGAATGGACACCTCTATTGGCTGGGAGAAGTCCGAAGTCTCTCTGCATTCAAACCGGTCCTGCCCCGGCATGTCCCCGAAGACCCACGGGGTGACCGAATGTAACTTATTGTTACAGACCTTTGACAGAAAACTCCTTAGAAGTATATTTGGAGGAAAACAAAAAAATAATATATTACTCAAGAGATCAAGTTTAGAACTATATAATTTATATAATGAACCTGACATAATAAATTTCATCAAATTGTAAAGAATAAAGTGGGCAGATCATCTAATCAGAATGGACAATGACCGAACAACAAAAAGGGTCTTCGATGCAAAACCTACAGGAACGCGAAGACGAGGAAGACCCAACCTGAGATGGACAGATTGCCTGGAAAGAGACCTTCAGGTACTTAAAGTAAAAAACTGGAAGAATTTGGCCTCCAGAAGGATGTCTTGGAAAAAGCTTATTGAGAAGGCCAGGGCCCATCCTGGGCTGTCATGCCAC
>CM063503.1:41485632-41558132 GCA_032207245.1 Pardosa pseudoannulata
ATTCGCCCCAAGAAATGAGGCCTCAATTTTCTTAATCTATAGAGAAATTGCATGTTTGTAAAAAAATAAGAGTGGTGACTACAACTCAACTTTTCGTTGGCAAAACATTGCTTGTTATCATTGTATCTTATGAGCTTCGATATGGATCACGTATACAACATTTTATTTAAGGGAAGGGGAAGGAAACATCAGAAACTGTGCAAGTAAATCGAAATAGATTTCTTTTAGCACTTACAAAATTATTTATATTTTTTAAAAATTAAACACTTTACACAGTACTAAAGTATCATAATCAAAGTATAATTAGTTTGATTATGTTAACAGGCACAATAAACTATTACATAAATAAGAATCTAATAAAAATGTGCAAAACCTGATCCTTTTAAAAACAAAAAATAATTACTTTAACAGGTACAGTACTTCTCACAAAAGCATAGAAAATACATTAGAAATATGAAAAAAAAGGCTTAGTAATAATAAAAAATTTCTTAGAGCATAAGAATTTTATATAATCTATTACATTATAGTAAGGTTAACGTTTTATTACCATTCTGAAAATGTTTGCAGCAAATTCTTCAAGAAGAACTTGGAGTCTTGCCTTTTCAAAGCTTTTATCCAAAGCATTCGCAATGTAGGATCTTTAAGAAAGCAATAAAATCCAATATTTTTCACCTTTTTTGAAGCGCTTAGTACAGCCATACGTACAACAGCTTGTTACCATTTTCAGGTAATTGACAAAATGAAAACCCAAATAACAAGAAAAATCAGTAGGAAATTCACATGTTTTGCCAACGAGGAAGTGGAGCTGCAATTTTTGCTGCGCTTGATGTCAGGCTCGCATTTTCTATTGCATATAGAGATGTAAAAAACCCGGAATTTTGAAGAGGTGAGAATAAACCCGGGAATTTTGGGAACTTTGGGAAGAAATCATTTTTACAATGTTTACATTTATTTTTTCAACAGTGGCTATTTACGAACTAACATATTATTTCTCAGAGTTTTTTTTTTTTTACTTTTGAATATATGTATATATATATATATATATATATATATTCAAGAGATAATACCAATGAGCATTTAAATGATTTTATAGTAGTATTTATGTAATTAATTACCCTGTTAGTCTTATCAAACACATAACTGGTTGCTTCAATTTTAATTGCTAATATAATATTTATATACATTATTTTTGATCATTATTTATTATGTAAATTGCTTTATGCTTAACTTTTTCCCCTTTTTTTATAATACAAAGATAAATATCTTTAAATTTAAAATAACAGTTTATTATTTTTTGTAATGCATACATCATTTAAAGGTGTAATCAAATGACACTGTTGCCTTTTGGTCCAATTCCTACACACACACGTTATATCTATCTATCTATCTATCTATCTATTATATATATATATATATATCTATATATATATATATCTATATATATATATATATATATATATATATATATATATATATATATATATATATATATATATATATATATATATATATATATATATATATATATATATATATCTATATATATATATATATATATATATATATAGAGAGAGAGAGATAGATAGATAGAGATAGAGAGAGATGTTATCGAAGAAATTAATGATTTATGGCTTTTGTGACACTACAGATTATTGCCTAGTATTTATGTAATAATAAAAATATTGGATATTTCTCAAAGGAAAGATATACTTTCATGTTAAACATGATACCTTGCCAAATATAATTAGTTAATTATTCAATTTTTTATTGCATATATTAGTTAAATTTTGTGAAAATATCAACTTTTGAGGTCTGCAACAAAGAGAGAAAAAAAAATGGTGGTTCTCATTGTGTCATTGGAATTGGTGGCTTCAAAATACTTCAATATTCCAATGTTTTGGAAATTTTCAAAATTCCCTTCCCAAAAAACCCAGTTTTTTCTCCGGTTTAAACCGGGTTTTTTCCACTGCTCACAACTCTAATTGCATATCGTTTTCTTCTATGGGGGTACTTTATTCCGAGTTTTCTGGAAACATAATTTGTGTAATAGAATACATTCAACTCGATTACGTCTGTCTTGTTTCTGTGTATAGCTATATCAGAACGAAAATTTATACGGAATTCAGTGTTTTACTTATATAAATGATGTAATGATAGATTTCGAAAAATTATTTTTACGTATGTAGCATGATATGGATAAATGGGGCGAGAAAATATAAAGAAAAATCTATTAGCAATCCCGAACAATTTTTTTCTTTTCTATGGAAAATAGAAATATATTTATTTTAATATAGTTTTGGTATAGATGTAAATAATCTAAAGTAAATACTAGAAGGCAAATACTTACATTACTTAATTTTAAACTGAAGATAGAGGAAAAATTTAGAAATAATTAAATTAGAGAATGAGTAAACGGGATTCACATGAAGAATTATATCTTTATTTACACTAACACACAAGACAGAAATATAAACGTACACATATATCTTGCAACGAATGAATAAAAGCCTTTTAAAAGTACTCCATTTGCTATTTTTCGCTAAATAATCTATAAATAAACTTTTTCAATCTAACAGTTATATTATAGCTTCAACTGAAAAATACATTAGTAAAATATATTTCAATTATAAAGTTAAGTAAATTATATGTTAATTTTTTTTTATTATATTTTGGCTTTTCAAGTTTGGAAGATAACAACTACCGAACTTTTGATTTACGTTAAAAATGGATAATTGTTATAATTCATCCATTCCTCAATACTTTGAAGCATCTCTAAACACGTACGCAGGAAGAAAAAAAAAAACAGTTCTTACTTGCTCTTGGCTTTAGACAGGAACTTACCTTTGATTATTAGGTAATAATTATTCGCAAAATTTTTAACTTTCAAACAAATTTTTACCTGGCTTAAGGTATCCGTCTACGTTCGGAGAACTTTTTTTTTAAACGTAGAAACTAGTTCATGTTTTTACATTTTTAGATTTATTTTTTATATTATCATAGAGAATTTCACTTAAAAAATTTATTCCTGGAGAAGTTTTTATAAAATTTCTAATAAATGAAGAAAATTTAGTAAAAAAATCGGGTTTTTTCAAAAGGTCTAATTTTTTAATAAATTAAATTATTTCAATATTTTTTGATGCAACACATTTCTTATACACTGGACTAGTGAATCACCTAAAATCTTTGCTTAATTTACATTTGGTAAAAAATTTTGGTCCTTCAAAATCATACACATTGAATTTTTAACGAATTTTCATTACCTTTATATCTAACTGTGAGTGTAACATCATTAAAAATTATCCAAATTTAAATCTTTTAGGTCATTAGTAGTTAATACTATCAAAAGCATTCATAATTATTTTCAACAAAATATTTTAAGAACTTTTTGGGAAATCACATTTCTAGTTTCAACATTTTATTAAAAATACCGTTCTGAGAAAAACGCATTTGAAGTTTATGAAAGCAACTTTAACTATTAAAAAATTAAAATACATGTTTAAAATTCCCTACACTTTCTTGCTTCAAAACTTTCTAATTGCCAAGTTGCGAATTATTAAAAATACTAGAAAAATGTTTAAACTAATCTTCATGAAAATTTAAAAAAATTTGTCCAAAATATGCTTCCAAAAAATTCACAACTCCTTGTTCCAACGTCACTACTTCCGTTTTGTTTTGACAGCTGTCACTGATGTTTAAACAGCTGTAACTTTTCTTTAAAATGCCGTAGAGACAAAATAAAAACAGTTTTTGAAGCCTAAAAGTTTAAATTCTACAACAGAGAAATAAAAAACAATATGATTTTTCGCAAAAAATGACGTTTTTAACGTAGACGGATACTTTAATATATAATAGCAGATCTGCGGGTTTGATTACGACATAGAATTTCTCTTTCGAGGTGTTAGTAGAAAGATGCAATTATTTTTCAGGGACAAGACGTGAAATCTTTATTATTCGAAAATATCTCATTGACATGTGAGCTGCTGTGCCTATATCTCAGTAATAGATGAAGAAAAGTTTTAGTTTTAACTAAGATGTGAGATTTAATTTACATGGTACTCACAAGTTTTATCCTTTTTCTGAAGAAAGAAGAAAGGCGTGCAAATATAAGTTAGGAGAACAAAAAATTCAATAGCTGTAATCATGTCCCTTCATTACATATTTCCCTCGTGGGGTAGATATATTTTAAACTACATTTTGCGCCTTTTTTTTCGCATATGGCCCCTTGCAAGTGCAGATTTAGTTTTTCTCACGAGTGCAGCCTGTCTTTTTTCAAACAGAGCCGCCCTCGATCTGGAATTAAGTTTCGGACCGAGCGTCCAATTCTGGCCACCTGCATCCGTCGACCTTCCATAATTTTGCGCCCATCAGATCATATTCTGACAGTTGTGCAGACGTTACTTTCGGATTGCGATAAGAAGCCGCGCCTTTGAAGGGTACCGCGTTGTGGTGTGTTGCCAGGCTCCGCTCCGCATCGTTGTTGGCGAATTTTCATCACCGGAGTTGCCTCACTGCGATTGGGTTTTTGATCTCGCGCGCCTTGTCTCGACGTTCATTGGTCAGGCGCGAATCGCTTTCCCTCCGAGCGTGGGGTTTTCTTGGCGCCTGGCAACCCTCTTGCTGGCTGTTTCGGCGCTTTTGGTGTGAGCGCAGCCTAGAAGTTCTTAATTTTTGAGAGACGGGGTAACACAGAGTGATGAAATTTTAATTTGACGCGTTTTTTTTTCGGAAAATGTTTCGTGAGAGCCACCTCGATCTTTGGCTACCTAAGCATTCTACCTTAGTTTTGATTTTCTGCGATTGTGAGTTATTTTTCCCTCTGCATATTAATCGCCGTAATGTTTTAAAGTTTTAAACAACGCATCATAAACTACTTGATCATGGCAGAAGTGGACGATGTTTTTGTAGAGTATAAAGTGAAGAAAATTATTTGATCGAATAAAATAGAATGTCTCTCCATCAACTCAGCATCTGATTTTTTACCTGAGGTGACTCTTAAAATAAAACCTACGACTCTTCATCAATCATCCTAGATACAGCATCCTTCCTCTATATGGAGATCCCACTTCACTACAGTAGCTTCTAGATAATTTTTAATTATATCAACATTAATAATAATCATATTATATTTGATATTTAAATTGCGCAATAGTTATTGTATTGAGAAATTAGCTACATTTATTCATTAAAACTGCGGCGTTATATTAAGGAAATTGGTGTAAGAAAGAATTTTTTTAATATGCAAAATATTGTTTTTCAGGTAAAAGAATTTACAACTTAAATAATAAAAAACATATTTTTTTTTATGTTTAATTTTCATATTTATGTTAATTTTTTTATTTATGAATCTTAGTAGAAATTTGAATATATTGTTTTTACAGTGGACTCGCTGAATGTGATCGCGGTTAATGTATTAATCACTTATTGTTATCGAAATCACTTGGTCCGATTTTCTCAATTCATTTTATGTTTACCTTTCACTGTCCATTGTTAATAGGGAACATTATTAATAAAATTTTTTAAAATTAAATCATATATTGATCAAAAAATTAGCAAATGTAGTAAAATCTACTTCTTTTTTAAAATGGAGGCTATATTTCTATGATTAATAGAAAAAATGCATAAAAAATGATAAAAATGATCCTTTTCATCATTTTATACAGAGAACAAATTAAAATTCACATAAATGTAAAAAAAAAAAATCTATGCTTCTAAAATCCGATTGATATACTTAAAACATTTAATTTATTTAAAAAATATGAAATTCGACATTAAAAATCAGAAACTTACCTGGAATAATTTATTAATTATTGATGTTCCCAATGGGAACAATGGACTGTTTACGCTATACTGCGACGAAATAATTTCCTCTATGGAGCATTTCTTGATGAATCAAGGTTCCATATTATGGCTGTTTTCCATTTTAAATTCTTCTAATTATTTTTCTTATTATTGTATTTATCATATACATCATTCTACTCAATTTGTGAATCCAGTGTATTGCAGAAAGTGGCCAATGTTCCCAATTGGGAACATCATGAAATCGCAAAAAATTTTTTTCCACAATTAAATGATTAACATACCTTAACTGAAGCATTAGAAGGCAAGAACGCAAAAAAAAATAATTTAAATATATCTGATTTAAATTCTGCCTGTTAATTAAAATTATAGATTATGTGATCGTTAGATCGGTTAATGGTATCAGTTTTCGAACTTCATTTTAACTGGTAAAGGAATAAAATGTATGTCAAGAATTCTCTTTCCACTAGGGAAAGTAGAAAATCAAAGGAGTAAATTTACACGTTTCGGGAAATTTTCAGAAATATCCACTGCTGGTGGTCAATAGTTGTTAGATAACAGAAGGCAACACATTATTAGTAGAAACTGAAATGTTCACATTTTGTGCCTTGCTCGCTTACATGCAGGTTGTCGATATGGAAGCCAGACAGCGAAATGATTTAACATTAAAACAAAAGATCGAAATATTAAATCGTTATGAGAGGTTCCAAAAATGAGTCAGCGCAATGATGCAGAGCAGTTAAACATTTCTCAGCCTTTGAATTGCACTGAAAGTGTTGAAATGTGGAGTACAATACCGCTCCGATGACTCTAAAAAACATGATTACGAACGATTTATCAATGAGCTTCTTAGAAAGAATTGTAGACAGTCAGCAATTGATCAATTATTTTTATTATGTAAGCAATTCTTGTGTCTTAAAGGATAATATACAGTGCATAAATATAAGGTGAGTTTTATCATTTTATTTTGAAATGTAGTACGTGTGAATAAAAGGTTCGGTACATTTATCTAATTTTGTATATCGTATATTGTTATCAAAATCACGGTGTCCCAAACTGATCACATTAATCGGAGCTCACTGTATTTCACTAATTGAAATGAAAAAAAAGTTTGTTTTACATATTTCACGCATGCAAGTTTAAATTATTTTTGTAGTAGGAAAATTTCCATTTCTATATGAATGGAAGGACTAAACAGGTATATTTATCTAATTTTGTATATCGTATATTGTTATCAAAATCACGGTGTCCCAAACTGATCACATTAATCGGAGCTCACTGTATTTCACTAATTGAAATGAAAAAAAAGTTTGTTTTACATATTTCACGCATGCAAGTTTAAATTATTTTTGTAGTAGGAAAATTTCCATTTCTATATGAATGGAAGGACTAAACAGGGGGGGGGTATATTTATCTAATTTTGTATATCGTATATTGTTATCAAAATCACGGTGTCCCAAACTGATCACATTAAGCGGAGCCCACTGTATTTCACTAATTGAAATGAAAAAAAAGTTTGTTTTACATTTCAATCCAACAAGTTTAAATTATTTTTGTAGTAGGAAAACTTCCATTTCTATATGAATGGAAGGACTAAACAGGGGGGGGGGTATATTTATCTAATTTTGTATATCGTATATTGTTATCAAAATCACGGTGTCCCAAACTGATCACATTAAGCGGAGCCCACTGTATTTCACTAATTGAAATGAAAAAAAAGTTTGTTTTACACATTTCACGCATGCAAGTTTAAATTATTTTTGTAGTAGGAAAATTTCCATTTCTATATGAATAGAAGGACTAAACAGGGGGGGTATATTTATCTAATTTTGTATATCGTATATTGTTATCAAAATCACGGTGTCCCAAACTGATCACATTAAGCGGAGCTCACTGTATTTCACTAATTGAAATGAAAAAAAAGTTTTTTTTACATATTTCACGCATGCAAGTTTAAATTATTTTTGTAGCAGGAAAATTTCCATTTCTATATGAATGGAAGGACTAAACAAATATCCAGAATAATTATGGTTAGCTGGCTTGATACAATATGGTCTATCCTTTTGCAGTCCGATGGATAGTGAGACCATGGCATTCCAACCAGCCGATTTCAAATGGCTACGAACGTCAATTCTAGCAGTGGGATTCGAACCCACGTACTCCGGTACTGAAGAGCAGCAACCTACTCATTCGGCTATCGGTCGGCTCAAAGTAATATAGAAAACAAGGATTAAAATTGAAGAAAAACTAATTTGTAATCAATTAAAAGTAATAAAAGGGCAGGCATAATATAGTGCGTGCAAACATCTTCATGAAGGTATGTAAAGGTAACAACCTTTATGATTTTAATCAAAATATGTTACTGAGTATCAACTCTATACTTATGAGGGATACTTAATTAATCTTCTTACTCATGAAAAACTACTGCAGTACAAATGAATTTTTTTGATTTATAGTAAACCTCTTAGAAGCCCTTTAAATTAATTCGAAATACAATATGCTAATTGCATTAACAGGAACAAATATCCTCTGTAGGAAGTTACTTGCGAAGATTTAAAAAATAAATCTAAGTATTTTATTCATATTTTTACCGCATTCATTACAGTTTTTTACATGGCTGTTGTTGTTGTTATTGTTGTTTTTCATGCCACTTGGACCAAGCACGATTGAGCCTGCAGGCTACTCGTATTAAGGCCAAGGGGTGCGCCTTTCGTTTTAATGAGCACCATTAAAGGTGATAGAACGACTTCGCTCAAGTAGGTCCTCGTAATTATAAAGCAGGGACCAAGCAGAAGATCCACAGACTTAGCCTGCCACCCCCAGAGGTATTGATTGAGAACTTGGAGAACATTGTGAATACGAACATATTTTACGTGGCCCAGTCACCTTTACCAACTTATGCATAGGAAACCTGGGCAACGACTTTGTCAGATGAAAAGATATTGGCGACCTTGTAAAGAATAATAATGATGCGTTGGCCTAGTGTTTGAGAAAGAAATTAAAACTCATTAAGAAACACATAGAAATTAGGTCTTGATTAAATTACTTATAGTTAGATAAATGCCTAAGGAATACAAATAGTTGAATCAAGTTATCATTTGTAGATCGAAGACTGCTCTCGAGTCGGCGTCGGTCCTAAGAAAAATGGCGAAAATTTCTTTGCCAAGGCTTCTCCCACAAAAGGTGGATGCCAGCCTTTCACCTCTCATTCTTCTCGTAACAACCTTGTCCGCTCCAAAAAAATTTTCCACTCCCCGAGGAGACAAAAAAAGAGTCCACTCCAAAACGGCGGGTGGGGGTGGGGTGGGGGTCAAAATTCCCCAAACGAATGGACACCTCTGTTGGCTGGGAGAAGTCCGAAGTCTCTCTGCATTCAAACCGGTCCTGCCCCGGCATGTCCCCGAAGACCCACGGGGTGACCGAATGTAACTTATTGTTACAGACCTTTGACAGAAAACTCCTTAGAAGTATATTTGGAGGAAAACAAAAAAATAATATATTACTCAAGAGATCAAGTTTAGAACTATATAATTTATATAATGAACCTGACATAATAAATTTCCCCAAATTGCAAAGAATAAAGTGGGCAGATCATCTAATCAGAATGGACAATGGCCGAACAACAAAAAGGGTCTTCGATGCAAAACCTACAGGAACGCGAAGACGAGGAAGACCCAACCTGAGATGGACAGATTGCCTGGAAAGAGACCTTCAGGTACTTAAAGTAAAAAACTGGAAGAATTTGGCCTCCAGAAGGATATCTTGGAAAAAGCTTATTGAGAAGGCCAGGGCCCATCCTGAGCTGTCATGCCACTGAAGAAAAAGAAGAAGAAGTCACCTTTAACGAACGTTTGATCTTAGGCTGGCTCAGATTCCGAACCCGCAACCGTTTAGTTACGAGATCGTTGCCTTTGCCGACGGAGCTTTTTACATGGTAATTTGGTTTAGCGTGCTACGGTCTACTATTTTGCGATACAAGGGTTATTGAGACTTAGACTTAGATGACCCACACCCACATCCAACTGAAGAAGTTTATGGATGCATAAGCCTAAGTGGGTGGGGAGAACCTTTCGACATTATTCATTTTAATGTTATACACTGAGTTATTAACTTAAAAAAAATAAAAAATAAACTTTTTTTTTTATCACTATCATTATTTTTACCAAGTATTTTCCCTCATTTTAAAATTTTTAAAATTTATTTTGTATATAAGAGTAATTTGAATTTAATATACTATAAATATCCTTTAATTTTTAAGTAAGATTACGATTTTTATCTATTTTTTTAAAACATTCGATCTGTGTTTCGTTTTCTTATTTTTTAATAAATATCGGAACGAGATTACATCTTACTTCCATGTAATGCTGAGGGGTGCCTATTATTCCACATTTACAATTTGGTGAATCTAATTTTCCAATTCTGTACAAGTAGGTTGGGAAACTTCCATGACCGGTTATGAAATAATTTATTATGTTATTTTCGAATTGTAACTTTTGTTCTACTTTAGACATTATAGTATAGGTTGCTCTTCCTTTTTCACTATTGTCCCAATAATCTTGCCAATCTTTATTTATGTTTTCTTTCATATATTTTTTTAATATTGGTTTGTAATTTATTGATTTCGTGGCGTTCTTTGCTAAAATATCTGCATATTCATTGCCGGTATTCCCCGTATGAGCTTTGGTCCAAATTATATTAATTGTTCGGTTATTCATGTTTTTACATTCTTTTTGTATCTCGGTAATTAATTTGGATTTCGGTACTAATTGTTCTAGGCTCTTGATTACTGAAAGACTGTCAGTATATAAATATATATTGTCTTCACTCAATTCTTTTATCTTTCTGAGCGAATCAAGTATTGCAGACCCCTCAGCCTGAAATACAGTGTTATGACAATGCAATTTTGTTTTACAGGTATATATTATCTTATTTCTTTTTATTATTACATAACCATAACCCTTTCCTGTTTCCATTTTACTTCCATCTGTAAAGATTTTCAATTCTTCATTTATTATATTATCTTGGATCTTATCGTAATATAATTTAATATTTATGGGGATGTCTATTGGATTATTGTTCTTTTTCAAATTTTTCAGTTCTATATTTTCTGCTTGTAATATATTGCCCTGATAAGTTTCTTTCTATTCTCTGTATTTCAATTCATAGATTTTCGTTAAATATAAATATAACTTGTTGAGACTGAAATCTACTGTCTTCCAAATTGCTGTGTACATCCATGCCAGCAGTGAGATTTGAACCTACGAATTGCGGTATCGAAGTACAGCGCCATAATCCATCGGTCATGTTCGACCGTGGTGATTTAAAAATGTATATTTAGACATTTTGAAATAATTGTTCAACCATTTTCAATTACACAAGAAAAATAAACATAAAAAAAAATTTAGATTATCTTATTTTTGTGGCAAAATGTTAGAAATAAAGAAAAACAGAAGCTGAAATCATTTAGAATCTGAGAGAATAGTCAGCAAACCCTCCCAGATTTTACTACAGATAAAAAGGAAAACAGCCAGGATCCTTCTACGCTAGGGAGTAAACAATCGGTTTAAGAACGCTTGGAGGTAGAAACAGTATCTTCTTTCCGGCTATTCATTGTGCTGTTCAGATGTAAATGTTGGGGACATTTTCTAATCGGAAAGTTGTCACACATGTTGACGCTGAGTTAAACAGTCCATGCTCATTTATGTGCTAAGATCTATTCTGCTTTTTATACTCTACACTGAAAAATAATTGGTATTACAAGATATTTTAAAACACCCGGCTTAAAATTGTTGCATCAAATCAGAATGTGGAAACTGTTTTTGACAAATCAGAGCAGATTGACGAGCACTCTTAATATGGATGTACAACCGGTATCGGTAGAAGTTGTTAAATATTTTGTAAATACTCAAGGTGAGCATATTTTATAATATAAAGATAAAAAATTAAATTTTCTTTCAAATTTGCTCGTTTTCTTTGATTCTACTTCTATTAAATTCTTCTTGTAGGCACTTCATGACACATTCTAAGCTTTAAAATTGTTCATTATATAATTTTAAATTGTTATTGTAAAACTATATTTGTGTTATGATACTCATTAGGGATGTATATACAAAGCAAAACCTATAGTTTTACTGAGGTATCATTCACAAATAACAATGTCTTTCCCCCTTGGTCCCCCTCCGGAAATAATTTTTGGCTACGGCTCTGTATTAAAAACATCACGTAATATGCTTTTCTCATATAAATTCCCCTGGTACTGTTATTGAAGACTACTAAAAATTTTCTTTGGTATTTTAAATTTTAGTACACCTTCGTGTAATAAGAAAATCGCTGGCATATATTTATAACACGTAACACTCTCATTTGAGGAGTAGATTGGGAAATCGGGACAGCCAGCTGCAAAGATTTCAGAGCAAAATTATATGGTTTACTGGCGTCATCTATTGACTAATATATAAACTAAAACTATTCAGTAATTTTTGCATCATTTCTAATATCTTATTTATGTTTTTGATAATATTTTCAGTTAATTTTCTACTTTTTCTTTGTTATTTTTGTTACTTTAATTGTCAATTTTTTATTATAATTTTTGTTTTAAATTTAAAAAATTAATTTTTGTCATGAAATGAGCTTGTTTGGCAGCCAATGAGGCACTTTTTGCACCATTTTTAAAATTTTATTTACATTTTTGATGATTAAAAATAATTTTACTTTTTTAATTGTCAATTTTTTATTATATTTTTTAGTTTTTGTTATTTTAAGTTTTTAAAGTTAATTTTTGCCATTATAAACTTTTTTTATATACTTACACTGTCCAGAATGGGCAGTAAACAGCCTGATTTTTAAAGATAAAAAAAAAATGTTCGGGAAAAATATCACTAAATATAATAATTTAGGTACTTACAGTTTTCTTTTATCAAAGAAAATTCATAATCTTAAATTTCACTATTCCTCCCAGAAGTATACATTAATTTAAAGTAATTATTTCACTTAGTAAATTTAATTTGATGTTGAAATTCAACCAGAGTAAACCAGGCAGTAAATGTTTTTATCAGCTTAGTAAATGTATCGAAACACAATTAATATTTAACTGCTTATAATGACAAGTAAAATTTGAAATAGAATATTTATCCTTACTTGCAATGTACTTTTAATACTTAATTTACGAAGGGAAATAATAATTTAGTATTATTCTATGCTTTTGGGAGGCATAGAGAATTTTGAGATTATGAATATTGTTTGATTGAAAAATATAAACTTCTAAATTTTTATATTCAATGATATTTTAATGAGTAATTTTTTTTCATGTTTAAATCAGGCTCTTTATAATATTAAAAAAATTAAAAAAACATAATTGAATGAATAATGCAATTTGATTGCATATTTTTGCAAGTAATTAATTGTTAATGATTTGAAAAAGTAAAATATCATACAAATGAAAACAAATATATCATACTTATTAGAATTGTAATAGGTGTGATCAAATTCTGTATTAATCGATGAAATTTCTGTTGTTTTCAAACCTAAACCTTCTTTAATATTTTGAATTTATCCATTTTTATAAGTTTTAACTCCCTGATGTGTCCCATACTTTGACATGGTCATTTTTTCTTCCTTTTCTTTCCAAGTATTAAATTCTATAGGGAGAAAATTTTAATTAAAACTTTTCATTTATGTATAGAAAAATTAGAAAATTACAGCCAATTCAAACACATATTATGGTTAAATTGTTACAAATTCTATCATTTAGAAAATATTTATAAAATATATTTAAATTTCACTCTCCTCTAATTTATACTTAAAGGAAAAACTTAATAAAGAAATGCATCAGAACCTTTCCCCAAAATTACGGAATTCCTTCAAAATCTCTCCTTCTTTTAAGTGCTGATGACTGTGATAAATTTTTAAGTGCATTTTCAAACTGAAGTAAAGAATTAAGACTTTGTCACAAAATGTGTATCTTAAATCTCTGCTAACCAAATTCACTTCAGCCTCCATTATTTAATATGAAGTATTAAGAAAAACTAACGAAGATAATATGAAAGAATTTCGATTTAGTTAACAAAAACTAAAAATAAATAAAAATAAAAATTAATAATACAAAGCATTAATAAAATGGTATTAGAAAGGGCGCAAAATCTTCTCAAGCTCATACATGATTCACGATTATTTGAATAGCTTTAGTTTACATATTAATCAATAGATGACGCCAGTAAACCAGGAATATTTTCCTTGAAACCTTTGCAACATAGTGCTTTGCTATCATGTCATGTAGATCCTTTCTTTTAGGTTCCATTTACCACGGATAGATGACGCTATAAATAATATTCTATGCGTTGTGTGATGTTTGATAGTATAACAAAATTATTCTTTATTGTAGAACTTACAAACAGAGCTTGAATTAAAGATTTTATCGCTCTCTATTATTTCCACGATATTACGCGACATCGGTATGAATAGTTTTCAAGGTTGAAATTAGATCTAGAGTCTTCTTTCGAATGATTAGTATTTCATAATCTCAAGAAAACAAAAATGAATGATTAAGATGCATGAAATTAAAGACTATTAAAAATAAATTTTGTGGTGTTTTAAATCTTAATAAACTAAAGACAGGGCGTAGTAAGTAAACCGCTAGAATTTAGTTACAACACGTAACATTTCCGTTTGTTTTCCGACGTACCTTTTCCTTAGCTTCTTTTTTCCACGGATAGATGGCGCTATGTATAAAATTCGATGCTGGTTTGGGCTGTAAAACAAAATTATGCTTCGTTGTTGGCAATTATAAAAAGAGCGCGAATTCAAGATTTTATTTCCCGTGATCATTGATGCATTGACGTACTAAGATATAATTAATAAATTATAGCTGTAATTAGTTTTGGGGTTTTAAATGATAAAGGGGACTTGGAAAAATTATAATTTTGATGAAAATATTGATTTTTCAATTTTATGATAAATTATACATCTCTAGCAGTGTCGGTACTAGCTGTATTGCAGCCACGGACAGTATAAAAATATAAGAAAAAGCATAGAATAATTAAGTTTCAAGATATAAAGAAGTGCATTTGATATCTAGCAAAGGGTCCTCTACCCTGGTAAGGGTTAAAGCCTTATCATACGTCAACATGTGCTTGTTATAAAAACAACGGATTTAGTTTAAAATCCCTTTTCCCAATGAAGAAAGCTCGTATGCGATAGCAAAAATATTCAACCGACTTAAAAGACTCATACACTTCAATGCTGACCAAATTACACATGCCTGACCAAAACAAATCGGTTGAAAATAGTAGAACCTCGTTTATCCGAAGTAATTCAGACCGAACCTGCTTCGGATAATCAAAATTTTAGGATAATGGAGAATTTATCAATAATCATCTAGTTTAATATGCAGTATCGTCATTGGTGCAATAATATTCGATTGTTCTGGGACTCGGCAGTATCACCTTACAAATTTTGAAATGGGGTGTGTTTTTGTTTAGAAAAAGGGTGTTTGAAAGTGGAGAGGAGTATACTCATATCGTCCATACCGACAATTGTGCTTGCAAGAAGGAATTCTAAAAAAGGGAATTCTAAAATATTTATTTGCAATCGTAGTTTGGGAAGGACGGCTTGTATACAAAAGTAATGTGGGAAAAAAAGAAAACTTCAAAAATGCATGTTTGTAAAGAGAAAATTTTGGATGATAGTAGAAAGTGAAAAAAAAAGTTGAAGAAGAAACCGACTTCGGTTAACGGAGAGTTTCGGTTAATGGAGGTTCGGATAATCGAGGTTATTTCATTATCACACGAGACATCATTGCATTCTTCAATCCGGAATAGGATAGTAAACTGAATCCGTTACTCTTTTTACACGTACAGATAGACATGTGATATGGGCCTTTACACTGATTGCAACAGTGCCTCCCCCCCTTTAAAAAATCCCTTTTAAAGCATAAAACCATTTCGAAATATCACGAAGCGTGTACATAGCGATGATTTCATTTTCAACGAAGCAATTTTCCTTTTTGTTGCATGAAATCGCATATTGTCGGACGTATAGAAACAAAAACACTGAAAGCATGACATGCGACGTCGACTAAAGGCTTATCCCACGTCAATCAGTTGAAAAAGCAACATATTCAGTTTACAATTCCTGTTCTCGATGAAGATGGCGCAGATTCTTCGCTGGATAGTTAACACTTTTAAACCAATTTATTTTAGTTCAGGTTGACAATAATTATGACACTTTATTAGGTTGGAAATGTCTCCCTATCATATAAGAAAATCCCGTATTCTTCAAAGAGTAAAGAAATCGTAAACTGAAACTGTTGCTTTCTTAACACGTTCATGTGGATGTGTGATACGGCCTTTAGGAATTCGTGATGCATTCTCGGAGAATCCCCACAATTTTGATCATTTACGGTAGAAAGGTATTCTACTCCTGATTGCGTACGTCTCTCCCACCTGCACACTGCACATCAAGAGTACATCCAGAACCATAAATCCAGAATTCTGCACATTCTCTGGTTGTCAAACCAATTTATTTTGGTTCAGCTTAACGATAAGCCCCTTAGTAGGTTGGAAATGTCTCAGTATCACATAAGATAATCATGTATTCTTCAACGAGTAAAGGAATCGTAAACTGAAACTGTTGCTTTTTCAACATGTTCATGTGGAAGTGTGATACGGCCTTTAGGAGTACGTGATGTCATCTTGGAGAATCCCCACAATTTTGATCATTCATAGTAGGAAGGTATTCTTCTCCTGAATGTGTACATGTCTCCCACCTGCCAACTTCACATCAAGAGTACACCCAGAACCACAAATCCAGAATTCTGCTCATTTTCTGGTTTGCAAACCAATTTATTTAGGTTCAGGTTAACAATAAACCCTTTAGTAGGTTGGAAATGTCTCACTATCAAACAAGATAATCATGTATTCTTCAACGAGTAAAGGAATCCTAAACTGAAACATTTGCTTTCTTAACATGTTCATGTGGACGTGTGATACGGCCTTTAGGAGTTCGTGATGCCATCTCGGAGAATCCCCACAATTTTGATCATTCTCGATAGGAAGGTATTCTGCTCCTAACTGCGTACGTCTCTCCCATCTGCCACCTTCACAACAAAAGTACATACAGAATCGTAAATCCAGAATTCTGCACATTCTCTGGTTGTCAAAAGAGATGTTAGTGTGCCTTCCAGTCTCAAACTTAGTACGTAGACCTACTATTTAAAGGCGATTAAGAAGTTCGGAACAAACTATGACAGCAACTAGATTTGAAATAGGCCACCTGGGAATTTAGCTTACCACGAAGATAAAAAGAATTACACGCTGTTAAATAATTTTATATAAATTTTTTCTTAATAAAATTAAAATGCATTTTATTATTTTGATGTCTCTTTAATGTTCATACAGTCGCAAAGTTTTTAAAGTGATTTTTCTCAGTCTGTCATTTCTGTAAACATGGTTGCATTTAAAATGCTAAAACTTATATGAATATGTATAAAGTGACCTGTACAACTTTACCTCTTCGATTGCCGAAAGTTAGAGCGCTGCTCTATGGTAGCGGAGTTCGCGGGTTCGAATCCTGATGTTGGCACAGATCTTCGTTGTCATTCGGAATCTACAAAAAGGAAAGCGAAAACCTTCCCCTTCAGGTCTGTTTAATAAATCTAGAGTTGATTTTTCCAATAAAGTTTATAAGCTTTTTTTAAAGAAAAATATAGAATGTGATGGTATTTGTTTTTGAGTTAGTTTTTGCATATAAATTGATGTTTTCTTAGTTTTTCATGAACAACTTAGGATGTTGAAAAATTTATCTCTAAAGTTTAAAGGATAACTTAGTGAATATAAGAAACAATGGTGGAAAAATATTCCAAAAAGAATAGGAAGAAAAAATTTTTTAATTTCTCAAATATTTTTAAAAAAATTTTCCATTTTTCAAGATATTGCCATTATATAAATTTTTTCTTTCTAAAAATGAATACTTTAAATAAAGTTCTTTTATGACTCTTTTTGATTGCCTGCCTTTAAAAAGTGTAGGTCTGAGTATAAATATTTCTTGAGTATTTGCTTGTAGTTTTCTTATAAATTTTGTTAATACATAGTAAATAATATAAATTTTATTTTTTAAACTCTTGTAGTCCGAGGAACCCTTCTATTACTCCAAATAATATATTTTCTTTTTCTTTTTTCTCCCCCCCCCTTTTTTTTTGATTCCATCTCCAAATGTCAAAATAGGAGGAGGGTTCTCCGACTTAAATTCTTTTTACCAGTCTACTGTTTTGCTCACGAGGGCTAATGAGAGTGGAACCCCTTCACGACCAACGTCTCATATACGCTACGCAGCGATTTCACTCTCATCAGTCCAGCGTCGCCTCCACGAGATAATCTCCGGTTGATATTGAGAGACCAACGTCGCATATGCATAATAGGAGATCTGAACGTTTTATTTTAATTTTTAAATGCTACATTTAATTACTAGATGGCGTTAAACGTCAACGGTTTTCACAGCGGTAGACTAGTATAGCATTTATGTGCTGGTCCTCAAGGGGTTAAAGATAATTCCGAATGGCTACGAACGTCCATGCCAGCAGCGAAATTCGAACCCGAAGATCAGCACTCTACCATTCAGCCAACGTTCGACAGTTTTCAAACCTGAAAAGAGGAAAAATATATTTTCGCTGTCGAACTGGTCACAAGAGGTTGACAAATGTAACATTAATTTCGGTTCATATGAGAACGACTATAAACATAAATGAAGGTTTTAATAAGCTGGACTTAAAAACTAAAAGTTTTAATTTACTACTATAAAATGGTAGTCTGTAAATTACTAATTATATCCTTCAACTTTCAAATTTTATTGTCCTACAGTGTTTTTTTAGAAAAAAATAAAATAATATACCATAATTACTTTCTTAATATTTTTTTTATAATTACAATTTATTCATAAAATTGTTTTAAATACGTCTGGTAAATACTAGAGCATATTTAATTTACTCTCCAGGAAAATTTAAACTGAGTAAAAACTTAGTACGTAAATTTAAAGACATAATGTTGTTGCAAATATATTTTTTATAATGCATTGAAATTACATATATCATTGCTGATCCGTTTTATAATGTATTTATGCATGCATGCAAAACTCTGCATGTATGAGACTTATGTTACGTAGGTATGCATACACTTTACATGCGTTTTTATTAAGTTTTTTTTTTCCTAATGAGACTGAAAGTTTACTATCAGCAGATTAAGACTTTGGATCCTCTCCGAAAAAAAATTAATGTTTCGGAATTATTTAGATGATTGATACTAGATCGACTTATGTAGTAGGCTGTATGAAAAAAAATACATATATTTGGCAGAAAAATAAATGTATTTCATCGACACACACATAAAAATAACCCACGGTATTCGGCTAAAGATGATTTCGAAACGCTATAAACACATATGCCCCCAACACGATTCAAACTCCCAGAATTCGGTACTGAAATACCGAAATGTAAGCGTTTAACCAATAATAGCAATTTGAAACTTGAATATTGTAAGAAGAAATTAAAAAATATAATAACTCGGAACACAATTAAAAAAATAAGTTAAATCATGTATACACATTAGCATATATTACATGTAACTTATATGGAATATTATAAAAGGAATCACAACATTTACAAAACTAATATTTTAAAAACAAAATCAAAACACAACTTAAAATTGTAAAGAAGACTCTGAATCTGAGCAGGAACCTGTTAAGTTGTTTTTCTAACAAGGTGGATGGAAACCACTCTTTATTGCTTGCTCGTTTACATTATTTCTACGAAGCCTTTCTTTCTACTTGTGTTTATATTATTTGATATTGCTGTGGTGTAGTACATTGCTGTTATTATTTCAAAGCCATTAATAATCCCAAGTTTACTTTATATCGTCTTTAATTATAGTAAAATGCCACTGATCTATATTACAACATTCAAATATAGAACAAAAGACAAGGAAATATGCTAAAAAATATTTAAAAAATTAAAAATTAAAAGAAGCACTTCACGTGCTACGCCTGAAAAAAAAATTGCCAATGTCCAAGAGAACGCTGCATTCTTTTCCTTCCTTCTTTCTACTCAGGCAACCCTATACTTTTTCCATTATCCTGTGCTGATGCGTTCGTTGTTCCATTGTCCTTTGCACAATGCGTCCTTTCCCGGCTCTGCCCAGAAGGACCGGGACTCCAAGGATGGTCCTGAATCACCTCCTGGAGACCAATCACAACTCTCCAAAACTTGGTGAAGTTTAAGTGCAATCGTTTTCACTGGCCACACCGCACGCTTCCTGGAGTCGCGAAAAAAACTTGGGCATTCAACCCACAACGTGTGAGTGCGGCGAGCAAATCAGTTTCGCAAACCTTATGTCAAACATAGCTGCACTCTCACAGATATTATTCTTTAAAATCTGTGGCTATGGCTGTTCTTTCGGAGTGGGGGAGGGAGATTGACAGTTAGGAGAGAGTTATGGAATCAGGGGCAAAAATTCCCCCTCCCTCTGGCGGGTAATCAAAATTGAGGAGATTAAGAACGCCTTTCACTCATCATGGTAGGTGGCCTGTTGCGAAGTATTAAGTATCACTTTGAGGGCCTGAGATATAATTATTTTATATTATTTTTTCTTAGATTTTATTGAAATGCCAACCAGAGGAAGTAAAATTTCTAATATACCAGTATATTTTTTTAAAGAAAGAGAGGGTGCTTAGTGGTCTTCTTGAGAAGAATAGGATTAGCCGACGGGACTTTTTTTTGCTTGCAAAATCTATCAAGTTTTATAGGTTTGTACCTATGAACAATTTATGTCTTTTAACTGTAATTCTAGTTGTGGAGGCTTCATTTTACAATTTTGTGTGGGTTGCCAAAATAGCTAGAGTCAGATCTGCTTGTACTGCGCTCACTGACACCAGGCATTTTTGTCTTGACATCCCTTTGACATTATGGTAAGGATATTTGTATGCATAATCTTTATATGAGTTGGCAATTTACTGTACTGATCGCAAAAACCCCTTTAAAAAATGTCAGATAGTATGCTGAAAGAAGGATTTATTGCTTGTTTCGCTCACTTATGCCCATATCTACGAGGAATTATCAAATTTAAGGGTTCAAAGCTTGTAGGAAAACCAATACGGCCAACTGATAATACATACATGAAGTTACTTTTCGCCATAGTCGTCTCCATACTAGTTTAGACACGTCACTTCGTGGGATGAGTTTGAATATTTTCCTCTTAAAAATCTTATTCTTGAGTGTTCAGCCGAATTGTCACATCAAATCAGAGAATCCTCGGACTGCTAGGTGCTCCTTCAAGTAAAAAAAGAGGTGAAAGCCACTTAGAACGAAGTCCGGGCTTTAGAAATATGATATTTCAGCAGTCATCCGTGACAGTTTCTCTCTGTCGGCTGGAAAGTTCGACATCATTCTGCAAAACTGCTTCAACAACGTGGTGGTCGGCTTGGTTGTATGAAATCATGCTAACAAAATTGAGGGGGTTAAGAACGCCTTACACTCATCATGGTAGATGTCCTGTTGAGAGGTATTATCTTGACGGCGTGAGATACAATTATTTTATATTATTTTTCATTAGATTTTATTGAAATACCAACCAGAGGAAGAAAGAGTGGATGCTTAGCGATTTTCTTAAGAAAAATAGGAACAGCCGATGGGACATTTTTTTTTTTGTTTGCAAGATCTATCAAGTTTTATAGGCTTGCACCTATGAACAGTTTATCTCTTTTAGCTGTAATTCTAATCGTGGAGCCATAATTTGACAATTTTGTGTACGGGTTGTCAAAATAGCTAGAATCAGACCTGATTGCATTTCCTACACTGAAACCACACATTGTCTCCACATCTCTTTTGACATTATGGTACTGATATTTGCGTATGAATAATCTCTCTAATGAGTTGGCTATTTACTGTACTAATCGTAAAAACCATTTTAAAAAATGTCAGATAGTATGCTGAAAGAAGAATTTATTGCTTGTTCCTTTCACTTATGCCCATATCTACGAGAGATGATCAAATGTAAGGTTTCAAAGCCTGTAGGGAAACCAATACGGCCAACTGATAATACATACATGAGGTTATTTTTCTCCATATCGGTTTAGACCGTCGCTTCGTGGGAGGAGTTTGAATATTTTCTTGGTAAAAATCCTATTCTTCAGTGTTCAGCCGAATTGTCACAAACTGTTTGTTCTCGTCTGAAGCGAATCCTCGGACTGCTAGGTGCTCCTTCAAGTAAAAAAAGAGGTGAAAGCCACTTAGAACGAAGTCCGGGCTTTAGAAATATGATATTTCAGCAGTCATCCGTGACAGTTTCTCTCTGTCGGCTGGAAAGTTCGACATCATTCTGCAAAACTGCTTCAACAACGTGGTGGTCGGCTTGGTTGTATGAAATCATGCTAGCAAGACATTACAGTTTCTCAGTAAATCTGTACATGCTGTCGGTGAATTTCAGGCGTGGTTGCATGTTTCGTCCATAGAAGTCAAATAACTGAGTGAATTTCTTCTTGAGAAAATTGTGGGAAATCACCCACTGGGCAGTTTTCCAAACTACTCACAATTTGTAACCTTACAACGTGTGCAGTTGATGGCGGTTGGCTAAAATTCTGCCTAGTTGCCGTGCGCATAAGTTAGAACCACCGAACACTATTAATTTCTATAAAACAGACGAAACTGGAATATCGGCCTTGCAACCCTGCTTTTTTTTTCACCCTTCTTGTATAAATATATACATATATTTTAAGTTTAACCGAGAACAAATATTACTTTCAATGGCACAAACACACACACTCACTCACAAAATTTTATCCTTTTCTTCTGCGTCTAAATGAATTAATTTCCAAATTTATGTTTACTTTGTAGTGTATATAAAGTTTAATTGTAAACAGATAATATTTAAAATAAATAGCACAAATATAATTTAAAAAATCATTTCCTGTTTTCAGCTGCCTGTTTCTGGCAAATGAGATTCTTTGAGCCAGTCAATGATCTTTTATTGATAAAAAAAAAAAAAACAAATTAAATATTTCCTCTGTTTAATAAAAAGTCTGAAAACACTTTTAAGACCGATGAACTTTCTCAAAGACTATGTCAAGGAATGAAAAATTACCTTTTATATTGCTTGTTTTATTTATTTATTTATTTTTTTGCTAAACTAAATAAAAAAATGATATTGCTTTTTCGTTAACAGTCACGAAATTTTAAATTGCTAAATATTTTTAAAGTTTATTATTAGAAAAGTAATGGTTTCCTGTTTTTCCGAATGAACATTTAAAAAATGCACAAATGAAGAACATTTTATTAGTTTCTCGGTTTGGTTTGGTTTTGGAGCGCTACGGTCTACTGATTTACCCACGAGGGCTAAATTAGTTTCTCGGAGCAAGCCGATTGATTACGTTTGGCAATTTTAAATGTTTACTTTTTTTTAGATTGAGTTTGGTATTTTAAGGCAAGCAGAGATTCATCCGGGTGGAAAGACATGAGGTTAAACACACAGTTCATTCCCCTACTTCAGGTATTTTAGTCTATTAACTTTTGGCGACGAAAGGATATAATTTTAATGAGATTTTTATGGAGGCGTGGATGTTCGTAGCCGTTCGAAATCGGATTTAAGCAGTAGTACCCGGTCTCCTTAGCCCTCGTGTTGCTAAAAAGTAAACCGTAGCTTTCCAAACCAAACCAAACTTTATTCGGATGACGGAGGAACTGGAGCTGCGTTATTCATTTTATTTTCGTCGTCGGCATCTGTGTCAATGATATATATTTTTTAGCTTTAACAAACTCCAAAATGGCTTTATATGCCATAATTAAGTCTCTCCACACATTATCATCATTTAATTCAACGAATTCTTCCGGTGATATAGCACAACAGACAAATAATACAAAAACTTGCGCCTGCGCAGTTCGTTTTCCGTATTTTGTTGATTCTCGGAAGGGAAATATTTTCGTGATAAGCGATTTTCGTTTCATGTTAAGAGAAAAAAACGCATGAAAAATACATAGTGGTTTATCGAGACCGTTGTATTCTTTCGCGTTAATCGATATTTCGTCTTAAGCGTTTTCGCTTTAAACGTATTTCCCTGTATGTTATGATGGCCCTTAATTTTTAATATCAGTTTGCATCCGTCTACTTTTTCCCTTTTATTCAAAAAATAATTAGAGACTCTTATTAGTCTAAATCAGTAGAACGAAGACGCCGAATAATGGCCAAATGGTTAAAGCGCTAATCTTCGGTGCCAGTGTTCGTCGGTTCGAGGCCCACTGTGGCATGGGTGTTCGTAGCAGTCCGGAATCGGCTTTCAGCAGTAGGTCCCGGTTTCTTTAACCCTCTTGTTGCTAAAACGTAGACCGTGACGCTCCAAACCAAACTCCATTCGGATAACGAAAGAACAGGAGCTGCATTATTAATTTTATTTTCGTTTTTCGGAATCTGCATCAATGATATTTTTGAGCTTTAAAAAATTACAAATTGGCTTTATCTGCTATAATTAAGGCTCTACACACATTATCATCATCTAATGCAACGAATTCTTCCGGTGATATAGCAGAACAGTCCAATAATACAGAAACTTTCAGTATTTTTTTGATTGTTTTCCGTATTTTGTTGATTCTCAGAAAGGAAATCTTTTCGTGATTAGCGAATTTCGTTTGATGTTAAGAGAAAAAAAAATAAACATGAAAACACATTGTGGTTTGTCGAGTCCGTTGTAATATTTCGTGTTAATCGATATTTCGTTTTAAGCGTTTTCGTGTTAAACGTATTTCACTGTATGTTAGGGTGGCTCTTACTTTTTAATATCAGTTTGATACCCTCTACTTTTTTCCTTCCAGTCAAAAAGTAATTAGAGACTCTATTAGTCTAAATCAGAGGGCAGGAAAAACCGAACGATGGCCAAATGATTAAAGTGCTAGTCTTCGGTACCGAAGTTCCTGGGTTCGAGTCCCATTTCGGCATGGATGTTCGTAGCAGTCTGGAATCGACTTTCAGCAGTAGGTCCCGGTCTCTTTATCCCTCGTGTTGCTGAAAAGTATGCCGTGGTGCGCCAGACCGAACCAAACCAACTTCTACTTGAAGGAACAGGAGCAGCGTTACTCCTTTTGTTTTCTTCGTCGTATCTGTGTCAATAATATTTATTGAACTTTAACAAACTCCTAAATGGTTTTATCTACCATAATTAAGGCTGTACACATATTATCATAATCTAATGCAACGAATTCTTCCGATGATGTAGCAGAACAGTCCAATAATTCAGTAAAACTTGCGCTTGCGCAGCTGGTGTTTTCCGGCTTTTGTTGATTCTCAGAAAGGAAATGTTTTAGTGATAAGCGACTTTTGTTTCATGTTAAGAGAAAAAAATAAGCATGAAAAATACATAGTAGTTTGTCGATACCGTTGTGTTATTTCGCCTTAATCAATATTTCGTCTTAAGCGATTTCGCGTTAAACATATTTCACTGTATGTTAGGGTGGCCCTTAATTTTTAACATCTGTTTGAATCCCTCTACTTTTTTCCCTAAAGTCAAAAAATAATTAGAGACTATATGAGTCTAAATCAGAGGTTGGAAAACGCCAAACGACGACCAAATGGTTAAAGCGCTAATCTTTGGAGCCGGAGTTCGTGGGATCGAGTCCCACTGTGACATGGATTTCGTAGCAGTCCGGAATCGACTTTAATCAATCAATCAATTAATCAAACGTCAAACTGGACCCATATGCCGTGAGGCCCTCCAAGCATATCCCGGCGGAGGTGAGCAGATCGCAAGTATTGGGCCACCCCACTGCGAAGTCGACCCTTCAAAGAACTCGGAGAGCGCCCGTTGCGTAGCAGGCGCTATCACGGGGTGAACGCAGAAGAGTAGCGCTATGGAGGGAAGTGAATGTGGAAGACTACTGGATGCTTAGCTGGTCTCTTGAAGCCGAACTTAGTGAAGGCGGTTCGAACCACGCGGGCCGAGATGAGGAGCCGAAAATAGGAGAGGAATTTGGATTTAGCTCGTTGTACCTATAGACGGAAACCCGAAGAGCCAAACGAGAACAGGAAATTTAGAGAGGCAACAGTTGCAACCCTGGGACTCGGCACCATTGTCGTGTAATCCTCCTTTATATTTGAGTATCAATCTGTGATCAAATGCATAGTGGTGATTTATTTTTTAATTGCGTTGTTTTAAGAATTTTTGTACTAAATTTAACCACAGGTTCTGAGAAACTACAGACATAAATATAAAAAATGAACTAACAGCTAAATTGACAGCAACCGAGACAATAAGCTTGTATCGGTGTTTAATATTAAGCATATTAAAAAATAAATTTATTAACATATATATACATCTATGTACAAATAATGCTAATGCTAATTTAATGATGCTAATTTTCATAAGTAAGCTTTTTCAAACTCTTCTAATTTCGTTCTGACAAATTTTATATATTTAAGACATTTTGTAAATAGATAGAAGACCTAATCTCGATTTCAAAAATGTATGCAAAATGGGGGTACCTTTGGGGGTCTAAAAATGTTGGGCCCGGAACACTTCTGGTTGAAGGGTATCTATGGCTGACCAACGGATGATATAGATTCCCTCTCCTGATCAGCCATAGATACCCTTCAACCAGAAGTGTTCCGGGCCCAACATTTTAGACCCACAAAGGTACCCCCATTTTGCATACATTTTTGAAATCGAGATTAGGTCCTCTATCTATTTACAAAATTTCTTAAATATATAAAATTTGTCAGAACGAAATTAGAAGAGTTTGAAAAAGCTTACTTATGAAAATTAGCATCATTAATTATCATTAGCATTATTTGTACATAGATGTATATATATGTTAATAAATTTATTTTTTAATATTAAGCTTACCTCGGTTGCTGTCAATTTAGCTGTTAGTTTATTTTTATATTTATGTCTATAGTTTCTCAGAACCTGTGGTTAAATTTAGTACAAAAATACTTAACACAACGCAATTAAAAATGAATCACCACTATACATTTGATCACAGGTTGATACTCAAATATAAAGGAGGACTACACGACAACCATCACTCAGGGATCATTGTGACAGAACTTTGCCCCCCCCCCCTGCATAAAGCGACTTTAAGCAGTAAGTCCCGGTCTCATTAACCCTCGTGTTAAATAATTTTAAATTATGAATTTTTATTGAAACTCTTTAATTAAACTTGCGAAATTGTGACTCAAATTTTACGCAAACTCAAATTTTATTCAAGTTATTAATAAAATTAGAACAATGAAGTAAATTAATACATACCTGAGTAGGTATCAAACAAAAAACATTTAATAATGAGGATTACGTTGCCATCTAGGGAACAAAAATTATTTTCTAATTTCAACCTCCCCCTCCCCCCTAACGATGGTTCGTTGGAGACTACGGTCTTCTAAACACAAATAGGCATGCTAAGGCATATATTAATTTGAAAATTGTTGTGAATTGTGTGGATTCATTAGAAGAATCGACAGGTATCAAGAATTTTTTGATCAACCTGAGCCTTCATTCAAACATTACTGAATAATCTCTTAGGCAAAACACAGATGTGCAGAAAGTTTTAAGTGCAAAATATGCAGAGATGCCAACAATTAGGCACGGCTGTCAGGAGCAACAGCTCGGATTTAAAATTTAACAAGCTAACCACAAAGCACATGCGTATGCAATTTACATATATAATAAACAAAACAAAATAACCCAAACAAATCAAACATAATTACATATTTTATTGGTTTCTAATTTAAAATTGGGCAAATTAAATTAAACATAGTAGAAAATTATAAAGATTAAGCTAAAATTTATGCATCTAATAAAGTAAAAGTAGCTTTTTTAGTTCTTTTTCAGAAAATTTTGTTTTGCACCAGATTGACCCTAATTAAAATATTTACATTTTTCTATCATTAGGGATTCTAAAATTTGTCTACTCAAATTTTACCTAAATTCAGTTTAGTTTTTCCACACAGTACTCTTTTACATGCAGCATTACTGTATGGAAAGAATATATTCAACATTAGTTTTCGCAAGAATTTGTATTTGATTGATGAATTGTGATCTTTTAGTTATTCAAAATTTTAGTTATTTTCCGGAGAAATCTGAAGTGTTTCCGGAGTTATCAAATTCTCTAATTATAAACAAGTATATTATTTATAAACAAGTCTGAAATTCAATCCTTTACCCGGTTGTCATTCATTAAAATCCGCTTGAAATTTAAGATCTATGCGTTTTTTAATGACATTGCATTTAAACTGTCATTAAGGAGGTAGTGGAAGTTTGAAAATGTTTTTCTGATAGTGAACACGAAGCTATAATATTTTGTGCACATTAATAAAAATAAATGTAAAATTATATAAACAGAACAAAGCGATATAAATCACTATATTTTAAAGTTAAAAAAATCTTAAAATTTTGAATGGTTCTTTCGATTTAAACAGTTCGAGTTTTACATATAATTTAATAAACACAATTATACATATTCAAATAATTTATTTGAACAAAATTTTTACATAATATTGTTATATTTTATTCAAAAGCTTTCCTTTTAAGTTAAATAAAATTTCTGAGACACTGTTAAAATATAGAGTAAATATTCTATGAAGACCTTTATTTTATTTCAAAAGCATCAAAAGAATTCCGAAATCGATTTAACATTTTAAAGACTTTTATAAATAACTTCAAAATTCAATCCCTTACATGGTAGTTCGTCATTAAATCTGCTTTTAATCTTAGACCCAGCAATAAGTATTTTTTAATGGCATTTCATTTATACAGTCATTAACCCCTTCCGGTATGATTTAATAAGGAAAAACTGTGCATGAAATAACCATTTAATTTTTATTTAAAAAACTTGTTTCATTTTACAATTCTTACATATTCTTAATTAAAATCCACTTTTTACATAGTGTTAAATAATATCAGAAACAGTAAAATTAAGAAAATATCAAAGCAAAACATTAATAAGGTATACAGATAATAGTCTTCAAGCTAGTGGTACTTTTCAAAACAAAGTGCAAAGGAATTCTTAATTGTTTACACCGCCAAGTAGTCTCACTTTTAATTTTATTCTTGTAACACACACGGCATTTCTTAGTAGGTTTTCTTTTATTCTGACTCATTAATTTGGCAATGATTTGTACCAAGAAATTCTAAGTAAACAATATGCAATAGTGACTTGTGATTTTCACAAGTGATAAAAGTGTTGCCAAATTCAGTACACTAGAAATTTTAAACTAAATTAATTATCATATTTAACAGTAACTTTAATCGCATGACGAGTGTAGCTCGTCATTGTGCGGTATGGAATGAAAAACTAATGACGAGCTAGACTCGTCATTTTACCGGAAGGGGTTAAGAGTGCAGCAGAAGTTAGAGAGTATTTTTCTCATTAGTAAACATAAAGCTATAAAACATTGTACACATATATGATGATATATATCAAAATTAATCATATTAACAACATTTTTAATGATAATGTTTTTAAAATTAAAAAATTATTTTTTCATAAATTTAGTTTTTTATTTAATTTTTCATATATATCTATAAATACCAAACACATTTCTATTACTTAAAATAAATAAGTTCATCATTTTAAGCTTTAGTTTCTATGAGGAATTTTCACATTTTCTAATTTTAATTTTAAACAATAGAAGACAAAAAAGTAACAGGACAGTTCCTATTTTTCTTTCATTTTGGGGCCTAATAACTTGTTTATAATCCGGAGTAGTTGGCATGTCTGAATATGTTCGGGAGAAGAAAATGATTTTACCTACAAAATTAATGATTGCACTTGATCGGTGACAGATTAGTCGTTGTTGGTCGTTGGTTGAAGCTTTATGGTCTACCTTTTTACTATAGGAGGTCTGATGAGATTGGGATTTACTAATTGCACCTCGGGGACCATCGACGATGAAAGAAAGGTTTCAGATGTGTGGATGTCCCTGAGTGAAAAAATAATCAACAAAACCCTTTAAAAAATAAAATAAATAAACAAAAAGGAAATAAAATAAAAATAAAAAGAGGAGAGAGAAAAAAAGACACTTATGCGAGAGGCCCACGCTTGCACAGACGCCACACAGAAACAGCCAAAGACTAAGCATGAACGGTCAAAACAGATATTCGAATTACAATCTAAAGCCAAAGCAAACGAAGGTGCACATTAGGCAGAACACGAAGGGGGGGGGGACCTCTACAAGAGTTCGTCTCTAACTAAATACACTCCGCATTTTTAAAGTTGGGTTTGGTCAAAACAGGCTTGCATTACAAGTTACATGATATGACGGGGAAACGCTCTACAAACCTAGATAAGAAGAAAAAAGTACTCTTGGTCTGAGAGATGAATATGTTACTGTGAAAGACCGAAATCTGGAGAATGTCGACTTTCACCGGTGAATGTCAACATTCACGTAGTCGTTTGGTGTATGTCCGAAATATTTGCTAAATACCCTTATTTCTGACTTACACTGGTAAATGTCGACATTCACCATGCACTAATGATGAATGTCGAACATGTCGGATATTTATATTTTCTTCTTCATAATACAGTCAAATTTATAGTAATAGCACATGTAACTGTTGAACATAAAACAAACCGAACACTCTTAGAACAGAAAATAATACCAATAATTAACTTAATTATGTGATTGACGTTATATTATCTTATTTGTTGCAACAATTTATACTACTATAGCAATTTGAATTGCACAAGAGTCCCTTACATTTATTAATGGCATTTAGTAACTAAACATTTCTTTTTGCAATGACAGCGTTTATAGCCATGCCCTCCACGTCCCAAAATTAGCTTCAGCGGCTTCTCTCAGTGCGATATTTCTTGAGAAGAAATCTCATCTATGGAGAGTAACTTTTCTTTACAAAAATATAAACTGGTTATTGGTATAAAGCTGCTTGAGCGAACCATTTTTGTTTACTTATTTATAAAAGTCGGAGTCTTCTATTCCAACAACAACCGCCAATACATTTCGAGCATCTGTATGACCACGGTCGACATCAGGGACTTGTATTCACACAGTGTCATCCATTTGAGCAGGACGAAATTTTCTTTTTGATGTCTGTAACATTTTAGTTGCATGCATTAGATTATCTTTTGCGGCCGCTTTTTTAATAGAAATAAACTTCTGCTGTTTAGTCATGGCTTGATAGAAGGTGTAATAGGTTGAAGCTCTTCTGTATTTTCCTTTGGAATGGATGTAGAAACTTTGGAGTATTCCTTCATGGTAATTGCTATTTTAACATATATATGTTTTAATAATAAAGTATGATTTAAAAACGAAAAAAAAATTATTTTTCAACATTCACCATCAATGCATACGGATTGTCGACATACACCGGTGATAGTCCGAATATGTAAGAATATAATCAAACATTCTGTCTTTCACCGAGGTATTTGGTGTATGTCGACATTCACCGGTGAATGTCGACATTCTCCAATTTCGGGCATTCACAGTAACAAATACATAAAAAACTTACAATGATACAATGGGAAAAGTGCAGGAAATCATAAGAACCAATTTTAGCATAAGAATTGCACGTTGAAATACTGGGAGATTTACATTGGTATGATGGTAGAATTTGGATAATTGATCATTATTCAGGATTTACAGACATGTGGGCATACAATCGTTAATTGCAGATTTTTGTACACATACTAGCATGAACAAAAAAATTTTTTTAACAACAGAAGAACTTGAAATAAAAGTCCCATAAAACATTGGAATGTAACATAAAAATACTGGAGAAAATAGATTGATAAATATCTCCAAATGTTACGATATCTACGTTAGAACAAAGGTAGCATTTAGATGTTTGTTTCTTATACCGGGTTTTACACATGCGTACAATCAGTCATTGGTTACGGTTTGTTGTCAGTATGAATAGAATTAATAACGTTGAGATCATATATAGTAAGTAAGATAAAGAAAAATAAATAAATAAATAAAATAACGAGAGTAAAAGATAAAAATACTGGAGAGAGAATATTGGAAAATCACCCTAACGAATGAAAAGGATTTCAATAGGACATAGTTCAAAACTCATTTAGGACATGGGGTTACAAAATTTGAAAATAGGAAAAAAAAATTGATATGCTACAATATTAAAAGTACACTCAAGAGCCAAAACTTTATAAACACCCCTACATTTTGCAATGAACTCGCCTGGATGACTTGGAAGGCACGTGATCAGGTGGAAGTGGTATTTAACAGCTGCTGGAGAGACTAGAGAATCATTCTTACATCTGTGCATGACGGGAAAGGCTGCGGATCTAAGCGATTTTGATATAGGGCAGATTGTAATGTCTCGAAGGCTCGGAACAAGTATTTCCGAAACTGCATGCCTCGTGGGTTGTTCGCGATCTATAGTTGTTAGTACTTATGCAAAGTGGATTAATGACGATGAAACCAGCAGTAGACGACATGGTGTTGGAAGTCCACACGCTATCAAAGGAAAAGGTCTTCGGAGACTGTCTCGTATGGTGAAGCAAAACCGCAGCCAGACAATGGCTCTGCTGACAACCCAATACAATGCAAGGCCAAGTAGAATAGTATCGGAGCACACTGTTCAGCGGACACTGTTGGATATGGGACTACGCAGCAAACGTCCCACTCGTGTGCATTGGCTGACCAAGCGTCATCGCCAACTGCGCCTACGCTGGACCCGGAAACATCGCGACTGGTCCATGGATCAGTGGAGGAGAGTTGCGTGGTCAGATGAATCACGTTTTGTCATTCATCCCGCCGATGGCCATGTCAGGATACGCCGTCTTCCAGGTGAACAGTTGCTCCCACATTGTACAGTAGGTCATACACAGCCGGTGGTGGCGGTATTCTGCTTTGGGGAACGTTCTCTTGGGCGTCTCTGGGACCTGTGGTTGTGGTAGAGCAGACTATAAATGCTACAGGGTATATGATCATCATTGCGGGCCAGTTGCACTCTTACATGTCCTCTGTCATGGTGGAATGTCCCAACAGGACAACGCCCTGTGTCACAAGGCTAAAATTGTGTTGGAGTTGTTCCAGAAACATGATGCTGAATTCCAGTTAATGTCCTAGCCGCCTAATCACCGAATCTCAATCCGATAGAACACATTTGGGATGTCATGGGACGGCAGCTCAGAGTTCAAAGACCACCAATTCGCAATATCTCGGATTTGCTTAACCTTTGCTTAAACATCTGGTACGATCTGTTTCCGGCAGAATATCAGGGCTCATCATTGACATAAGGAAACTGGAGGTTTTTGGGCCTTCTCCATTAGTCAGCATTCTTTCTATACAGATTTCTTGGTGTGAAGTTGTTACTTTTCAGTGGTACAGAAATAAAAAAAAAAATCTTCATTTCTCCTGTGTGATACAATGCTTGAAAAGTCATCATATTATTTAGGAAATAAACTTACTAAGGTTAAACCAAACAGAAAGAAAGGACATTGCTCATTGCTGGTATCACGAAGTTCTATTTTTGAGTTATTTTGAGCATATGCATCTGGTACATGATTAAGGGTAATATGCAGCTTCACTTGACGAAGGAAACTCAAGGGTGTAAGACTGATTAATTTCAAGAAGAGGTGCGCCTTTCATTTGATGAGTACCGATAGGGCGAAAGGATGATTTTACTCAATTTTGCAATTTACTCTTTTAAGATGTTTTTATTTAGAAAGCAAAAAAGAAAAGAGCCAGATTTGGGAAAAATATTGTGCATTATTCAAGTTGTGATAAAAGGAAAGCAATTAGATGATGCGGGTTCAAAAAACGCCAAGAAAATGTCTCATTATTAAATGTTTCATATCTATAATGAAGGACTTCCTATGTAAGAACTTTAATTGTAAAGACTCATTATTCAAACATGTAAGACAAAAATATTAAAAAAATCATTTTCGCAAAATTTGAAAGAACACCTGCCTCAACTTTCTTCCCGTCCGGATTTGTTGGAGCCGAGGTTGTTAAACTTCAGTGGTATAAAAATCAAAATTTTCATTATTTCTTCTGTGTAATAGAAAGTCAACGTACTACTGAGGAAATGAACTCCCTAAGGTTAAACTAAACAAAAAGAAAGACATTGCTCATTGCTTGGTATCACGAAGTTTATTTTTGAGTTATTTTGAGCATATGATCTGGTACATGATTAAGGGTAATATGCAGCTTCACAGAAGGAACCACGAGGTATCTACGAGACTAAATTTCAAGAATGGGACAGTCTTTCGTTTGATGAGTACCTCTAGGGCTAAAGAACGATTTTGATAAATTTCGGAATTTACTCTTTTAAGGTGTTTTTATTTAGGCAGTTAAAAAAAAATCAGATATGAAAAAGTATTGCATGTTATTTAATATCCTGATAAAAGGATAAAAATTAGAGGATGTGGGTTAAAAAAAACTTCAAGAAAGCTTTTCATCATTATAATGAAGGACTTCCTATGTATTTAAAAAGTTTAATTGCAAAGAGTTATTATCCAAACATGTTAAAAAAGCATTTTCGCAAAATTTGAAAGAACACCTGCCTCAACTTTCTTCCCATACGGATTTCTTGGAGCCATGTTGTTAAACTTGAGTGGTATAAGAATCAAAATTTTCATTATTTCTCCTCTATAATAAAAAGTCAACGTACCGCACTAAGGTTAAACCAAAGAAATATAAAGGGCATTGCTCATCGCTTGTGATACGAAGTTCGATATTTGAGTTATTTTGAACAAGCGTAAATTGAAAAAAAAATTATTTCCCCTTTTTTGAAGTGAAAACCTACATGTGAGGAATTTTTTGTGGGTTTTTCGGAGAATGCCTTTTTATTATTTTTAGTAATTTAAAATATTTACTTATTTTAAAATTGAATTTACTGTTAATGCAATAACAGCAAATTCCATTTAAAAGAAAGTAATTTAAATACTTCTATTTAAATTGAATTTGCTGTTATTGCATTATTAAAGATAGTGGTGTGTTGAAAAATATTGCTACTCTGCGACGTGTTTGGTTATTTACAATATCCTGTTCCCTTGCTAAAGACATTTTAACTGAGACTGAGATTTAAAGATGTTAATACCTGCTGGCTGGAAACCGCCTCCTCCTATATTAACGGACAGTTAACCCTCCGAGTGGAACACACGGAGGAAAAAAGTCTCCAAAAATACGCTAAAGTTTTATTGTGTCAGTGATCAAAGTGTTCTATGATTTTTTTACTTCACCCTTTGTCGACTAGATTGGAATACGGGAAACCCACCCTCGTTATTGCCCCTTTACTTCCGGTTAGAAATAGATATATAAATAGACATTATAGATTGTTAATTTTTCAACTCCTCTTTTAACTCTCTGTTTTAATCATTGACTTGTTGGTGTTAACCACATTGAAATTGGCGTGCTTGCATTGCTGCGTTGCTTGCAGCGTGGCGTTTGAAATCTAATCGTAACTCAACAAATTGATACATAAACAAAAACAACATTTTGAGGAAAAATTTTACAAAAATTGAATATTTAAAATCTAATTGAATTAACAAAGAAAACACAAAGGAAACACATAACATTCATACTAAATAGACTGAAACATTCACTGAATCACAAATTAAATAAACTGAGTGTGATTTTCATCACAAATTTGTGATTTAGTGTAAATTGTAAAATTAATTTAAAAACTCTTTGACTTAAACTGTATTTTGAGTGGAGGTTGAAGAGGAGTTGTAAAATTGAATTTTTTTTTTCAAATCTCTTATTAATACACATAAAGCTCGTCAAGTCTCGAAGATCATTCCATAAGAAATAATGGATTCTAAAAGTAGGAATAAAAATATTTTTTAAGAGAATTATTTATATTCTTTTACTAAAGTCATCCAAGATATTGGAGTGGTGCAATTAGAGATACATCTGTTACCGCAAACGAAATACTTCGAAATAGATTGACAAAGCCATGAGAAGCTATCAGCGTTTTGTGCCTCAGGGAGTAGGGGTACATCCCTCAAGAAATGTCAGTCAAAGAGGGGTGCAGTTCCTAAACAATCGACCTGACCCTCCTACCTCAAACCTCCACGGGGGAAAGCACTAGCAGACATGTACACTACATCCATTTTCGGAATGTTTTTGGAGGTCGAAAATTGTGCGTGACAACTGGCGGAATTGTACGTGCGAACCACTTAGAAGGTTAAGGGGCTTCTTAGCCATAAGGCCTTCTCCCCGGTCTAAAGGTAGAAAGTAATCGAGGTAACATCTGTGAAATAAGAATTAAATTTTGAATTTAGGGAAGGAGTAATTTAGGTGCCGGTCATTAAAAGGTAGGAAAGGCAGAAATCGGAAAGGCTGGTGTAAAATCTTGAGACCTGCAATGACTTAAAAATACTTATTAGTACCCTGAAAAGAAAATAATAATTAGTAGACACGGTGCGATACACTAGATGGAGTTTTACGAGATAATAAACATCTATACACGGTTAGGTACACTTTCTGCTCCATAATAATGAAAATACACTTTTTTTTAATATCACATCACTACACAAGGACGTTACAACATATATGAAAAGGGTGAGGGTCTGAAGTAATAAGCTGTAAGAGAAGTAATTTAAAGTAAGGTTACTATTGTCAGGAGAGCAAAGCTGGCTGGAAAGAAAACTCATTTTACTATTTATATAAGTAGTTGTAAAATCCTTTGGTCTGTTAGCATTATTTCCTACGTTTATTGTTTAAGAACGAACAAAAAACCAATTTGGACAGCAGCTCAGCAGGTGAAAATTGTCCCCGGTCCCAGTAAGGAAAAAGAAATTTTCAGGGCCCTAACAAGGTCCTTTGGCACCCTTGGCAAAAAACTGGCCAGTGCCCTTACTTAACTGGCCCTAACTGGCCAGTGCCAGTCGTGGAGGGTAAGAAAATATATAAACATGTTTTCTTTTTTCTACATCATGTATTCAGATTGAACTCACAAAATATTTTGTTAATTCTTACAATGTTTCTAGTATATTAATTTTTAATTTTTCTTCTATTTTTAACCGATTAATACTTTAAATATTTTTCACCACTCTGGGGGTATTATTTTGCTGATAAACGAAATAATTTATTTGAGGGAAATATGTTTTATTTGAACTTTAAATTTTCATAAAATATTGACGAATTTCTAAATTTAAATTCCGTTTTAATAACTTTAAATAATTCAAAATTTTAATCGAATACTCGGATTTATATTAAGGCATTTTAGGAGTTTTTGATAAACATCTTATAAAAATAAATAACAAGTTTAATCTCTAGTAGCATTTTAAAAAATGAGAAAATTCATAAAAAAATAATGTCTAAACTCTTTGAATTTTATAAATAAAATCGGATTTTATAATAAGAAAATTATTTTTCAATTTCTTCTTATTTCTATTCGGATCGAATCGTTCTCTTTCAGATCTCATTTTTATCACAGTGCGGCACCCCTATGACTGATGTGCCTGTGGCAAATGCCACCTTTGCCACACACTAGTTACGGGCCTCGGAATTTTCTTCAGGTAAATTTTATGCAAATGCTAAACCATACCGTTATGACCAGTTTAAGCATTTTAGATACAATTTCATGACAAAAATTTTTAAAAGAACGAAAAACAACTTTTAACTATATAACTACTGAACAAAAGTACAAAAATAAGGAGAGCTGAAAAATATTTGTAAGAAAAAAAAATGGTACATGGATATTATTGTTGAAATGTACTTAAAGTTATATATGTAATAAATCAAAATTGTTTAACTTTAACATTTCCTTAAAAACCTCCTCTCTCCAATTCTAATTCCTTAAAATCTCTTTCCCAGCCTCTAAATGTCTTAGTCAAAGGAGCATCCGCGACTTAAAATTCTTTCGATACAATTCCCAAAGCTTTCTATCCTATAGAAAAATATAAAAATATAAATATATAAATATATATATCTATTCAACACGTTTTCCAGCTGTCGCCTGCAAATAGCTACAGGTTTTTCTGATCTTAACACTTAAATTCTCTGAGTAAGTTTCTAGTCCCTTGGGAAAATTCTTTCTGTCTTCTCTCTTGGGTTCACCTCTCTTCGAGCAGAGTGATTTTTGTGTCTTTCCTTTGTCTGTGGTTAACTAGTAATGATGTCTGTGTTAGCAGCTCTAAAATAAAGTTTTAATTAAACTTGAGCCGGTCTCTGTTAATGGTTCGACTGCATCGTTATTACTGTTAGCTGATTAGCTTTCTCCTTGTCCAGCAGTTTTATAATTATTGGATTACGATATGGTCTCTATTAACTTGTAATGGGTAAAATTATTATCTATGAAGAGGTTTCTTCCATGATTCAAATTTCGAAACCTCACATTCGATGTCTTACATATACTATAGTACATCCGAGAGATTAGTAAACTTATCAAAGTGTTAGGAGAAATGTCTTAGGGATTGCTTATCCTGAAGTTATTTCCTGTCCAGAGCTGCATTAGAAGACCATTTTTACAGCAGCAAAATGTATTATAACAGTAGTTGTTCCAGAGTCTGTGAAAAATGATGGACTAATCTATCTGTACGAGGAAAATAATTTTTTTAAACTGAAGGTAACACTGGAAATTTTAAACTAATTTCTGTAGTTTTTAATCGATCTTCTTTAAAATTTAATATAATGTTGCTCATCAACTTGATAGTCTACACCTGTTGGAACAAAAACTCTTTAACAATAAATATCTCTAATAGAGAAACAAAGTTCCAACATTAAGGAAATAATCTAGGAATGTCTACTCGACATTACATGCAGGTTCAGTTCTAAAAAATCTACCATAACACGAAACATCTCATATAAGAATCTCATTTCGCTCATATCAAACGGATGAGTACCAGAAAAATAAACAGTGTAGGCGTGCTTACCTGGGTAGTAATGCTGGAATAGGAGATCCACTGTAAAGTGACAACCGTGGGACCCTTAATCTACACCTATAAACTTATATATAACTCAAAACTAGGACTTTTATATTTTATTCCACACACAGCACGACATATTTACAGGGGACTTAGCACTTTTCCCCGTTAGACAAAGAACACACATATACCACACAAAAAACGGAACTCACAACAACTTACATAACTAAGACAACAACTTATATAACTAATTTTGATTTTTACTAACTAAAAATCAAAAAACAACATTCCTTAGAACATAGTCTGTTCCTATTTTTCTTGGAACACATGGCGCCATCTCTTGGCACTATAGACAACTAACGTCAATTACGAACAACACCAATGTCAGTAGACCCCGTCGCAATATGTGAATGGTTCATGGCTAAGGGTAATATTCAACTTCCCATCAGCGTGGAACCACGAGGGCTGAAGACTGACCAAATTTCAAGAAGGAGTGTGCCTTTTGTTTGACGAGTAGGTTAAGGTGAAAGAACGATTTTGTTCAAGTGGGTCTTCGTAATTTAGAAGCAGGGACCAAGCAGAAGACCCCCAGGCTCGACTTGCCACCTCTAGAGGTATCGTTTGAGAACTTGGAGGATATGGCTACTACAAATATTTTTGAATGCCCAATATACCAATTATGAACACGGCGGATCTATAGCTTCCTCGAGCCTCGATCGTGGAACCCTTCTATTATGAGATAGCTGCTTTTGCATGTTGTTAGAAATCTCTCTGTATAAAATCCTTTATATTTAAAATGTATGTATGTATGTATGTATGTGGTATTATGTATGTATATTCATTATGCATTCCGAATTGGCTGCACCGATCTTGACTCAGATTTAAATGGTGATTTAAGTATACATTAGGAAGGCTTAAGCAAAATATATTATAATAGCAGTTATTCCAGAGTAGGTGAAAAATGATGGACTAATCTATCTGTACGAGAAAAATAATTTTTTTTAAACTGAAAGTAAGACTGGAAATTTTAAACTCATTTTTGTAGTTTTTAATGCATCTTTTTTAAAATTTAATATACTGTTACTCATCACCCTGATAGCCTACACCAATGTCAATAAACCCCGTCGCAATATGTGACTGCTTCATGACTAAGGGTAATATGCAACTTCACATTAGCGTGGAATCACGAGGGCTGAAGACTGATCAAATTTCAAGAAGGTTACTTTTCGTTTGACGAGTACGCTAAGGTGAAAGAACGATTTTGTTCAAGTGGGTCATCGTAATTTAGAAGCAGGGACCAAGCAGACGATCCCCAGGCTCGACATGACACCTTTAGAGGTATCGTTTCAGAACTTCGAAGATATGACTACCATAAATATTTTTACGTGCCCCATATACCAATTATGAACACGGCTGATCTATAGCTTATGTCAAGTCAATTGAATATTCCTAGTCTGAATCAATACCATTACTAGTTACTCCATAACTAGAGGGCTTGGCCCAGGAAGTTCTGTTGTAAAATCTTTCTGTGAGATCGTATGAGATCTATAGCTTCCTCGAGCCTCGATCGTACAATCCTTCTATTGTCAGATCGCTGCTTTTGCATGTTGTTAGATATCTCTCTCTATATCCTTTATATTTAATATGTAAGTGTATAGTATTATGTGTGTATGTATATTCTCTATGCATTCCGAATTGGCTAAACCGATCATGACTCAGATTTAATTGGTGATTTAATTATACTTTGGAAGATCTGTTGTAAAATCTTCCTGTGAGATCCTATGAGAACAATAGCATCTTCGAGCCTCGATCGTGCAACCCTTCTATTGTCAGATCGCTGTTTTTGCATGTTGTTAGAAATCTCTCTATATAAAATCCTTTATATTTAATATGTAAGTGTATAGAATTATGTGTGTATGCATGCATTCCGAATTGGCTAAACCGATCATGACTCAGATTTAATTGGTGATTTAAGTATACATTGGGAAGACATAAGCCAAGACAAATTGTTCGGAAGTCAAGGGCATGAAGGAGACATAACTCTTTTTCTCTCCATACAGTTTGCTGACCATATATGGTACGAAATTTTCTTAAAATGGTGTGTTAAAATAATTAAAATCATACATCTAGCTTAATTCATGTGATAGTATATAAAGTGTGTTTTAAAATAATATAAGTTTTGATGTTTTCATACCAGAAACAGTTTGGTTATTTAATATTTTCTATTATTATTTTTTATATTTTAAAGATTTATTTCTTCATTTTTTCGCCATTCTATGCGTTCCATTTCCATGAGTAACAAAAGCATCGATTCAAAACTAAAAATATTTTTAATATTTTGACTGTCACATGATAAATATTTAAATTTTTGCATAATTAAAGTGTTTTTTTTAATAATCTAGCCAAAAATGTAGTTACTTATGCTAGTAAAGTGCAAAGATTAATTACCAAATATCACCAAATAGAGTCCACTGATAGCTATAGTTTATATTTCTTAAGTTTATGATGACATTAAATTAAATGAAAAAGGGTTATAATTTTTATGAAAATGAGTTGTTTGTTAAATTGTTTATATTGCTGGTAAGTAATAAAATCTAAAAAGTAACTTAAACTTTTAAGTGAATATAACCTGTTTTGGGAACCTTGATTACCCCAGTCCAAAGCCTGGTAGCGCAGCGACTAGCTATTATATAAAAACTAGCACATAGCCCGTCATATGACGGGATTAATAAAATTTTTAATTTTCCAGAATTGTAAAGTACTCTATGAGGCTGGTAAAAAAAGGTTTGTTTTTTGGCTGTTTTGGCTTGGTTTATTATCTGGTACAAATTAATACTAATTTGTACCAGATAATTTGTTTAATCTTCATACTCCTCTAATACCTCACGATACTGTGAATGCAGTTTAGAATCCCGTTGAATTCATTTGATCAAACCATGTGGTTATGTATAAAACCAAACGCACAAACGAACAAACTTCTTAATTTTCAAAGATATTTAACTGAAAGGCTAGATCTTTATTAGTCCGTGAAATAGACTCCTAGACTTTAAATCAATAATTTGTTTATCTTCATACTCCTCTAATATCTCACGATACTGTGAATGCAGTTTAGAATCCCGTTGAATTCATTTGATCAAACCATGTGGTTATGTATAAAACCAAACACACAAACGAACAAACTTCTTAATTTTCAAAGATATTTAACTGAAATGCTAGATCTTTATTAGTCCATGAAATAGACTCCTAGACTTTTATGAAAAGAATTTGCTGTTAATACCCGTAATACAATTTTCATTGTAACAAAAAATAATCGATGATTAAATTTGAAATTATCACATATGTACCTAATCTATCATTTATGCCAAATATGAAAGAAAATTATTTATGTAATATCTACTTTCAGTGATAAAACGTATAAAAATAATGCAGACGATATTTAAATAATTTAATGATTAAATGTTATGGTGAAAGGAAAACGTCATAATGCTAGAAAAAAATGTTATTTTTACCTATTTATTATGTGATAAATTGATAAATTTAATTGCCTGCTCTTAACCGGGAAAATTAGGGCTTGAAATAAGGCCATTAAAAGCTCGAAAAAGAGGGGAGGGGGATTTCGAACGTTTTAAAGACTTGCTTTGAATTTTGCTAACCCTGACTCATCAAGAATTCAATATGGATGCCATAGAGGCATCCATATTATTATATAGGGGATGAATTTTCTGGTGCGCTGTAAAAAACCACATATCTAAATCTATCGGTACCAAATTTGATGCACGATTGTGTCATGTCTTACAGATAGTGGTGGAATGGTACAACATGCCACGGCGCTCCATGGACAATGCATGTACATATTTATTACTAGAATTATCCGTTAGTATTAAATTATCACATTCCTCGACAATCTCCAGCATACCAGATTTACTTAATATTTTTATTACTACGTTTATGTATAGTAGTTGTCCTAAAACTTTAGAAACCATTATTATCCAGACCGAAGAGTAGATGTTAAGCAGCAAGTTTATCTGTAAAAAAATCTAATATAAACACTACATGCCTTTTTTTATACGCCCATTAAAATTTATACATTTTTTTTAAATCTGTGTATTTAAAATTCAAGGCATTTTCCTTCGGCAGCCCGTGAGAAGAAACTACAGCATCGGTCTTTCCAATTTCGCTTTTAGTTGAAAGATATGCAAACATTCGTTTTTATGAAAACAATAGGCATTAATTATCGGGAATTTGCAGTTGTAGTTTATATTTCATTGTATGCGCATGCTAAATGCAATGGATTTATAGCGACATACAGTCTTTATGTATGTTTACTTATCGCTGGAAGAGTTTACACTGCTTTTATTTAGTACAGCACTATTTTTCCATGTGTTTTGCGGAAGTTTATTCTAAAATGGATACACCCCATTGTGTGTGCAACTCTGTATTAGATGAGGAAAATTGTTTATTTTGAGCTATTTCAGATTGTATTTACAGTACTGAAAATATGCATCGACAACTTAGATTGTAAACAGTAGCTGAAGTCATGAAAGGGTGGTAGTTTCATGAAAATTTTATTGTTGGTGATGCATTTCATAGAATACCAATTTGTACCCCAGAGGATTATGGTAACTAGCTGTTGATGGATGGAGAATATTCAGGAAGTGTAGAATTGACTTACAAAATAATACATCAGTTGAACTTCATAGAAGTTTTACGACTGCAAACCAATGTTTTTTGGCTTAAAGTTTTAATTCATTTAAAGTTTAATTTCATTAAAAGAAAAACCAGGGTTGGCATGATTTAAATCATAATTTAAATCAGTTGATTTTTTTTTTGAAAAAATCATTGATTTATATAATTTTTTTTCACTTCTTTTAAAACCAATATTCCACAGGCAGGAGAATTGGGAATCAGTCAGCACAGTAATACCAATAAGTAAATAAGTGTAAATAGATAGCATGTGCTATCCAAGAATTTAGAGATTGTTATCAGAAAGTATGTAGTAGTGGTAGTACAATGATTGATTATGACTGGTGGAATTCATTTTATGAAATGGGAGGTAAAGAGAGTATTATAGAACTTGAAATCCAGTTTGTCTACCAAATAACAACAGCCGTGGCTTCATCTGCTGGAATGGAAAGACAGTTTTCTTCTTTTGGTATTGTTCATTCTAGCCTTCGTAACCAATGAAGAGTGGATAAAGCATCAAAGCTAGTGTTTTATTGAAACAATTAAATTCATAATTCGGTGCTTAAAAATATTGAAATAATTGTGATTTGTATTTTTAAATAAATAGTTTGTATTAAAAGAATATTTAATTTGTTCTTTAAACTTATATCTTAGTTAGTTTGCACTATCCAATTACAAAATAATGGAATGTATTTAGATTAAAATTTATATATTTAATTTTAGGTAATCAGTGTATAGAATATACTAGATAGATAAGATGTTACTTCGTATAACAAACTATTCTATGTATGTTGCAAAAACACAAAAAAAACAAACAAACTAAAATTAGTATTCAGAAGAAAGTCAAAGAAATCCGATTTAAATAAAAAAAAATCTGATTTAAATCAAATAAATCTGACTTTTTTGATTTAAAAAAAAATCATGATTTTTTTTCCAACCCAGAGAAAAACCAAATAAACAATATATAAGTGTTTAATGAGACCTGCCATAACCTAGTCAGCAGAAAAAGGAATACGGGCAGTAAAATATAAAGAAATCCTGACAGTATTTGAAAGAAACTTTTAAGAAGTAATTTTGGGGTATCCAAGAAAATGGCGTATGGAGAAGGACAAATATGGAATTATATACAGAATTTATACAAATCCAGATATAGTTATTTTCCTCTGCATTCACAGATTCAAAGTTTGAGACATAATCAGATTGCATGACTACAGATCTACAAAAAAGTTTTCATGGCTAAAAAAATCTGTACCATAAAGAGGATGGCCCAAACTCAGATAGTTGGATCCGATTGAGAAAAACATAAAGACTTTAAAAATTATTAATTGGAAATCCAAGGCAAAAGAAAGGGCTTATTGGTATCGAGTTATTAAGAAAGCTAACGCCCATCCAGGGCTGTAATGCCATTGAAAAAAAGATAATAAGAAATAGAACTGACTCTCTTAAACAATTTTTTTTACTGAATATTAATTTCGAATACATCCCGTAAAGAGTTCCAATACATTTGATTATGTTTCCGGGAATGCAAATTGTAAACTACAACGACCAAATCAGTTTCATATACATTTATATGAAGGGGGAAAATTCACCGTCTTGTTTTGACGGGTAACAGCTAAATATTTTGTATAATGTTGCTTCAGAATTATCATACGCACATTCTGAAAGTGAATTTATTAAATATTTGTTTCAGCCGAAGCCATACGGTTACTTAATTAACTATTTCGCTCTTACCTACGAAAGACCCGTCATAATTCGAGTTCATGTAGTCTAACCTGGTAAGGAGAAAAAAATACAGAGACTATCAGTAAGAATGTACACTCGGGTAAGATCACTCAGGTACCATGGATACGTGAAATAAGTACACATCTTTTGCCTATTTCGTTAAGAGTGCAAAGTTAGTTTCTCTCCCCAAAGTATCGTTGCATTCTCTGAGAAGAGTACAAAAACTGCCATCTGGCGTTTTTGTACTCTTCTCAGAAGTAGAACTGACTCGCTTAAGCAATTTTTTTTTACTGAATATTCATTTCGAATACATCCCGTAAAGAGTTACAATACCTTTGATTATGTTTCCGGGAATGCAAATTGTAAACTACAACGACCAAATCAGTTTAATACACATTTATATAAAGGGGGAAAATTCACGGTCTTGTTTTGACGGGTAACAGCTAGATATTTTGTATAATGTTGCCTCAGAATTATCATACGCACATTCCGAAAGTGAATTTATTAAATATTTGTTTCAGCCGAAGCCATACGGTTACTTAATTAACTATTTTGCTCTTACCTACGAAAGACCCGTCATAATTCGAGTTCATGTAGTCCAACCCGGTAAGGAGAAAAACTACAGACTATCAGTAAGAGCGTACACTCAGGTAAGATCAATTAGATACCGTGGATGGGTGAAATACGTACACATCTTTTGCCTATTTCGTAAAGAGTGCAAAGTTAGTTTCTCTCCACAAAGTATCATTGCGTTTTCTGAGAAGAGTACAAAAACTGCCATCTGGCGTTTTTGAACTCTTCTCAGAAGTGTTCTACTTCTCGCTTAAGCAATTTTGATATATTACAATATTTTGATATATTACAATATATCAAAATCCAAAATTGCAATAAAAATTTTGATTATTTTTGTATTTTTATAATTTTTTTGTCAAGACAACGTTCTAAATTGTGTTTTTTACATTAAAAAATTGATTTTTTTGGGCCGACCTTTAAAAAAAACTGTGCATTAAGTGGTTAATATCCATTGTACGATATATTTTAAAATATAGAGTATGGATGGATTGAGATCGAAAAAGGAGGGGTACATCCAGGTGTTATAATAGTCCTAAACACAAAATTTCAACATTTTATGACAACTCTTTTTTGAGTTATGGCAAGCAGAGGTAATATTCGTTCTATTGAAATTTCTCGTTATATAGAGTGGTGATTGGAATAAAAAAAAGGGAGGTACACAACAAGATGTACAACAGTTTTAACCCTTAATTTGACAAGATGTTTTTCAGATATTTTTAATTTCTGTTATTTTCCCATGTCTGTATAGACATTAGGATCTCTGAAAAATAAACAAAAAAAAATATCATTTTCCATTTTTGAGATAATTAATGTCACTGACAATTATATTATATAGTAGTTATAAATATACATGTCCGGTGTAGCGGCCAGACTTTGCAAAATTAAGGGTTAAATAGAAAATTTCACCTAGCAACATAAACTTCAACTTTTAAAGTCATGAATGTAAAGAACATTAAAAAAAAAAACCGTATGTTATCATATATAATAAATTCTCATTTAGATAAAAGGAAAAACCTATTGTTTTTCAACATGACTAGAACCGAACCCGCACAATGACGTCAGCAGTTGCGGATGTGACCTCCACACCATAGAGTAACGTAAAGCAAGCATATAAACAAAGAACAGCTTTTTGCATTTACCAAGCTTTTTCTTCTACAATCTAATTTTTTATAATTGAATATTGTATTGTTCTCGGAAATAAACCTATGTGCAAAATTTCAGATCTCTAGCTAGGCAGGAAGGTAGTTAAAATTAATCACAAAATTCCAACTGATGCACAAAGGAATTTAAATAAACGCGATTAAAAAGAGAATTATTGAGAGTTAAAAGAAATGAATAGACGGGATAAAGCTCATTGTAATCAATCAGACGATTGTTGCCAATTGCATGGATTCATCGGTAGAATCGACAAGTTCCATGAATGTTTGTGATGAATCTGGACTTTCATTCCAAATGTTATCCATCAATGTCTCAGGGAAAACACAGATAGGCAGAAAGATTTAGGAGCGAAAAATGTATCTAAGAGGAATATGTTGTTTACTCCAAAATTAATGACTGTACTCGATCAAATCCAGATTAGTTGTATGTTGGTGGTTTGATGAATCTCTATGGTCTATCTTTTTACAATGCGAGGGCTAATGAGATCGGAACCTACTACTTAAAGCCTATTCTGAATGTCTATCATTATCTATACCCAAAGTGAAATTTGAATCCAATAACTCTGTCACCTAAAAGAAACACCCTACTCCAGATTAGTCGGTTTGGTTTGGTTTGGTTTGGAGTGTTACGGTCTACTTTTTGCAACACGAGGGCTAATGAGACCGCCAGATTAGGAGAAAGGCCGTTTTTATTTTAGAAGCCGAAGCTGATTCCCTAGGGAACACGAAAGATGAACTGGAAATTAGTTGAGGTATGATGAAAAGATTTCAGGAATACAAAACAAAGTAAGACTAAAGAATTATATAAAGTATTAACCGAATTTTAGTATCTATTTGTTGGGACTGTAAATTGTTACCTTCTTTAAACTATAGACTTTAAAATGTAAAAGGCTACCTATGATTGTAACATTAAAGTTTCAAGAAAAATTGCTCGGGATGCCAAAATTAAAAAATTCTTCAGGAATCAAGCAAGTTAGGACTGTCTAAAATGTTCTATAAGACTGGATTGTAAGACAAGGCTCAAATTCTCTTCCGATAGAACCAGTTTTAACACTGATCGTAACTAAAGAACAATACCATTACATTTATACTACGCAAATCGAAAGAGAAATTTTTCATATCATTACCACCTATACAAATTAGTCTTATGGAATATGCGTATGCCAGGTACCTGAAATGATGACTAGTTTAGATATTGAGTTTTTTAAAAACATAAGTTGATTTAAGTTTTTTTATTGGAAAGAACTCAGATTCAACTATCTAAATCAGACCACCTCGAACTAAACATATTTTTTCTTTTAAGATGTATTTAAATAGATAACACAAAAAAAACCTCCAGCAAGATATCGAAAAAGTATTTCATATTATTGAATGTGGGTTCAAAAAACTTCAAGAAAACGTTTCCTCATTATAACAAGGGCCTCCATCTGTTTATTCAAAGTCTAATTGCAGAGAGTTTTTATCCAAATATGGAAGGCAGAATTATTAAAAATATCATTTTCGCTGTTTTTGCAAGGAACACCTGCCTCAGCATTCTTTTGATCCGGATTTCTTGGAAAGAGGTTGTTAATCTTTAGTGGTATGAATATCAAAAAGTTTCATTATATCTTCCGTATAACAAAAAAGTCAACGTACTATTACGGAAATGTACCCGTTTAAGGTTCAACGAAAGAAAAATAGAGGACATTGCTCGGCGCTTGTGTTTTTGAGTTATTTTGCAGATATATAGATTATCATTTCTTTTTTTTTAAGCGATAACCTACACGTGAGAAATATTTTGTGAGTTTTTCGGGGTCAGTTATTTTATTATTTTTAATAATTTAAAGTATTTATTTCTTTTTAAATTGAAATTGGCGCTATAGCGATATCAAAGGTACTGGTTTTAGAAACAATAGGTAATTTTCGAGGATATTTTGATTTTTTATAATATCCTGTCTCACTAATGCAGATATTTTATCTCCTGGAACTTAGAGATGTTAAATCCTGTTGGGCGGGAAGTAAATTCATTTCACCATTTACACCGAAGAGCCGTTACGTTTTGATCACACTCAATTTATAACAATGGAATCTCTCAGAAACAAAACCACTGTTCGTGCGCTGCAGATATTAGAGTATATAAAGTGGCTATGAAATTGTCTTTCCAAGCATAGCGCGATTAGCGACATGGGAAAATAACCTGATTTAGCGGGTTTTGATAAAGGTCAAATTGTTAAAGCTCGGCGACTGATAACAACAATATCAGTTTAGTGGTATGTTTACTTCCAGTTGTGAACACATATTGAAAATGGTGTATGGATGGTGAAAAGACAAGTCGCCGACTTGCGGTGTGTCGTCCAAGGCGCATTGATTCCAGAAAAGACACATCCGACTCTTGCTGTTGAGGAGCTACTGGAAAGTGAAGATGTCACTCGAATGGATTGGTTAGCGTACTCCCCTGACTTAGATTTTATCGAACATGTGTGGGAAGCTTTGGGGAGACGCATTGCAGCACACTTACATCCTCCGGAGAACACTCAAAAACTCAAACAGATGCTGATTGCGGAATGGGCACTCCTACCGCAAGAAATGTTGGACCAGTTGATTCTGAGTATGCGGAGATGGTGCGAAGCAACCATTGCAGTTAGGGGAGTTTTTCTCCAAACGAATTTTTTCTCCAATTTATTTTTTTTAAATTGAATATTGTACTGTTACTGGAAATAAACCTATGAGCTAAACGTCAGATCTCCAGCTAGTAAGGAAGGTAGTTAAAATTAATTACAAAATACCAACTGACACACAAATGAAATTAAATAAAAGAAATTAAAAAGATAATTATTGAGAGTGAGAAAAAATGAATAGACTGGCTAAGGCTCATTGTAATCAGAAGATTATTGCCAATTGCGTTGATATAATTAGTGAGAGTCAGAAAAAAAGGAATAGATTGGCTAAGGCTCCTTGTAATCAGAATATTATTGCCAATTGTGTGGATTCATCGGAAGAATCGACAAGTATCATGACGTTTGTGGTCAATCTAGATCTTCATTTTAAACATTACCCAGCAATCTTTTGGGGAAAACACAGATGTGCAAAAAGTTTTAGGGTGAAAAAATGTACCGGAAAAGAATATGGTTCTAACTCAAAATTAATGACTGTAATCGCTGGATGCTAGATTAGTAGGTTGAAGCGCTATGGTCTATCTTTTCGCTATGCAGGAGCTAATGCGACCGGAACCTCCAACTTAAAGTCCATTATGAATAACTATGATTATCCATACCAAAAGTGGAATTCGAATCCAAGAACTCTGTTATGATGAGCAACACCCGATCCCAGATAAGTCGGAGAAATGCCGTTTGTATTCTTGAAGAGGCAGCTGAGTCCTTTGAGCACTAAAAGGATGGACTGGTAATCAAACGCAGTACGATTCAAAGATTTCGGAAGACAAAATCTAATAAAATTAAAGAATTATATAAAATATTCACCTAGTTTGTATCCATTCATTGGGAGGGTAAATTGCTACCTGTTCTAGCTAAGAGATATTTAAAAATTTAAAAATTTACTATCCTTGTAATATTTTTCAAAGTTTCAAGACGAATTGTTCGGGATGACAAAATGAGAAAATCCTTCATGAAACGAGCAAGTTAGGACTGTCTAGGGTGTTCTATACGATTATGGATTAGAAAATAAGGCTAAAATTCTCTACTGATATAAAAATTCCAACACTGGTCGTGTCAAAGGAACAATTACATTTCATTTGCAATATGCAGATCGAATGGCACATTTTCCTTGTCGGTACCAACTGTATGAATGATTCCTATGGCGTATTCGTATACGAGGCACCTCAAGTGATGACTAGTGTAGATATCGAGTTCCTTTAAAACATCAATTGAATTGTGCGCAGTTTTAATTGGAAGGAACTCAGACCACCAGCGATTTCACAAATGGATTATGTTCAATGTATTTTAAAGGCAATTTACGAAACTAAGATTGTTTTTTTCTGACAGCAAAAATGAGACTATCCAGATATCGAAAAATTATTTTGTATTATTTAATACTTTGGTAAAAGGAAATAAATTAGAGAATGTGGGTTCAAAAATCTTTAAGAAAACTTTTTATCATAATAATAAGGGCATTCCTCCGTATATAGAAAGTTTAATTGCAGAGAGTTCATTACCCACAACTGCATTACTAAAATGTTAAAAGAATCATTTCCGCCGCTTTTGAAAGAACACCTGCCCTAGCATCCTTTCGGTATCTTTGAGTGAGGTTGTTAATCTTCAGTGGTATAAATAGCTCAGTGGTATAGTAAAAATTTGAAAGTCAACGAACAATTCAGGAAATGTACCCCAATAAGGTTAGACCAAAGAAATCTAAAGGACAATGCTCGTCGCTTGCGGCACGAAGTTCGATTTTTGAGTTATTTGAAGATACGTTAAAAATCCTTTTTTTAAAAGCAATAACCATTATTTCAGGAATAGTTTGTGAGTTTTTAAGAGTTAGGTAATTTAATATTTTTATTAATTTAAAATGTTTACTTCTTCTTAGATTGAGTTTACTGTTATCGCGTTATCAAACATACTGGTGGGTTGAAAAAGCTGGTACTTTTCTATGAGTTTCCTCTTCTCTTACTGCAGATATTTTACCTCCTGAGACTTAGAAATATTAAATTTTGTTAGCTTGAAGAAAATTTATTTCTATACTTATATAAGTGGTTGTAAAATCTATCAGTTCCCCAGCATTTTTTATTGTTACTGTTCAGGAACGAATAAAAGAACACTTTATACTATATTATATCCGAGAGATTAGTAAACTTGCCATTGTGTTAGGGAAAATTTTTTTATAAAAGATTTACCTTACAAAAATTTCCGGTCGAGAGCTACATTAAAAGACTATTCTTATACAAATAATAACAACAATTGTTTCAGAGTCGGCCAAATGAATAGTTGGTGAAAAATGATGGACTAATCCATCTGTATGAGAAAAATAATTTTTTTTTTAAACTGAAGGTAACGATGGAAATTTTAAACTCATTTATGTTGTTTTTAATCAATCTTCTTTAAAATTTAATTTATTGTTACTCATCACCCTAAACCACTACCTACACCAAGGCCAATTACAACAAGAATAGCACTTCACAACTTGCTAAATTTTTGAAATATAACAAACTATTGTACTAAGATTTTTACTGCAAGCGATGAACACAAACAAGTTGGAATCTGTGTGTATGATTGACAGACTTAGAATAATATTTGTAGATATAATTTAAAAATTCAGCAATCTGTCGGGCGCTATTCTAGTGATAGGCAAATATATATGTGTGGCTGTATGGGTGTATATATATATATATATATATATATATATATATATATATATATATGTAGGATTTAGTGCAGCGCATTCTCGCAAGGTCGCGCCCTCATCACTGAGTGGGGTAAGTAAGGAACGACAGAGGGACATTCGAGTCGGAGTCGTGGAGGAGTGACCAGGTCGAGTGAAGGACCGTGGCACTTGAGCTCCCTCAATTTATTAAACACCGAGTAGGGTGTATTTTCCATGTTAAACACCGAGTAGGGTGTCTTGCCTATGTTAAGCTTCGAGTAGGAAGTCTTGTCTATACCGCGTCGTCACTGTGATTTAACTATTCGTCTTTGTGTTTAAATGTTTTCTGTGTTGTTACGTCATTAAATGTTTGTTATTGTTAATTTAGTCTGTCATCGAATTTGTCTAACGACACCCCTAGACACCGAACCCTACATATATATATATATATATATATATATATATATATATATATATATATATATATATATATATATATATATATATATATGAAATGATATTTTTAACCTAAAAAACTAACCAACGTAATTATAAGTGTGTCTTCAAATAATTTTCGGGCGATTATAATCTTTTGTGGTAAAACATGGTGATCTTTTGTGTTTTCTTTAGTGTTGCCAATTACGGAAACACCAAAATCAATTCCTTCGACTTCAGTCCTTCTTATATAATTTAGTGACGCTTCTTCCTGCGTTATCACATGACTAACCACTGAAACCCTGATTGGATGGCTGATACACCTATAAATTGTTATGTACGGGTTTTCTCCCCCAGAAGCCTTCGGAAGGAGTTGCTAGAATAAAGTGTATTTCGCTTTTCAAAAATTATTTATTTTCCCTTTCCACTACGTTTTTACTTATGACTGCACCCAAACCAATGTGGATTATCTTACCTTTGTGATGGAGTGGCTTGGTAGCCGTTATGGGTGGCTGATGGAATGACTGGAATCAGTAGCAAGTTGCTGCTGTATGGCCGAAAAAGCTGGGTCAACGTAAAACGAATTGTTTTATCTTTGTAATGGGCTTAAATTGCCCATTAAATATACATGGTGTTTCAAAAATTACCGGTATATTTGAAAAATCATTAAAAACTAAACGGACAGTGATAGAAAGTGATAGAATATGCTTGAGACAATAGTAAATTTTCAGGCAGACAAACTTTAAAATTAGTAACACACAGATGGCGCTGCAGACTGGAAAAAAATCTAAACTACGATATTTGTCTGTGGGGACTCTTAAAAGACCAGGTGTACCGCCACTATCCAGAAACAATTGAATAACTGGAACAGTACATCTGTTCTGCATGTGAAGCCATCCCGCCTGAGACGTTTACACGGGTTTCTGATAATTTCGTTCTGAGAATACGCCATATTATTGCTGCGCATGGTGAATATCTGGAAAATATCGTAGTTTAGATTTTTCCAGACTGCAGCGTCATCTGTTGTGGAACATTGTAACTAATTTTGAAAGTTTGTCTGCCTAAAAATTTAATATTGTCCCAAGCATATTGCAATAAACTGTGTATTTCTATCACTGTCTGTTTAGTTTTTATTGATTTTTCAAATATACCGGTCATTTTTTAAACACCCTGTATGTATGTATATATATATATATATATATATATATATATATATATATATATATATATATATATATATATATATATATATATATATATATTGTCTCCTTAATATTGTATTAAACCGTAGTGATTTTGTGTGTCAATTGACCCGACTTCCAGGGCTTGACTAAGATACTTTTGTGCCCAGGGCACAGTCCAATTTTTGTGCCCTCCACCCCCCATTGCAAAATTATAGCGACAACTTATTATCATAATTACAATCATATAAAAATTATAACATTGAATTAGCAAACATATTTAAGAAATTAGCATTAAAGTAATATTCAAAATCAAAAACACCATTTTTTCATTTTACGTAATCATTATTATCTCTGTTTAGCCATGCTAAAAATTAAGGACTTATAAAGACCCAGAGTGACCCACTTTTTTATATTTTAACCTTGTCACACTCACAAGCTCTATGGTGCAGAAAATAAATAATAGAATTAAAACTAGTTAAAATTGATGAGATTGTGAAGATCGCCGAGCCGTTGTATAAATTCACATCCAAACAGTAGATTTATTTTTCAACATTAAGGTTTATTTTAAGACAGAGCACAAACTACTACCGGACAATTATATATACAAATATTACAATATTTACAGTAACCAATAATATCAACTCAAGTATTTATCCTAAGAGCCTCGCTTATACGTCCGGAGTCTACAATCACCTCCAATGTTCCCCCTATCTACTTACTTTCTTCCTAGGTGGCGCTCTCTGGCCTTTCACTATTACTCGCCTGTCCCTACACCCTCCCCTCAAGATTGGGATTACACTTCAATTAATCCAAATCTGAAACGTAAGTGACAGGTGAGACACAATACTTACAATTGTTAGACAATATACAATAATACAACAAATTACTATTACACATTATTCAACTATATAATTAAACTCACAAATATATATATATATATATATATATATATATATATATATATATATATATATATATATATATATATATATATATAGAGAGAGAGAGAGAGAGAGAGAGATGGACATAAGTATAGATATTCATGTAACTCTTCTACAAGCAGAATCAGTAACTCAAACATATAGAATAGGAATTAATTGTAAAAGAATATAAGAATTACATTTAAATTTTCTCGAATATTCTCAACCGAATCATTTAATGCTATGAAATGAATAAAATTTACTTATATAATTAAAGCAATTAAAAAAATCATATACTAACATACTACATTTATAACATGTTCAAAAGGACAAATAGAAAAACAATTTTAAAATATTCAATGAAAAGTTAATGTTCAGAAACAGTTTATGATGACACAGTTTTTAATATGGAACAGTCTCTTGAGAACATTGTCACTATCATCATCAGTCTGAAGGACTGTTTTTAATTAGATATCAGTCTGGACAAAGCGTCTGCATTTGACAACTTTGACCCTGGGCAATGTGATATGGAGATGTCATATCTTTGTAGGGCTAACGACCATCTCTGAAGCTTTGACGATTGTGGAGCATTCTTTGTAATGAAAGTTAAAGGATTATGGTCAGTTATTAGCTCGACCTTTGAACCAAAGATCCAAGTCTCAAACTTTTTTAAACTCCATATGACTGCTAAAGCCTCTCTTTCAATTGTCGGCCAAGCCTGTTGCTATTTTGTCAACTTTTGGCTTGCGTAGCTTATAGGAAAAAGAGTTCCATCTTTTCTTTGAGACAAGCCTGCACCAACACCAACTGAAGATGCATCGCACTGTATCAAAAATGGTTTCCCAAGAATTGGTGTGTACAAACTCGGTGCGTTTGACAAAGAATCCTTTAGCTTATTAAAGGCATGATTATGGACTTCTGTCCATTTTAATTTCTCAGAACACCGTTTCTTCGTAAGTTCTGTGAGAGGGTACACTGTTTCTGCGTAGTGCGGTATATACTCTCTGTAGTAATTGCACAAGCCTAAAAGACTCTTAAGCTGCTTCTTCGTTTCCTGAGTCTTCAAATTTTTAATTGATGAGACTTTGTCTGGGTCAGTTTCATGCTTTCCTGATACCATTACATGACCTAGATATTTTATCTGGGGTTTTGCAAAAGAACACTTCCCAAGGTTGACGGTTGTTGAATAAATGTTTGACAAAACTCTTTGAAGGATGTTAATGTGTCTCCAAGTTTTCATAGTCCGCAATAACCTTTGACTGGTTCTTTGGTGGAACAGTATGGCGGCAGACACGACTCACTGTCTTCATATGGAATGCTCCAGAATCTTTTAACACAGTAAAATTCAAATTCACGAAAATAAAAAAAAGTTCAATTGATAGTTGAAAGGAGTCTTTTATTATTAACTATTTCTTGCTGACCTTGTCAAAAAATACTCGTCCCTCGACATGACTAAAATCAAAAAAAAAAAAAAAAGAGGAGCAAAATGGCTCAAAAGAAATATTTTTTTTTAAAGATGATGCGGGTGATCTCTCCCCTAATTTCGGCCAGAATGATGTCCATTCAACACCGCGAATGGCGAGGTCAGTGGAAAAATCCCGCCAGCGGGAACCCAAGACGATCGCCAAACGTAGCTTGAATAGGAACAACAGCCTGGGAATCTTAGGGCGCCAAGCAGCGCTCACTCTGGACAAAAGATGAAAGATGGGGAGAGCAAAACGGCAACCCACGGATGGTCAGCGCGGGAAATTCAAGGTGAAACGGACATGGACAAGCCCCATTCCATAAAATAAGGGGTCAGGAGGCCGGCAATTCCTGGCATTCCCTTTTACATAGAATGTGGCTATACCACAACGGTAAAGCACAATTCTTTCAACTTCGATAGTATAGTTTCAAGATGAACTAAATGAGTGTTCCAATTATTTGAAAATACTGCAATGTTATCGATGTACGCACGAGAAAATTCTTTATATTCTGCTAATGCCTTGTTCATGACGCGTTGAAATGTCGCTGCAGCATTTTTCAAACCAAAAGGCATTACTTTAAATCGGTATTGATCCCGATGAGTCTTAAATGATGTAAAATCTTTACTTGATTTTTCCATTGGTATAGCCCAATAACCTTTTAATAAATCAATAGTTGTTATAATGTTGGCTTTTCCTATGCAATACATGAGCTCGGTAGCATTCTCCATTAGAAAATCGTCTGCTTTAGTAGAAGCATTAAGGGATCTAAAATCAATGCACAATCTTAGATTACCGTCTTTTTTCATAACACAAACTACAGGGTAGGCTATCTCCACATCACTCTCCTCTATAAGACCTTGACTTAATAATTCCTCAACTTGTTTGTCAACTTCTTGTTTAAGAGATTCAAGAATTCTATAAATGTAAGGTTTCTTCCTTTCATTTTCTGAGAGCCTTATTTTATGTTCTCCAACTTTAGCTATTTGTACTTTATTAGAAAATAACTTCTCATACTTCGTTAACAAATCCAAAATATCTCTCCTCTTTTTATCATCTAAATGATTTAAATCAATATTCTCAAAATTAGGTTTTCCCTTTACAGTTGGTTCAGGTGTAGTATGGATTTCTCCCAATTCTGCTTCATTTTCAAAAATTACACCAATAGTTTGGACTCTGGGATGGAACTTCCTTATTTTATTTGCATGCACATGCCTTACTTTTCCGTCTAAAAGTTTAACCTTATATGAATGCGGGTTACAACGAGAAACTATTTTTCCCGGTCCAGTCCATCTTGCATATAATTTGTTACTTGAATCTGGGATGAGTAGGTACACTTGGTCACCAATTTTAAATTCTTTCGACAAAGTGCGGCTATTGAAATACTCAGCATACGCCTTTTGTTTCCCTTCTGCTACTATTGATGCTTGTTCTGCAGCTTCTTCTAAATTTATTTTTAATTCTTGAAGGTAATCTATAGCACTTTTACCAAGATTTATGGGTAATGGGATTTCTCCTGACCAAGTAGATTTTATTACCGATAATGGACCTCTAGCTTCCCTGCCGTAAAGTAATTTGAATGGGGAAATTCCCTTCGTGCAATTTGGAATTTCTCGGTATGCAAAAAGCAAATATGGAATATGTTTGTCCCAGTTTTTAGGATCTTTTCTAATAACATGGTGAAGCATTTGTTTTAAAACTTTATTGTATCTTTCGACTAATCCGTTACTAGCTGGGTAACCTGGGGTTGAAAGCTTGGGGCACACTCCTAATCTAGCATGAAATTCTTCTGTCAGTTGAGAAATGAAATTTGAACCTTGATCAGTGGCTATGTTTGTAGGTATTCCCGTACGCATAAAAATTTCGAGTAAAGCCTCGCATGTTGCTTTGGCGGTCAGAGATCTCAAAGGTATGGCTTCAGGCCATCTAGAATGTTGATCTATCAAAGTAAGAATGTACTTATGGTTTCTAGCTGAAGGTGGATCGATTGGACCGATGATATCCACATTAACAATTTCAAACGGGAAGTTAGGTCTATTCACAGGAGTAATAGGGATTCTATCAGTATATCTCTCTAGGCTTCGTAACTGATAATTTGTACAAGTTTTGCAAAAATTAAGAATATCCTTTGACATCTCGGGCCAATAAAATGAATATTTTATTCGTTCTTTTGTTTTCCGCATCCCCAAATGACTTCCAAATACTGACTCATGTGCGAGTTTTAAAATTTGTTCCCTCCTTGTTTTTGGTATTACCAGTTGTGTAACATTGTCTCCTGAAATCTTGTCTTTGTGATAAATTAAATCATCAATTGCAATATAATTTCCTTTTCCTTACTTAAGCTGTTGAGAAACAACTTTTAGCGATTCGCATTCCCGCTGTTCGGATTTCAATTTATCAGCATCTGGTAAAAGATTAGCAGTCTCCGTCTTTCTATTTGACCTCGAGTTCACGGAGTTAACGATGTTCAAACTCCCCGACGAATTTTCATCCAAGGGATCGCCATAAAGTGTTTTGGTGGGGGAGGTTTGTTTATTTTCGTTACCCTTCGGCTCTGTTGCCTCCCCGCCGGCACAAAGTTCTCTGTCCAGGGGGTATGACTCACCCAATAAATTTTGTGAAGTCAGCAACTCGTAGACGTTCGGCGTGATCACACAAGGTACGTGTAGCTTATCTGTTAAGGCTAGGAAAAATTTTGACTTGCCTCAAACAGTTGGGGTTATGGGGATCTTTTATAGCCATTGCCATTCGTACTACCCTTGCAGTAATCTTTTCTCCGAAAGCGGAAATTAGGTCGGTATTACTGCTATTTTGTATGGGAGCTTCAGGAATGTAACTTGGGTTTAAAACAGATATCTCAGCACCTGTATCAATGATAGCTGGTATTTCTTTACCCGCAATACAAATGTTTACCCTTGGCAGTGGTTGAGTTGAAATTTCGTCGGAATCTAAGCATGCAGATCCAACCTTTGTAATTATTTTCTCATTATTTTTTCTTTCTGTCATTTCTTTTTTTGAAATGTTTACTTCTTTTTCTGTTTTGCGTTCAGGACAACATCTAGCTAGGTGTGCGGTTTTCCCACATATATAACATTCTTTCGATGGATATTTATATTTACTTGTACTATTCCTTAAATGAGGTGGAACATACTTTGTTTCTTTTGAAACCTGTGGTGACTTATTTGCTGTTTCATTAGCTATTGCCTCGTCTAATGATTTTCCCTTGCTTACAAAATATATATCGACCTCTTTAGCCAAATCCTTTGGTCTCAACCAACCTTCTCCCATTTTAATATTGATGTAGGTTGCAGTGCCCCTATCTAATGTTTGAAAGATTTTGTCAGAAATCATTAGTTGACATAATGTATCGAAATCTTGAGCCTCACGCAACTGACAATAATATTTGACATTTGCCGATAGCCTAGACGCAAATTGAATGTGCGTTTCTTTAGGCTCGCGTCATGCTCTTCGAAAATTCAGCAAACATTCATATGCCGTTGGTTGATATTCTTTTAGCACAAGGTTTTTAATAATTTTATACGATTTTAACTCTTCATCGCTAACATAAGATAATATATTTGTAGCTTTTTCCCCAAATATGTTAATTAAAATTTCAGATTTGAACTTCTCAGGCACATTTTTTGTATCAAATGCTTACTCCAGTGTCTGAAAAAACAAACTGAAGTTTTCTGATTTGCCGGGATTTGGAATGGTTAAAGTTTTTACACTCTTTATTAAACTTTCTAAATTTCCCGAACCCAGCTCGACATCTGTGCTTGAGCGAGATTCATCTGTAGCCGCGTCCTGATTTCTGATTTTTTTCTAATTCTAGTTCTTTTTCTAACCGTGCTAATTTTAATTTTTCAAATTCCAGTTTTTGTTCTGTTTCTCTAGCTTTTATCTCGTTCTCTTCTTTAGTTATTCCCTCCTCAACTATAGAACTTAATAACCCCTTCAGAAATTCTGGATCATCTTTAAAAGCTTTACTATCCTCAATCTTATTTTTTATTTGAATTATCGTTAAACCACCAGTTGGTGTATCTTCTATAGCATTAAGAAGTGCTACCAAATCTTCCTTTTTTGAATTCTTATACATTTTAGATTTCTCTCATATATTCATATATCTCCGGTAAAATTATATCTTTAATAAGATCAAATCAAACAGCCCCTACCTGTTTTCCATGAAATCTCTATGCAGTTGTCCTCAACTCTGTCTATAGTCCTTTTCATTTCGCTCAGCTCTGGTTCTCGAAAGAGGAGCATGTTGTGAAGATCGCCGAGCCGTTGTATAAATTCACATCCAAACAGTAGATTTATTTTTCAACATTAAGGTTTATTTTAAGACAGAGCACAAACTACTACCGGACAATTATATATACAAATATTACAATATTTACAGTAACCAATTATATCAACTCAAGTATTTATCCTAAGAGCCTCGCTTACACGTCCGGAGTCTATAATCACCTTCGACGTTCTCCCTATCTACTTACTTTCTTCCTAGGCGGCGCTCTCTGGCCGTTCACTATTACTCGCCTGTCCCTACAGAGATGATTTAATGGTTTGTAGTGGTATATTGCTAATAATCTGTCTTATAAATATGCAATAACCCATAAGATAAAAAGAGCACCAGGTTTGTTGAGGGAATTAATTATCAGGTAAATAACAGTAAAATTAAAGTAAATAGGAAACAATATAGTTCATGTCAAACAAAATTACCTCGTACAATAATTAAAACTTAACGATGGTAGCGTAAATTTGTAATTTTCCCCACTTAATATGTGTTTCAAGCACTCGACTAAATTTTCGTGCCCCAAGTGCCCGTGCGATAATCAGGCCCTGCCGACTCCTACGCTACGCTACTGAAAACAACCTCTTAGATTTGATGGCTTTAGTTAGGACTACGACTGGTTGGAATAACGGAGATTAATTCTTCAATAGATAATTACAAGTTAAACTATAAGGTTCCGCTTTCACCTCTTCAACTAAAGCCGTTTCATAAACCCTGTCTTGATATATGCTACTTTTCAAGTTCACGCTATGAACTCATCAGAACTGTAAGTTTCGGGTCTTAATAATAATCGTTGGAAAGATCTTTTCCGGGTATTTCGCAGGGGTATCATTAAGTATGGGGGAGAATCATATTCCCCCTACTCATTTCACCAATGGAGTCATTCTGACCTTGAATAGTAAGGATGTGTTTGATGCCCATTTCCTTGTTTGCTAACCATCCAACACAGAGGCTATAATTTTTTAAAATATTTTTTTGGTGATCTTCGAATAGAGAAATTCGAAAGACAAAGAATTTTACCGGATACATAAAAAAGAGGAACGATAATGGTTTAAAAAAATCCATGGGAGTGAAATCAAGTTTGCATTGTGAACTAGTGAGTTTTCCAAAAATATCAATAGAAATCGTTTCAGAAGGGAGAAACAAGCATTAACCTTTAGAGTGCTGAAGAGTTTTCTTATATATATGCTAATAGTGTGGAATGATATGCGTAGTAATTTTTTTTTGGAGAACAGTAGGAATGGTTATAATTAACACTAATTATTATGTAACAAGTAATTTTTACCAACAAAAATATTCTTTATTCTCACTTATTACAAAAATGTTTTGCTGCACAAATTCCATGAATTACTTTTTTGCATATAGCGCAAATTAAGTTGGATCGTCTAATTCCATTACCATTTTTTTTTTTTTTTTTTTTTACTGCATACTTCACATTGTCGTAAGTTTCGCCCAGACAGTTTTTCTAAAGAAAACTTTATACTTATTGGTAGTTTTCCTGTGGCATTTTTGCTTGCTATCCATTCCTCCTCTATAGCATCAATAATGATCAGTATAACACTTGTTGAGAAAGTGAAAACAGTTTCTAATTTCTATACAATAACGGAAAGTTTTTTCTACTACAAATAAATAAATAAATAAATAAAACACGCTCATTTTGTCTGTCGTACCACAATCCATGGCTCTCCTGCATTACTACTTACCACTGTATTTTATTTTAATTCTTATATTATTAAAAATCACAATTGAGTAAAATGAATACAAACTGCGATTGATATGAATTTAACTGCTCTCAATAGATGCGAAAATTATACTAACCAACAGCAGCGTCTCCGTATTTTCGGTACAAAACAAGAGAAGCGCTATCGCGCTTCTCCGCATTTATGGCACATAACAAGCAAAGCGCGATAGCGCTTCGCAGCACTCGAACGGTTAAGATGCCTATTAATCAAGCTACAATTCCAGTCTTGAATATTAAAAAATTTAGGCTAGTCTTGAAAGTCCAGTAAATGGCCCTCCACTGCTATTTTTGTCGGGCATCTTGGATTACTTTAAGGAAATTCTTTGGACTTCATTTTTGTGACTGACATTTTGCAATATTTTCAAATTTAAAGCTTTCGTTCACCTAAACCTTATATGAAGTTCTTAATTTCAGTAATAACAGTAATTTAACCTTTTATCCCCTTAAAACACGAATTTTTTTTCGGAAAAACTGATTAAAAAAATGATAGTTTTTTTTTTTTTTTTTTTTACAGGAAAGAAATATATAGGTATAGTATCAGTAATTTTTTGCAATTTGAGCTGTGGGGGGTGATTAGAGAGTGGGAAAAGTTATAAAAAATTGTAATATAAAACAATGTAAATGATTTGTTTACACGTTTATCTTGAATTTCGAGTCTTGAGACAAGGGAAAATGCATTAAGGGGTTAAAGGAGTGTGGGTTTACAGCAAAGCACCACCTATTTTAAATTTTTTTCTCTGCTTTTTTAGAGACATATGAATGATTTTTTTTTCCAGTTATCTTTATTCTTTAAACTTTAATCAAACAATGCTACTCATAAATCTCTCACTGAATGGGATTACCAAGACAGCGTGATTTTCGAGTCAAAATGAACTAGAACGCAGTCTAGAAACTCAAGTCTAGAAACCGAATAAAAGCCAGACTGTAAAGTGGATTCCTTGAATATTAAAAGCTATAATTTATGGTGAGACAAAAAGGCAATCAAGCCTGCTCTTTATTTTAATCGATTGTTGGGTAGGACACTGCTGTTCGGTACCGGAGTTCACGGCTTCGAATCTCACTGATGGCATGGATGTTCGTAGCCGTTTGAAATCCGCTTTAAGCAGTAGGTCCCAGTTTCACTAGTTATCATGCAGCAAAACAGTAGACCATAGGGCACCAACGCAATTCAATTCATTCTTACATATTTGTTACACATTAACTTAAATACCATCAACTCTTTTTGAGGTCATTTAAAAATGTTTATAAAATTTTTATGTGCTCTTGGAACGATTTTTTCTTTTTAGTAGAAGCTTTGGTTTGGTTTGGAGAGCTACGGTCTACTTTTTTCCTACATGAGGAATAATGAGACCGGGGTCTACTGCTTAAAGCCGATTTTGAATGACTACGAACGTCTATACCACAGTTGGATTCGAACCCACGAATTCTGGTACCGAAAAGCAGCACCTCACCCATTCGTCCATCGTTTGATTTGAGTAACTGTGGATGCAATTCCTTAAACACTCACTCAAATTTAGAGCATCCGATATTATTTTTATAATTTTGTAATTTGGAGCATTTTATGATTTTTCAAACCTAGGGATCCGTGCTACTGTTTAGAGGGTACGTGGGGCTAAAATTAATTTGTGTTAATACCTGAATTAATATTTCTTCTCCTAAAATTTGGACATTAATTTTATTTTACTTCGAAAAAGAGGATGGAGTTTAAGGCACTTATTCAAACATTCCTCTATCCTAAATATAATATTTTTTTAACTACATGAAACATTACCTAAAGCATTCTTCTTAAAACCAATATTTTAAAATAATATTAAAATTGGTTAAAAGATGAGGACGACCTCATCTGTGATTTATATACGATAGTTGATTCCACAGTGATTGCTAACGCCTAACAGGAATCCGTGCTACAGCTGAGGGGGTACGTGGTGCATAAAATTAATTTGGAGGTACATTTGGGGTTCACGAAAGGTTTAATATTAAGTAAACTCTTTTATACCGCACCAGGAAGGAATAAAACAATAAAAATTAAAAATAATTATCTGCAAATAATTTTATTGCTTGCTTGTTCAAAAGTGAACTCATAAAAGGAGTGCTTCAACTGGATATAAATGAGTTGATATCTTTCTGTTTTCATTGTTGGTATCGTTAATGTATGCTATATTTAGAATTTAAGTAACATTGAGTGCAGATTGTGATCAAAAGTGGAGATGCATAACTAGATGTTATAACAGACCTACATAAAAGTTTCAACCTTCTACGGCTTATCGTTGAGTCATGCGAAATGCATACATCATGCATACATAAGTGTGTATGTATCTCGTTTCGCAGTTGCTATATATAACCCTTTACTTTGTGCAAGCAGGTAAAAGTTAACGGTCTGAAAGGATATAACGAAACTATATGTGGGTGTTAATGATTTTTTTTCTTTTATCACAACGAATATTTAAAGTTTTAAAATTAAAAGTTTCTTTGTACATAATTACCTGTGACGTAGCCTTTTTTAAAATTTAAATTTTATTTATTTATTTATTTATTTTTGGGGGGGGAGGGGGGGAGTCCTAAATATTAATTCTAAGTGCAGTGAAGTTTAAGTCTCATAAAAAAATTTATTACACACACACGCATGCAAAGTACATATGTACATGCATAAGTCTTTTAAGTACATATTTTTATGTGCAACATAATTATGTCATAATACGGATCAGCAACGCTGCGCGTCATTTCATTGTATTTTAAAAAGTATATAAAATAATAATAAGATAATTGCATGAAAATAAATACAATAGTGTGGTACAGTGGAAGAAGTGAATCTTGATCATTTAAGTTATCTCAAAAACAACACAGGCAGCAATTTAGTTATTGGAAAAACGAAACTATTTTAACGTGACAGCTGAAAAATGTGGCCAGTGGGCAGAAAGTCAGCAATTATGCTAGCGTTAGTTTTGAGAAACATGTAAAAATAATTTAAGTCGGAGAACACTTCCTTATATCTGACACTTTACGGCTTGGAAATTTGGTACTAAAAACTGAGAAGGGAAAAAAGGAGAATTATCGACAGATATTAAGTTACTAACTGTGATATATTACATGTATAAATTGAAAATGAGAGGGTCCTGACCTCCGGGCAACTTTATAAATACTTCCTTGATACTTAAAAAATGATTTAGGCATGATCAAAATGAGTCTTTCCGTTGAAATCTAAACACTGAAATAGTTCACTGAAGTAATAGTAAATCGATAATAATCCTTTACTTCGCGCAAAAACGCAGAAGTGAACTAGTCTGAAAGGTTGTAACGGAACTACATGTAGACTTTTTTTCCTTCTTCGTAGCAGCAACAAAGATATCATCAAAAAGCCATTAGGATGAAGAGAGTGCGGATGAGTGCAAGGCAGATTTGTGTCTCAAATTCTCGACTAAATTGGGTGATTAAAATTTTACCTTCTGCTGATATTCTTTTAGTTAAGGATTAAGGTAATCGACCACCTTCTAATCACGTTTCAAAATAACGGCAACTCGGAGCTGTCGGGAAGGAAACAAATTATGGTTATTTAATCAATTGAAGGTAAATGATACAAAGCTGATGGAATTTAGATAGCTGTTATATTACTAAGGGACAGTTTGTAAGGTGCAAACAAATATGTGGACCTTTACGATTTGGGCGTCGTCTAGAATATATATATATATATATATATATATATATATATATATATATATATATATACACACACACACACACTGAAGACCCACTATAGAGTATAGGCATGCGTATGCAAATAAAGAGATAACGAGCCAATCAGAATACGGTGCTGCGATCGGGAATGTCTATACAAGACAAATGCCTGGTACAGTGGCTAGATCCATTACTGCTGTTACAATGGCCGGTTATCAAGATGTAAGTGACTTTGAACGTGGTGTTATAGTCGGCCCAAGAAAGATACAACATAGCATATCAGAGGTAGCAATGAAATTTGGATTTTCCCGTACGACCATTTCACGAGTGGGCGGTGAATATCAGAAATCCGGTAAAACATCAAACCTACGACATCGCTGCAGCCGAAAAAAAGATCGTGCAAGAAAGGAGCCTAAGACGACTGGGGAGAATCCTTAAACGTGACAAGAGGGCAACCCTTCAGCAAATTGCTGCAGATTTCAGTGTTGGGCCATCAATTAGTTTCAGTGTGTGAAACATTTAACGAAACTTCATTGATATGGGCTATCGGATCCGGTGTCCCACTCGTGTACACTTGATGACTACGCGACACAAAGCTTTACGCATCTGACGTACGTAAGCATCCTGTTTGATCACCTGCACCTATTCATGTCTATTGTGCATTCCAATGGACTTGGGGAATTCCAGCAGGACAATGTGACATCCCACATGTCCAGAATTGCTACACAGTGGCTCCAGGAACACTTTCCTGAATTTAAACGCTTCAGCTGGCTACCAAATTCCCAAGAGGTGAACATTATTGAGCATATTTGGGATGCCTTGCAAAGTGCTGTTCAAGAGAGTTCTCCACCACCTAGTACTGTTAGGGACTTATGGATAGCCCTGCAGGTATCATGATGTCAATTACCTCTAGCACTACTTCAGACATTAGTCGAGTCTATGCTGCGTCGTGTTGCGGCACTTCTGCGTGCTCGAGGAGGATCTCGAGGGAGCTCTACGATATTAAGCAGGTGTACCAGTTTATTTTTGGCTCTTCGGTATATATATGTAATCCATTTTTTATAAAAACTCCTTCACAAGGAGAAAGTTCAACAGCTATAAGTAATGAGAATGCAGTCGGCTTCATATTCAAGAGAACTCAGAAGTCTAACTTAAAACTTTATTTCAGAGCGGCAACACGACACATCTGTCCTTTCTGGGCAATACACAATGAAAAACCATAGAGTTCACTCTGTTCTCACACAAGTACACACAAGACCACTGACAACAAGAATTTTCCCACAACAAAACAACTTACTAAGCGAATTGACTGCAATATCAGCAAAACACGAACACATGTTCCGCCAACACCTGGAAATTGCTGTATAGACAGAAAGTTTACAGTTTTCTATGACAGAAAGGAATGTTAAGTGGAAAATACTTCATTGACCAAACCATTTAGAGGCTGATAAAAAATATCTAGATGAATTAAAATAGGAGAGAGGAGGTTTTTGAAGAAATATTAAAGTTAAATAATTTTGATATATTACATATATATATATATATATATATATATATATATATATATATGTGTGTGTGTGTGTGTGTATAATTATACACTTAGGGCCCAATGTATAAGAACTATACTTTTAATAAATTATATATTATTGCCTTTTAAATTTCTAATAACCTGGAATTCACTCTAGAATATTAAGCTGAAATACATGGTATTTATATACAGATTATCTATGTTTATCTATAAATCTATATATAGGTATATCTATATATCTCTTTCTCTCTCTACACACACACACACACATACTTATACCTGTTGAAATTCTTCGGAACAGGAAATAAGAAGATTTAGGGTGTTCTAATGGTAAACTAAATAGTTAAAAACTAAACACCTTAAAACCTCAATTTATGTCGTTGAATGATTATTTTATTTGATTAAAACTAAACTTTTCTTGTACATTCCCTGTTTTGAAACTTAAAAAATCTTTTTCTATTTTTTTACCTTATTGGTGATTTTAAAATGTTTCATGTATACTATTTTTTTCTCAATTATCTCAGAAGCTTGTAGCTATTTTTTGTTTAGTCATAAAATTGGGTATGCTTTTTTAAAACGTAAAATATCTTTCTGAGTTATAGAGGATATAAAAAAGAGAAAAATTTGCTAAAACATTGCACAAATTTAAATATTTACTTTTTTATTGTGTTTAAATTAAGTGAAAATTAAAATTCAGTTTTGCTTTTACATAAATGCTAAACAAACAGTAAAGAACTGAAAGCAAATAACTACTGCACTAGGAACAGTTTTAATATATGTTGTTAATTTAATGTATAGATTCCAATAGCACAGAAGCTTAATCTTAATATTTTTATGACCTATAGCAAAAAATGTTTTTCTATTTTTTTTTCTTTCTTAAAATATAACGTGCAAAAATTACTTTTATTTTGATGTTTTGTTGTGTCCAAAATAAAGAGCTCAAAATAAACATGGGAAATAAATACTCTGTATAATTTTGCTTAAGTTTCTTTATATTTACTGTAACAAATTTTAAGTACAACAAAGTACCTTAAATAATTGTAATTTAATTCTTAAAAGATAAATGTACATTTTGATAAATTTTAAATAAATAAATTTCAGCCTTTAAAAGAACGTCTAGCATTTTTTTTTGAGTGGATTCCCCCCCCCTTTTCCCTAAAACATTTTGTAGGAGACCCCCAAACACTTATAGTAGCCATTGTGATAAAGATACATTATGAGTTACGATTACTTTGCTAATTTGCTCAAAAAAAGGTAAAATTCATAAATTTTCATAGAAAGGGTTACTTGTTTTCATTTTATCCGATGTAGACGTATTAGTCAAATTATTGTCTAGTAAAGCTTTTATTTTTCAGTGTATAAGTTAGTATTTCTTTTGCTTAAAATCCTTACTTTTTAAAAATTGTATTATAGTTATTAATATTTCAATATTAATTAATAATATTATGTAAACAAATTGATATAAACCAGGACTTTAATCGCCTGCAAACTGTCTTGTAAAATTATAATTAATAAAAAAGGTAAATTATTATTTTCTGTTTTTATTTTATTTATCAAAAATCAAATTCAAAGTTCTTTCAATTGAAATTTTATTAGTTTTAGCCAATTTGTTTATTATTGATGTGCTGTAAATTCTCAGCAAATATTTCCTAAATTATCTCATTCTTACATAAACCTTAACAGCATATAACTAAAATATTAACTTATTTAGTCTTTAGTTGATATTTAAGTCAACAGATGGCAGCAGTAAATACATTTTGGTGGTTCCATTTAGATGCAATTGCAGAAAAACATAACTTATGTAAGGTATGGAATTTTAATTGCTATAAGAAATAACAGGTATGAACTTTTAAATCTGAGTGACAGCCAAAGAAAATAATACAATTAATGGACACAAAAGTATTTATTAAACACAAGTAAAACATTACAAGTTACATTTATTTTCTGTTACAAAGCTCTGTAACAAACAATATTGGTTTACATTTATGTGGTACCCCCGTGTACGTCCAAACGGGATACCGGGTAAACGTCCGCCAGTTGACTCAAAATGAAACACTAACTTCGAATTAATTTAACGTAAACAACATTTAATAACGGACATAATAGAACATTAGTAGAAGTTGCACATTTCAGTTAATTGTAATTCCCGGGAGAGCTGCACGCTCTGTTCGTCGTTAGGGCCGTCGTTCGCCCTCTCCAAAAAACCCGAGCGTCTCTCCGTCAATCCTACTTCTGTTCTCTCTCTCGTCTACTGGAAGACTCTCCTCGTTGCCAGATGCGCGTAGCGAACCTGGTGTTGTGTGTCACTCCGGCTACCACAGCGGCCGTCCTGACTCTGGTCTGCGCCCTCGCGGCCATCGTCGTCTGTTGGCTGGAAAATGCGATGGAAAAAGGAAAAGAAAGAAAAAGAGAGAGAGAGAGAGAAAAAAAAGAGTTGACAAACTATATACAGATGAAAAAAAAAAAGTCTTTAGTCCTTGCAAAGTCAAAATCAAAAAGAGTCATTGTCCGGGGAAATGTCGTAATTAGGAAGATTCAATTGTGTTGGTCCACGGCTTGATGTAGTCGACAGCTTAACTGGTCATGTTAGGACCCTCGTGGCTGCCAATCTTTTCAACATCGTAACGATCGTTGTTCTTGATCTTGGTGATCTTGTAAGGTCCGAGAAATTTTGGTTTCAGCTTCAGACCAGTACCGAATTGGATTCTTTGAATAGCGACCATGTCTCCGACTTTATACTTTCTTGCTGTTTTTCTGCGACGATTGTACTGCATGCGGTTTTCTTCTTGTATTTTGGCTATGTTCTTCTTTGCTTCGTCTCTCATCCGTTCTCTGTCTTCATGCAGGTTCTTTATGTATTCTTCTTCGAGCAAGTTCTTAATTCTTAGGTCTTCAGGGTTTCTCATCTTCACACCAGTCATTAATTCAAAGAGTGTAAATTTGGTGCTACGGCTGGTGGTACTGTTAATCATTCTTTGGACGTCGGGGACAAATTTGTACCATTTAGCAGGCTCATTTATTGCTAATTTAGACAAAACTGGTATTATGGTGTTGTGTAGACGTTCGATCTGACCATTGCTTCGCGGTATTTCAGTTGTAATTTTGATATGTTCGATATGTTGTTCTTCACAATACTGTTCAAAATCTTTACTTGTAAAAGCGGATCCACGGTCTGAAACAATGCGGTTGGGTTTCCAAAAATATTTTGCTGAAATCGTAATTTTGAAATAGCTTCTTGTGTCGAAGTAGTTTTTACAGGATATATCCAAGTAAATTTTGTGAATGAGTCAATGATAGTAAATAAATGTTGGTACTTTTTATTGGTTGGTGGTAACGGTCCTAAAAAATCAATATGGTAGGTGGAAAGAGGTATCGATTCTTTGGGAATTGGATTTAGAAATCCTTCTCCTTTTCCTCGTTTTCTATTACAAAGTATGAAGTCGATGCAATTATTAATTACTTTCTCAATTTTGTGTCGGGCTTTAGGGATGAAATAATTTAAATTTAAGACTTCTTCGGTTTTTGAAACAGCAAAGTGTCCTTTTTTGTGTATCTCTTTAATGATATCGAATTGCATTGCTTCTGGGATAACTAAAAGTTCTCGACCGTCTTTAAATTTGTACAGTACACCTTGTTTAACTAAATAATCACTATTTTGATTTTTGTCAATCATGTCTTTAATTGCTTGAAGGTGTTCATCATCGTTTTGTGCAGCAACAATTTTTTGTGTGGTTGAATCGTCTGATAGTGTTGTAACTAATGCTACGTTTCTACTAACGTGTCTACGTGTTTCATTTTCGTTCCTGATCTATATTCTATTTTGTAATCAAAGTCTTCGAGTGTTAGAGCCCATCGTGCAATTTTAGCGCATATATTTTTTTTTTTTTTTTTTTTTTTTTTTTTTTTTTGCATCGTCATTGTGAAGGCGTTGCAATCTGTAATAATTTTAAAGGGAATGCCCAAAACATAAATTCTGAACTTCTTAAGGGCTTCTATTACAGCTAGAATTTCGAGCTCATAACTAGATAACTTACGTTCGGATTCTGTTGTTTTTCGGCTATGATAATACACGGGATGAAATTGGCCGTCTGTTGCGGATTTCTGTAGAAGTATAGCACCGTAACCAGATGCGCGCAGCGAACCTGGTGTTGCGTGTCACTCCGGATACCACATTTATTACATGTAATATACAGTATTTAAAACACATTTTTCATTACTTTAATTTTGGAATATATATGCATATGTTATTTCTCCTAACTGAACAATATGCACAGATTTTTCCCTTCTGCATAACTAGAAGTCGAGTTATTGAGGAGATTTCCAAATCAATAAAGAGGTCATTTCAAATCTGCCACATCATATTAAATTAGCTCCTCTGCTTTTAAAAGCTTTAATTTAAATTTAAATGTCTAAAGATTAATATTTTAAATATTTTTTGATTACTGTATAGAGTAATTGTAAACAGTGCAAAGTAATTAGAGCATATATTTTAAAACAAATCATCTAATGGGAATAAAATATTAGCCAAATAATGAAATTACCAAACTAATTTTGCTTTCCTTATAACTCTTAACATTTTAGTAATACAAGATGTCCCAGCAAGTCCGGATAAACTCTGCACAGCCATATTCATTGTTTGGAAGACATAACAAATGCCTAAAGAACTGTACCTGTATGACTCATAGTTTTCGAGAAAAATGCAAGAGAATATGTATGACGTCATATCCGGTTTACGAAAGAAAAAACAAAACAAAACGGAATAATCTCCCGAGTTGAGTACAGGCGCACTAGCCGCTGAAATAAATGTGAGTTGCAGTATTCTGCACATGTTATAACGGGCAGAGAAGATATATCCATATCGTTACAGAACCGCTTAAGTTCTACATGATGCTCATATTTTGAATAAATGGTTTTTTTTTTTCGTAAACCGGATATGACGTCATACATTTTCTCATGGATTTTTCTCGAAAACTATGGGTCATAGAGGTACAGTTCTTTGGACATTTTTTTATCTATTCCAAACAACGAATCAGGCTGTGCAGAATTCATCCGATCTTGCTGGGACACCCTGTATAAAGGGTTATTATGAACCTTGAGGATCTTTTTATCTACTATAAGGCTTACAATATTTTTATATATAATTTCCCTTTTCTGTCCTTTTTCTTTTTAAATCATTCAGTTCATCATTTTGTCCAAGCATTTAATTTTTAGTTAAAGGTACTTGCTTG
>CM063503.1:41560512-41585512 GCA_032207245.1 Pardosa pseudoannulata
AGATTAGATGCATATATAAAAACAGGAAGCAGACCCAATTATCCGTATAGAAATCATTATACCCACCACTAGATGGGGAAAAAATTATTGCGTTTTTATTGGATATTTCTTTAATTTGAGTGTCGTTATCATTCTTGCTTAATTGTTCAAACATCATATTTAGAGTTAGCATATTACTACATAATTGAAATCCTGTCGACAGGCTTTTCATTTCCTCCGGTTGGAAGCATTGGTGATTAAGACTGTGAATGCAATTTTTGAGCAATTTATGGAAAGAAAGGGCCAAATCTATTCTCATATTTCAGTAATTGCAATAGCAAAAATAAGGAACTTTCATTTCTATTGGGAGTTTAATATTGTTTTTATACATTAGTGGGATCAGCAGAGTTTGATAATAAGCAAGATAACCGAATTAGTTATAGCTCTTCTATTTAGCTCTATCTCTGTTCATTTTGCTCTTAGAGAATATCTTTGTTTTATTTAATTTATATTCAAAATTTAGTTGCATTAATACCCAGCAAGTACTATCTAAAAATCGTCTAATGTAGTCTGGGAAGCTAGAAAAAAGGTCTAAATTGATTGAACTTCCTTCCTTTTTCGTTGCAGGATATTGTTATCGATCCGGAAGTTAACTTAATATATGAATAGATAGTGGAAGCGAGCGTAATGGGGATTTTTGAATTGAAATTTTAATATTTTGTGACTTCATTCTTTTATATGTAAAGAACAGTACATTTCTTCCTTCCTCTTGTTATCCTTTCTTTTTGTTACAGACGGTTTCGTAACTCCTTTCTCAAGGAGTGTTCGTTATCTGTAATTTATTGATAGCATTACCTCTTTCTTGAGACCAGTTACCTCTTATCACCCTTTTGTGTCCTTTCTTATCTCAGTGTGTACGCGTGTCAGTTTAATACATTGTGGGTGATAACGATTGAAATATTTAGTAAGAACAGTACACTCCAAGCAGTGCTGTGAAGTTTCTTTTTGTTGAAAGAAATTGCATATCAGTACTTGTATGAAACAATAATAGAGTGTACTAAATAATGAAAGCTTTGTAAATACAATGCGTGTCAAAATACAATGATGTTGTATGAACCGAGACAGCGTATACAGGACACGCTTTTTTTCAGCGCTCATGTTAAAATATTGAAAGGTGAGAGAAAATACATTTGATTTTCATCGAATTTATATTTTTCGGTGCAAAATATACTTAATTAGATATTTGCGTCTTCATCGATAAATTTATTTGTAATTCATTGAAGGTCTTCAAAAACATTTTGTGTCTACGACCTTGGATTCTCTTTAGGTTGATGTTTTTAATACCTCGTGGCTGCCTCTAGTGCATCCACGCTCGTGCTATGTTTTATACGCCGTGTGGAATCCTTCGTTAGATTTTCCTCACTGTCATCAATTAGAACTGCATCTGTAAATTCTAATATTTCAACATTGTTTTACCATTCTTTCAACACAAAAAATATTTGTGTTTTCTCACCCTGCGAATTTTTTAAATTATGCAATTGTTTCAGAAATAGATGTATTTATTATATTTATTATTATTATTAGTATTTGGTAACTCGGATTTATGAGAAACTCGAACAACTGGAATTATAAAGACTCTACTGTAGTTATAAAGGTTTTTCCTTCATTTCTTGTTCATTCAAATACTCAGTCCAGAGGCAACATTAAGCCATGTTATCACCTGGTGTAAAGGGTTATCAATGCGGTGATATCATGAATTATCATCCTCGTATCACCCCAGATATTTCCTTTTTTTCCCACCAACCTTAATTTTTCGCTCCTCGCTTGTAGAAATTAATAAAAAAAATTATTGGCATCCTTTTTACCCCTCATCTCCCCTTAAAAGTAATGCTTCTGACTATGAGTGACCTATAGGCTATTTTTTTTTTTAAATTACCAAAATTTGACCCATTTCTCAAAACGGTTCACCTATAATTGACTAGGTTTTTGCATTAAAGAAGATGCAATATGATGAAATGCATGAAATAACATGTAACTTCAACAAAAGAAGGACCTTTACTTATTGGTTGATAAATGTGCGTAAGACATTCGTTTTGTAGTTCCATTTCATTTCAATATGCTGTTATGATTCTATCATAAAGATAAACATTATTATTGTTATTAAATATCGAACATTAAAACAAATACTAAATTTCAAAAGTTGTTTAATACTTTCCAGAACATAGTTCCAAGCATTAGAGTGCCTTGTACAACGTTTCGGCTCGTCTACTTATTATAATAAAAGCATACCAAATTAAACAATGCAAAAAAATAGCTCTTGTTGAAAATCTCCGAGATCAGTAGAGCTACGTTATAAACAAATCCATGACATGGTGAATTCTAATAAAGCACCAAAGAAGCAATTACATTTCTCTTTTTGGGCAAGGGAAGGGTTGAAGATTTGTGTAATTTTTTTTAATACAGTGGACTCTGCTTAATATGATCAGTTTGGGACACCGTGATTCTGATAATAATAACCGATTGATAACAATAAACGATATGCGAATTTAGATAAATATACATAATGTTTTTTAAAGTCGTCAGAGCGGTGTAGTACTCTACGTTTCAACACTTTCAACGCATTTCTCACTTGTAGGAGATGGCTCAATATCAAGAGATTCTTCATCTCACTTATTAGTTCCATCATTCGTCTGTTTTCCTATGACAATATAACATACTTCCGATTCTGTTAATATGTAAGGTTCTCAGTTCCGATAAGAATGTATTGCCTCCTGCTTATTGACCTCCAGCAAGGTGTGCGTATTTCTGAAAAATTTCAGGAATGTGTATTTCCTACTCCTTTGTTCATTTCCGATTTCCCTAGGTAGTAGAGGGAGAATTCTCGGAAATTCAAACAATAGCGAATGAAAAGAAAAGAATGGGTTCCTATCTGAATACATTGTGAATATTCCTTTGCCAGTTAAAATGAGGTTCGAAAACTGATGGCCGAATGGTTAGGGTGCTGGCCTTCGGAACCGGAGTTCGTGGGTTCGAATCCCAGAATGGCATGGGTGTTTCTAGCCGTTCGTAATTGGCTCTAAGCGGTAGGTCCCGGTCTCATTAGCCCTCGTGTTGCAAAAAGTAGCCCGTAGCACTCCAAAACCAAACCAAAAATCGAAAACTGATCACATTAACCGAAGTAACGATCACATAAAGCGATAATTTTAACATACAATTGAATAGAGGAAATCGGGACCAAGACGATTGATAACATTAACCGCGATCACATTAAGCGGAGTCCACTGTATGTATTTGTACTGTAATTTCTAACCTTTCAATTCCTGAAAACTTCTCAATATTTTGAGATTAAAGAATGAGGAATTTTCACGTTTTCTTATTTTTATTTTAAAGGATAGAAGACAAAAAAGTAAGCAGGACAGTAGCTATTTTTCTTTCATTTGGGGGCCTAATGAGTGATTTCTAATGGGTTTTATAGCGGACTCTTTAACGTCTCTCAAAAACGATACTTTTTCTCCGCCGAGTTTGTGACGTCATCGTTCATGTCGACACGGAGCGCCTATGCTGTTTACATGTTAAAAGGAGACTTTTAAATTTGTTTTTGTGTAAAGTATCGCATATAATAGAAATTTTTTTGTTATGTCTGGCATTAAAAAATCATACTCTAAATATTGTATTGTGCCACTCTGTAAAAATACAACTAATTGCAATGAGAAGATATTTTTCAGCGTCCCGAAAGACCCACATACACGTAAAATCTGGACAACTGCGATGAAAAGGGATGAGAAGTTAAACCCCAAATAATCATATAAATCATCTTTATGGGTTTGTGAAGACCATTTCTCGATAAGTAAATGCTTACTTTTGTTTAAATATTACTAATTTAGAACAATTAAAGTATATAAAAATACATCTATACCTTTAAAAGGATTGTTGATTAACCACTGCTATTTAACTTTTAAAACTGCTAATTTTCGAGAATTATCACAGAGTTCAAGTACAATAAATATTTTATAAAGCATATAAATATCGAAAAACATATAAATATCTAAAGCATATAATTATCTAATAAATAACTCGGGGGAGGGGAAGGTTATGTATTTTCAAGGTATTATATATATTTTCTTCAGAGATGCATACTTTTTTGCGTATCAAATCACAGTGATATTTTTCGATTAAATTGGTGACTAATTTGAAAAAAGTATAATATTTTTAAAATACTTAATAATAACATTACTTTAAAAATGAAATTTAATTTGAGAAATTTTATACATTTTTTAATTTGACATTAATATTAAAGGCAATAAAATTGTATTGCTATTTAAAAATGTATAAATAATTAAGTAAAGCCGTTTTAAAGATTTTAAATTTCTTTTCATCATATTTAAAATATCTAAGAATTGATTTTGTTTTGGTTTGGTTTTGGAGTGCTACGGTCTACTTTTTGCAACACGAAGGCTAATGAGACCGGTCTCACAATAAATACCTCCTCTAATTTTTTTTTAATATTACATCCGTCTCTATTTATAAAAAACGATGCTACTACAAATGTGTGTGTATATGATATATGTATATTTATTTGACTTGTTTGTGTTTACAAAGAAAAGAGCTGTGTTTAGCATGAATAAAGTATTAATACATGTTAAGTAAAATTGGAAAAAAAATATAAATGATTTTACACACCTTTGGGTTTTAATTCCTCGTATTTCTGCTCCCATAAAATCCGGGTTTTTTGCCAAGAAAGAAAACATTGACATGCTGTCAATTTTCGGGAGGTTGTCTGATTGTCCTTTGGTAAATCCAGGTAGAAGAGACATTTATGACAAATTGAGATAGCTAAGCTATCTAGATCGATAAAATAAACCTTCAGGTTTAAATAAAAATAAATTTTGATAGCTAGAAAATTTCAGGAACTTGCAAAAACAAAATCGGAAAATAGTGCGCGCTTAAAAGCAATACAAAAATATTGGTCTGCATGAACGATGACATCACAACCAATCACGAAGCGTTTTGATGTCACGTGATTTTCGCTTAACTTTAAAATTAATTTTTTAAATGATGGACCCAGTTTTTTACATTTTTGAGAACATTTTTGGAATCTACGAGTGTGAGATTATCAGAAAAACACTAAGTTGTTCGAATCCCCCACATGTGCAAATTCCTCATTATGAATTCGTTTTATCGCCTATAAAATTATCTTAAATGTTAAAATGTATATTATGTATATGCTGTTCCTGTATAAACAACCACATTTTGTTCTAACTTACTGAAATTAATTTTGTTTAAAACCAATAGCTACTTTCAGGGAAAATCCAAAACCGTGGGCATATAACGTTTTTCAGGGTTTCTAATGGATTAGAAATATATTTTCTGACGTACTGAATTATAATATTAATATATTCTGACATATAAGTTTTTGAAGCCCATAAAACCCGTAGTACGAGACAGCATCTTGTACCTGACTATACATTTAATTAAATAAATATTATTCATATTATTTATGAACATTTCCCACTATTATAATCTACTTTTCATGCGTACTTTCTTTTAGTTGAAATTATAAATTCATCTTCTCGCATAGAATCAAACTTCTTTCCCGCTTTCTTGTTTTATCTTTGTTTTCTTATCTTTTGTCCCAAACCGTCTCCTTTTTAACTTAATCAATAGTTCCACCGTCATCCCATGATGAATTATTTATGTACACCAAGTATTCGAAATTATACCAAGCTCCTGTGTTTATTAACCGCTTTAAAAATGTTGTGGCTGCATTACCTTTTGTTTACTGACGTTTTGTTCTCTTTTAGAGACCATTGTGTCTCTGTTTAAGTTTTAGCGCTGGGATCTGAATTTACTTTTATACGCTCCTTTCGTACCTCTGTAGTAAAATTAATTTATGATACTGCATTATACTTAGTTTAACGTTTATCTCTTTATTTCGTTTGCGTATAAAGTAGTTTATTCAAGTTTTGTTCTTCGGGAGTGGAATTTGGTTTTTGTGTCTTGCTACAAATAATTTTGAAGCGTGTCTACTATTGTTTGCGGATCTAAGAGAATGTAGCACTGTTATGTAACATATTTATCTCTTTTAAATATGAATTCAAGATTAAGGTTTAAAAAAATGTCACATTATTATAGTTTAGTCTTACTCTGTTTCAAGATGTTATGTAATTTATGTACTAAGTAAATGCGCGAATAAATTTAAGGTATCCGTCTACGTTCGGAGAACTTTTTTCTTTAAACGTAGAAACTAGTTCATGTTTTTACATTTTTAGATTTATTTTTTATATTATCATAGAGACATGGTTTCCGCGCACCTGGTAAGTCAGGGAGAGTCATGGAAAATCATGGACTTAGACAATGGATTAATTTTGCCATGGAAAGTCTTGATTTTTCAAGTAAAATGAGTAAAAGTCATGGAGAGTCATGGATCCACTAAACTACCGATTAAAAAAAATGCACTGAATTGTTTATTTCTATATTTACTTGTCATTTGGCTGAAGTTACTGAGTTTGGTATTTATGTATTATCCTATTGACCATATTGCCAAGTAAAATTTGTTCGCCAAGGAAACTCAAAGCAAGAAAGCTTAATGGGTGGGTAAATGTATATTATTCTGGTTTTTTCTTAAATTGTAGATTAAAATTTTATTAATATAATAATTAATATTTTTTAATAATAATTAAAATTTTTGCACAAAATATAAGTTTATCTCTAGGGATACTGTATATAAACATTATAGAGTTATATTTCGCTATTATTCATGGTCATCTGAATAATACCAAAGTACCCCGAATTCAAATTGGAAACATTTTGATTGAAAAATTCCTATAGGATTAAACATAGGTATGTATATACCATTTATTTTTATGTGTGGGAGTTTACTAACACTTATAAAGTAAGTTTATAGTTTTTTTTATGATAAAATTCCTGTAATTCCTCTAAAAGCATATATTTTATTTGTACATCAGACGTTTTATTCATATATACTTTAACGAAAGCTTTTTAAAGTCATGGAAAATGATCTGCTAAATCAGGGAAAGTCATGAAAAGTCATGGATTTGAAACATTTTATTTTGGCAGATACCCTGTAGAGAATTGCACTTAAAAAAATTATTCTCGGAGAAGTTTTTATAAAGTTTCTAATAAATGAAGAAAATTTAGTAAAAAATTCGGGTTTTTTTCAAAAGGTCTAATTTTTTAATAAATTAAATTATTTCAATATTTTTGATGCAACACATTTCTTATACACTGGACAAGTGCATCACGTAAAATCTTTGCTTAATTTACATTTGGTAAAAAATGTTGGTTCTTCAAAATCATACGCATTGAATTTTATCGAATTTTCATTACCTTTATATCTAACTATGAGTGTAACATCATTAAAAATTATCCAAATTTAAAGCTTTTATGTCATTCACTAGTAAATACTATCAAAAGCATTCATAATAATTTTCAACAAAATATTTTAAGAACTTTTTGAGAAATCACATTTCAAGTTTCAACATTTTATTAAACATACCGTTCTGAGAAAAACGTATTTGCAGTTTATGAAAGCAACTTTAACTATTATAAAATTAAAATACATGTTTAAAATTCCCCACACTTTTTTGCTTCAAAACTTTTTAACTGCCAAGTTGCTAATTATTAAAATACTAGAAAAATGTTTAAACTAATCTTCATGAAAATTTAAAAAGTTTTGTACAAAAAATTTACAACTTCCGGTTCCGAAGTCGCTACTTCCGTTTTGTTTTGACAGCTGTCACTGATGTTTAAAGAGCTGTAACTCTTCTTTAAAATGCCGTAGAGACAAAACAAAAACAGATTTAGAAGCCTAAAAGTTGAAGTTTTACAATAGAGAAATAAAAATAAATTATGAATTTTGGCAAAAAAATGACGTTTTCAACGTAGACGGATTCCTTAACAGCTAAATAGAAAAGGCTGGCTCCCAATTTAGTGAGAATGCAAAAGTTTTTGCAACAAAGTCGAATTCTTGAGCTATTTTTCTTAAATGTCTCACTTATTTTGTGAATGTAACTTACCCTGTATTTCAATTGTAATAATGTATTAGTAAATAGATTCTTATTTCGTCCCCATTTAGCTTGAATAATCTGTGTATGTTAATCCTTCCTATCATTATTTTTTGGGACAGTTTCTTTAACCACTTTTTGGTTGGACTTTTTTCTTTCTTTCGAATATCCGATCTAAGAAAAAAAGCAATATTTAATAGAAGTTGAAATTAATATATTATTATAATAGTTTTCATTAATAACGGTTTAAATTTTAGAATTATACATAAAAATATTCCCAAGACTGATTTATAATTCTATTGAATCCCCTGTATAATAATATCCTAAGTTATCTGTCCGTCTGTCCTCGAATTTTAAGAGGCTATTGGACCTAATGGAAAGAGGTATCCATATTGGATTCTTGATAAGTTAGGGTTAGCAACGTTCGAATTCCACCCTTTGCCCCCTTTTCTAGCACTTAATGCCATTATTTAAAGCCCTATTTTCCCGGTTAAGAGCAGGCGATTAAATTTATCGCATAATAAAAAGGTAAAAACAACAATTTTTCTAGCGTTATGACGTCATTCCTTTAACCATCTCATTTAATCATTTCTTATTTTAAATTATTTCAATATCGTCTGCATTATTTTCATACGTTTTATCACTGAACTTAGATATTACGTAAATAATTTTCTTTTATATTTGGCTTAAATAATAGATTAGGTACATATGTGATAATTTTAAATTAAATCATCGATTATTTTTGTTGCAATGAAAATTTTATCACTGGTATTAACAATAAATCTATATACCTCCATGTAGTGGAAATGATAGTTAATTTTTTTACTTCCATTAATTACTGTGGTTAAAAAAATTAACAATAATTTCGACGTACTAAATAATTTTTGAATTATTTTTTAAATGAATTCAACGGATTCTAAACTGCATTCACAGTATCGGGAGACTTTAGAGCAGTATGAAGATAAACAAAATTGAGCGTGTGCCAGATAATTCTCAACCAAAAAACAAACCATTTTTTATCTGTCTTATAGGATAATTTACAATTCTGGAAAATTAAAATTTTACTGATCCCGTCATATGATGGGTATATGCTAGTATTATTATATTTACTATACTAAATGGGATATAGGTTTCAAGTATAAATTTTGTGAATTCCAAAGCAGATTGGGATTGGGAAAATTTTACTGCTGCAATTTGATCTCCATGATCTGTCATTCACTCGGTCGAATTACCAACATCATCAACTTGGAAAAGTTTTTTAACAGATGTCGACATCATAAGAAGAAAATTGCCTTAAAGTGCCGATTTAAAAATGCCAATTTAATAGCTAATTTATCGAAAGTACAGTAATTACTCGTAATTATAACTCATAAGTTGATTAATTTTTTTTTAAACTAGTTAAATTAAACAAGCCCCAGTGACGTTGGGGTAGCGATTCGTTCCCACGACACAGGTCCGAGGTTCGATCCCCGGGCTTATCAAGGTTGACTCAACCTTTCATCCCTTCAGTGGGTAGAGAAACTGAGGACCAAACATGCTTGGGAACTAAACACTGGGGATTCCCCATACACGGTTTCCGCGCACCTGGAAAATCAGGGAAAGTCATGGAAAATCATGGATTTAGACAATGGATTAATTTTGTTATGGAAAGTGATGATTTTCTAAGTAAAATGAGTAAAAGTCATGGAAAGTCATGGATCCTCTGAGCTACCAATTAGAAAAACCAAGAAATGCCTCTGCAAGTGAATTTCCTTTCTGTTCGTCAAGGAAACTCAAAACAAGCAAGCTTAATAGTGTAAATGTATAATTTATATTCTGTTTTTTTCTTAAATTATAAATTAAATTTTTATTAATATAATAAAATAATTTTATTTAATAAAAATTAGTTAAGATTTTTCTACAAAATATAAGCTTATCTTTAACTATTATAAATAAACGTTATAGGTTTATCGTGTTTGATATTATTTTGTTTTTGATAATACCTAATACTCTATTATTGAAAATTTAGATTGCATTCAGAAAATGTCTTTAGATTAAAAATATATGTAATACACAATTCATTTATATATATATATAAAATATATATATATATAAAAAAATTAAATATATATTTTATATATATTTATTTATATTTATATTTTATATATATATATTATATATACATGAAAATTTTATTTTCATATCTATATATAAAATATTATATTTAATATATATATATATATTTTATAATATTTATATATATTATATAATATATACATAATTTTTATTTATATATATATTAAATATTATATATATATATTTATAAATATATATATATATATAACTCATATTTTAGATATATATCATATATTTAGATATATTATATATATATTATATATATTTATATATTATTAAATATATATATATATATATATTTTATATATATTTAATATTTATATAATAGATATATTTATATATAATTATAAAAATAATATTTATATATATATATATATATATATATATATATTTATATTATATATATATGATTTATATACATATATAACATATAAATATAATAATAAAATAAAATATATATAATATATATTATATATATATATTTATATATATTTATATTTATATATATTAAATATTTATATTAGATATATATATATTTATAATAATAATATATATATATATATATATATATTATATTATATATATATATTTTTATATTATATATATATATATATTATATAAATATATTATATATTTATATATATATAGTATTTATATATATATTTATAAAAAAATATATAATATTTATATATATTTATATATATATATATATATATATATATATTTATTGTATATATATATATTTATATAATATATTATATATATATATATATTTATATATATATATATATATATATATATATATTTATATATATATATATATATTTATATATATATTTATATATATATAATATATATATATATATTATATATATATATATATATATATGTAATATATCAAAATTATTTAACTTTAATATTTCTTCAAAAACCTCCTCTCTCCTATTTTAATTCATCTAGATATTTTTATCAGCCTCTAAATGGTTTGGTCAATGAAGTATTTTCCACTTAACATTCCTTTCTGTCATAAAACTGTAAACTTTCTGTCTATACAGCAGTTTCCCAGGTGTTGGCGGAACATGTGTTCGTGTTTTGCTGATATTGCAGTTAATTCGCTTAGTAAGTTGTTTTTGTTGTGGGAAAATTCTTGTTGTCAGCGTTCTTGGGTGTACTTGTGTGAGAGCAGAGTGAACTCTGTGGCTTTTGATTATATATTGTCCAGAAGGACAGATGTGTGATGTTGCCGCTCTGAAATAAAGTTTTAAATTAGACTTCTGAGTTCTCTTGAATATGAAGCCCGACTGCATTCTCATTACTTATAGCTGTTGAACTTTCTCCTTGTGAAGGAGTTTTATAAAAAATGGATTACATTTTAAGCCGGCAGGATTTTATCTGCGCTGAAAACCCAATGGATTTCGAAGTCCATTACTATGGCAGAGAAATTTTCTTGATGGAATTTACTTCGTGAACTTTTGCGAACTTTGTTTTTACATCTGTGGATAATGTTTTAAAATTACGGTGAAACGACAATGGATTTCGAATCCATACGGACAAAGTCTTCCGAAGTTTTAGTGACTGTGAATATCGAAAATAACATAAGTATTTCCTACCAAGCTAACTCAGACCTGTACTACCTTTGATAAACATCAAGACCATGGCAGCCTCCCGTCGACTGCAGAGAGAGTTACAAGAACTCCAAAAATACAATTTGATTTGTTTCCGTGACATCCGCATCCAGTTCCCTACAATGCGCCCCGCATCGAGATCGCCGAGTTCGTGCCGTGTTCCGTTTCAAGCCTCCAAACGAACTCTTCGGACAAGGATATATCAACCCACCAATTTTCCAGGACATGCTTCAAAATTAAAATTCTTATTCTCGGTAAAATTTTCAGTGACATTTAAAAATAATGTTTGGGAAATTTGAAAATTTAAAAGTTATTAAAGTACAAGCTGGATAAAATATGCAATGTTATTGGATAGGAAAAAACTACTGCTTGCATTAATTCTCGTCATTGAAGGTAAAATTTTGAAATTAAAATTTAATTGTATTTCTAGAACTTATAGTTCGAAATTTCTGTTCTTTAAAAAATATCAAAATTTGTTTAAATGAATAATATTTCTAGATATGTAATAATTCTTAAAAAATGTTTATGATTGTTTCTCTCATTTGATTGATAATACTAAAGAAGTGATTTAAGAATTATTTTGTTTATTTTTATGTTAACAGTGTAAAAATTTAATAATTTTTGTTTATTTTGCTGTGCAAATTATGCGTAAACAAGAATCAAGAAACTTAATTTTGTGAACAATCAAACAGCAGGACTTTCAATTATTTTTTCTATTTACCGTTTCTAAGAGAAATTGTTTTAATAATTATTGATTGCATTTGATTTTAAAATTCATGTTGAAATTCATTGAAAATTTTGAAAAATATTTAAATTAGAAATTGATATTTATATTGTATTAGTGATTTACGATGTTCGGTGGTTTCATTTAAAAATTTTGTTTACATAAATTATTCTAAAATATAATAACATTTTTATTTTTAAATGTGGTTTGAAAATTTTGTGTGTTAACTCCCAGGTTAATTTAATAATTTGGTTAGGAATTTAAAATTTTGATTTTAGGTGAATTTAAATAGTATTTTGTGATGTGCGATTTTTTAAGAACGAAGTAAATAAAGTTATTAAAATTCGATAGCACGAGAGAATGAAAAACTTTCAGTCCAACGAATGGAGTGTCTGTGACCTTGGTCAATAGAGACATTGGAAAGCGAAAAAGCACTTGAACATTGAAAATTTTGATTGTGACCTCTAAATTATCATGACGTGGCAGTTTCGGTTCGACCTGAATTACAGGAGTTTTTAAAATGCTTTCATGTGATGTTGGGACGCAAAATGTAAGAGTTGTTTTGACTGTACAATTGTGAACGGGATTTATACAGTAGTAAACAGATGTGTCGACACTCGTGAGTTGAATTGTTGTTTTGATACTTTTGTTGAGTGTGTTTTGGGATTACGGGTTTGATTTGAAGGACTGCTCTGATGATTACGAACTTGACGATTCTAGATATCTGTGTTTTTTATATTTTATTATAGTATTCACTTTTTATATTTAGCCAATTTGCAATTCATCGTTTTTTGAGTTTTGCTTTTTATTAATTGCAGTGAATCTAAAAAATAATCAGTTTGAAATATTTTTATGACTTTCATATTTTACTATTATTTCTAAACATATGTTTTTTGAGAATCTTAATAATATAAATTTTGGACATAGAAACTTTGAGATCCTGCTTTCTAAAAGTGAATTGCAAAAATTATTTGATTTAAAGTGTTCAAGTATTTTATATTTTTACATTTTTATATTCGTAGTTTCTCATAATAACTATAAATGTGTTTTTTATTCTCTGAATTCATGGTGTGTTATTTCAAAAATAGTAAGTGAATGTTTACAATACAAGGAATATCTAATTTGATTAATTAAGAGAATTTTCATAGAATAGGTAATGTTTTCATTTTAAGTATGAAAATTTGATTGAAATTTAAGAGATAATGCAGTTTTTACGTCTAAATTCCTAATGTGAATTAAATACAGGATAGTTAAAACTTACAAATGAACAATGTTTCGAAGAGTAGTTCAGTTTGATTTTCAGTGTGGAATTAATTTTTTTTTTTAATATTTAACTCCGGAGAGACCCTTTGCAAAGTCAATGGATAGCTTAGGCGAGTCCTTTGTCGTTTTTGCTCTTCAGCTTTCTCTAGGTCATGAACGGTCATTCCGTCATCGCCTTCGAGGCAAGCCCTTTCCACTCTCCGAGATCTTTTTGAAGTTCAATCTGATTATTTTGTTTCGGTTTTTTCACACTGAAGATGAGTAACGTTTGTAGCTGATCAAGATGTGGGAAACTTTTACCCGCATACCTCTGATCTTTGGTAGAGAAAAAAAAAAAAAGGTTTCAAAATGTTGTTCACAAACATAACATTGGAGAGCCCTGTCACAAAAACAATAGGTAGTCGCCTCCCACAGAGGGATGAACCTTTTGTCGTTTTGTGTGAGCACCCTCGGGGTCACTAACAATTTTCACGTTGGTCACCACAGAGGACAGCCATTTTCCTTCTCCAAAGTTTATTTCAGTAAAATTTTAATAAAGCATAATTTGAACATTTTGAGTTAAGTTTTGCTTAGGAAAAATATTGAATTTCATAATGATAAACTTTCTTAAATACTTGTTTACTGTAAACCTTCATTTGCGTGTATTATTATGTTTCTGTTTATATTCATTGTATATTATCTTTTCATTATTTAGTTGTTTTAATATTGATTCTGTATAGAGATTTTGTGATGGTGCAGGAGAGTCAGAGGAACGGTATAACTTGATAGATTTAAATTTTGATGTGATGGTGTGGAATTACTTATGATGAGTTACAGACCAAGCTTCTGACTCTGTAACCCTGATGTCTCCAATTCTGACACACTAGAAAGACAGTTCTGACTCTTCTACACTAAATTTATTCGTTTAATGTTACAATTTCTTGTAAAAAATTTTGATAATCATATATTTGTACTATTATAAGTTGTGAAAATGTCACCCATCAGCGAGACGATTTTCTCTTTTTTCGGGGGGGATCTGTAATATATCAAAATTATTTAACTTTAATATTTCTTCAAAAACCTCCTCTCTCCTATTTTAATTCATCTAAATATCTTTCCCAGCCTCTAAATGGTTTGGTCAATGAAGTATTTTCCACTTAACATTCCTTTCTGTCATAAAACTGTAAACTTTCTGTCTATACAGCAGTTTCCCAGGTGTGTCGTTTCCAACATGTGTTCGTGTTTTGCTGATATTGCAGTCAATTCGCTTAGTAAGTTGTTTTTGTTGTGGGAAAAATTCTTGTTGTCAGTGCTCTTGGGTGTACTTGTGTGAGAACAGAGTGAACTCTGTGGCTTTTGATTATATATTGTCCAGAAGGACAGATGTGTCGTGTTGCCGCTCTGAAATAAAGTTTTAAATTAGACTTCTGAGTTCTCTTGAATATGAAGCCCGACTGCATTCTCATTACTTATAGCTGTTGAACTTTCTCCTTGTGAAGGAGTTATCTAAAAAATGGATTACATATATATATATATATATATATATATATATATATATGTATATATATATATATATACATATAATATATATAATGTAATTATATATATCATATAAAATTATATATATATATATTTATAATATATATATATATATATATATTTATATATATATATGTATATAATTTTTATATAATTCTAATACAAATATTAATATTAAAAATTATTATTTGATTTTATATAACTTAGCTAAAACAACACAAAATTAGTATAAAAAATTTTGTGAAACTTTTGGGGTACTTTATTTGGGGTAATTGTAAGCTTTATATATATATATATATATATATATATATATATATATATATATATATATATATATATATATATATATATATATATATATATATATATATATATATATATATATGTATATGTATGTATGTATGTAAGTCTATGTACAATCGTATTTTTAATATAAACAAAAATTTGAAGCACAACTAATGAAAATACAAATGCAGATAAAGATCTTAAAAGTAAAAAAATTTTATTTCAATGTTAGAATGTAATACAGTAAATTCCAGAACTTCTGGAATGGGATAAAGCCCAACGGGTCCTCACCCCTTCTGGCTATTGCCCTTATTTAATGATGCTGCACAGTTATTGTGCACAGTGAAAAACATATGCAACATATTTTGAAAATTGAATAGTTTGAAACAATGAATAAAGTTCTTAAAGTCCTTAAGTAAAAACCCAATCAAATTTTTGAATCATTCAAAACTGACAAAATAGTCTTGAAGTTAACGTCCAGGGAAAAGCATATTATTCATATATATATGTCACGTTTGGAAATTGGAAATGAAAATTAAAAATGTTTTTACCAAAAACGCATAGAACTCATTAATATTAGTTCTATGTGTCAGGGATAGAGTACAGAGAAAACAATACAGCTGCAAGTTTATGTCACGAAAAATGAGATTATGCAGGCAAGAGACACTTCGGTTAATGCATCTGGATTGGAGGCATCTCCAAGCTGTATGTCTGTGTTAATGGAACACAGAAAATGAAACTGATGGCGAAACCATTGTCTTTCTCTGCATAGATCCTGGAACAAAGAATTTGTGAATGTGTAGGCGTGTTGACTTTCCATGACGAGACATGTCATATATATATATTTAACAAGTGCCGTAGACAGTATTTAGTTTCTGGGTGGAGGTGGATCAATCTGAGCTCAGTACAATTTAAGTCCCAATTTTAACCCCAAATTTTACTATTTTTTAAGAATTAAAACAGCATAAAATTTAGTAAAAATTATATAAAATTAAATATTAATACCATAATTTCACACGTATGGTCTGCACCATTGTATAGTCCACGGGCGTGATTTTTTATTTAAAGAATTTCATAAATCATCAGATAGTCCGAACCACTAGATAATCTGCGAAACTGTACGTGCAATTATAGGTATTTTAATACGACAATATTAAATCATTTGTAAAACAAAAAACTAAGTACAGTAGATTGCCGAAAAAAAGTTAACACTATGTATTACTCGGTATTGATATCGTAGGGCAACGTCCTACCTATTTGCCTATTGTTCGGAAAATGTTAAGCCAATTGGAAAAAGCTATTTACGTCTTAGTCTGAAACTAAAAGTATTCAGTTTGTATGCCATTTTGGGCGGAATTTCTAATATAAACCTGATCAGGAGAAAGGTCTTCACATTTAGCCCTTAACATTGAGGGTGAAGATACAGCCCAGCCATTATAGAAGAAGAAGCTGGGAACTTGAATGCGACATGCTATCAAAATCTCACATGCTGTAAAAAAATTAAAAATATTTAAATTAACAATAATTAAAGAAATTTACTATAATTGGCATATTTGAAAGATCCATTATCATATTGTGCCATTGAAACCACAGATAAGTATGAACATATAACAGACCATATAAAAGAAAGTTAAGAGTAAAATATAATTTAAAAATAAATACATTCATTAAATGGAACAAAACAGTAAACAGCTGTTTGATTATTGTTGGATAAACATATTGATAAAACTATTCTCTTATGTTTCCAGTTTTAATAAATATGTTTATATTTGGATAAAACTGCTATAAAGTCAGAAAACGAGTTTTAGCTTTCTGATAATAACAAGAAGTTGCCTTATGAAAAGACTCTGAAACTCCAACATTTTACCAAGGATGATTGTTGGACTATTTTATGGTCTGACAAATCTAACATTCAGGTAAATTAAATGCACCTTTCGCATATAAAAATACATTCATTTTAAATGCCAAAACACAATTATAGCGAGATTAAATAGATGCATGTTTAGAATCATTTTTCACCATTTTCAAGGTATTAGGAACTCATGGAATATCATATGTAAATTAGCGCATTGGGAAGAAATACATTCCGACTTATGTGGTGCTGACTATTAAGCATGGAGGAGGCAACATTACAATTTTGGGTTGTATGACAACATCTGGTACTGACAAATTGTTTATTTCTGAGAACCACCTAAACTTAGAAACATAAATCCCTGAGCTCGAAACTGAACAGGGGCTATCATTATACAAGATTTTAGGAGTTACCAACATGAAAGGAAATGTTCCAGCAAGATAATGCACCGTGTCACAAATCAGCAAGAGCTCAGGTTTCAAACAAAATTGTTTTGAATTTCTATATTTCTGAAGCGTAACACACAAAAGCACTCCATGTCTTCGAAAGCAGATGTAAAGCATTCACTTCGGCAAAAGTAGAACACTATAATTAATGAAGTGTGTAAGAAGATAGTTTGTTTTATGCCCATCTTCATTTTATATCTTCTGCTATCAAGGCCACTAGTGATCTGACAAAATAATAATTATTTTTATTATTACATGTAATCTATTGTTATACGAACTTTTCTTTTATCATCTTTAACCCGTTAATGCCTAGCGTCTCATTTTATATACAGCTAAAAATAGCTTGTAGAATTTTATGTTTTTTTAGAATAAGTTTTCCTTTTTGAGAGTCAGTAGAGGGAAATCTCATTAACAATTTACAAAAATTTTCAAGTAATTTCTATTATTTATAGATTGTCCATTTGGCCTTAACATTATGATTTTTCGAACAGCGCACATAAATTTACTTTTTCCGGTACACATAGCCTGAAATCGTGAAAAATTGCTCTGTCTATTATAAAACTCCATTTTACAGTACTTATTTTGCAAGTAAGTCACTTGTTACGCCAACCCATCCGTAGACATACAGCAGCATTCAAACTGACAACCAGTACGCCATGATAGCAACCACAACAGCTATAAAGTTGCTGTTGATCTACGAGAGGTCCGTCATGGTTCGGAGATTAATGTGGTCCAACCCGGTAAGGAGCAAACTCGACAGAGGAAAGCTCGACTACCAGGAAGTACGCTAGAGAAAGATCACTCAAGTACCCCGGGTGCATGAAACCCGTACAATAGCTAAAGGTGCTCCTCTGGAGGATATTTTGTAAATAATACCAAATAATTTTTTTTCCCCGAAGTTTTTCCTTTTTTACAAATAGCGTCCTATGATGTTTAAAACGATATATGATCACTAACGTGACATGCTGCAGTATACAAAGTTGTTCATATTTATTTTATTATGAGCAGTTCATAATAACTTCGATTTAAGATATGCATTGATATGTAATCGACAGAAATGACTCGGGCATTAAAAGGGTTAACCAAAATAAAACTTTTGATATTTGTATTGAGTGCTTAATGCTTTTGGGCAATACTATATATATAGAGTACATATAAAAACAGCTAAAGCAAAAACATTAAGATATTAATAAAGGTTGTAAAAATTACCTCTATCATTTTGTGAAAGCACATTAGCTGTAGTAACGATAAGAGAAAATCTTAAATGTCTTCTCTCCTTTTTATTAGGCATTTTGGACTGGAATCTTCGTGGCAAAAATAACATTGCCATTCACTAGCTTCCACAATCTGCATTTATAAAAACATATGTATTAATAAAAGGGAATTAGTAATTTAGATTATAAAAACAGTGCAATCCATATGTTTTTCTAAAGGTTAATAAACTCAGTTTTGTAAATGAAATTTATTTTAAATTGAAAAAAGTATCATACAATTTAAGCATCATTAAAAAACGCTCATTAAAAAGTCTCACTCTCATGTGATATTATCTATGTGATTTCCCTTCCTGAACACATTTTCACAAATCAAGAGACGTACATTTGTCTCTTGCCTGTACAAAACGTATCCGCCAGTTCTCCAACTTTGAGATGAAAATAAAAGAGTTTTGATAAATACTTACTTGGTCCAATGAGTCTCCATCCACGACATGAGTGCAGTTGCCAAGCTCTGGCAACTGAAAAAAAATGGGCTATATCTCCCGTCTGATCGCCGAAGAATAATTTTTACCGGTTACACACACACATTTTTTGTAACGACCAAAAAACTTCTTTTGCTTATATTGATTGCCAAAGCTTTCTTGGCAATTTTCAGTCCTTATGTATCTTTGCCGAAAGGCAAAAATTGCATATTAGATGACAGCCTTTTAAAAATTAATTTATTTTCTTTCCATCAAGTACTCAGAAAGTCACTGGACATGCCCTACAACTCCAAGAATCGATGTGATGTGAGAATGGCCTTTCTCAAGAGTAAGTAATCATGTGACTTTTCTTCTTATGGGAGAGAGGCTAAGACAGCAGTTTTGCTATGATTGTGAAAACTCCGCAGCTGCAATTTGAGTATCAAAAATTCACATACCCATATGTCATTCACAAGAGTATTCAGTTTTCCCATGGAGAAGTGAAATATGGTTTAGAAAGAGTGTAAGAAAGGCTGCACGTAGCAGATATTAATTCAGACTTCGGTTTTGAGAAGCATGGAAGGAATCAAAGCTTGATGAATCTCTTACTTGATTTAATTTGGAGGACTGGGAAAATAAAAATTATAAAATAGGACATGAATTGGGAGAATTTTAATTAAATTAAGGGGTAATAATTTTTGGTATTTTACGCACGCATATATATGTGTGTGTTATAGTAATATTTCTATTGTAAGAAAAATTTTTCCACCTAAATAATTTAGCTCATCTGTATAATTTACTCGTTCTAAGGAATGAAAATTAAACTTTGAACTACAGCCTTTTCCTACATTTCTTAGTTTAATAGGCTGTAGTAAAAGTTTCACTCATATTTTAAGAATGCGTTCAGCCTTTTAAAGGCTAACTACAGAGATTTAGACCAACAATTTTGAAATCTGAAACTGTATAAGTATTAGTACTCACATCTATATATAAATCATAGCCTCAACTTGAAAACAAACATCAATCTGTATTACAGACACACACAATTAAGAGACTCAATGACAAAAGAAAAAAAAAAATTACACAGTGAGACTTAAAAGAGGCATTTGTTGATTATGGGTATCTTGCAACAGTGCAACTAATGCAATTTACTCATAAATGCGTAAAAAATGCTGATGCAAATGAAATTTCGGAATCAAAGTTTCATTCATCGATTGATCATATGCAGATGATTATAAATGAAATAAATAAATTTGTGGTTATCCTACAACACTGCAGCTAAGGCAATTTGCTCATAAATGCGTAAAAAATGGGGATTCAAATGAAATTTTCGTGTCAAAGTTTCATTCATTGACTGATCAGTTGCAGATAATAATAATTGAAATAAACATCAGATTTGTTAATTTTTTTTAATGTGAAATCGTCAGATGTAGGTTTTTCTCACAGATAATTTTAAATTCTTAATGTAAGGATACTTTTTTGTACAAAATAATGTATAGTGTTTATAAGAATGTGTATTTTTTGTTTTTACGAAATAAATATTTCTTTTTTAAAACACCTTTATTTTTATGCTTTAAAATTGTTGTCATTCCTTTTTATCTGCTTAAATTAATGCATTCTGATAGTTGAAAAAACATTTTTCATGTCGAAATATTGGTTTAGCTTGATTTAGAGATTAGCTTGGTTTAGAGGGCCACGGCCTACAGCTTTACTACACGAGAGGCTATGAGACCGATACTGAAGCTGATTTCGAACGACTACAAACATCCATGCCAACAGTGAGATTTGAATTCAAGAATTCCTGTATGGAGGAGCAGTGTACAACCCATGCTGCTATTGTTCGGCTTTTATTGTGGAGTTTTTGTAATACAACTAGATAAAGGGATTAAACAAACAATGCAACTACTTATAAAAATTTTTTGTATCCATGTATGCATGCATGCATGTGTGTACATATTTTCGCTATACATTCTGAAATGGCTGGATCTATCTTAGCCAAATTTGACATGGTGATTTGGCAGGTCAACCATGAAAAAGTTTTAAGCAAGTCAAATTGTTCGTTGGTCAAGAGCACGTGGTGATTAATCGCTTTTTTTTATATCTAAACTAGATTTGTTGACTATATTATGGCAACATTTGATATATTTTCATTTTACTAAGCACTAAAAAATTTAAAATCTTTTAAGAAGCTTAATTAATCTGATATCGATTAAAGTAACATTTAAGATAATACAATTTTCCTGGATTTTTCAACCCATTTTTGGACTTATTTAATTTTATCAATTTTAATTTGGTATAATTCTTTAATTTTGAATTTCGTTGTGTCATTAAATTAATCCTATTTTTTTACGCCAATCTTAATCTAATCCACAGCTTTATTTTTAGGAAAAGTAACTTAACTTTCAAGTCACGTAAATAATATTTAATTTGTGGATATATTTGTTCTATTTATAATATTGTTCTATTTATATATTTATTTGTTCTATTTTAATAATTTACCAATTATCACCAAATTTGATTAATTTATTTTCTTCAGTCTATATTTTCATAACTATATTTAAATAGCTGTGCTGTTGGCTTTAAGACGATGAATTTTTTTTTTAATTTTCTAAACGAATTACATCGTTAGTGTAATGTAATCTTAAAGATAATTTGAGTTTTGAAATAAATTTAACCTTCATTTAAGAACCTTAATTAACCTGTCTGAGTTGTAGAGCGCTGCTCTTCGGTACCGGAGTTCACGGGTTCGACTGCCGCTATGGTATGGATGTTCTTAGCTGTTCGAGATCGGTTTTAAGCAGTAGGTCCCGGTGTTATTAGTTCTCTTGTATCAAAACAGTAGACCGTAGCGCTCCATACCAAACCTTATTTACCCTGACCGTAGACTGAGCGTGAAGCAGCTAATCATATATATCAGGGGAGGCCAAGCTCCATGATTGTCCGAGCCATTTTTCATAATTTGAAATATTTCGTGAGCCGTAATCAAATACGTATTTAAAAGGTATGCAAAAAAGGTAATACAAATTTTTTTACAGAAGTTATATTTATTGAATGTCATTTAGAAGTTCTTCGTCCTTTAATTTTTCAAGGAAATTTTTGAATTGTCGATGATTTTTTGCTTTGGTGCGAATGTAATTTACAATATGTTACACTGTGTTCATAACATCAGTATATTTTAAATATTTTGTAGCGAGATGTTCTCGGTGAATTATGCAGTGAATCGGTATGTATTGTGGAATTTGAGAATCATTCTTAAAAGCCTAATAAGACCGGTTTTTTTTACCTAGCATTGCCGGAGCTCCATCAGTCGTAATAATTTTTAAAAATATAACAACACAAAATTGAAAAGGGAACTCATGTACATTTATCGAGAGCCACAAATAATCCTTCATTGAGCCGCATGTGGCTCCCGAGCCGCAGGTTGGCCACCCCTGATATATATCATTAGTCCCTACACCCGTATCTGTAAAATTTTCCAATAAATAAAATTTATATGCACCTTATCAAAGGCTCTCTCTGATACCATGTAGTGGATACAAACTTGACAGTAGGCTCTAGAAAAATTTATCGAGAGCCACAGCTATACATTTATCGAGAGCCACAAATAATCCTTCATTGAGCGGCATGTGGCTCCCGAGCCGCAGGTTGGCCACCCCTGATATATATCATTAGTCCCTACACCCGTATCTGTAAAATTTTCCAATAAATAAAATTTATATGCACCTTATCAAAGGCTCTCTTTGATACCATGTAGTGGATACAAACTTGACAGTAGGCTCTAGAAAAAAATTCCGCACACCCTTACTTGTAAAATTTATAATGAATAAAATTTGTACTTACCTCATCAAAGGTTCTCTCTAGATCCATGTAACAAATACAAACTTGACAGTAAGCTCTAGAAAAAAATGTTCAATTGTAATTTGAATACACAAGCGTATTCCAATGGAAAAATTTGATGTGTACACCCTACGACCCTCTTGTACCCCTGCTAAACTATACAAATATCTTGATTTATACGATGCATTAGCATAATGGTAATTTGCATATTCTTTAAAAGGTTCAAAGTTAGTTTTGATTCTCAAGAAAACGGTGTTACTTGAGTAGTGTTTCAAATGCTACTATCTGATGGTGAGCTGCAATGTTAACATTCGTTATAAGCCAAAATTTATTGCTATTACAATAATTCTTTTACTCCGTATCAAGGAGTAATAAACAGTAAAATTTCGAAATTATTATCAGCAAATAGCAAATTTTTAATATTGTTTTCTAAAAATGGTTTTTAAAAACATTGTTATAATGGCATGTGAATATGACGGAATTTTTGTGATCCATGGTAGTAGACAAGTAACGTTGAGATAAATATCGCCTTTTTTATAAACCTAAGAAAATTTGATTTAAGCAGGGACTTTTCGTTCGCCAGGAAGGACTAGTGTGCAAAATTTCACCAAGATCAGAAAAAAAACTGCAGGAGAAATATATATTTATATTAAGCTTGGTTTAACGGCTTGTGTACTATTTTAAATACCAGAGATATAACATAATTATATTATTTATTTACATGAGATAAATATACTTAAAATTGTCCAACTTAATGGTTAGTTAGTCTAAATAAAAAGCATAGAATCATATGTAAATAATTGATAAAAGCTTACCTTTGGCACAAATTATTACTGCAGTACACAAGATTTCCTCCTTGGCCACAAACAACGCAAAAATCCTATTGAAACATAAACATAGAATTAAGTTATAAATCATAAACATTTAAAAAAATTTGCGTAACTTAAAATGAATTTTTCCTCTATATATAGATTTATAGGTTTCTATCTGAGTTATTTTTCAGTTCATTAAAATTATTTTAAATACATAAGGTGTTGCAAAAAGTATAATTACAGTTTTAATTAAAGTTCTGAGCAGAATGCCAGAGCAAATACAATATGTGATTTCCCTACATTTACAAATTATTTAATATAAATTAAAAATTTTAACATTAATGATTTTATAAATTCAGAAAGAATAACAAGTTACAATAAGTGACAGCTATTGGTAAAAATAATGAACATAAAAATATGTATACAAAACAAATACATTTATCAGTCCATTAAAATTATTTTGAATGCATAAGAGGTTGCAAAAAATATAATTTCTGTTTTGATTAAAGTACTGACCAGAATGCAGAGCAAATTCAATATGTGATTTCCCTACATTTACAAATTATTTAATATAAATTAAAAATTTTAACATTAATGATTTTATAAAATTATAAAGCAAAACGAGCTACAATAAGTGACAGCTATTGGTAAAAATAATGAACATAAAAATATATTTCACTGTGATATTAATTGTGATAATTTCTTATATATTAAGTATAAATAAGTAGTATAAGTATATATTAATATTAGTTAATATTTTAAGACAATGAATACTTGCCTTAAACTATTCCAAACTTTTTTACATGTGCTGTGGGAAATATAAATCAACTACAGAAAAAACTGAA
>CM063503.1:41588012-41593012 GCA_032207245.1 Pardosa pseudoannulata
GACCATTTTCATGGAAAATTAAAGAAAAAAATTAAAAAACTCTTGAAGCCACCACGCTTACAGTCATTACAAACGTAATTAGAGTAAATTAAAATTCCCACATCGATTGTACGGGGATTCGATCCTGGAACTTTTCATAGTGAAGCCCGATCCGCTGAGCGCCACAGGTACGTTGGCAAAGAACAGTTTCAAGCGTCATTATAATAATCTCAATAAGCAAACAATTTTGCATTTTTAATAACAAACATTTTCTATCGGATCAATTTGTGAATAGAAACCATTCTCGAATCAACTTAATTACGTATTCAAAATTTCATCAAAATCAGTCCAGCAGTTTAGAAGGAGTTCTTTTACAAACTCACAGACAGAAGACATATATACATATATATATATATATATATATATATATATATATATATATATATATATATATATATATATATATATATATATATACAGAGATAGAGAGAGAGGGAGCATGTGCAAGTAAAAAATTAATCAAATGAAATATGTATATAGACATATGCATAAATTACCCATTTCATTTGGAGTAGTATCAATCACAGGGTTTTGAACAGGACAAGGCATGTTTGCACGTTTATTCTTGTCCGTGGGAGCTATCACTGTGTGGGGAGTATACATTCCCCCAGATTTTCTGGTACATACAAAACAACTCCATTTTTTCCTTTTACTTTATCTACAAGTATAAAAATATATATTCATTAGTAAAGTGCAGTTCATAAAAAGAAAAAGAAAACGACCAGATTTTGTTAACGGGATTTAATATACTTTCTTTTTTAAGTACATATATTTTACCATTTGTACTCCACAATGCTGAATTAAAATATATTTCTTGAAATGGTAAAATCCAATATTCAAACAATAAAAAAATTAAAGCATAATAATGAAATTATTTTTAGGAAAAGTAACTTAACTTTCAAGTCACGTAAATAATATTTAATTTGTGGATATATTTGTTCTATTTATAATATTGTTCTATTTATATATTTATTTGTTCTATTTTAATAATTTACCAATTATCACCAAATTTGATTAATTTATTTTCTTCAGTCTATATTTTCATAACTATATTTAAATAGCTGTGCTGTTGGCTTTAAGACGATGAATTTTTTTTTTAATTTTCTAAACGAATTATATCGTTAGTGTAATGTAATCTTAAAGATAATTTGAGTTTTGAAATAAATTTAACCTTCATTTAAGAACCTTAATTAACCTGTCTGAGTTGTAGAGCGCTGCTCTTCGGTACCGGAGTTCACGGGTTCGACTGCCGCTATGGTATGGATGTTCTTAGCTGTTCGAGATCGGTTTTAAGCAGTAGGTCCCGGTGTTATTAGTTCTCTTGTATCAAAACAGTAGACCGTAGCGCTCCATACCAAACCTTATTTACCCTGACCGTAGACTGAGCGTGAAGCAGCTAATCATATATATCAGGGGAGGCCAAGCTCCATGATTGTCCGAGCCATTTTTCATAATTTGAAATATTTCGTGAGCCGTAATCAAATACGTATTTAAAAGGTATGCAAAAAAGGTAATACAAATTTTTTTACAGAAGTTATATTTATTGAATGTCATTTAGAAGTTCTTCGTCCTTTAATTTTTCAAGGAAATTTTTGAATTGTCGATGATTTTTTGCTTTGGTGCGAATGTAATTTACAATATGTTACACTGTGTTCATAACATCAGTATATTTTAAATATTTTGTAGCGAGATGTTCTCGGTGAATTATGCAGTGAATCGGTATGTATTGTGGAATTTGAGAATCATTCTTAAAAGCCTAATAAGACCGGTTTTTTTTACCTAGCATTGCCGGAGCTCCATCAGTCGTAATAATTTTTAAAAATATAACAACACAAAATTGAAAAGGGAACTCATGTACATTTATCGAGAGCCACAAATAATCCTTCATTGAGCCGCATGTGGCTCCCGAGCCGCAGGTTGGCCACCCCTGATATATATCATTAGTCCCTACACCCGTATCTGTAAAATTTTCCAATAAATAAAATTTATATGCACCTTATCAAAGGCTCTCTCTGATACCATGTAGTGGATACAAACTTGACAGTAGGCTCTAGAAAAATTTATCGAGAGCCACAGCTATACATTTATCGAGAGCCACAAATAATCCTTCATTGAGCGGCATGTGGCTCCCGAGCCGCAGGTTGGCCACCCCTGATATATATCATTAGTCCCTACACCCGTATCTGTAAAATTTTCCAATAAATAAAATTTATATGCACCTTATCAAAGGCTCTCTTTGATACCATGTAGTGGATACAAACTTGACAGTAGGCTCTAGAAAAAAATTCCGCACACCCTTACTTGTAAAATTTATAATGAATAAAATTTGTACTTACCTCATCAAAGGTTCTCTCTAGATCCATGTAACAAATACAAACTTGACAGTAAGCTCTAGAAAAAAATGTTCAATTGTAATTTGAATACACAAGCGTATTCCAATGGAAAAATTTGATGTGTACACCCTACGACCCTCTTGTACCCCTGCTAAACTATACAAATATCTTGATTTATACGATGCATTAGCATAATGGTAATTTGCATATTCTTTAAAAGGTTCAAAGTTAGTTTTGATTCTCAAGAAAACGGTGTTACTTGAGTAGTGTTCAAATGCTACTATCTGATGGTGAGCTGCAATGTTAACATTCGTTATAAGCCAAAATTTATTGCTATTACAATAATTCTTTTACTCCGTATCAAGGAGTAATAAACAGTAAAATTTCGAAATTATTATCAGCAAATAGCAAATTTTTAATATTGTTTTCTAAAAATGGTTTTTAAAAACATTGTTATAATGGCATGTGAATATGACGGAATTTTTGTGATCCATGGTAGTAGACAAGTAACGTTGAGATAAATATCGCCTTTTTTATAAACCTAAGAAAATTTGATTTAAGCAGGGACTTTTCGTTCGCCAGGAAGGACTAGTGTGCAAAATTTCACCAAGATCAGAAAAAAAACTGCAGGAGAAATATATATTTATATTAAGCTTGGTTTAACGGCTTGTGTACTATTTTAAATACCAGAGATATAACATAATTATATTATTTATTTACATGAGATAAATATACTTAAAATTGTCCAACTTAATGGTTAGTTAGTCTAAATAAAAAGCATAGAATCATATGTAAATAATTGATAAAAGCTTACCTTTGGCACAAATTATTACTGCAGTACACAAGATTTCCTCCTTGGCCACAAACAACGCAAAAATCCTATTGAAACATAAACATAGAATTAAGTTATAAATCATAAACATTTAAAAAAATTTGCGTAACTTAAAATGAATTTTTCCTCTATATATAGATTTATAGGTTTCTATCTGAGTTATTTTTCAGTTCATTAAAATTATTTTAAATACATAAGGTGTTGCAAAAAGTATAATTACAGTTTTAATTAAAGTTCTGAGCAGAATGCCAGAGCAAATACAATATGTGATTTCCCTACATTTACAAATTATTTAATATAAATTAAAAATTTTAACATTAATGATTTTATAAATTCAGAAAGAATAACAAGTTACAATAAGTGACAGCTATTGGTAAAAATAATGAACATAAAAATATGTATACAAAACAAATACATTTATCAGTCCATTAAAATTATTTTGAATGCATAAGAGGTTGCAAAAAATATAATTTCTGTTTTGATTAAAGTACTGACCAGAATGCAGAGCAAATTCAATATGTGATTTCCCTACATTTACAAATTATTTAATATAAATTAAAAATTTTAACATTAATGATTTTATAAAATTATAAAGCAAAACGAGCTACAATAAGTGACAGCTATTGGTAAAAATAATGAACATAAAAATATATTTCACTGTGATATTAATATGTGATAATTTCTTATATATTAAGTATAAATAAGTAGTATAAGTATATATTAATATTAGTTAATATTTTAAGACAATGAATACTTGCCTTAAACTATTCCAAACTTTTTTACATGTGCTGTGGGAAATATAAATCAACTACAGAAAAAACTGAATTAATTTAACCTACCTGAATTTCTCCAGCAGGCAAATTACAGGCTTTAAAAACATCCTCTTTACACTTCTTGCAACAACATCCAATGAAAAGTGGATGCTGTGTAAGTTCCTTCACATTCAATTTGCAACAACTAATGCATGTGTCTGTAAAATAATGCATATATTCGAATCAGAGACAGAGTAAAATAAATTTCATTGAATCAATTTAATATTAAGAGTTTAATATATTTAATTACAATTGTTCTGTACTGTAAAATTTATATTTTATAATTTCTTCATCATTATAAAATTTTTATTTATTAAATATTTAGAACATTACCTTCCAAACATTTTCTGCCTTCGGTAACTAACCATATAGTCAACTCTAGAAAACATATAATGTATTATTAAGAGTTCTGAAATAGTATGTAAAAATAATAAGTGCTGAAATTGAAGAAAACAATTAGAAATAACATTTAGATCGTAGTAAAAATGCATATTATTTAACACTTCTTTATCTGGCATTATATGGCTGGTAAATGAGGTATTAAAAATGAAATGGGGAAGAAAGAGAATTTTGGACATCTATTTCAGGGGTAATAGTTTTGATATATTAAGCACACACACATATATATATATATATACATGCATATATATACATATATATATATACATATATATACACATATATATACATACATATATATACATATATATACATATATATATACATACATATATATATACATATATACATACATACACATATATATATATATATACATATATTACACATACACACACATGTATACATAAATATAAATATATACATATATTCCGCACACACACACACACACACACAATATATATATATATTATATATATAACATAAATAAATATATACACACACACATATATATATATATATATATATATATATATATATATATACATACACACACGCATGCAGTCATTCCAAACGTAATTCGAT
>CM063503.1:41598012-41708012 GCA_032207245.1 Pardosa pseudoannulata
TCCGTGTCATATATATATATATATATATATATATATATATATATATATATATATATATAAGTATTATAAAAGTATTTTGTATAAAAATTATCTTCAGCTAAATAATTTGAAATTATCTCTGTGGAAAATCTATGTTTGGGTTCTCCACATTTTTAAAAAACTTTAACAGATCCAAAGCTTATTTAACGTTTAGTTGTGCACAATTGATCAAACGATGAATGAAACTTTGATGTGAGAAATAAACTCAGGATCGTCATTGGGTACGAATACTTCGGGCAAACTCAGTGTATTGCAGCGTTGCAGGATAGCAAAAATTAACCAAAAACATGTGTTAACGCTCACAGTACGAATGACATCAATTTTTAAGTATGCTGCAAATTTGTAACACGGTGACACAAATTGTGAATAACTGATAAATGTCTCATATAATTTGAGAACTACAGAAAAACTTTAACGACCTCAAGTAAAATAAAGTGTTAATGTATATTCTTATATGAAATGTTTTAAATAGCATCTTTACTAATGATTTGCCTAAAATTCCTTTATCTACTGTATTATCTATAAAAAAACCCACACCCCTTTAACTGCTTTCAAAGCCATGCTATGTATACCACTAAAGTCTTTATATATAAATGTCTATAGATAGCCATTTTATCCCCTCTTATTAAGTCTGCCATTTATTAAAAACTTCAGAAATAAGAAAGAAAATAAACATAATTCACCTCATAACATGGTTTTGACAATTCAAGCTAACTTTGGATGTCGTTAGGAAACAAATTTTTCTACTCCTAACCTTTCACTCGTTGGATTCATTTTCATTCATTACATAGAAACTCGTTTTTAGATTTACTATTTTCAAATATTTTTTATAATTATTATGCAGTACAGAATAAAAAGAAATGAGAAGCAAAAATGTTCTAGCTTTAGAATAGAACCCAGTAGGTGATAATCTTGATTAAAAAAGTATTTTAATATACCACTGTTAAAAAAAATGCTTTATAAATGGTTCAATTAAAATATTGCAAATTAAAATTTTCATGTTTATGCCATTTATGTCTATGTATATTGTTGATGCTTCTAAATTTATAGGAATTTTGTTTTACCTACACACAATAAATACATTAACAATATTAACTCAGTCTGAAAAATTAAAAATGACATTAAAACTGAAAATTAACGTTTTATATTCTTGGTTAGTATACCGTAATATAAGATTGATTTCTATTTTCTGCAATGTAGTTCAACATTTACATGGGATTTGGATCTGAAGTCTTGAGTTCTCAAAATTTATAAGTACTAGTAGTACACAAATTACAGTATAAACTTAGAAGTAAAAATGAAACTAGATGGTAAATATAAGTCCCTTTTCAGGTTATTTATAAAAGGTGTTCAACCTTATATAGTAAAGCCCTAGGACAATTTCAAGGATTTTAAATTTTCAGAAATAATAATATATCGAAGTGGGAGAACAAAGTCAGACCAAGTTCTATTATTTTATTAATTTAATGAATAAGAATCTATAAAATCTGTAACAGCTTTAGTAAATAGCACTTTCATTAATAAACTTCTAATAGAAAAACTGATGTGATTGATTAATTACTTCGAAAAATATGGAATAAAACATTCGGATGTTTATATGCTTTTAAGAAAACTAAAATTATTCCTAATATCGAAAGGCTTTGTAATATATTGTAATAGACATTAAAATAATTTTAAAATATTTGGTATGTTTCTTAATGTTGCAAATTACTTCAGGTAAAAATTATATTCTTAAAATTTAAAGCATTAATTATAACTTCAGTACAAATTTACAATCTATTTAAACAACTCTACAAACATTTCTCTTTGATAGATAGTTGATACTCCACATCAATGTAGGAATTTCGCCTTAATTTAATATAACACTAAAGGGTGCGATGAAGCAAATACACCCTTAGAGTCACTATCTATAAATCTGGGTTATAAAAACACAAACAATTCAAATAATCTGTTTCAATCAACCATTCTATTTCCAATCTTAGTAAGTCAGAAATATAAAAGTGACCCAAGCAGAGACCTTTATTACAGAACAACAAATTAATAAAATTCAGAGTGGACAATATACTCTCCCAATTTAAACTAACTTTATCTTTCAAACTTGTTTCAATTTAGCTTTCCATTGCTCTGGATTGATTTTTGCATTTCTCAAATTGCTTTTATTGTGTCAATGTCAAGGTATATGTATCTGCCTGGTTTTAAGACAGGGTGTTGTTATTCACAGCTCTGAGATGAGAATGAATTTTAACTGCATATTATTTTCGTTGGCCAAGTTTGGATCCGAATTTTATACTAAATTGTTATGCTTGACAAACTCTAGCATTCATGTTAAAAATTATATTTTCTATCTTTACCTTTGAAGGCTGGGGTGATTTATTTTAACATTACTAGGAATTCTGTTTAATTCATTACCTTGATCGTGACTTTCACCTTTATGCAGGGTAGATAACCTGATTCACGAACTAAAATACAAAAATGTTCATTTCTACACTGATTTTTAGTTTTCTTTAGATGATTGCATAATGGCATAGGTTTTACATGTGATTTAACGACATCTTCTTATATCCCCCACATATCATTAGGACAAACAACACCATGCGTGCAACATATGCAACAAAAATAGTTGTACTTACCTTGTTGTAATCTTCAGCTCCCAATGCATTTAGGAGACAAACTCTACAGTAGCCTCTAAAAATATACATTTGTAGGTTAAACTTGAATGCACACTCATATATGTCAATGATATCACATTATCTACAATATAGTAAACAAATATTTATTTCTAGACATTATGCATACATAAGGAAAAATATAGGCTGGATTTCTAATAATGTGAATGAAAAATAAATTATTAATAATAATTTTTTATTGGTTATTATATGAGAGCTTTAACCATGATCATTTTAATAATTCATTACCCCAGTTTCAATTATCTAAATGTTTTATATTGTATTATCATACATGTACACATAGAGAAATAAATTATTTTTGTACAAAGCATTACATGTAAATAGCTGAACTTTCCATAAACAGGGAACAACCCTTTTTGTACTTATTATAAATATAGCTTAATATGGAACTTTGTGCTGAATTAATTATTAAAGGATGGGGATTAAAAAAAAAGTTTGCATATTAAAGACTTTGGTTCGCTACGGTTTACTGTTTCATTACGAGATCAGGGCCGAACAATGGCCGAGTGATTAAAATGCTGGATTTTGGTACCGCAGTTCATGGGTTCGAATCCTACTGTTGCATGGATTTTCGTAGCAGTTCGGAATCGGCTTTAATCTTTAGGTACCGGTCGCATTGGTCCTCTTGTTGCAGAAAGTAGACCGTAGTGCTCTAAACCAAACTAATGAGATCAGGATCTGCAGTTTTAAAGCAGATTCCAAAAATCATGCCAACAGTGGGATTCGAATACACGAGTTCTGGTTTCGACGAGAAGTGCCCTATCCACTCGGCCATCATGCAGTGTGTACATGTTATGTATATCTCCTGAATAATGTTTAATCATGCTAGTATTTTGTTTAGAAATAATAGAACTGTAACAGAATTTTATTTATTTTAGGAAAAGTATAAATGATAGGGAGTTAGTGTTAACTAAAATTTTTACTAAATAAAAACTTAATAAATAATTGAAAAAAGCTTACCTTGAGCACAAATTCGTACAACAGCGAGTGATCACTTTGTCCTGTTTTCCACATATAACACAGCAAACCTTAAAAAATATTAAAAAAGAACCAGCTTATAAACTTATGAAACATTTGCAATTTTTTTTACAAAGGAAATATGTTTTATAGTGTAGATTGATAATCGTCTGATTATTTTCTTTAATCCATTAAACATAGCTTTAAACAATAATAATTTAAAATGTTAAAAATTTAATATTTTAATTTTAATCGAAGATCTATCCAAAACGTGAAACAAACAAAATGAAGTCTCAGTACATTTAAAATATTTTTCATAAAGTTAAAATTTTAAAAATTAAAATTTGTGTAATGTTAAGAATAATATCAAGTTTAATTAAGGAAGAATCATATTTTAATTTAAATTCTTCCAGGGTTCCCACTCTTTTTTCAGAACAATAATTAAGGACTTTTTAAGGACTTTCCAAGGACCTACTTGAAATAAACGGCATAACGACATATAAGATAAATCTATTTGACAAAAACTAATTTTGAAAAAAGTTTTTAGTGATCAAACTATAAAATAATTTGTGAATAAAATACAATATTATAAACAGTACTTTCTCAGGTATATATATATATATATATATATATATGTATGTCTGTATGTATATATGTATATATATGTATATAAATATATATGTATATATATGTATATATATATATTTATTTATATATATATGTATATATATATATATATATATATATATATTTATATATATATATTTATATATATATACATACTGTCTGATTATACCCGACATTGCGTGGGAAAGAAGAAAGTTTTAGACTTTTTACATTCAATGCAAGGAAAATGAAACTTCCATAAGTAACTTAAATATCTACACCCCACCCCCAACTTCTGTGCTTCATTTAATTAAAATCTACATGACTGTTAGCCATTAGGAAATGGCAGCTCACTTTATTCTTTAAACCTTTTCAGTATGCGAAAGAATATTTGTCAAATAAGTTTTCTAGCTCCTGACTATAAAAAGTACTAATAAACTAAAAGAATTTTCATAATTTTTTTAAGGATATCAAGGAGAGGAATTCTGAAATACTACAATAATAAGCTGAAAACATATATGTGTTTGATTAATTTCTTTATTATTAATACTGCACTTTTGACTAGAAAATGTAAAAGAATGTTATGAACATTAAACAAATATTTTATATATTATTGATATATACATTCTTTGAAAAGTACTTATCACCTACAATGGCATTCTTAGAACTGGTTTTGGGCAAATATAACTTTGAACTTAGAAAACTAGAATGTTAGGAGAATACGGCTAAAGCTGATAGGAAGTGAAGAAAGTGGATTGCATCCATGGAGATATTGATTGCGTTCCATTTTAAAAATTAAGGAATTTTAAGGAACTTTGACAAAAATTAAGTAGTTTTAAGGGCCCTTAAAAATGAATGTTAAAATTAATCAGTTTATAAGGACTTTTAAGGATCGTGGGAACCCTGCCTTCTGATACTAATAACAATTATATGTTGAGTTTACAAACACTAACATTTTCCCTCTTCTCCTTATAATAAAGAAATGATTATTTATATTCATCAGCATAAAACTAATTGTTAGTTTAATGTGACTTATAGATCATCTACAAAAACAAGTTCACTATAAATTAACTTACAGGTTTTTTCTTAGCAAAATTGTTACATGCGTCATAAACTTCTTCTTTGCAATTTTTACAAACCCTTCCCACAAATAGGGGATGGTCAGAAACTAAGTTTCTGTTTTCGTTCAGACAGCTAATACACACATCTATAAAATAAGTTATACAGTTTGAATCAAACAATGCTGAAACAAATAAATGTTAAGGACTTAATAGTATTATACTATATAAAACTATACTGTACTATAAAATTTATATTTTATAATTGTACAAAATTTTACTTTATTACATTTCAGGGCCTTACTTTGAAATTTGCGTTCATGTTGATCAGGAGTATCTGGAAAGAAAAATATAATGCATTATTATGTGCTATAAAAGTGATGGTAGAAGTAATGTGAATGTTGCATTTATAGAAAATAGTAGCGGTATCATCTACCTTCAAGTAAAGAATTATAGCATTTTATATATTAAATGCTTTTTTATCACAAACTAGCTGTAGCACCTAACGGTGAAAGAACGGGTGAATGAGCAACTTTGCTCAAGGAAGTCATCGTAATTTAGAAGCAGGGACCAAGAAGACCCATAGTCTTGACCTGCCTCCCCCAGAGGTATTGTTTGACTTGGAGAACATTGTGACCATGAAGATATTTTACGTGCCCCAGTCGCCTGTGAAGAATACAGTGGATCTTAGGCCGGTTCAAGTTTCGAATACGTAACCTTCTAATTACGAGATCATTGCTTTTGCCGGCTGAGCTACTGCGGTTCTCGGCAACGCGTAGTATGGTAGAGTGCATACAAATAGATGACTGGAGCACCTTCTAGAAGATTTTTGGTATCCTGAAATTGTTCCTGGAATTCTTGGTATCCTCCCTTGTCTGCGACAACAATGATTCTAGCTACGATATCTTTAGCAGAGTCACAACCGTCTCAATCACTACAGATTTCATGTGTCCCTAAAGGAAAAAGTCTAGTGGCATGTGTTCCTCCTGTACAATATATGCCACACCACCTAATGAGAGATACCCATTTCGTTTGCCACTTTTCGTGTGCATGTTAAAGGATCTGCTACAATTCCCTTTCTTCCATTCCTGGAGTTCATACATTTCGCGAATGTCCAGCATTGCTGTTTGCGATGGCAAATGAATCCTTATCTCACAATCGTTGATGAACACTGGCTAAGGCAGGGATGACTTGTAATACGATGCGTTAGAAACTGCTGTTGACTCGCGTCCATTCCCATTTGCTTCATCACTAGAATTTCTTATCTGCCAATTAGTGCTATATCTACTCCACCGTTGTGATCATGAAATATTTCGGACTTTGTTATCAAGGTAATACTTTAAAGCATCGATGTTATGCCGTTTTTAAAGAACAACTTTTGTTATGAATGACTTTCTACGGAACCTACTAAGTACAAACATGTTGCTTCTTCTCACTGAAAATTTGCATACGGTAAACATTTGATATTCTTGCATAGAAATGTGCTGTTCAATAGTAACTATTCCTCATTTGGATAGGTATTATACCAACTCTTTAGTGTAAGAACATTTAAATTCACCCTCTCTCTCTCTCTCCATTATATATATATATATATATATATATATATATATATATATATATGTATATGTATATATATATATATATATATGACATGGTCCAGTGTTAAGGCGAATGGATTAATTAGTCTTTCTTAGTAAAAACTTAGTATAGTCTTTAGTATTAGTCTTTGATTACTTTCTTAGTATTAGTCTTTATTTACTTTGGAGTTTCCGTTTCAGGCATGGCTTGCGCCATTTGCATTTATTAGTGGCGAAACACGCGTAGAGTGTGTTGACAGCTCCTTGTCCACACGCTAACTCTTCTTCTCGCTTGATTAATCGTCAACTTTCTATGAAATATCTCTGCGCCTGACCACATTACTCCAAACGATTACGCAAGAGTGGATCTTTTTCATTCATTTTATTATTATAAAAGAGTTCCCTTTTTAAAATCATTTATAACTCACGTAATTTTCAACTACCCCTTTTTAGACCTGACATATATATACGTATATGGATATATATACATATAAATAATATATATATGTATATATATATATATATATATATACACATATATTTGTATGTGCATATACACATGTGTATATATATATATATATATATATATATATATATATATATATATATATATATATGTGTGTGTGTTTGTAAGGGTTAAATAGCAACGAGAACACCTCATATAAAACCCTTGAATTTTTCTTGTGATAACTCGTTCCTCAATCTATTTACAATAAATTTTAACTTCGAAAAGGAACTTTTGTATGATACTTGAAAGATGCAGTTAATATACATTTATATTAACATTTATATTACATTTATAATGCTAGTTTTTTTTTTTAGCTGAATTCTCAGGAGGCTTCAAATCAGCTGATTCCGGTCGTCAGTTCTGGACAAAAAGGGGGGGGGTCTTCACACCATCATTCAAATTATTGTCATCATTTCCTTTTTCTGTTAATCTGATTTCCGGTTAAATTTTTCACAGTTTCCCAAATGTAACAGTTCTACAATAATGTTAAACACAAAAATGAAAACTGCATTTTTGGAGTAAGGTAAAATAGTTTTAAGGGGGACAAATCATCTAAAAAATCTTCAAAATTCTATTTTGACACTTATTTACAAAAGGATATACACATAGAAAACTTATTTACATAAAAAATTAAAATCTAAAAAAATAATTTTTTATTACCAGTATCAGTATTAATAACTTCCTTTTCAGTGTGTGTATTATGCACAGGAAGAAACTCGGATATAATGTCAGAGGCAACTTTGAGTAAAGCCTAAAATAAGAATAACAGTTAAAAAATGGATTAATTTAGATTTGAATTGGAAAACAAATTACGGGATATCCATCAGAAGAAGAGAAAGTATTTATAGTGAGTATAAATTAGTTTTTACCTGAAAAATGCTAAAAATAAATTTTTCAGTAATATTTCGAGAAAGAGAAAGAGGATGATGAAGATGCTAATTTTAAATAGGCATGATCAAGAGGAAGATTCAAACACGTTTGTCACTAACAAAATTAATAGTATTTAAATTATAATTATGATATTCGTTTGCATATATAATGTAATATTACTTGTTATGTGTAGTTAATACGGTATTCAAATCTACAATATTAACCGCAGAAATGTATTAAATAATAAATATTTTCAGTCACTTTTAATGCTTTTCTTGTGAAAATATAGTTATGATATATTTAAATTATAGCTATGATAATATTTAAATTATAGTTATGATGTTCATTTGTATATATAATGTAATATTACTCGTTATGTGTAGTTAATATGGTGGTCAAATCAACAATAGTAACAACAGAAATGTATTAAATAAAATAAAATATATTTTCAGTCCTTTTTTATTGCATTTCTTGTGAAATTATAGCTATATATTTAAATTATAGATATGACAATATTTAAATTATAATTATTATGTTCATTTGCATATATAATGTAATATTACTCGTTATGTGTAGCTAATATGATGTTCAAATCTACAATAGTAATAATAGAAATGTATTAAATAAAATATATTTTCAGTCCCTTTTATTGCGTTTCTTGTGAAAATATAGTTATATATTTAAATTATAGCTATGCTAATATTTAAATTATAATTATGATATCCGATTGCATATATAATGCAATATTACTCGTCATGTGTAGTTAATATAGTGTTCAAATTTGCAATATTAACAATAGAAATGTATTAAATAAAAAGAAATATATTTTCAGCCCATTTTATTGCGTTTCTTGTGAAAATTGCATAAATTGTAGCACCTCTCTTTTTTATTGGATCATTCCTACTATTAATAATGTTAAACAACAATTTTATCTCGGAAAATCTAACTTGTTATATTGTTTCTGCAGTGAAAAACTAACATTATAAGCTCCGTCCAAAATGACTACTTTCTCATAATTGACAGATTCTGTAAAAATTTCTAGATCTTTAGAATCTGAAACTGATAATGGTAATAAAGGTTTTCCTAGAAATATTTTAATATCTCGCATTGTTGTCTTTGGTGATATTAAAACGACAAATAAAATCCGACAGCACAAATTCTAAACCTTCTTTAAGAAGTTTAATTTTAACAAAGTTTCACAAACTTTAATTTTCACTTAGAATTTTCTTATGTTTTCATAGCTCCTCGATTGTAATATTTCTACTATAATATTAAACATAAAAATTAAAACTACATTTTTAAGAAAAAGTAAAATAGTTTTAAGGGGGGCACATCATCTATATAAATCTTCAAAAATTCAATTTTTTGTTTTTACATTTTTAAAAGTTCTGGATATCTGAATCGTTTATTACAAACCCCATTGAAATATTTCAATTAAATTCTGTAAAACTATACAAGCTCTGCATTTAATATCGTAACTTTTAAGGATGCTGGAAAAAACTTTAAATCAACTGATAATAGTGTTTTTTCAGATTCAGTGCACTTTAATATTTTTTGGATATTTCTGAATAGTTCATAACAAACCGTATTGAAATATATGAATTAGAACCTGTAAAACTATACAGTTTCTGCATTTAATATCGTAGCTTTTAAGGATGCTGGAAAAACTTTACATGTGATAAAATGGTGTTTTTTCAGCTTCCGAGCACTTTAAAATTTCTGGATGTTTCTGAATAGTTTATAACAAACCCCATTGAAATATTTGAGTTAGAACCTGTAAAACTATACAGTTTCTGCATTTAACATCGTAGCTTTTAAGAATGCTGGAAAAACTTTACATGCGATGAAAATGGTGTTTTTTCAGCTTCCGAGCACTTTAAAATTTCTGGATGTTTCTGAATAGTTTATAACAAACCCCATTGAAATATTTGAATTAGAACCTGTAAAACTATACAGTTTCTGCATTTAATATCGTAGCTTTTAAGGATGCTGGAAAAACTTTAAATGTGCTGAAAACGGCGTTTTTTCTTCTTTCGCGAACTATAAATAAAAACTATTGCACATATTGATTTAAAATTTCCCTAGTAAATACATTACAAAATCTACGATGAATCTCTAATTTACTTTATTAGTCGTTGTTTATTTAATTTAGGATTTATAGTATTTGAAATGGAATTTTTAAACATTATTTTAGCTTTTTTGAAAATTCAATCCACTGTGTTAATATTTCTGATATTTTTAAAAATCTAAATAGGTGGAGAATTATACTTAAGTTTAGTCGAAAAGATGTAAAATAATTATTATTTTCGACTTCTCATAGTTCGGAAACTACCAATTTTACAAACAAAATTTTTTTCAACGTAGTTAGAACAAATTATTATTTTAACATACATATATCATTCATTTTTAAAACATAAAAAAATATTTTGTTAGAAATTTTTAAATAAGAGACACTTTGTTGTTGACAAAGATGATATCAAGGCTAACGCGCATAACTAAAAATATAATTAAGTTAAACACAAACTTATTGTTTTAAAACATACTACAATATCTCAAAAAAAAAAAAAAACTTTAAACCTAAATTTGTATGTATTTAAGATACATATATATTTTTAAAAAAATATTTGAAAAAATTAATTTTTCCTTAAAAATTAAAAATTTATCATTTAAAAAAAAACATATTTTGGGAGATATACAAGAAAATTGTGTAACAATTTAATGAAAAGTATTAAAAACTTTTTGAGATAACATGCGCATTACATGATAAAAACACAATTTGAGAAAATCAAGTTAAAGTTTAGTAATTTAAATTTCTTTACAGTAAACAGCTCAAACGTTTTTATTCATAACTCCTCTTAATATTATAAATTTTTATGGGATTGTTTTAAAATGTTCAGAACTAAATTACTTTTCACGTATATTTTTTCAAAAAAATCTATTTTTTGTCGATTTAATAGTCGTGTGATCCCTTAATAATTTTTTTTATAAAAAAAAAGCAAAAATTATTAATGAAACCTCAATTTCTGTTGTAAATCTGCGTACAGTGTGTCAGAAAATTTTTACAACTTTTAAAACAAGCTCTCCCTTTATATAAAAAATTCTAATTTTTTAAAAAAGAAAGTAAATTCAGCAATACTTATTAAATATAGCGAACAATTGCTGAAAATTTCATGTATTACGCTAATAATAAAAAAATACGATAACATGAAAATTAAGAAAAAAATCTTCCAATTAAACATGCCTTAAGGTAATGTGTCCCCTTAATTGAAAAGGAAACATACAAATAAAATGCAATTTGAACAAAAGAAAAACCTTCAGTTGAAAGTTAAAAAGTCAAAGTGGTAGGTAAGCTTGTTGATCCCCACACGTTTTTATTTATTTATTTTTTATTTTTTCATATTGCGTAATACGGCATATCATAGCTAGCATCGTTTCTCATTGTACATTCAATTTCAAACTATATTTAGTCTTTATTACAGCGCCAGATAAAATCCTTGCCTTGCATAGATAAGATGTTGTGAATGCTTAGATTTCTTGTATTTAAAGTTGAATGATATCTATTTCGATTGAAATCCAATTACCCATAAAATCTGAAGATGCAAATTTTGCTTTCAGGCTGTTGTCAGTTAAACTCTCTTCATAAAAACTTAAGAACTATTATTTAAAGAGACACAATAAAAATCTGAAAAATATTTATAAAATATAATTAATCAAAAACATGGCCGAGCATACAACGCAAGTCTTGTCTCTCCATATTGGGAGTATAAGATCGCTTCGCGGTGCTTCTGGCTTCCTTTAACTGCGAGAATGGTAAAATTTGAGAACTATGGTTTAACAATTATATTTTAACTATTAAGGTCTGAATTTCTTACTTTTGAATCTAGTATTTAAAGACTCGGGCATTCCTTCAGGATGGTCCTTAAGACTCTCCTGAAGTAAATCATAAGCTTCTTCTTTTATCTGAAAAGAAATCATGCATGTAAGATTTGTGCAGAAAGTATAAGTAATTGGTATAGTAGCAAGGTCGTGGGAAAAGAGATCTTATGGTCCTCATCACCACATACACACAGACACTATAAAGAATAAGAAGACACTATAATAAGGGGAAAATTTTGGTTTGATAAAAAGAGGATTTCAACACTCCAATAGTGTTATTTTTCCTTTGTTTATGTTTTACTTAGAAAGTTCTCTGAGAGTATTTATTACTTTTTCTCTGAATCTACCTAAACGAAGAACTTTGCATTCTTGTTCCCTTCAATAAAAGAGGAGCTTAAACCTTCACCTTTCACCTTATCCATTTTTTCAACATTTACAAGAAGCCTGGTAGCAAAACCTATATCTAAGAACTAATAAACAAACACACATATGCAAGCACATATACACAAAGAGTATATCCAAAGGTATGATAGAACTCATCAAGAAGAAAAAAAAAAGTGCTATAGAGCATAGGGGTCGGAAACTGGGTTTAATCGTGAAAATACGTCTACAAATGTACACAGACGAGAAAGAAACTCTTCAGGAAAACAACAGAGAAAACATACCATAGAACAGGTGCAAAATAGCTCGGAATGCCCTGAGTAAAAAAAGGGGAAAAAACTGTTTTGTTTGTTTATAGTGCTGCCCGTGGATATTATTGCCTAGGAAACAGCGACAAAAGAACGACCTGCAGACATACTCGAAGATAGCGGAAGTTTCCTGGATTTCTGCTGCAGCGATCCCAATCCTTGCTATTACCTCTGGTCTCCCCACTGATTTTTTATAAATCAGGGATTTCTTCTGACTCTAGAATAGGAAATCTAAACGGTTAAGGACAGCCGATCATAGAGGTCCAGCAACAGGTAGACCACGTATGATCCATTTTGCCGGATAAACTCCATCAAGGGTGAAATGGGGAGAAACCAAATATGTTGAATCAAGCCGCCAAGCCATGCAATAATGTCCACGGCTCATATTTTGATGAAGTGGTTTTTTTTTTTTTTTTTTTTTTTTTTTTTTCGCTGTTCTCCGAGTGCTTCTTTCTCGTCTGACTTTGTACATTTGTAGGCACATTTTCGATATTTTCCCTCATTAAACAACATTCGCGACCCATGTTTCATTGCAATTTTTGTTAGTCTTGGTGAGTTACAAGTCTTGATAAGTCTGGCGTTTCCTGTTATACTGTACCTACAATAAAGAGAAGTTTAGACGTAGCTTATTTCAATGCCTTATATAAAGTGAAACTAGTGGAAAATATATTTCTTATTTGAAATGGAACATGATTAAAATTATAGAGGATTTGTTTTGGTTTCATTTGGGCGTTCATTTTCATCATGAAGGCTAATTTAAACCAGGACTTACTCCTTGAAACAGACTCTGAATGAGTGATGTCTTAAGATATTTAGCGCCCGTTAGTTATTAACATTAATGAACCCCTCTTGAGAAAATAGATACTTTGTCACTCCTATTAGAATAGAAAGAAGTTTTGAAATGAGGTGTGAAGTGAATCCTTATTCATTAAAACAAAATACTCCTAGATTTTTATAATTTAGATTACTTTCAGCAGTCAAACTGATTTGAAAGTAGTTAAAATTGCTATTACTGAAGTCTGTTGCCAGATTATTTTTTTTACGAAAGCGGGATCAAACTGGGTTGAACTCCCACTCAATATATTAGTTTTTTTTACCAAGAAAAAAAAAACAAAATTTAGTAAGAAATTTTATGACGTTTAATATTAATATTTTATATTAATATAAAAATTTTTATTTAAAAATTAAATTTTAACTAAGCATGCAGATTAAAAAAAAATTTACATTTGAAAGTTTTCATTTATCTGAGTGTTATAATTCACTACAATAAATACAAGAATTTGGAGAGAGAGGGGGGCCCAAGCCTGTTTTTCGCCCCCCCCCTACTTGTGGGTACGGCCATGGCTGTTGCTATAGCTTGTTTAGCTTTGTGCTTAGAGTCGCACTCTTTTAAATATCTATAAATATCTCTAACATTAGTGCATTAAACATATTAATGAATAGTGTCTCTTTTTAAAGAAGTTAAAAAACAGTTTGTAGATTTTTTGTATTATTTGAAACATTTTTTTTTCTTTTCATGGAAGGTAAATGACAATTCTATAAACTATTTTCAAAATGTTATGTTTCAGCTATTATTTATAATTTAATCATCTGGTCCTGCATTTATGACGGTTCAAACATTAACCAAAAATTCACCTTTTTTGGCTAGTACTTTAACTAAAGTCAGGACTAATAGCTATATTTATTATAAAACTTTGCTTTACCGGAGTTTAGATAAATAGCAAAATTATCCCTTATACAATTTTTCTTTTTTAAAAATGGTCCCTTATGACTATTAAAATTTCAGCTCTTCACTAATAAGGATTGGTTGTATTATTTCTAATTGTTTAAATTTTAAATTTCGTTTACTCCCAGGGTCCATAACTTAAATTTAAGATATTCAACACTACATATTCAGGAGAAATTAGGCTGACATTAATGGGTTGACACCTAGGAATGCTAGTGCTGAAATGCTTCAAGAGCTAAAAAGAGGAAAATACTTTCAGCTCATCACTAATTAAGATAATATATATGAATACTCAATACAGTTGTTAATTTCTTAGAAAGAAATTGCATGAAAATTCGAAGGTTATATAGAATTCTGTAAGTTATTCATTTATATATTTCAGAGTTACTACTCATGTACCCTAAACTTTATCAGCTTTCATATTTTAAAATCATCGCGGTAAAATGTTAAAACAATACAAATAGAAATCTATAAAATTAATAAATTAATCTATAAATCATTATGTAAATTTTATAAATTATATTATATAAATTATATAAATCATTACATAAATTAATCCAAATTAATTAATTAATCTATAAAATTAATAATTTCATATCTGTATAGAGGAAGAATACATCAAAATTTATACTTACTGCTTCAGCTTCGTCCAATGCTTTTACAAACTTCCTCCTTTTACAACTTCTGTCTGCATATCTAAAATAGTTGGCCTGAAACGGACTTATTTGCGATTGGTCAACCTAAAAATTTCAATTACAAATTTTAAGTAGTTTAAATTGTAAGATATTTTAATAACAGATTTCCTAGACAATTGAGTACCTGAAGATATAAGGTGTAAGTGTATTACATGTATCAAGTATGTGAAAGTCAAAGGGTCAAATAAAGATGGTCTAAGTTTATGTGGGACGCAAAAAACAAACTTTTCAAATTTTATTTAAGAGTAAGTTATTTTTGAGAAATAGAATACACAAATTAAAAAATAAAAAAAAAATAGTTGAATAAAATTAATGCAAAATAACACAATTTTTCTTCCTGAAATTTGACATCTGTTCTGTGTCACCGTCCTACCTACTCCAGGACCTCTCGAAATTTCACATATCTACTCAAACTCATATAGAACCTTATAAATTATCCCCTATATAACAATAGCCTAAGTTACCTGTACGTCTGTCCCCGTATTTATGAAGCGATCAGACCTGGAATGGATAGAGGTATCCATATTGGATTCTTGATGAGTTAGGGTTAGCAAAATTAGAAAAATTTAAAGCGAGTTGGAAAACATTCGAAATCCACCCCTTCTCCTCCCCCTTTCGATTGTTTAATGACATTATTTAAATCCCTATTTTCCCCGGTTAAGAGAAGGCGATTAAATTCATCACTTTATCCCATTATAAGTAGATGAAAATAACATTTTTTCTAGCATCATGACGACATTCCTTTAACCCTCTAAGCGGTTCGCACGTACAATTCTGCCAAACCGATGAAATCTTCAAAGCTGTTGTCAAATACAGTTTTCGACCTCTGAAAATGGATGTTTTGTACATTTCTGCCAGTGTTTTCCCCCATGGAGTTTTGCGGTTGAACGGTCAGGTCCATTGTTTAGGAACTGCACCCCTCTTCCACTGACATTTATTGAGGGATGCTCCCCTACTCCCTGAAGCACAAAGACAGTGATAGCTTTTCAGGACTTTGAAAATTTCTATTTCGAAGTATTTCGTTTGCGGTAGCTGATTTATCTCTAATTGCACCACTTAAATATCTTGGAGAAATTTCGTGAAAAAATATAAATAAGTCTCGTAAAGAATATTTTTATCTGTACTTTTAGAATCCATTATTTCTTATGAGATGATCTTCGAGACTTGACGAGCTTTATGTGTATTAAAAATTAACAATCTATAATATCTATTTTATATATCTATTTACAAACACAATCTAACACAATAAACCTTTAGAGTATTTTTGGAGACTTTTTTTCCTCGGTGTGTTCCACTCGGAGGGTTAACCACCTCATTTAATCATTTCTTATTTTAAATTATTTAAATACCGTCTGCATTATTTTCATACGATTTATTACTGAATTTAGATATTACATATGTCCCGTCGTAATATTTTCTTTAATTGTTATGTGGACTGTAATGACGTCGTTTTAAATGAAGACTCGAAGAATCTTACCAACACGTAAATTTATTATTACCGCTTTAGAGCGCTTAGCTTGCATCCCGCTGGGTCGGGGAGCGTTGTGCTAATGTCTATTACAGCCAGTGTTGCCAACCATACGATAATTATCGTATATGTACGATAACTTAGGAAGCTGTACAATGAAAAATAATCTCAAAATTATGTGACATAATTCTGAAAAACTGTACGATAATTTCCTGATTTGTACGATAAAACAACATTAGACTAATGGAGAAATAAAAGAACGGGTAATTTAACTGTAACTCTATAAAGATCAACAACAAAAAATAGAGAATGTCTAATTAATTTTTTTATCACTTTTTCCCATCAAATAATTGTTGTTGTAGATTTTAGAGCAGCTTAAGGAGCATGTTTTGAGCTGCTTCTTCATTAAATGAAAGTAAATAATCCTGACACAGAGGTTGAGAAAGCCCAAAAGTACTGTGTAATAAAAGAAAGGAAAGTGTCAATTATAAAAAAAAAAATGTATATTTGTGAAATTGAATATGACCTAGGTACTAATGCTTGACATTTTTTGAAACGAATATAAAATAAAGAATTTTAAAAAATGTTATGTCCAGTGTTTTTATCTGTAAGTTATTTCAAATTATTTAAATCAGTCTAAAACATAAAATTGTTAAATGCAAAATTACTGAATATTCACGATTTTACTGGAGATATTTCTTTAATGATTACATAATTATGGATAATTAGAAGTAATTTTGCATTTTAATTGTTCAATTGCAGTTTCCACTAAAATATGGTATTTTTAGTAATTAAACCAATTATTAAATAATAATCGGTTTTATTACTGAATATTTCATATTTAAAAAAAACCACAGTAAATAATGAATTATAACAGTATTAAAAAGTATGTATATATATATATATATATATTATATATATATACACACACACACAATTTTATGCTTAGATCAGAAAAGAAAAATCACATGTCTGGTGTTTCATTTAAGGTAAAATACGGGATGATAGAAAAATATTTAATGAATCCTATTAAAATATTTACATATTTTTTGCCACCCCCCCAAAAAAAATAAAGTGGGGGGGGAAGAGAAATGTATAACGAGAAAAATATATCGTACAAGTGCCATCTATTAACACTATTTTTAACTATTACAAAAATGTACGATAATTTATAAGCCAATGCCATAATTTTAGGACCTAGAATCCATAATTTTGCCTTTGAAGGTTGGCAACACTGATTACAGGCATTTCGCCACACCAACATTGTGGCGCTGTGGTCGAATCTCCGAGACGGAACAACATAAATAATTTTCTTTTATATTTGGCTTAAAAGTAATAGGTTAAGTAATGGTACATATGTGATAATTTTAAATTTAATCATCGATTATTTTTTGTTGCAATGAAAATTTTATCACCGGTATTAACAACAAAGTCTAGGAGTCTATTTCACAGACTAATAAATATCTAGCGTTTAAATTATATATCTTTGAAAATTAAGAAGTTTGTTCGTTTGTGTGTTTGTTTTTTTATACATAACCACACGGTTTGTATCCGATTCGCTTAATTTTGGACATCATTCATATATACCGCCAAATAATCACTGTGAATATTAAAACCTCTGCTGTCCATCCTATTACTTAATATGACAAAATAAATTAAATTCGGCAACTAATATGCGGTCAGTAAAGTTAAACAAATTATTGAGCGTGTATCAGATAATTCTCAGCCTAGAAACAAATCATTTTTTATCTGCCTCATACGGTACTTTACAGTTATGTAAAATTAAAAATTTAACTGATCCAGTCATATGACGGGCTATATGCTAGTTTACTTACCTCTAATAACGAATGTTCGCCCAACCATATTAGCCACACCTTATCAGGCCCACTGAGGGTTTTTCCAACCCATTCAGGATCGATGACTATGGCAGGCCAATGGGGTTGATATTTTACCTTCACCCAAACTAAATCTCCACTTCGAGTCATAACTCTCAGATATGCAAGCTATAGAAACAAAATAAAAAAAAACCCATCTATAGTTAGAGGAAAGAAAATTTAAAAGAAAATAAACACAAGAAAACAACGCATGTTCAAAACTTAACCCTTTGTTAACAAAACATAACACTTAACCCTTTGTATCTGAACAATTCCAATCACGCCAATATTCAGGCACTTGTGTCCGGAACAATAGCGTGGTTTGAAAGTTTAACATACTAGTTACAGGTTATACATAAATACATATCTTATTGGTTTCAAAATTAAATTTAAAATATTTACACAGTAGTAAATTGTAAAAGGTAAATTAAAATTTATGCTTTTAAAAATTTATGAGTAGCTTTTTCAGCTTTAACAACTTATTTTTCAGAACAGCGTTTCTTATGGTTTGGTTTTGGTTTTCGAGCTCTACGGTCTACTTTTTGCAACACGAGGGCAAATGAGACCGGTACCTACTGCTTAAAGCCGATTCCGAATGGCTACGAACATCCATGTCATAGTGGGATTCGAACCCACAAACTCTGGTTCTGAAGACCAGCATCCTAAACTTTCGGCCATCGTTCCGCTACAGTGTTTTTTATAGTTGCTATAAGAAACACTGTTTTGAAAAACCTGATTAAAACATTTCCATTTTTCTATCATCAGGGATTCTAGAGTTTGTCTACTCAATGTGTGAAAAGAGTAATTAATATTCAGCATTATTTTTTGCAAAACTTTATACTTAATTGTAATATTTTAATAGTAATATTTTAGCTGTTCAAAAGATTTGTTATTTTCTGGAGAAATCTGAGAAGTTTCCGGAGTTATCATATTTTCTCATTTCTCCGGAGCAGCTCCGGAGAATCCAGAGTAGTTGGCATGTCCGCAATCCCGAACTAAAAATATTTTCTCAAATGTTACAATACATTATTTGAGGCATATAAAAATAGTTTGGAAAAATTAAAACAAAAAATGTAGATTTATTGACAAAAAAGCGTATTTTCTACAACCATAAACCTCTATTTCTTATTAATATTGTAAATTACTTTAAATAATTTGAAATTAACGTTGACACAGATTTACTCTGGTGCTTGCACTATGTTTTTTTTTAATTTAAGAAGTCCAAAATTTATTTCAGTAACAATCAGGTATATCTAATCAAATGATAAATAAATGGTATGAAAATTAAACTTAGTATTTCCGTTTGATAGGAATTAGCGTTAATTGTATTAACCTCTTCTTGGTCAGAGTCGCGTGTCATACGTTTGACGTTTTCCTGTCAGTACATTCATCGTGGATGTCATATGACGCACGGAAAAGAACATCGATGAAAGTGTATTTGTCTCCATTTACACGTTTTCTTGTATTCCTTGATTAATTCTTACCATTTATTAAAAAGAAAATAAGAGATACAAAGTATTATTTTGAATTTTTTTTTCACTGACATCTTGATATTTACTAAAACTAATACAAAATATAAATATTCAAGATATTTTTTTATATTCATAGTAAGATTTTTTTAAACAAAGTGAGAAATAAAATAATCTATATTAATTATATCAAAGTTATTTTATTTTACAAAACAGTTTAACATTGGTTAACCATAAAGGAACCATATAGTGAAAATTTGTTTTCACTGTAAATTTATGAAACTATTTTTCAAAACATTTTTTACGTAATTATAACAATTCTTTTTAATGCGGATATTTATCTTAAATACCTCGAAGATATATATATATATATATATATATATATATATATATATATATATATATATATATATATATATATATATATATATATATAAGGGGGGGGGGGTTCGGAAAATTAATCGAATTGTGAACATTTTAAAAGGAAACTCTTTCGTAATAACAAAATAAATGAAAAAAAAAAAAAAAAAAAAAAAAAAACCCACGCTCGTGTAAGCTTTTAGGATCATCCGGTGGAGCGGAAAGATATTTGAAGAATTTGATGATTAAGGCGCGTAGGCGTAGAGCTGTCAACACATTCCACGCATGTCTCTACCACGAATAAATGAAAATGACGCAAGTGACGCTTTTGAATGAAACTTTACCTTGAATAAAGATATAATTTACTAAGAAAGACTAATTATTCCATTCACCTTACTACTGTATACGATAAATAAATAAATAAATATATATATATATATATATATATATATATATATATATATATATATATATATATATATATATATATATATATATAATACAGGGAGTATCTTTTTAAATGTAAAACATAGCTGAATTGCAGGGAAAACTGGCGATTACTGAGCGGAATATCAAGTATTTGACTACTAGTAAATCAATCAAAATGTTGATCACTGAAAAAAATATTATGCAATAATATCTTTGAATTCATGATAAAACATATATTAATTTTCAACAGTAAAAGAAAATGCTTATTCTGGATTGGAAATACGAAAAATGTGTTTGCGTTTTGTCCCCTCATAGGGAGTTATGTTACCCTACCTATATAGAGCTCCGATAATAAAAAGGGTTACAAATATGGTAAGTTGCTAATAAAGGCAAGTACCCCGCATTTTGTAATATATATATATATATATATATATATATATATATATATGGGAATCGTCGGGGATTAAAGGAGACATTTATACTTAATAATGTTTATTTACAAATGGGGAAACCTATTTACAGGGGGAACTGACATAAAAAGGGAGGTTAAACATTTAATCAGCGAGCAACACACAACTTGCGCGTACGTCTCACAGCTCGTCTGCCTTTCGCCGCAGGCGCTCGCTAGGTGGCGCTCAGCGGGAGTTATAGCAAGAGTGTGATGTACTCGTTACCGTCCTACATCGGCCATCCGACAACGTGCATCTGCCCTCAGATGCTGTGAGGCGCAGAAACAGATAAAGGCAGCAATACATAATTATGAATTTGAAAAATACAGAAAACAGCAAAGTAAAAATAAAAAGAACACATAAAGTTTCAAATACAATGAATACTTTGTAAGACACAAGTGTTGTATGACTTAAACGTGGGGTACAATGGAATATAAAACGAAAAAAAGATGAAAAAAAAATACACAGTTGCAATATTCTATCAGTTATAATACTAATAGCATGAACTTTAAAAGAAAATAAAAATATAAAACAAATTGTAATAACATGTAAAGAATGAAAACTGTTGAGGCTAAGGAAGTATACCTGAAAAGAAAAAACAAAATTAAAACATAATTCAAAAAAAAAAAAAAAATGTTCAGTCCAAACAGTTTACGAAAAGTTATTAGTCCATGGTTTCATGAATTCGATGCATGTACTGGTTTGCATGGGTCCATCGAATTGTCCACATTTTTCAACATCGTAAGTGTCGTTGGGCTTTAATCTGATGATCTTGTAGGGTCCGAGAAACTTTGGATAGAGTTTAAGACCAGGTCCCAGTTGAGTGCGTTTTACTGCAGCAAGATCGTGTAGCTTGAACTTGGAAGGTTTCTTAAGTCGTAAATTATATGTTTTACGGTTCTCGTCTTGGACCTTCAAAATCTGTTGTTTAGCGTCCTTGCGTAGATCGTCGCGTGAATTCACAAAGTCCGATTGAATTTCAGCGTTCAAGAGGTCTGTGATTTGAAGATTACTTCGGACACGCATTTTTGTACCGAAAAGCAATTCAAAGGGAGTCGTCTTAATGTTGCGTTGGAAGGTTGAGTTCACAATTTGCTGGACTTCTGCAGCGACATGTGCATACCATTTTATAGGATCTTTGACGGATAATTTAAATAAAACGGAAATAATAATAGAATTGAGACGTTCAACCTGTCCATTTGCTCGAGTAAGACCGGTAGTTATAGTTAAATGCTGGATGTTCTCATGGTCGCAATAGTCCTTGAAAGCGTTCGACAAAAAAGCTGATGCACGATCCGAAATGATACGGACGGGATTTCCAAACACTTGTTTTTGATGATCTAATTTAGCGAGTGCTTCTGCAGCGTCGGTTGATTTGGTGGGGTAAAGCCACACAAATTTGGTAAAACTATCAATGACGGCGAAGATGTATTGGTATCGTTTGGAAGTGGTTGCCAGTGGACCTAAATGATCGATGTGATATGTGTGAAGTGGAGTGTCTTCGTTTGGTAAAGGGTGTAAGAGTCCTTCTTGCTTACCACGTTTGCGGTTAGTCAAGATGCAAGGAACACAGTTAGCAATACACCTGGCAATCTTGTCTTTCAAATTCGGTATGTAGAAATGTTGCTTGAGTTGCTGTTCTACTTTCTTAGAAGCAAAATGACCATTTTCGTGTGTATCTTTAATAATGCCGTCTTGCATTGAGTCTGGAATGACGAGGACTTCGTAACCGTCACCTAATTTGTAGAGAATGTTTGCTTTAATAAAATAATCGTCATACTGTTTAGTCTTAAGTACTTCTTTAATAGCCTGAATGTTAGGATCGTGTGACTGGGCATTTTGTATTTGCAAAGTCAGAGAGTCGGTGGTGATGAGCATCGTCGGGTAGCGTCTTAATGCATCAACATGAGCCATTTTCGCTCCAGTTCTATGTTCAATAGTATAATTATAGTCTTCTAATAATAATGGCCATCGAGCAATTTTAGCAATGAGATGGCGTTTGCTCATAGTGAGTTTGAAAGCATTACAGTCCGTAACGATTTTAAATTTTTTGTCAAGGAGGTAAACTCGGAACTTCTTTACTGCATAAATTACAGCTAACATCTCGAGCTCATAACTTGAATAGTTCCTCTCAGCGTCAGATGTGCATTTGCTCAAGAAATAAACAGGATGAAAACACTGATCAACAGTGGACTTCTGAAGAAGAATGCATCCAAAACCATTAATACAATGGTGTCAGTATGCAATTCATTTTCGCTATTCTGATTATAAATATGAAGAACAGGTTTATTAGCCCAACTTTGTTTTAACTGATTAAAAGCATTTTTTTCGTTTACGCCAAAATGAAAAACAGTGGATTTTTTCAGAAGGTTGGATAGAGGTCGAGCGATGATAGAAAAGTTTTGGATAAATTTACGGAAATAACCAGCTAAACCAAGGAAACTTTGGACGTCTTTCTGATTTCTGGGTTCCGGATAATTTAGAACAGCGGCTGTTTTCTGAGGAGAAGGAAATAATTGTCCGTTTTGAATAATATGGCCAAGAAATTCAATTTTTTTATGAAGGAATTTACATTTTTAAAAGTTTATCTCAAGACCGTAGTCGGAAGCGATAGAAAAGACTGATTTTATTCGTTCGATATTTTCTTCTTCATCTTTAGCAGGAATGATTAAGTCATCCATGTACAATAAGAGCTGACCTGATAAAATTAGATCCTTAAACACCGTGTTTATAAATCTCTGAAATACGGAAGGTGATATACAGAGGCCAAAGGGAACTTTGAGAAACTGAAATTGACCTGAATGCGTCACGAAGGAAGTATAACGTCGACTGTCTTTATGAACATTGACATGGAAAAATCCGTTTTTAAGGTCTATGGTACTGAAAATACGCGCATTCTGAAGCTTGTCTAATAAATCGTCAATTAGAGGCAAAGGGTATTGATCTTTAACTATATGTTTATTTAATTGTCTATAGTCGACACAAAGTCGTGAAGTTCCGTCTTTCTTTTTAACAAGAACAACTTGACTCGAGTAATCTAATGAACAGGGCTCTATAATACCGTCCTTAATCCAAGTATCAACCTGTTTATCTACAATATCTCTCTCAGTAAATGGTAAACGTCGTGGTCTGTGACGGACGGGTGTCGAACTATCGAACTGGATAGTCATTTCGATATTAGTAGTTTTGACTTTATTAGGTCTGTAATTTGTAACTAATTGCTGAATGGTATCTCGCTGGTGTTTGGTGGCAGTAGGGCCTATATCGGGGCTAAAATCATCTGTTACAGATATGTTACTAATAAAGGTAACGTCTTCGTTCATTGCGACATCTTAAGGTCTATGAATAGAAAGTCCGGCTGGAGTGATCGTCAGTTCAGCCTGTGACAGGACATTCATACCGATTATCAAATCTACTGGCATGGTGCCATCATCAACAACACAAACATCCGTGTCTAATATTTGACTATCAACAGTAATTCGGGATTCGAAATAACCAAGCGGTTTAATTTTGCCATTGCCAAAAGCAGTAAACATTGTGCTACACTCATGAAGAGCAGGGGATCCAATTTTTGAATAAGCTCGTTTTAATAAAATTGTAGCTTGTGAACCTGTCTCAATTAACGTGTTGAAACGTGTTCGAGTGTAACAGTTTTATACATTAAATGGGAAATAGTCGAATTCAATGCATTAACATGAGTTTCTCCAGTTGTGTGTACATCAGTAGATTTGTGACAGGCAGTTGATTTATGACCAAAATTTCCACAAGATAGGCATTTTGGGCCACGATTTTTGTCAGGACAAAATTTTGATAAATGCCCAAAATCATTATAATTATAACAAACGATTTGTTTATTTGGTGCATGAGGACGGAATGCTTCGGATTTTGCCTCACGTCTTGGGTTAGAAATTTTATGATGCACGTCATCACGTTTACGATTTACGTAGCTAGAACCGAAATGTTCATTTGAAGATTTATATCTATGGCTTTCAAAAATCTTTTCATAAATTTTGAGTTTTTGTTTGAATTCCGAAATATTAGTGCAACCATATAAAATTAATTTGTTACAGGGAGAGTCAGGAATATTATTTATGCAATATTCTATAATACTTGTATCATCTATCATAAAATAACTTCCTTGCGCGGCTAATTCACGAAGAGCAATAAGATATTCTAAAAGAGATTCAGACGGTTTTAACTTTCTATTCCTTAACTGTCTATGCAAGTCTGCGCTAGTGATCTTCGCGCCAAATTCCTCAATTAGTGCATTCTTCAAAGCACTCCAAGTTTTGAGATTTCGTTGGCGTTGAATAAACAATTTAGCTGGTCCGGCAAGATTATTTTTAACAAAAACTACTTTATGCTGATCTGTTAACGGCGGTAAAAGATATAAATTGTCTTCAATCTCTCTCAAAAAGCTGTTTACAGTATACGAATTATTGCCAGAAAACTTCCGGATTGAGTGGGAAACCTCTCTGATAATCAACCATAAATTTGCGTGCTCAGCAAAAGATTCGTTTTCGAAGAGTTGATTATTGCTTTCGTTAGGTGCCTGCGTACAAGTGGCGAGACTCACTGTCTCTGTTTGGGAATCTGTGTGCAACGTCAGCTCATCATCATCGTCGAATAATACAGAGGTTGGCTGAAAAGAAGTTAAATTGGAAATCGAAATTTTGCATCGAAAATTTTGTCACATAGTACGGTAGCTGAACCTTCAGAATCAATATGTAAGATATTAGCAACGCATATGAAATCATTTAATGAAAACGTTTTGAGAATATTTTCCTTTCGAGATTTTAAATCGAAAGTAGGTGGGAAATTTTGAAAATTGCGTAATTTCGTTCGAGAGGAGCGATCAAACGTATCATTAAAACAAATCGAAAATAATAACTTAACACTTTTGGTTGGAACACATTTGAGTGTCTGGCATATCGGCGGAAAGTCTTTAAGTGAAACTGAACTCATACTGAAAACAAAAATGGTACTTACTGGTTGCAGACTTCTAAAGAGAATAACTCAAAAATACGTAAATTCGTGAAACGTCGTCGAAACTGAAAAACACATAATCTTCGGCACGTCAGGGAGGTAAAGCAGGACTCGTTACGTCTGTATCCCAAAAAGCTTGTATTTCAGTCCGTCGAGAATTAGCACAGTCCGTATGAAACTTCAAAGCAATCGTCAGTCAGCAGAGAAACTTCTTGAAAAGATATAAAGTCAAGCGTCCATCAGCAAGCATCCGTTGTACCGTCAGTTGAAACCGAAAGACATTTTCAGTTCAGGCGCCAGAATCGTAGAACATCAGGATAGGAAAATGGATGAGCTACTCGAGGATAGCGAAATATTTCAGGCGGGTTATCTAGGGGAATTTTAAGGGAAAAGGAGGCCAAGCCCCCATTTGTGGGAATCGTCGGGGATTAAAGGAGACGTTTATACTTAATAATGTTTATTTACAAATGGGGAAACCTATTTACAGGGGGAACTAACATAAAAAGGGAGGTTAAACATTTAATCAGCGCGCAACACACACCTTGCGCGTACGTCTCACAGCTCGTCTCAAGCTCGTCTGTCTTTCGCCGCAGGCGCTCGCTAGGTGGCGCTCAGCGGGAGTTATAGCAAGAGTGTGATGTACTCGTTACCGTCCTACATATATGTATATGTTGAGTCAGCACACTCAACGAGCTCAAAGAATGGAGCTAAGCGGTCCTTTTAAAACTGATTTAATTGAAGTTACTAATATTTACAAGTAGTTACACAGGTTAAAAGTTAATAGCTGAAGATAAATTGAGAGCTGGTCTCACGTCTCGATACCTCGCAGCGCACGTCTTTACAGCAGCAACTCTCTCGCTGGCTCCCTCGTCTATGTGTGTGATTTTCCTTAGTCCGTTACGATGAGACTGTGCATGTTCTGAAATGGATCACATGGCAGAGGGGTGTTGGGAGGTTCGGATGGTGTTCTCATGGTGATATATATATATATAATATATATATATATATATATATATATATATATATATATATATATATATATATATAACTTATTTATTTGGTTACCTCAGAGCTGTTTAGGATCTGGGTAATGCAAATGGCGATGATGAAACAGAAGCTGTAACTTCAAGAGCAGAGGTATAAAATATAACCACCTCAATTACCACCTTTGCTTTATTCTTTAAAATCGTTGAAATTATCGAATAGGCCAACTTCAAATCGCATTCTATTTATTTAACCATTTTAACGGCGCCGTAAACTTGTATATTTTTTTATTTTTATTTCAAGGTTTATAGCTCTCTTTCGTTCTAAGAATACCCCACATGATGCCACCTTTTTTTTCTTTTCATCGACATCTATACTATTCTGGGGTTACAAATATGCAAAAAAAATAACTAGGTGGCACGATAAAACATATCTGAATCACTGATTGTCTGAATGAAACTGATTGAAAAATTGCATATCAAGCCTACAGTACACTCAACGCGCATGTCACAATTTATCACTTCTTTGTCCAGCTTCAATCTATAAACACTTCGGGCATCATCCGAATTGCAGGACGAAGCTCAATTAGTCGAAAGTAACAGTGATCATTAAGCGAGGAGTACCTGTATTATATTTTAACTAGCTATACTCATGTGCTTCAACGAGGTTATTCTAGACTTTATTCTTAATTTTGTATTAATAGGGTATTTGAAAGAATCTCTTTTTACTCATTCAGAAAATATCATTGAACTTCTAAAACTATATGCTTGTATATACACGAAGCATTTATGGGGACCTTTTTTCAAATTTAAGATTGTTTTATTAAGTAATTTACATATCCTTAAATGATATTATTATATATATATATATATATTGAATTTGAGATACAATAAAAGATTATCTTGGGTATATTATTAAAATATTAAAAAGCTTAAAGCATTTGAGAAATTTTAAAAAACCTTTCTTTTATTTTATTTTTAATACTTTACCCCCCATTTTTTACTATATTCACATATCTAAAGATTTTTAGGGATTAAATTTTGAATTAAATGAAACTCGATTAGTCGTGTAAGTCGACGTGTAGCAGATAGTCGTTAAGCGAGGAGTACCTCTATTATATTTTAACTAGCTCCATTTCTGAGATTCACTGCAGTGATACAGAATTTTTATTGAGATAATTGAAAAAATCGTCAAGCAGAAATTATCACTGAACTTCTAAAATTATACATGTATATACACAAAACATTTAAGAGAATTTGGTACACTTTGAACTTTCTTTTCAAATTTTAGGCTGTTTTATAGGCACTTTGAGTATTCTAAAAAGATATTGTTTCAAATGTTGACAATGTGCAGCAATGAAAAATTATCTAAGGTATATTAATAAAATAAAGGTTTTAAAGCATTTGAGAAGTTTTAAAAATTTTCTTCTTGTTCAATTTTTAATATTTTGGCCACCATTTTTTAGCTATATTCACAGCCCTACTAAAAGGTCTTCACTAAACTACACTAACTTCTTCACTAACTTCACTAAAAGGTTTTTAGAGGTTGAATTTTGAATTAAACAAAATTCGATTAGTTGTATGTTGGAGTGGTATGAAGCAGGGTTGTAATTTTGACCAGGACACTGGATAAAAGTGGATTTAACCCTCCGAGTGGAACACACCGGGGAAAAAGTCTCCAAAAATACGCTAAAGTTTTATTGTGTCAGAGACCAAAGTGTTTTATGATTTTTTACTTCACCCTTTGCCCCACCTTCGTTATTGTCCCTTTACTTCCGGTTATAAATAGATATATAAATAGATATTACTGATTGTTAATCTTTAATACACATTAAGCTCGTCAAGCCTCGAAAATCGTCCCATAAGAAATAATCGATTCTAAAAGTACGAAATAAAATATTTTTTAAGAGAATTATTTTTATTTTTATACGAAAGTCATCCAAAATATTTAAGTGGTTCAATTAGAGATATATCTATTACCGCAAACAAAATACTTCGAAATAGAGATTGACAAAGACATGAGAATCTATCAGCGTCTTTGTTCCTCAGGGAGTACGGGTGCATCCCTCAATAAATGTCAGTCAAAGAGGGGTGCAGTTCCTAAACAATCGACCTGACCCTCCTACCTCCAAACTCCATGGGGGAAAGCACTGTCAGAAATGTACAATACATCTATTTTTAGAAGATTTTTGGAGATCGAAAATTGTACGTGATAACCGGCGGAATTTTACGTGCAAACCGCTTAGAGGGTTAACCGACCAAAGCTGGTCAAAAATGGTCGGAAGGGGTCAGAATTGTTAAAAATAGTTTTAAATGATCTCAATTTTAATATATAATATCTTTTGTAATTAGAAGTGACTTTTAATAAGCAATAAAAAATAGTAGTGCAGTTAGTATATTACGCTAACTAGTTCATGAGATTTAATATGCTTATATAGTATAATAAGAATGTTTGAATTTTAAAAATAAGCTATGCGCATGTAAAAATGTTGCTGTAAAAAACATAAAATATGAGTTACAGTTAAAAACAGAAAACATAAGTTGAAGTTAAAAACATAAGTTGTAGTTAAAAGCATAAACTTTAAAATTAAAACAAATAACATGACATTTTACAATTAAAATTTTTATTAATTTATAATCATTTTAATTGCAATCTCCATAATTTTGTTTTTGCCTTTATCATATGCTAGTAAACTATGTTCGATTAGTATTAAATATATCGAAAAGTGAATTTCAGTGGTCAAAACTGGTCAAAATTGATATTGACCAGAACGTTTAAAACCACTGGTTTATACACCCCATGGTTAAAAGCGATACAACCCTGTCATGAAGTAGATAGGTCATTAAATAGGAGTACCTGTATTATATTTTAAGTAGCTGCATTCTTGTACTTCACTGCAGTGAATCTGTTTTTCATTCTTAATACTGTTTTATTAATGTATTTGAAATAATAGCCTTTAACTCATGAATAAAATATAGTTTAACATTTAAAACTATATACATATATGTAAACCATTTTTTTATAAAACTCCTTGACAAGGAGAAAGCTCAACAGCTAGCAGTAATAAAAATGCAGTCTGGCCGACATTGAAGAGAACGGCACCAGTCTAATTGAAACTTTATTTCAGAGTAGCTACAAAGCACATCTATTCTACTGGACAACAGCCCCGTTTACATGTGCCAGTCATGTACCCTTCTTTTTACCCGGGTAAAGGGATTTTGCTTGGAGGGTCGGAGAAACCCGTTTACATGGTCAATTATTTCTACCCTCCATTTCACCGGGATCGTCGCTAGAAGTCACGTGATCATACGGGACGGCAATCATCTGTAAGCACAAAGGATGATGGGAAAAGAGAGTAAACTCTGCTATTACCCGGGTAGAAAGCACCTTTCTTTCTACCCCTCAATTTTTTTCCCTAGCTAGGGATAATTCTTGAAAGGGGAGTACAATTCGCGTATCTGCCCTGCATTTTACGCTGCTTTTGGCACATGTAAACGGGGAAAAGCCCACAGAGCTCACTCTGATCGAACAGAGGTGCACCCAAGAGCGAAGACAGAAACAATTTTCCCACGGTAAAAAAAAACCTTAATAAGCGAATTAAATGCAATATCAGCAAAACGCGAAACCATTTGCCACCGACAGCTGGGAAATGTGCTGAATAGACAGAAAGTTTACATTTTTAGGATAAAAAGCTTTGGGAAGAATTTTAAGTGGAAAACACTCCTTTGGTTAAACTATTTTGAGGCTGGGAAAAAGATTTAAACGAATTAGAATGGGAGAGAGGAGGTTTTTTAAGGAAATATTAAAGTTAAATAATTTTGATATATTACATATATATATACACAAAAGAAGTTATGCTTAGGACTCTTTTTTAAATTTAAGGTTGTTTTGTTAAGTACTTTACATATCCTTAAATCATACATATGTAGACTTTGAGAAACAATAAAAAAACTATCTAGGGTAGATTAATAAAATATTAAAAGTTTTAAAGCATTTTTGAAATTTTAAAATCTTTTTTTTATCCAATTTTTAATTTTTGATCACCATTAATTTCTTGTATTCATAACACTATTCTAATAAAGTTTATGGATTGAATTTTGAATGAAGTGATGAACTCTCGACAAAAAGAATATAACTTCAATTTAAAAAAAATGTAAAAATTGATCCGAAAGCACTATCTTCTTTATACTTAAAATTAAATGTATTTTCCCTCTAAAATTTAATGCAAAATCCATCCCTAATTCTTTTAAACATACAGTCTTAAATGTGTATAAAATATCAAGTCATTTTATTCATATTTGTTTGAGCTATAGTATTTGAATATAGATAAGTATACAAGCATCCTAAACTGAGATAAATAAACTTGAAGATTTCAGACAAATATAAATATTTAAAAAAATAATTTTAAGTTAATTGAAAATGTTAAAATTTTATACACATTCAATATTTTGTAATATTTAAATAGTAATAATTTTTTTTTTTACAAATTTAGGTCATGATTTTATAATTCGAATTTTGTATAATCTCAAACAGAGCTACTTAAACTGTGGGTCGTAACCTCAAATTGGGGGTCGATTGACCTGAAACATGAGTCACCAATAATTTTAGCAATTTAAATAATTTTTAAAGAAACTTTTATTATAATAATTTTTCAGTTACCACATATTTTTACAGAATGTATTTGAAAATAAACCCAAAGTCAATTTGAAACCCAAGTTCTTTTTTTTAGAAATTTAATTAGTTTTAAATTTTTCTTGTGCATAACAGCATAAAACAATATGAATGCAATTATCTAAAAATGTTCGTTACTAACTTTAAAAAGAATATAAAATGAATTGTCAATAATTCTCAATATTCTAAATTAATTATTAGCTTATTTTCCTACTACTTTTTACAGATTTATATTATTTAAAAAAAATCTCAATATTTTTAAAGTACTTCTCAATATTTTATGCTATGTTCACTATTACATCATTATATAAATATCAAGGTGGAATAATTTAATAGATGCTGCACAGTTAAGCTATTAATAGAAAATAATATGCATGTATACATAATAATACTTCCGACTGATTAAAACAATGAGATAAAAATAATAAAGACATTAACAAAAATTTTGAACAAATAAAATAATTGTGTATAGTTATAAAAAAAATTCGTTTACACACATATATACATATAATCCATTTTTTCAATTATTTTCAATACTGCACCATTTTAATCAACATAACATTTTAGATAATATTGATCCTATTATCAGAATACGCTAAGAATCAGAAAATAGTCTCTGAGAATTATTATTCACTTTTTAAATTCTCGATATACTTTCTTAAACTTGATGTACGGTGTTTTGTTGAAAATATAATTTTTGGTGAATTATTTCCAATCTTTTTAGTTTAATAATATTTTTTTAAATTTCAAAATTTTTACAGTTATTTTCAAACAATGTAGAGTATATTTATTTAGTTAAAAACATTCTGAAAGAAGTGGATGGAGGATACTACATAGCATTTTTGAAAATAATTGACTTAATTTTCAAAATTTCTACACATACACGTAAACTGGAACTAAACAAAATCATATTTATAAACTTTCTTAAATCAGATGTCTTAAAAAATTCAATAATTTAAAATGTTTTGTTTATTTTTAAAATGTTCCATTAATTTTTAAATTATGCTTCTGTTTTTACTTTATTGACATTTAAAAATATTTTTAAACACTTTGGGGTTATTATGCACACTGTATAATTTTATGTAAAACTGAAATACTAAAATACTGAGTACTAAATATAAAACTGTATAATTTTATGTAAAAAAAATCATTTTTAAAATGTTTACATTTTTACATACAAACGCCCAGCGTCATCAAATGAGGACGGCTTAAAAAACATGGTTGCAGTTAAAAAATTTCAAAATGCTTTTAAAATACTCTTAATTTATGCATTTCTACCCATATCTATCAATTTCAAGGAAAAATTCCAAAATTTGTTAATTTGGGCGTTAAAGAGTTAAATTAGATGAATCGGTATGGTTAGTCCTAAACAGTGGGCGTAAGTTTAATACAGCCTCGATCATGCTGTAGGAGTAGTTAACTCTTCAAATGTTTATTTCGTTTCACCAATAATCCTTTTTAAATGAAATTTGATTGAGCGTATGACAAATTCCCAGTTTAGAGTATGATGCTTACTTTTATAAATAACACAATTTCTGAGAACATGACTTAACACTGTGATTGCCAAAACAGTTATAACATAAGGAATGTTTCCGAATGACATTCTATCTAGAAGTAACATCTTTGTTCTAAAATTCGTAGCATTTAGATAAATTATGTGAGCCATGACAAAAAATGCATTAAAAATTATCCTTATTACTGTTCAAGAACATACTTAGAAACCGAATATTGATTCTTAATATAATTTTTGTTATCAACTTTAGTATGAGCATTTAACATTGGAAGGAAAACACATCAAAATTTAAAAATTCAAAAAATGCCTTTAACTTGGGAAATTCTTCTCCCGAAACTTTCTGTGACCACAAACGACGTGTTTCAGAATCAACCTATTCTAATAGTAAGTCATTTAAGTATCAATGGATGAAGCTTCGTTACCTGAAGATTTCAAACTGCGAACTACTTCATCAGATGTATCAGCTCATTTTCTCAAATTATTCGTGTTTGTAAGCACCGGTTGATCTAAAAATGTTCTAATTAACAATAAAGCAATTTGATTTTTCCTATCATAGCGATTGATTAATTTAATTCCAGGCTTATCGTAATTAACTTCTGAAATTGGGATGTGTTTAATGATTTTTGCTGGTTCATCCATTAGTATTCCAATCAAATATTGGAATTTTGGAATTCTGGGCAAAGATTTACTTTCATGGACAGAAGCTATATAAAAATCTTTAAAATTCATCCATTCTGAATATTTTCCATCAAACTGTGAAATATTCAACTGCGGAAGTTTAAAATTACTACTATCTGGCTGTGAAACCCCAACTGATGTGGTGTTTGAAACCGAAACATTTTGAAACGCGTCAATAGTTTTTTTATATTTTGATTTTGCCTCGAAATATTTTAATTGAAAATCAACCATCTCTGACAGCTCCTACGGTAGTTGAGCATCATATTCGTCCAATTCTTTAAAAAATATGCTCAATTCGTTCTAATCGAGCTTTTAATTCACATAACTGTAATTCAATAATAAATGAATTAGTAATCCTCGTTAAAACAGATCTAGAAAGACATCTTTAACTTCTTAAGTGTAGCTTCATCCATAATTCACAAAAATGAATGATCCAATCAAATACTGGAATAAATAAATATTGGAATAAATGCTACAGTATAAAAGAACAGTGTATGAAAATTAAAACGAAATCGGAAGTTCACTTATCTTGATCCAAAATGTAAACAGGAAGGAGTTTAAGCCTCACCTGTGGAACCAGAATGTCGACGCGGACCAAAAACAAATATCCAAAATGTAGACAAGAAAAACATTTGTTTTTAAAATTATCTTAATAATAAGAATGCCAGCAGCTACGTACGGCCATTACTTACACAAGTTGTTCTCAGGAGCTTCTGCACAGCGAATCGGTACCCAGCTATGTGCGCATGCTCGCAGACTTAGCCTTATTTTATGCCGTTTTCTACCTTTTCTGCACTAATGCGCATGCGCATGGACTTCTATTTCGGTACCGTTTCACCGAAAGATGCTGTGGCAACCCTTGATACTCTTGGCACAGCAAATGCCAAACTTAATCACAATAGTAACCATATTGGCAACGTCAAATTAGTAGCCAAACTGTCGCCATGAATTGTGTGTTTATATAGCTGATGATTAAATGCCGAATTTCTAAGTTTTGTCGATGAGACCAGCAGATTTATGCAAAGTTTTATTAATTACTTTATTTATAGTTCAGATTGAAAGGTAGAATAGGGTAAAATCTTTTAACAACGGTCAGTTTTTTATAAATTCATGCTAAAAAGGCAGAATAAATGTGCTGTTTCCCGTTATTTGTCTTAGAGTTTTGAGAAACTGAATGAATGCTACTTCAGGTCCTAAGAATTTCAGATAAGTAGTTAAATTAATATAGTATTAATAAGATTGAGTTGCATTAAAGTAAGCAAGATATTCTACATAATAATAGCATTATTGCATATATTTCATGTGTAATTGTATGTATGGTGTTTTTTATTTAATTTCCTGTTATTTGAGATTGTGGATGGTATCTCTATGGCATAACTATATAATAATGGTATAACTATATAATATGGTATAATTATATAATAGTAATAATAATAATATAGTTATGAGATTAAATGATTATTAATAATGAGATAATCTCTTTATTAATAATGTACGCAGTTGTTTTGATGTAATTTATTCCAAGATTCTCAGTTGTATTTCCTTAGATTTCTGTACAGTTTTACAACTTAATGCAGGGAGTACTTAATATAATATAAACCTAAAATCTAAGTCTTGAATACCATTTAGTTTTATCTCTTAAAAGAAAAATTTTAATATTATATACAAATTTGTAAGTTCAATGTAATTCTGAAAGTAAAAAGTTTAATCTTGCAAACCTGATACATTTTGTTTATATAATGTATTCAAAATGGCTGAAATGTAGTTTAACAGACCAACAGTAACTTATTCCAAAACTATCATTATAAATTATGAACTTTTCTTATTTATTTTCTCAAGTATATCATTAAAAAATTAAAATTCAGAGCTTTGAAAAATATTGTAAATAAAAATTCTAGTTTTATACACTACCTATAAGCTTCTGTGTGTATAACTTTCAAAGATTAGAAGATGGTGAAGATAATTTGTGTGAAAAAAATTCTGAGAAACATATTAATTTATAAAAGAAAAATACCAGAAATCATTTTTCTGTTTTCAGTAGTATAAAATTGTATCTGTAATATTATTTTAGCATTATTTTGAAAGGTGACCCAAGTAGTGAATGGGATAAAATATTTTCAATATTTGCTTCAATGAAATATATATATATATATATATATATATATATATATATATATACATATGACAATATTAATAATATTTTATTTCATATATTTTCACATGACTACATCTTTTTGTGAAAAAAAAAGAGCTAAATGAAACTAATTCAATTGATATGGGAAATATAAATTATTATAATAGGATTTATTATTTGTAAACTGTTTAACTGTAAGGCTGTATATTGAAAAGTATTATCAAATTCGATTCTGAATTTCTTTGTAGTTGGTCTGTTTTATAGATAAGTATTATTCTGAACAAAGTGTAGTGAAGGCTATATTATTAATTATCAGCAATTTATTATCGTACTTTTTTTATATCTTTGCTCTTTTTCAGTTAGTTTCCCATTTTACTGAACTTTATTCTGGAAAATTTACTATTTCCTTTTTCATAATGTATTTCTTTTCTTCCTTGTAAAATATTTGTAGTATATATTTCTAATGGTCAAGATATATGTTGGCCAAATTTATTTCCGAAATAATTCAAAATTGTATTTTGTGAAGATATTATTTTAGTTATTTTAATGCCTAAAATGTTTTGACGATGGAAAAGCTAGATGAATACTTGATAAATACTGCTGTAAAAAATATATGCAGTATTTATTTGAGTGTTTTTTTGGCTATAAAAATTCAAAGCAGTGTCCACACATTTATTTTTTTATATTATTTCGTTATTTTTATTTTGTCAACTTTGAAATGTGAACCATATTAATTAAAAATTTACTATCAATTCAATTTCTCTTTTTTGGATTTTTACAACAAAGTGTACCATAGAGGAGAGCTAATTTAAACTGCTGAACTGAAAACTAATTGTAAAATATGTAAGATTACAGAAAAGAAAAAAATTATATTATGACTGTGGATAATTTGTTAAAATGTCGGTATAATTATTTTTGCCAATCTCATTATATTTGTATAAACTATTATGATTTCTTGAAATTTTTCTAATCAGACATATATCAGATCTTAAAAAATCATATAACTAAAAATTTTGTAATAATTAAAAAGCATTCAACAAGTATTTGAAACTGTTTTACATAATACGTAATAAACAACGTTAATATGTAAAGAATGAATAATGCAATAGAAAAAGTCACAAATAAAATATGTGGTAAGTAGAAATGTTAATTAACATTTACACTCTTAAAAGTTAAAAAAAAAAGGTGAATGTACATTAACAGAGTTGTTTCCTTGAATAAAGACAAAGAAAATATACCAAAAGTTGGACATTTGTTTTCCACAAATGTTCAAAACCATAAAAAGAATTTCATAATTTTTAACTTAATCATATCATATGACAAGATGAACTCTTGTGTAGTTCCTATGGCATTTAAATTGTAATATAAGTTTCTCTGTCAAGCATGCATAAAATTATGCAAATTTACTAAATTCAATTTCTAGCTAATAAGTTGCTCTTAAATAAATTGAAAGCAAAACAATGATCATGAAGATTGAAATATATTTTTTGAATATAGTAAAATATTGACACATTGTATATAATGTTAAATTTAAAAATAAATTAAATCTAAGCATGCTAAATTAAGGAATAAGATTTAGATACTTTCCCAATAGGTTTCAACAAAAGTTTGTATTAAAGAGATGATAAAATGAGTTTGAATTAAATAAGAATTAATTTTCAAATCATGTGTCAAGCCAAAATGTTTATATGTATGAGTGTAAAATATGTGTAAGATTAAAACAATGCTACTGGCAGTTTTTAATTATATTTTTGTGCATTAGAAATGGGATGAAAAATACAAATTTCAGTGAGAAAATATTAAAAATTATCTTATGCAAAATTTTAAAAATTTAAATTATAAAATTGCCAATTGTAAAATTATTATGCTCTTATCAAATTGTCTTGTTTTTATTTTTGCTAAACATGTTTTGTATTGAATTATTGTTGGCCAACTTGAGCGATTAAGATAACAATATAACAACCTTTATCTAACTCTCTCAAAAGTAAAATTAATAAGAATGCGCCAACGTTAGCGATATCGCGCCGACTATTATAAACCTGAACTTGGCTAAACAGCATAGAAAATAGGTAAAGTCCGTGAGCATGCGCAGATAGCTGGGTACCGATTCACTGTGCAGAAGCTCCTGTTGTTCTCGTTCTAACAATAAAAAGTGTTGCCACAAAAATGCAACTAAATTAATCTACAAAGCAAAACACAGCACACTGAGCATGAAATATAACAGTACAAATTGTAAAACATTGAGTTCGAGGATAAACACCAAAACAAAGAACAAAACATTAATAAATGATCCAAACAATTATGATAAAGATATAAAGGTATTAATAAAATATAACATACAAATAAATACGATTGAGTATAGTAGTAGAACACAAAATTATTATAAAGAAAAAATATTTTAAAAGCTTTCTCTCGATCTTTGAAAATCACACTTTACACTTCTTTGCACTCAACAAACTCTTATGAAAAAACTATATAAATGAAAGAGGTATAAAACTATTTGTAATCATTTATACGAAGTGTGTAAATGAAAGCGAAAGGGGGCAAAGTGTATATTTCTGTACCGCCATCGTCTCGACGGTACAAGCTTGACACCTTGGGTTTTCTCTCTTATATAAAACTTTATTACATAAATTAAAGTGGGAGGTGTCGCGAGCTCGGCTATTTTTGTTTTCCCGCCAGTGGCAACGCGAAAAGAGTTGAAAAAAAGAAAATAAAGGTTGTTGCCGATGTTGAAGTGTAGTTTGTGGTCGAATGTTTCATTCTTTTTGAATACTAATTTGCTCTCCCAAAAGACTTTTTTTTTTTTTTTTGAGAATAGAACATTATGGTGCCTCACCTCGGGACATTTTATAATGAAATTGAACTGTTGATTTGAGAAAATTTGAATTGAAATCGAAAGTGTGGGGTGAGTCATTTGAACTTCATTATTTGAATTATGATATTCTCGTAATTGATAAATTTGAATTATTATTTGGTTTTGATTGAATATTGAGTTGAATTAGATATGGATGAGTTTTTAAAGCTTAAAAATAAGCGTTCGACCTATAGAACACAATTAACTAAGTTGTTTGCCAAAATCGAAATTGCTCTTAACGATCAGAATTCTCAGTTAGAGACATTAGAAAGTTAGAACTGTTATCAATTAAAGATTCTACTGTTAAAGAGTTAAATTCTGAAATAGAAAAATGTCTTAAACCCGAAGAAATGGAAACCGAAATTAATAAATGTTCGGAATATGATGATAAGGTAATTCTTTACAAAACAAAACTCAAGAAATGTATTAAACAATTGCAACCGGATAGTGATCAAAATAATTCTGTTGATAATAGCATTTTAAATTCATCAGAAGGAAGCAGAGTTCGTATTACTTCAGATATAAAAACAGTTAAATTACCTAAACTTGTGATTTCGAAATATTACGGTGATCCTGATAAATATTTAGACTTTATGAACCAGTACGAAAATGCCATTCATAATAATTCATCATTAAGTGATATAGATAAGTTCAATTATTTAAAGTCGTTACTAGGTGGAGTAGCAGCGAACGCTATAAGTGGATTTAGTTTAACCGAAAAGAATTACGCAGCTGCAATTGCACTTTTGAAACAACGCTTCGGAAATCAAGATATGTTAATTCATGCGCATTTGAACAATTTATTGAATCTATCTCCTATTAAGAATATAACTGATATCCATGGATTGCGCAATTTGTACGATAAATGTGAAACTCAGATTCGTAGCTTAGAAGCGTTAGGTGTCGCAGAAAATACCTACAGCTGTTTACTTTGTCCAATATTATTAAAATTGCTTCCTGATGAATTAACTGTAGAATTTACACGCATGCAAGATAGTAATAAAAAATGGGATGTTCAAACTGTCATAAATTATCTTCGAAAAGAAGTTGAATTCCGCGAAAAAGCATTTCAAATACATAAACCGGAAATAAAATCATTAGAAATAAAACCTCAGAGGGATGCCAGATCTTTTGGAAGGAATTGGATTACTGATAAGTATAAGCGAAATATAAACACGAATGGCTCTAGAGCACCAGCTAGACCGAATGTCGCCTCCGCAACAGAATTAATTACATCAACAAATGGTTTATGCTTGTTCTGTTCTAAAATGCATGGAAGTGAAACTTGTGATTCTTTAAATGTAAATGATAGAAGGGAATTTTGCAAGCGTTATTGGTTATGTTTTTTATGCTTGAAACCCCAGCACCGTTTACAAGATTGTGTTCAAAAGAATTCTTTATCTTGCTCATTTTGCCGAGGATTACATAATGTTGCGCTTTGTTTTAAAAAGGAAAATGAAAAAAATGAGGACTTTGAAATCTTCAAAAAATGATAATACGGCAACAAAACATGTTAACATTGAAAAAAATAAAGGTGATTGTACGATTTCTAATCATGTAAACAATGAACAAAACCAAATTTTATTGCAAACTTCTGCTGTTAAATTGGTTGGAAATTTATCAAGTAGAGTAATTAGCTGTCTTTATGATCCAGGTAGTCAAAGGTCATTCATTCGAAAAGACCTATCACGACAATTCTCTCTGAATAAAGTGGGTGAAGAGGAACTTTTTATTCATACTTTTGGCTCAAAAGCCCCAACTCGTATAAAATGTGCTTGAGTTCAGGTAAAAATAAGAGATATTCTGGATGAGAATGAGTCAGTAATAGAAGTTTTAGAAACTGATGAAGTTTCCAGTGCCCCTTTGGAATTTGCTCATGTTGATATGATTAACGAATTAAAAATTGAAGGAATTAATTTGAGCGATATTAATTACGATATTTTGGGGAACGGAAATATTTCTTTACTCATCGGTGCTGACCATTATTTTAACATCGTAACCGGAACAATAAAACGTTTAAGTTCTAAATTAGTTGGAATTGAAAGTAAATTTGGATGGCTTCTAATGGGAAAAATAGAAGAAAAAAACTGCGCAAATAAAAATGTAACTTCTGCAATGTCGTCAATATCTTTGTTTGTAAGTAGTTCTAGTATTGAGAATCTGTGGAAACTAGATACAGTAGGAATTCAAGACCCCGTTGCAGTTCAATCAAGAAAAGAAATGGAAACGGCTGCTTTAGATTATTTTAAGAAAACGGTTACTGCCATTGATGTGGGAAGATATGAAGTTCATTTACCATGGATCTCTGACCAAATTCTTCTAAATTGTAATGAAGACATCTGTAAAGAACGTTTGAAATCAAACACGAAAAAATTGCTTCAGAAAAATCAATTTGAAGGTTATGAAGCTGTACTTCATCAATGGATCGAAGATGAAGTTATTGAAGAGGTTCCCTTTAATGAAATTGAGAAGAAGAGCCATTATTTGCCACACAGAGGTGTGTTTAAAGAATCTTCTACAACGAAAGTTCGTCCCGTGTTCGATGCTAGTTGTCGAGGTAAAAATCCCTTGCCATTAAACGATTGCTTAGAAAAGGGTCCAAATCTTTTAGAAGAGATTCCCCCCATCTTACTAAGATTTAGAAAAGAAAAAATAGGTATTGTATCCGACATAAAGAAAGCATTTCTTCAGATATCGATATTCAAGCCCGATCAGGAGTTCCTAAGATTTCTTTGGTAGAATAACTTAGAGAAGAAAAGTGTCAAAACCTTTAGACATAAACTTTTAGTATTTGGTTTAAATTGTAGTCTCTTTATATTAGGAGCTGTACTGAATTATCATCTAGATAAGAATCTAGTGAATTTTTCAAAGACTGTTTCCAGATTAATGAAGTCATTTTACGTTGACAATTGCATTTTTTCAGTTCCAGACGATAAAACCTTATATAGATTCATGGAAGAGTCTAAACACATATTGGGAACTGCCTGCTTTGTTTTAAGAGGGTGGGAGCATACCTCATTGAACATTGATTCTGATCCATCTGACCCCGTTCCAGTTTTAGAACTGTTGTGGAATAGAAAATGAAGATGATATTTTCTGTAATACAACAGCATTGTTGAAGTGTTCACTCACAGACTTGACAAGAAGAAACGTTTTGAGCATAATTCACAAAATGTTTGATCCCCTTGGTTTTTTATGTCCCACTACATTGATTCCTAAATTGCTCATTCAGAAAAGTTGGAATTTGATAATAGGATGGGACACAGTCCTGCCTGATGACTATCAAAAGAAATTTGCTTCTTGGTTACGGGCTGTAGGTTGTTTGTCAGAGGTGAAAATTCCAAGATGCTTAAATATTGACAAAATTCAAGAACTGAGTCTACATGTTTTCTGTGATGCAAGAAAAAGTGCCTTTAGTACTGTGATATATCTTCGTAAAGTTGAAGGTGATACTATTTCAGTGTCGTTTGTGTCTGCAAAGAGTCGAGTAGCTCCCCTTCGAAAAACCATAATTCCAAGATTGGAACTATTAGCTTGCTGCATTGGATCACGCCTTTCAACTATTGTGTTAAAAGCGTTGGATTTAGGACAAATTCCAGTTTTCTATTGGACTGATTCTTCAACTGCATTGTTCTGGATTGAAAAGGGTGAAAATTGGAGTGTGTTTGTCAGAAACAGAATAAAAGAAATTAAATCTTTGACTTCAAACGGAACATGGAACCATATTCCAGGGAACTTGAATGCGGCAGATATGCCATCTCGAGGATGTTCTGTAAGTACATTGATCAAATCCAGATGGTGGGAGGGTTTTACATTGGCTAAGAAGAAAAAGGGAAGATTGGCCCAAATCCGAAGTTGTTTTAAATGAAGAGGAGATGCAAAATGAAAGAAGAAAAACTGTTGCTTCCCATATGAATATAACGAAGGAAAAATGGCATTTGAGATATTTTTCTAGCTATTTTAAAGTTATTCGACTGACATCATGGATTCTTAGATTCATAAGGAATTGTAGACAACCACAAGAAAAAATGATAGGAAGCTTGACCGTTCAAGAAATTAATAATGCTGAAAAGAAATTGCTAAAATTAGTTCAAAACGAATCATTGAATGAAGACAACCTGAAAGGTCTTATAACTTATGTAGACGAAGATGGAATTTATAGATTGAAAACGAAAATCACGAGAAGAGAGTATACTGAAGATTTTAGATGTCCCATCATCTTACCTTCAAAGGATGAACTTGTACATCGATTAATATTCGAATCTCATTTGCAACTTGAACATACTGGTGTACAATTTGTACTGACTAGTCTGCGTCAAAGATTTTGGATATTTAGAAGCAGGAAAACTGTGCAAAGAGTCTTATCCAAATATATCCTATGCAAGAGACACACAACCAGAGCACCAGAGACTTTACCCTCGTTGCTTATCCAAGACGTTAAAACGGTCGGAGTCCTTGATATTGACAATTTAGATAAAGTGGACCTTACTAAGAGATGGAGATATCATCAGCGATTGAGAGAACAGTTCCTTAAAAGATTCCGAGATGAATATCTTAGTCTTTTAGTACAAAAGCCTTTGAAAAGAAAATTTGTCAGACCAATCGAAATCAACCAAATTGTTCTTGTAGGACAGGACAATTTAAAAAGATCTGATTGGCCGATTGGTCGTGTGATGTATATTTATCCAGGAAAAGACAATCAAGTACGCGTGGTGAAAGTAAAAACGAGAGCTGGAGAATTGATCCGACCTGTCAAAAAGCTATATCCTCTTGAACTTTCTTCACTTACTTGAACTCATTTAATTCGTAATTCATTTAGTATTCATTTAATATTTGTGTTTATTTTAGTATTGTTTTATATTGTTTTGATTTTTATTTATGATGATTTAACTTAAAAATCAAAAGGTGGGAGAATGTCGCGAGCTCGACTGTTTTTGTTTTCCCGCCGGTGGCAACGCGAAAAGAGTTGAAAAAAAAGAAAATAAAGGTTGTTGCTGATGTTGAAGTGTAGTTTGTGGTCGAATGTTTCATTCTTTTTGAATACTAATTTGCTCTCCCAAAAGACTATTTTTTTGAGAATAGAACAGGAGGGACCAAGATGGTTGAAGTTATCTCCAAATGAATGGCCGATCACTAAAATTGATCCAGATCTGGAAATTGTTAACTCAGAGAAAAGAAAACCATCGTGTCAGCCATTAATGCCCAAGCAGATACTATCGAATGTGCAACTCGAGTTTCATCGTATCGCAAAATTGTAAGAACAATGGGTTGGATACAAAGATTTTGTCACAATTGCAAGAATAAAGAAAACATAAAAAAGGGAAAATTAGATTTAGAAGAAATAGATCGAGCCGAAGAAAATAATTTTGAGAAAAGTCCAGGAACAATCGTTTGAGGAAGTACGGAAGTTGCATTTGCAAACTTTTACAGACGATGATGTGTTGATTAAAGTAAAGACCAGAATTTCAATGTGAGAAGATCTAGAAAGGTTAGATTTCCCATCCTATTACCATGCGAGCAGCACATTGTGAAGAAAATGAATAAGAGATTTGCGTTGCGTATAAACAAAAATTACGCCAAGATTTTAGGCTTCGTTTCAGAAGTGAATATTCGGGACAGTTAACGGAATTTTCGAAACCTAGAAAAGAGTGTTTCACCAAAGAAGGATAAATCGTACTGATCGGAGATTCCAATACCAAGAATATAGATTGGCCGCTAGCCAAAGCTATTAAAACTTTCCTCGGAAAAGATGGAAGATTACGAGTGGTAGAGTTAAAGACAAAGAATGGAACTTTCTTACGGCCTGTCCAAAGACTTTACCTATTGGAGATTAGAGAAACTGAAAGTTCTCCAAAGCTCAACGTAACATCCCACCTACCATCACCAATTGTAGACGACAACAATGGAGATCGTCATAGGAATGATCCCTTGGAACCTGACAGTGAGTATGAAGAGAATCTTTCTCAGGAACCTCAAATTCGCCATTCTAGGTATGGTCGCTCTCTGAAGAAACTTGACAAACTGAACTTCGGGACAATTCCATTTCTTCAGTTTGAGTTTTGGAAGGTATCTCAAAACTCAAATGTGGGGAAAACCCCGGCATACTAACTGCGAAGTTACTGAAACCGTAACAAACGAATTTACAGTGCCACGAGTGTAAACTGACCATATGAACGCTCGCTAGCTCTTCTTTTTACATGTACATAGTTTTTTTCGCGTTTCTGTAATTCCTTTTAAATGTATCCGGTATTGTAATAAATTCTATTTCTTTTACTCAAATGTATTCGAGCATTTAATGCCAAAGATGGAATTTTCAAGGTACTTATAAAAGAGCAAAACAGCCCGGCCCGGGACAAATTAACGAGAAGCAGTACCATTGGAAATTTGAAGGTAAGGCCCCTTCGCTTTACCCATTATTGATTTACTTGTATTCTCTTGTGGTTTTTGACAGTGTAAATTACGCAGGGAAAGTCGTTGTTATTTGTGTTTTAAACAACAAATAACAAGGTTTTACTTGAGCAGGATCTGTAAAAATAAAAGGAGTTGTCTTAAGTGTTTAAATCTCACCACGAATCTGCATGTATTAATCATCAAAATCGAAAGAATACGCAACGAGATTCAAAGGAGATAAAAAATAGATCATCTGAATATGCATTTTTGTCCATATTAACCTAATTAAAAGACTTATGTTAAAAATTATAGAGGAAGAAAAACTCTCTGTTTTGTTTCGGGGTGAAAAATGCTAACCTAAAAGGTAGCATTTTTCACTCCGAACATTTCCAGTTGTCAAATATTTCGTTTCCAATAAATAAAAAAATAATAAATTTGAGAGTTAGTGCTTAGTCAGTGACGTAATCACGGCGGTGCGTTTGAAAAAATGAAATGTGGGGTTGGAAAAGGCAGATCTGTCCGATTCTTCGGCAATGAGGAATTTGCACATGTGGGGGATTCCAACAACTTAGTGTTTTTCTGCTAATTTCAGACTTGTAGATTCCAAAAATGTTCTCAAAAATGTAAAAAACTGGATCCATCATTTAAAAAATTAATTTTAAATTTAAGCGAAAATCACGTGACATCAAAACGCTCCATGATTGATTGTGATGTCATCGTTCATGTTGACCAATATTTTCTTATTGCTTTTAAGCGAGCACTATTTTCCGATTGTGTTTTTGCAAGTTCCTGAAATTTTTTAGCTATCAAAATTTATTTTTTATTTAAACCTGAAGGTTTATTTTATCGATCTAGATAGCTTAGTTATCTCAATTTGTCATAAATGTCTCTTCTACCTGGATTTACCAAAGGACAGTCAGACAACTTCCCGAAAATTAACAGCATGTCAATGTTTTCGTTCTTGGAAAAAAAAAACCCGGATTTTATGGGAGCAGAAATACGGGGAATTAAAACCCAAAGGTATGTAAAATCAGTTATATATTTATCCAATTTTACTTAACATGTATTAATATTTTATTCAGGCTAATCACAGCTCTTCTATTTGTAGATATAGACAAGCCAAATAAATATACATATATCATATACACACATTTGTAGTAGCATCGCTTTTTATAAATAGAGATAGATGTAATAAATTAAAATAAAAATTAGAGAAGGTATTTATTGTGAGACCGGGACCTTTAGCCTTCGTGCCAAAGATGCTTAACAATGTGTACTGTTAAAATAAAAAACAAAAAAATAAATCTACCAAAAAAATTATTAAAAATATATAAAAATGTAAGAAAAAAGTTTTAAAATGTTTAAAATTGGCCATACATCACTTTTCGTACGTTAAATTATTTTTATTATTCCATGTGTATTGCTTTTCATCCTCCGTACTACTTTAGTTTTCTGCTCTCCTGTTGAGGGTGGAGCCTAATATTTAAATCCACGCATTGTTTTTTTACTTTAATAAATACTTTATTTTGCCTCTTACCGTCGTGGGCGTGTTATATGGTGGTTAAGTACGCCTGCTACTTATCATCATCGTTTTCCTCTGGTGCACGGTTCTGTCCCCGACGGTACAGAAATTCAAGAACTTAATTTAAATTATTACGAATTTTTTTTTTATGTTTATTTATTACTCCTTAAACCTTTTTCAGATTTTTAATGCAATTTAATTATTTTTAAAACATTTATTTTTTATTTTTCAAAATTTTCAATTTTTTCGATTTTGATCATTTTAATTCATTATTTTTTGTTTATTTTGTACGGATGTCACTGGCCGCAAAAATATTTTATGTTTTTCTATCCCTAAACTCTCTACTCTCGAGTTATTGTGCTGTGAACTCACGAATCCACTCTTCTATTTCTTTGCTCTTTTATGTGTTTATTTTTCGCTCGTTGTCATTTTTGTGCTTACTGACAGAAGCCTCTGCATTGAAAGCCTTTAGCCATCGTGTTGCAAAAAGAAGACCGTATCGCTCCAAAACCAAACCAATTCTTAAGTATTTTAAATTTGATGAAAAGAAATTTAAAATCTTTAAAAGGATTTACTTAATTATTTATACTTTTTTAAATAGCAATACAATTTTATTGTCTTTAATGTTAATATTAAATTAAAAAATGTATAAAGTTTCTGAAATTAAATTTAATTTTTAAAGTAATATCATTATAAGTATTTTAAAAATATTGTATACTTTTTCAAATTAGTCAACAATTTAATCGAAAAATATCACTGTGAATTGATACAATTAAGAAAGTATGCATTTTTGAAGAAAATATTTATAATACCTTGAAAATACAAAACCTTCCCCTACCCGAGTTATTTATTAGATAATTATATGCTTTAGATATTTATATGTTTTACGATATTTATATGCTTTATCAAACATTTATTGTAGTTGAACTCTGTGATGATACTCGAAAATTAGCAGTTTTAAAAGTTAAATAGCACTGGTTAATCAACAGTCCTTTTAAAGGTATATATGCATTTTTATATACTTTACTTTTTCTAAACTAGTAATATTTAAACAAAAGCAAGCATTTATTTACCAAAACATGGTCTTCACAAACCCATAGAGATGATTTATATGATAAATTGGGGTTTAAATTCTCATTCCTTTTCATCGCATTTGTCCAGATTTTACGTGTATGTGGATCTTTGGAAACGCTGAAAAATATCTTCTCATTGCAATTAGTTGCTGTATTTTTACAGAGTGGCACAATACAATATTTATAATATGATTTTTTAATGCCAGACATAATAAAAAAATTTCTATTATATGCGATACTTTACACAGAAACAAATTTTAAAGTCGCCTTTTAACATGTAAACAGCATAGGCACTCGGTGTCGACATGAACGATGACGTCACAAACTCGGTGGAGGAAAAGTATCGTTTTTGAGAGACGTTAAAAAGTCCGCTATAAAACCCATCAGAAATCACTCATTAGGCCCCCAAATGAAAGAAAAATAGATACTGTCCTGCTTACTTTTTTGTCTTTTATCGTTTAAAATTAAAATTAGAAAACGTGAAAATTCCTCATTGTAGAGGTACTACTGGGTGGCGATTGCTTATGGAAGATGGTGGGGGAAAGTTGCCCTCTCAAGGAAGATTTATACGGTCTGAACTATGTTCGGGTATATACCAGTTGGTATGCAATTTCATGAAAGCTGCGTAATTTCTGAGTTGCATACATGCAAATATGGCTTCTTGTTACCATGATTCTATAAGATCACTGTGGAGTCAAGAGTTAATAGACATTAACGATGATACGTCTAATGAAGAAAAAGAACAGGTTGAGCGTTTTGAGAAGGGAACAAACATGAAAGGTGGTAGATACTCAGTAAGTTTATTGTGGAAATTAACCGCAAACGAGTTAGAGAATCATTTTCAGGTGGCATTGAGAAGATTTGAGAATCTTAAAAATATATTAATTAGAAATCCTCCGATTTTTGAATAATATAAAAATGTTATGAAGGAACAGTTAAAAGAGGGTATTATTGAGAAATGTTTGCATGAAGCAAAGACTTCACATTTTATGTCACACAGAGAATTGATTACACCCATCTAACTACACGTTGTAGGGTTGTATATGATTAATTGCTCTGCTAGTGCTAAGGGTATTAAGTCATTAAACGAATACATTGACTTTCAACTTTGTTTAAACCCACTTGTCTTTGACATAATTTTAAAATTTCGAAACTTTAAAACTGCTTTTAAAGCAGACATTGCTAAGGCTTTTTTGATGATAGAGATTTCGGAGAAGAACAGGGATTTTTTAAATTTCTTTGGTTTGGAGATAATGGGCAAAATTATAAAGTTCAGAGATTTGTACGTCTCCCGTTCGGCTTTTGTTGTAGTCATGCGATTTTAACAATATTATGAAAGTTTCAAATCAAAAATATCAAAACACGAATCCTGAAACTCACACCATGTTAAAGTCTTCGATGTATGGTTGCGATACAGTTGGTTATATTCAGACGCTGTTAACGTTTTTAAAGATGCTGGGATGAATCTTAGAAAATTAAAATTTAATTAATAAGAACTTAATTCGTTTTGGATGTAAAGGGGTTATAATGTAAGAAAGTTAAAGAATCAATCAAAATTGCTGGGCATGATCTGGAACCCAGAAACAAACAAAATAAAACTGAATTGGGAGAATTTCGATAAGTTTGGAGATACCTAGACCACAAAAAGAACACTTCTTCATTCAGTGGATAGTGTTTACAATCCAATTGGGATAACGCAAACATTTTTAATAAGGATGAAAATCTTTCTATAACAAATATGGACTTTAGGTCTAAATTGGGATGAAACACTTCCATCAGGAAAGATCAGTAAATGATAAAAACAAAATTCGGAATTAAAATCGCTTAAAACAATCGAAATTTCCAGGAAATATTTTCAATTTCATAAAAAAAGAAGTTAGTCTTTATTTGTTTGCTGACACTTTTCTAGTAGAGCTGCTCCTGTTAGATTGAAATTAGAATGATATAACAAAAAGTTTCAATATAAATATATATTAAAAAATGTTAGTCGATGAAGGCTGATACTTTGTACTTAAGATTACGCTAACATCTATTTGATATCATATTTTTTAATTGCCTTCCAAAATCTATATAATGAAAATATTCAATATAAGGAGTAATTATGCAACTGGGTTAAATTAAAAAATGAATCGCCCTTGATTGTCTAAATCTTGTATGTAAGGCTATGATAACGTCTAGATAAGCTGCTAAGCTTTTGATTGGAATTTGAATGATATAGCAAAATATTTTATATAGATATAAATTTAAAAATGTTAGTCGTAGAAGGTCAAAATTTTTACTTAAAAGTATAATATCTATATGAGATCTTCTTTTTTTTATTGCAATCCGAAATTTATATAATGAAAATATTCAATATAACCAGTAATACTCTATGGAGTATAATTGGAAAATGAATCACACTTGAATGTCAAAATCTTGTATACAAAAGACTGTGATAACATCTAGTTGAGCTACTTCTATTTTTGGTTGAAGTTTAAATGATATAGCAAAAAATTTCAATATAAATATAAATTAAGAAATGTTAGTCGTAGACGTTCAAAACTTTATATTTAAGACTATACTAATATCTATCTGAGATTCTCCTTCTTTGGTTGCATTATAAACCCTATATAATGAAATATTTCAATATGACGAGTAACTACGCTGTAGGGATTAATTAAAAAACGATTATCCGGAGATGGTGGAAATCTTGTATTTCAGACCAGCGGTTGGCAATCTTTAGAGCTTCAAGGACTAATATATTTATAATTTTTATTTGGTGGACCCCCAGTTATATCAGTTTAAAATAAAAAAATCAGTAAATATATTTATAGAACAATAATCAAAAACTTTTATATTACTAATACAAAATTCATATATTAAAAGTAAAAAAAAATTATATCTTAATTAAAATTTTTTTTACTTATTGTGATATATAAAAAATAGTAAAAGACATAATTTAACATGAGTTCTGTTAGTTTACGTTTTTAATTTGAATGTTAATGAAACTTTTAATTGGTTACTAGCAGCATACAATAAAAAAATTATCCGTTTTTTCACCGGACCATCAAAAAGTTTTCACGGATCACTGGTGATTTATGGACGCCCATTTGGTACTGCTGTCTCAGACTATAGAGATCTATTTAAGCTCCTTTTTTGTTGCAATTTGACAGTTATATAGCGAAAACAATTCAATATAATATATATATATCAATGCTGAGTGAGCACAACTCAAAAACTATTAGCCGTAAAATGTTATCATTTTGTATTTAGGACCGTTATAACATTTTGCTGCTCTCCCTCTCTTTTGACTGCAATCTGAACTCTTTATAACAAAAATATCAATAGAACGTATATTAACGCTGTGGGGCATAGCTAAAAATACATTTACTGTAGAAGATCGACATCTTGTATTTAATGCTAATATAACATTTAGTTGTGCACCTCCTCTTTTGACTGCAATATGAACTCTGTATAACGAAAAATTTTAATATAACGTATTGTGATGCTTTGGGAGAACAACTCAAAAACGGTTAGTCGTAGATTGTTGAAGTTTTGTATATGGGTTTTCTCTAATTTCTAATTGTGCACCTCGCAACAATCGGCCCTTTAAATCTCGTTAAACTCGAAAAATCTCGTTATAACGGCTAACATCGGTACTGATCTGTAACAAAGCAAAGATATCAACTCATTTATATGTATTTGTAACAATGCTTTTTAAAACAGTCCACTTTTAGAAAACAAACATAGTAATTTACTTATCGTGGAGAATAATGTTGAATATTTATTGTTTATTACAGCTTGATGCAAAGTAAAAGAAGTATTGTTATCGGGAATTATTTTGGTTTAGCACGAAATATCTATGCAACGAAATGTCTCAAGATAATGAAATCAATGCTTTGGGTTCTTAAGAAACAAATGGATTTTTTATTTAAGAGAATTTGTGAATGTTAATTCTTATTTTGAATTATACAAAATAAAATAAATGCATCATATAATAAGTGTACAAAGATGTCATGTAGTGAACACGCCAGATATTTTTGAAATTTTGTATCAACAAAAATATCGTTTGATCTCTCCCTTCGATGTTCAAAATAAGTTTTGTTTCTAAATATATCCATGTTGTCCGATTAGAGCTCAAATACAGCCATTTCGTAGTATGCCCCGACCTTAATAATCGGCATATTGATACTTGTTTTCTATGAATAATTCACTCTAAACCGAATATTTTTTATTTTATTATTAACCTATCTCCCATCATGGCATAATACAACTGAATTGAAACTCTACCATAAAAGAGAAAAAATTGCTTGCATTTATCTAAAATTTATTTTGTTTGTATATTTCTAAAATACATTTTGCTTTACTTCGACAGCCATTTTATACATCCACAAGGAAATTCTTTTATTAACCTTTCCCCCATCGTGTCATAATACAACTGAATTGGAATTCTACCATAAAAGAGAAAAAATTGCTTGCGTAAATCTAAAATTTATTTTGTTTGTATGTATCTAAAATACATTTTGTTTTACTTCGACTGCCATTTTATACATCCACAAGGAAATTCTTTTATTAACCTTTCCCCCATCGTGGCATAATACAACTGAATTGCAATTCTACCATAAAAGAGAAAAAATTGCTTGCGTAAATCTAAAATTTATTTTGTTTGTATGTATCTAAAATACATTTTGTTTTACTTCAACTGTCATTTTATACATCCACAAGGAAATTCTTTTATTAACCTTTCCCCCATCGTGTCATAATACAACTGAATTGGAATTCTACCATAAAAGAGAAAAAATTGCTTGCATAAATCTAAAATTTATTTTGTTTGTAAATATCTAAAATACATTTTGTTTTACTTCGACTGCCATTTTATACATCCACAAGGAAATTCTTTTATTAACCTTTCCCCCATCGTGGCATAATACAACTGAATTGCAATTCTACCATAAAAGAGAAAAAATTGCTTGCGTAAATCTAAAATTTATTTTGTTTGTATGTATCTAAAATACATTTTGCTTTACTTCGACAGCCATTTTATACATCCACAAGGAAATTCTTTTATTAACCTTTCCTCCATCATGGCATAATACAACTGAATTGCAATTCTACCATAAAAGAGAAAAAATTGCTTGCATAAATCTAAAATTTATTTTGTTTGTAAATATCTAAAATACATTTTGTTTTACTTCGACTGCCATTTTATACATCCACAAATATTCTTTTATATTGTGGCATAAACAATGAAGAATTCTACTAAAAGAGATTGTTAAATAAAATATTTTGTTTTAATATATCTAAAATACATTTTGTTTTACTTCGACTGTTTTATAAATAAAAAATTCATTAATTTTCGTCAATAATACAATATAATTCTACCATAGAGATTTGCTTCAATCTAAAATTTATTTTGTTTGTATTATCTAAAATACATTTTGTTTTATTTCGTCATTTTTATAATCCACAAGGAAAAACGTACCATATTAATTGTTCAATGAGGTATGCCATATAAGATTTTTTTTTATCCTTAAAAAAAAATAAAGATATTTTTCCCGCGTTCAAATTATCAATAATTTAATGAAATAACAGTTTTATTCTTCATGAATATAATGCACTCAATTATTTAAATATCATTTTTAATATCACTTTGAAAATATTGTAGCATATTAATTTTAAATGATTAACTACGTTGTTTACATTTTTTTAATATTTTGTATTCGAAATAAATATTATTTAACAATTTGTCACAGGTATATATATAACAAAATAATTATCTGTTTCCTCGAATTATGAATTTAACCAAATGGATAGAAATCCATTATTCTCTTTAGGTTAGCAAATGAAATACACTATCTTTCTAGCATTTATGCATATTCAATTATTTTGTAAGAGCAGGTGATTAAATTTATCAATTTGTCGCATAATAAATATTTAAAGACAACATTTTTTTTCTATCATTATGACGTCATTAATTAACTATCTCATTTAATCATTTCTTATTTTAAATATCCTCTGCGTTATTTTCAAACGTTTTATCACTGAACTTAGATATTACGTAAATAATTTTCTTTTATATTTGTCTTAAATAATAGATTAGATACATATGTAATAATTTTACATTTAATCATCGATTACTTTTGTTGCAATGAAAATTTTACCACTGGTTAAAAAAAAACAAAGGCTATCTACCTCCAGGTTGTGGTGGAAATGATAGTTTCAATCATTTACTTCCATTAATTACGGCGGAAAAAAAAATTTCTGAAGAACTTAACGAAACTTTTGACGTAGCTAAGAAAACTTTGAATTATCTTTCTAAATGAATTGCACGTGATTCTAAACTGCATTCACAATATCGGGAGACTGTATAGGAGTAGGAAAATAAACACATTATTGAGCGTGTACCAGATAATTATCAGCCAAAAAACAAACCATTTCTAACCTGCCTCATAGGGTACTTCACAATTCTGGAAAATTAAAAATTTTACTGATCCCGTCATAGGACGCACTATATGCTAGTTAAAATGTAAAAGCGACTTGAAGTATTTTATCTCCAAATCAACATCGGGAAATGATAGATGAATGAGAGCGGGGATGATTTTAGTCATTTAAGCGCATGTGCTGGAATACCACTTCTGGAATGCACGTCGAGTCATTCGGAATCAATTCGAAGCTGTAAACCTCTGTATTGTGTAGTAAAGGACTAAACAATATCCCTGAGTACCCACTGAGCAGTATATGTAGTGAATGTATACTTTCGTTCTCACGCATGGCAGACAACCATTCTTGCAACTTCAGATGGCATCCCAGCTTGCGTGAAAACGACAGAGTACGATTGGTAGCTGTAGACTTTAAACTTGTGTAGCAAAGTGTAGGCTGGGTAGCTACCGAGTAAGTAGATGTAGTGAATATACTCATTCGTTCCCACACACGACAGCCCTACATTTTTGCAAGTTTCAACGGCGGTCTGACTTGCATGAAAATGAATAAGCACGTTTGGCCGAAATGGGATGCTCTTCTTAACCCATTTCTAAGGTTCATGAAAGCTACTAAACTTTTTGGTCTACTCTTTTAAGTTTTGCTTTGACTTTCTTATCATCTTGTGCTCACCGACGAAGTTCTACCCATATTTGACCTCCAGAATAAACTTAGAAATAAGACCAACATAATTCAAAAATTTTCTCTGTAAACTGGTAGTAGACCAGACTGAAAAACAACGTAAACTGATAAACAACATAAAATTCTGGGTATGTTAGCTATCTGAACCACGTTCATATAAAGGCATAAATCATCCTCCATCTATTTCAACGATGGCTTCTTGAGTAACTGACGCTGCTGACTATCATCTAGGTAATAATGGGTCACCCATCCAAAGTGGTAATTTATCTTCTCATAAGTATTAATTACGTTGAAGATTCACAAAAAGCTATTTTAAGGACGATTAATAGGTTTGGCGGATTAGGAATCTTTTTCGTTTAGTCCCATTTGTTTGCTTCATTTTTTAAAATCAGACATTCGTTTTGAATTATTTTTATTGCATTGAAATATGTATAGTTAAATCACATATTAAATTACATATACAGCAAATCTTCGCTTCATATACAATACAAAGATCCCTCTATGACGATAATATTTTGCAGTCTCGTAGAATTTGTATACAAAATAATATTAATATTCCCCCGATTTAACGATATAGCCAGCAATAAACCTCATTAAAACGATGGTTGTCTCACGGATGATGATTTTTTCCTATGCCTCTGCAAAGTTATTTCAGAATTCAAATTCTGGTATAAGAAATCGGAGAAGAAATATTAACAGCGGATGATGAAATTATAGTTTATTTAGTAGTTAGGAACGAAGATATTTGCCCGAAATCTTGGATAAAATAGAAAACGATGATGAAAGCTATAGTTGAAGTATTTTAGCTTGAAATTATATCGTCTCTTGATATAACTATATATCTCTCTATAACGAAAATTGCTAATTTAAGTATTATCATACCGCAGTTTTACTGTTTTTTTATACTGTTACGGATTTTTTGGTGTACTTTGATTTTTAAATACTATAATTTTCTTTCGAGAAAAACCCGAATAACTTCAATCTATTAAATCTCTACTGATATTTTTTTACAATTCTTTCATCTTCAAGTTATTATTAAAGCATTTTATACTGTTACGGACTTTTTAGTGTGTTTGATTTTGATATGTTTACAAAATTTTCTTTTAAAAAACGCCTGGAGCACTTTAATCTATGAAATCTCTACGAATATGTTATTGTAAGTATTTCACTTGCAAGTTATCAAATTCGGTCTTTAGGTTCTATTCATAATTTGTTTAATTTATTTGACAAAGAAATATTTAATGAGAAAACAGGATGGATTTATTTCAATAAATAAGTTTCTCGTGTGAATTTTATTAAATGATTATCATTTTTTATCAGTTTTATCAAACATTGGCAGTAGTTTAATAACTTAATTTTTTTTATTATTGAGTCATAACATATCAAATCAGTTATTATAAGTTAAGTATTTTAGCTTGAAATTATATCACCGCTTGATTTTTTTTATTTATTTTACAAATGCCGAACAATTAGCACTTACGTCATTAATTACTTCATGGATTCTCCAATTGTTTTTAACAATGCCGTCATACTGAGAAAGAACAAGATACAAATAATTAAATGTTCAATAGTGATTGGATTACTAGAGTCATACAAAACACAGTCTGGTGAATCCACCACTTCAATTCTGTAGAAATTAATTCACTTTTGAATTTGGATTTACTTGAAAGAACTCAACAAACTGTAAGTGTAATATTTTTATTATCGATTATTATTAAGATGTCATTTTTGGGAAAGCACGTAATTAAGATCTATGCCGGCTTGTTACTGAATTAGATTTAAAGATACCTGAAGATGCAACTATTGCAAAATTAAAACGGTCGTAGTCACCCAAGAAAATTATGAGGAGGAATTTACAAAATCACTAATTGATACTATTATTGAGGAACGGCTGGAAGCGGTTGCAAAGAAATAATGTTTAGAAGCAGAGAAGCAAGAACGCGAGTTTCAATTCGCAAAATTGAGAATAGAATGTGAAATGTGAATCTAAAATACCAAAAAAGCGGAACTAAACTTAGTTCTCATAACAAAAGCATTGACTTATCTAAGATAATTAAAAGTTTTGATTCCAAAGAAACTAATGCTGACATTAGCACTTATCGTGCTCTCTTTGAGAGGGAAGCAATTATAGCTGGATTAAAAAAGGAAAATTTTGTCATTAGGCCTTTTTCCATTAGATATAACACAAATAATTACACGAGAACCTGAGACCGTTTCCAATAATTATGATCATGTTAAAGCAGTGTTGATAAAAAGATTAAAATTAACTCCAGAACGTTTTAGACAGAAATTTGTATATCATAAGAAAGAAAAGGGGCCTATTTGGAGTAATTTCGCTTTTGAGTTAAACCATTATTTTGAAGAATGGATAGCTGGGCTTAATGTCAAAACCTTTTCGAAGTTATCAGAAACTATGGTGGCGGATCAATTAAAAAAAGGTATAAGCCGAAATACAAAATCACTTTCTAGATGTTTGGCATAAATTAAAAGATGTAGAGACAATAGTGAAGAAGTTAGAAGAATACGAAGCAGCTCGTTTCGGGGTAAACAAAACAGAACTTAGCAGATAGTTGAATTCTAACCAAAACCGAGAGTACTTTCCTAAAGTGGGGAACGACCGTTCAATGCATTCATCCTTCCGTGTTACTAAAATGATAGTTCTTATGAAATGGGTAGAGGTAATAGAAATTATGGTTACATGGACAGACGAAAATATTATGGATGAAATAGATATGGTCACAAAATATCAGAATGTAGATACGGGCAAAGACCTGAGGTGGAGAAACGTACGGATGAAGTCTAACGAAAAGTAGTTAATCAAGCTGTTTATGATAGATTGCTTAGGAGAATTGAAAAGTGCTTAAATCTTTTAAATTGGGAAGTTAAAGCTGTTTTAGATATTGGATCAGAAATTACTATAATAAATCAAAAATGCTTTGAAGAGATTGGATCTCCCCCTTCAACAGTAAACAAAATATATCTTAATGGAATTGGAAATGAAAATGTATCTCCTGTAGGATTTTTCTTTGTAGAAGTGATAATTGATAATTGTATTGTGTGTACTAAAATGTATGTTCTCAAGAATTTAAGTTTTAATCCTATTACTGGTATGGATCTCAATTGCAATTTAATTTTTCGAATGGAAACGTTAATTTTAGCTGTGTGAATTTGATGGAAGTAGAAAATGTAGGTGCGAGAAAGAGCAGCGCCATAAAAGTGTTTTCCCCACAAGAGGAGAATCAAGTGTCAGATTTATTACCATCCACTCTCTAAACAAAGTGAAAATTCGCCGCTTTCCAGGGCAGAGGTTAGTAGTCAAAACATCATAGAAGAGAACAATCCAGATTCCATACAACCTAGAGAGGAGTCAGAATAAATAACAAAAAATTTATTGCGGATGTAGTAGAAGCAAAGTACCGAAGTAAAAATGAGTACTGTGTTAACAGATGAAGGTCAAATATACCACCGTGCCAGGAGATAGCCCTTCGCTGAGTGAGTTATAGTAGAAAAACTTCAAGATGGTTAAAAGAAGAGATTATCAAGCACAGCTGTTCAAATTTTGCAGCTCCGATTGTGCTATGCAAAAACAAAGATGGGACTGCACGATTGTGTGTAGACTTTTGAAAACTAAATACAAAAATAGTAAGAGAACGATTTCCCTTGCTAGTTATAGAAGACGTGCTTGATCAACTGCAGGGATCAGAAGTTTTTACTACCCTTGACTTAAGAATTGGGTTTTTCCATGTAGATATAGAAGAGAATAGTACTAAATACACATCATTTGTCACTCAAGAGGATTAATATGAATTTTTAGACACCATTTGGTTATGTAATAGCCCAAGTGTAATCCAAAGATATATATATATATATATATATATATATATATATATATATATATATATATATATATATATATATATATATAAATTTTCTGTGTATTTAAAGAACTACTGAGAAACCAAACCTTGATTATTTACATCAGGCATGCCCAACCCGCGGCCCATTTAAAAACTTTTTGCGGCCCAATTGTTTTTTACACTTTTTGCGGCCCAAGTTTTCAACTGTCTGTATAGGTTTAGTCATTTTGACTATATACAGTTGAAACATAGAATTAGAATAGAACATAGAAACATAGAATAGTAAAAACAAAGTGTCGCAGCAGGTTGCTTGATAAAAACATGACCAATCAGCTACGATGCGCGTCGACTACATTATCCGTTGATATTAACAAAATCTCTAGTAAAATACAAAAACAAATCTCACATTAATTTTAAAATAATACATGTGGTAGTGCTTGTGAATAAACTACAATATATATTTATAGTATAAATATAATAATAATATTTTAACCCTCATGATTAGGGAGGAAGGTAAGGTGTTGGGGGTGATTATAAATACAGTATAGTTAATGTTTATTGTCGTTGTAGTTATGATATATGTATAACACAACTTTTATGTACAGTCGCAGCTGGCACTGTAAAAATGCATATTTTGAATATTGCACGATAATTTGTTGTTTTATTTTTATATGTGCGGCCCACCTCAATTCAGTAAATTGTTTTTTGGCCCACCAACCGATTTGGGTTGGGCACCCCTAATTTACATGGACGATATTATTATTCCGTCCAAGAATGAAGTAGAAGGGATACAAAAATTAAAATTTGTGTTAGAAACAACATCAAAATTCGGTTTGGAACTAAATTTCAAAAAATGTTAATTTTTAAAACGAACAATTGAATTTCTCGGTTACATCGTTGAAAAAGGAAAGATTAAACTACGCCTTCTAAAATAGCAGCTGTTCAAAATTTCCCATATTCAAAAAATGTTAAACAAATTCAAAGCTATCTCGGCTTGAGAGGAAAATTTCTAAGCCTTTAAGCGATTTACTTCGAGATATATCGGAATTAAAATTCAGAGTGAAGCAGAAGCAAGCCTTTAAAGAATTAATGTAAGCCCTAAAAAGCGACCAGTTCTGCATATTTTTAGACAAGGTCACAAAATTGGAATTGTAGACTTATGCTACTACACACAGGTTTGGAGCAATATTACTGCAGAAAGGTGGTGAAGGAAAAATGTATCCTATACAATATATGAGAAAAAAAAAAAAAAAAAAACTCTGCAACAAGAGAAATACTGTTGTTATGAGTTGGAGATTCTAACAGCAATTGAAGCTTCGAAGAAATTTAGAAACTATTTGCTTGGTACGAAATTTAAGATCGTCACAGACTGTTCAGCCTTTCAAAAAACTATGAATAAGTAAGACATCACACCGAAAATTGCTAAATGGGTATTAGTTTTAGAAGAGTTTTATTTTAAAAGATTTGGCTTTAAAAAATTTATTTATTTGTTATTGAATCCTGATAGAAGCAGCAGCGTACACGCTATTTCAAGCAAAAAGTGTACATATAACTGGGACCTACTGCTTAAAGCCGATTCCGACCGGCTAAGAACATCTATACAGCAGGCTTCGTACCCGCAAACTCTGGTACTGAAGAGCAGTCAATCCCCGAAGGACGGGCTGACTCTTAGTTGCTCTCACGTAACGCATAAATGGAGATTTGAAGTTTGGCTTCGTTTGGATTAATAAAGTCAACTTTGCAACACGGGGGTTTAGAAGACCGAGATTTACAGGAAAATTGATTCCATGTCTACAGTGATATTCGAAACCACTGACTCAGAAACTGAAAAGTAGAGCCCTACCTAATCAGCCAGTGGGGGTGAGATAGATTCGAAGAAAGCGGGAAAGGGGAACATTCTTTTTAAGAAGATGGTAGAGAAATGATACGAGAAGAGGACTAAACTCTAGAAGCTGAGATTGAACCTAGACGAAACATTCCTGGCGACAGGACTCAAGTCGAGGAATTCTGAAAGAAAGCCTTTTACAAATGCAGATAAATTAACCTCAACAGTCATGGTGAGAAGATAAGGACAAAGATAAAATATTAACATACATTGAACAGACAAGCCTTTTAATACTTCTATAGAAGCCGTGGTAGCTCAGTTGGCAAAAGGATCGATCTCATAATCGGAGGCTGTCGAGTTCGATGCAAGTTCAGTCTTCCAAAGATCTGCCGTATTCATTAATGGCGGCTGGAGCTTGTAAAATAGATTCGTTATCGCAATGTCTTTTAAGATCTCAAACGATACAACTGTGCTTGGCAAGCCAATCCTGGAAGGTTTTCTGCTTATTTCTTGCATCCTTTTCTTTCCCCTGGTTCTTGTTTTAATTTCCGAGAATTCTACCTCTTTCACTTAGGGAAAAGGAGAAAAAACAAAGGAGTGGGGTTTACAAGTTTCTGGAATTTTTCAGAAATACGCACACCCTGCAGGTGGTCAGTAGTTGTCAGATAAGCAGAAGGCAACAAATTCTATTCGGAACTGAGAAAGAACTTATTCACATTTTATGCCTTTCTGCTTACGTGCAGTTTGTCGATATGGAAGCCAGAAAGCGAAATGATTTAAAATTAAAATTAAATATCGAAATTTTAAATCGTTAAGACAGGTTACCAAATATGAGTCAGTGGAATGCTTCCGAGCAGTTAAACATTTCTGAGCTTCTGAATTGCATTGAAAGTGTTGAGACGTGGAGTACAACACCGCTCCAATGACTTTGATTATGAACGATTTATCAATGAGCTTCTTAGAATTGTAGACAGTGTACAATTGATCAATTATTTTTATTATTTAAACCAGGGGTCTCCAAACTACGGCCACATCCGGCCCGCGGACATATTTTGTCCGGCCCGCGGAGAACTAGCATACTTGAAAACTCCTTTTAGAGAACATATTTTTTATAGAAATTAAATTTAGTTTACTGAAGTATTCTAATTTTATAAGTTGAATAATTATTAATATGACATCTACATTGATATGGTCATGGGCTAACTACTCATAACATTGTTGTAGGCTTATTGTTAATGTTTTTGTGATAAGTTGGATAAAGAAACACATAATTGTAATGAGTAAAAACATGTATAATATGCAGAAAATTTCACTTCAGTATATAATAACTAACAAATTATTGAAATGAATCCAACTAACATTTTATACATTTTAAATAAAAACATAACTTATAACGAGCATAATGACATATGAAATACCAATGAGATTTATGTAATTGAGTTTTTCCACTTACAATAGTTTGTAGTTGTGGACTAATTTTACTTGTACCAATTATTAAAAGAGATTTAAGATACTCATCAGTTAATGTCAGTATCAAAAGGATTCTGAAAAATCTTAATTTGATTCGCAATGGCATCAAAGTCTGCGAAACGGACTTTAGTCCGATTTGCAGCATTTTTTAAACGTTGCGTACTTTTTCGGACTTTTTTTTTCATCAGTGGACTATTTCACTTTTTACCACCGGCAACAATGATAATATGGTTTTGGCCCTCAGAACTTACTGGAGTAATCAGTATGGCCCTAAGGCTGGAAAGTTTGGAGACCTCTGATTTAAACAATTCTTATGTCTTAAAGGATAATATACAGTACATAAATATAAGGTGAGTATTTTCATTTTATTTTGAAATGTAGTACGTGTGAATTAAAGAGGGGGGTAAATTTATCTAATTTTGTATATCGTTTATTGTTATCAAAATCACGATGACCCAAGCTGATAACATTAAGCGGAGCCCACTGAAAGTATTTTAAAGGTGCAAATTTTCTTAATTCTAAGAATAATTCGAATACTAAACCATTTAGAAAATGCCATACAATGTCAAGGAATGCATCCATTATATAAATGTGTAAAGTTTATAAATTTGGATGTTACTGCAAGAAAGCATTTTATTAAATGCAATAATTTGTGCTTTGTGTGTTTCAATAATCATAAACTGAGAGAATGCACCAACAGTTATTTAAAATGTTTAAAATGTGATAAACACAATACACTTCTTCATGAAGATTTCAAGGGAAATAATATTCATAATATTAAAACAGAAAAGCCAGGATCTTCACATTCCTATGACAAGAAATTGTGATACAAATGAGGAACTTTCTCCTGAATTGACATCCGTAGAGTCGAAAATTAATTCTAGTGCTTCATTTAATAATAAGAGCATAGCTTTGTTGCCTACAGCTAAGGTTTTGTTATACACTGTCTACAAATAAGTATTTGGACACCTATGCAAGTGACGATATCTGCGGTCCTGAGGTACGTCACGGCCTCCGCCGGTATACATCGTGTAGGAAACAGCATCGGCATTAGTCGCATGCAAGATGCCGCTCGGTTCGGAGCTCTCTGATTTCGAGAAAGGTATAATTATCGGGTATCACAAATGTGGCCGATCCTTAAGGAATATATCTAGCTATCTGAAGTACCCAAAATCGACAGCGGCCTATGTGATAAGAAGTGGAAGATGAGCGGTGATTGTCGGAATGTGCCCCGAGTCGGTATACCAACGAAACTGGGAGATAGAGACCGACGAGTGCTGTCCAGATAAATTCGGAAGAACCGCACCCAACCGATGGCCTCATCCGCGAGGAGTTCCAACAGACATCCGGGAGTATTGTTTCAATGAATACCATCCGTAGCGAAGCACATCTGCTTGGTTTTCATGATCGTGCTGCTGCCCATAAGCCTTTGATCACAAAGTCCAACCGCTCTGCTCGGTTAATGTGGTGCAAAGCACATCGAAATTGGACCTTAGATCAGTGGAAAAGGGTTCTTTGGAGCGACGAATCAAGATTCACCCTTTAACGTTCTGATGACAGGATCTGGGTCTGCGTCTTCCTGGAGAACATCTCCTGCCAGAATGCATTGTGCCAAAATCAAGTTCGGTGGAGGTGGAATTATGGTCTGGGGGTGTTTCTCCTGGTATGGAATGGGACCCTTGGTCCCCATTCATGGTAAGCTCAACGCCGATGCCTACTGCACTATTTTGGATAACAATATACTTCCTACATTGTGGCAGTTTTACGGGTTAGACCCGTGTTACTTTCAGGACGACAATGCCAGTTGTCATGTTAATCAAGGCTTGGTATGGTGCCAATGGAGTTTATGGAATGGACTGGCCTACCCAGATTCAGAACTTTACCCTATCGAGAACCTCTGGGACGAGTTGGATCGCCGAATTAAGGGGTGCACTACCCGTCCAAAATCGGCGAAGGAACTTTATGTCTACTCTAAGTACTGTACTACCTTTGTTATGTTGGTGCCAAAAAGATGTTGGTACAAGTGATCATATTATTTATTATTGTGAATTAGTTAAAGATATAAGAACACGTTATTTTCCTAAAAATTTTGTTTATGTTGATATTATTAACCTTTGTAATTCTCCCAAGTCTCGTTCTGGTTTGTGTTCTATAATGGAATTTTTTGTTGAAAAATCCTTGGATTGATATGGGTTTTTTTTGTGATTTGTTTTATTTGATTTGTTTTGTTAAATTGTTTAAATTGTTCTTTATCGTAATGGTGTTATTCATGTTTTATTGGATCTGGCTTGTTGTTTTTGTAATTTGCGTACTGTTTTGGATTTTTATTTAATCAGAACTATGTTATATTTGGTTCAATTGTTTATTAATGCTTTATGTAATTGACTTTGTATTAATGTAGGTTAATTTTGTGTTATTCATGGTTGTAATAAATAAAAATAAGAAAAGAAAAAAAAAGGTGAGAATAAGTGTTCAGATATACTGGAAAGGAAGTTTTTTTATATTTTTATTATTTATTTTTGGCGGTTTTGCTTCTGGTGAGGTTTTTGAATTTGTATAAGTAATTGGTTATAATTGCTTGGTTTTGTATTACTATCTTGATGACAAGAATTCACTTCCCGTATGGCGTAAGCTGGGTCGGGGGATGAAGTAACTTACTGATCCCATCATATGACGGGCTATATGCGAGTTATTTTATATGAATGCAAATGCACTAATGTTAGAATATACCATAGTTATTAAGCATTTTCTAAAGATAATTTAAACTTTCAAGATTTCAATTACATTCAAACACTTTAAGACTCAATTTCTTTAACTTTTCCAAATGGAATAGATTCCATTTGTTTGTAGGTCCCTCATATAGAGGAATATTATTTTGAGTTTGTCTAGAATAACCGAGCACCTATTAATGAATAAGGATAGTAGAATATTTAAAATCCGTTGATAAAATAAAATTTCAAAGAAAGCAATTTATAAAACCATTGTAGCATCAATATTATAAACAGGGTTAATTTTACGATATTAAATAAATATGTTGAAATTTTAAAACAGAATTTTTTATGATGTAATAGATATAAAGAAAATCATAATAGAAAAGAATATAAATGCGTGCTTGTTTGTTAATCTTTCTGAGTCTTCATATTTTGCGACGATTGATGAAAGTACAAAAAAGGATATCAACAAAAGATTAATCATTGATGAATAAATATCTGTTTAATAAAAACACATACATTATAGTACGTAGCATTTTGGATGAAAATATTTTTATACTTTGTGTTAAAACATCGCGCCAAAAACCCTGTAATAGAGAACATGCAAATCGTTAAGTAAAATCAATGTTTTTGGCCTGGTAGCAGGAAAATTTAAAATTTCTTCAGATATACCATAGAGGCATTAAATTTAAACTTTGAAACATGTATAAGCCACGGCTTACACTAAATTACGGTATACTACATTAAGACTTAACTATTTTTTTTTTCTAAAAGGTTAATTTTTATGTATTTTTTTTCGTTTTAAGCTTTCTTTGAATCGTCTAACATATCTAATGAAATATATATATATATATCTTGAATTATGTTAAAATTAGTAAAAAGTATGTTTAATACGTATTGATGTCCATTGGAATATATTATATAATACAATACCATCTACGATGCAACGAAAAGACTATTATTTTATTTTTTTAAATTTAAAAATGGCTATTTCTTTAATGTGCTATCAGATTATGTTTTTCTCATGGCTTCGAACCGTAATTTTTTTTGTTCCGATGTAAAGGAAGGAATACATTCTCCAGTCACAAAATTTGCCCAACGCGCGCTTTTCTCTGAGGCCGGCAGTCACTTTCGCTAGGTATCCTGGGCCGGAGGGTTTTTTGCTATTAAGCCTAATTCATGAAATTAACGAAGTAGCAGCGCGTTATTTAATAATTCCACGTAAAGTATTTAAACGAAATGGGATTTATCTATGTTTATAGATACTTTATTTACTTAAGCTATTTCTTATTTAAATATATATTTTAAGCTTTAATTTTTTTATTTTTTACTTAGTTTTATTTAATGACTTTTAAAATTCAAAACTGAATACTATGTTATTTAAACCTTTTTTGTATGAAAAATTTTAAAAACAGGGATCTACAAACAATCCCTTTTTACAGTCCTTGCACTCGTAGTAACTCATTAGCCCTCGTGTGCAAAACAGTAGACCGTAGCGCTCCAAACCAAACCAAACCTAGTAACTCATTTGCCGATTTGGAGGATTTTTCTGGATTGTGAGAAAACGAAGTATCGTCCTCATGTTTGTCAGAAATGCCCTCCTCAACATTAGAATAACTAGATCCATTATGAACAATTAGAATATATTATAGTGTCACTATTACTAATATCCTAATCTGTTTCAGAATGAAAATCTGAAATATTTCGAGTCATTTCAGCTATTTCAAGCTCAGTTAAAAACTTTCGACACTTCGAAAATCTAACAATAAAAAGAGAAAAAAAAATCAAGTTTGTCAGATCTAATTCTGTACTAAAAACTGGACTGCAAACCGAAATACACAATGCTTTAGCAAAAATAAAACTCCCCTGCTTACATAAACAAGCACCACGTGGGAATTTAAAGAGCGGTCATAAAACATGTCAATCGGAAACATTCCTTTTCCCCCATGTTTATATAATCAAAAACCACTTGTATGAGTATCATACTACTCTCCTATTGAGTACAAGGTCAAATCTACATGTATCTAAATCCATATGGACATACGCTCTGGCACGCCAGTGTGTCGGCCGTTAAGTGAGCGTGTATCTTGCTGGCACGTATTTGTGACAGTAGGCGCGAAAGCGTTAATGAACATCATGTGATGAGGTAACTGTGAGATAAGTGCGGTCTTGTTGGATACCAAATGCTTGAGCCTCAAATTATACTATGATGACAACCTCCGATACAGGCCTTAAAAACATATGGATGTTAAATTTAAATCAGAATTGAAAAATTAATATGATTTTATATTAAAGATTCATTTATTGTAACTTATTCGAGTATTACAAATGAAACAATTTTTTTTATTATGCTTAACTTCTGCGTTAGTAATAATAATTTTTATGTTTCTTCTCTGCATTTCGCAACTGGGTCATTCCTTTTAAAAGAGCAAAAATAAGGAACAATAGCCACATAGTAACCGATTTTACCTTAGTACATGTGTCAGTTTATGTACAAATAATGGTATCTAAAATATTTTTGAAAATAGATTAAAAATTAAATTTTTCTACAGTTCCAAGTATTCGAAGGTTTTGGGTCAAAATGGAAAAAGGATAAAAGTTTTGAATATTTTGAAGTTCGATATCGTTAAAGCTACTTGAGGTACACGAGTAAAAGTAAAGGTAAGTTACAAGAATAAAGGTAAAGGAATTGTGTGTAAAGAAAGTGTTAACATTATTGCATCCCCCTTAAAACTGGATTATGCATTTTTATAACATCATAATAATTTCAAAATATAGTTAATCTTAATCTCATTAAAAAATGAAAATTTGTCAATTTTGGTAAGATTTAAAATGTTCGGAAGAATAAAAGAATTTAAATACTTCTTTGGTTTTAATCTCAAATAAACTATTTGGTATGATAAAGGTATTAATGAATTTTGGATGCTGCTTTATATTTATTTCATCTTGAAAACAATTTAGAAACACAAGAAAATTCATAAAACGACACTTCTCATTTACAGAGGCACAAAATCTAAATGAAAGAAATAACAAGCATAAATGATGTTTGACAGAAATGTAAGGTCAATATATGTATCTTACACTAGGAAAAAGAATCGAGACGGCCCTTTAAGTCCCAAATTGCGAAAATTAAGATAAAAATGTTAATTTTTGCTTTGTTTGCAATGCATTCCTAATAATTATAACTATTTGAAAGAAACACTAAATCATACTCAATACTTATTTTTATACATAATATACATAACAATTTTATACATAATAATTTATATACATAATCAAATTTATGAATGCTTATAGTATTGAACAAAGATTTATTAAGAGAAAAACCTAAACAAAAACTAGTTTCAATACATCCATTAACGTTCAAACTTATGACATTTTAATTGCAAAAGAGATTTAAAATGCAAGAAAGATGATGTAAATAATTAAAATCATGGAATATTTTTATTTAACTAGCATAAGTAAATGACATTGTACAAAGATAATTACTATTCTTGTTAACGTCCAAAAGTAATGAACATTTTAATCATTTCACTCTAACAAAAACTTTACAAGACTTAACTTTGCATCTCTCTTTTGAATCTAAATGTTTGAGAAAGAAATCCCTGCTGTTATATCTAATAACCATGAGAGATTTTTGAAACTAGCTTTTGTATTGCATTTAAAACTGGTTTCTCTGCCACCGGATAATCTCACCCTAATAAAGTTAGTCCCCCCCCCCCTGACGGAAACTGACATTCCGAAATATGCCATTCGTTTTATCATCGTTAGATCAGATTTGATCAACATATTTCATCGTTTGATCAATTAATAAAAAAAAGATATTTTAAAAAAACTGCAGGGGGGGGGGCTAACTTTTAAGAATTTTTTTAAATTATCGTATAAACATGAACGATACATCATTCGAAAGAGCATCGTTAGATCAGATTTGATCAACCATTTTTGACTTTTGATCAACACCAGAAGTGCCCCAAAATCACCCCCAAAGGTGCCCCAAAACCATAAAGTTAGCCCCCCCCATGTCGGAATTTCGAGACTATTTTAATGTCATTCGAAAGAGAATCGTTAGATCAGATTTGATAAATCATTTTTTGCGTTTGATCAACACCGGAAGTGCCTCAAAATCACCCCAAAAGATGCCCCAAAACCATAAAGTTAGCCCCCCCATGTCGGAATTTCGAGACAATTTTAATGTCATTCGAAAGAGCATCGTTATATCAGATTTGATCAACACCGGAAGTGCCCCAAAATCGCCCCCAAAGGTGCCCCAAAACCATAAAGTTAGCCCCCCCCCCCATGTCGGAATTTCGAGATAATTTTGATGTCATTCGAAAGAGAATTGTTAGATCAGATTTGATCAGCCATTTTTGGCGTTTGATCAATACCGGAAGTGCTCTAAAATTACCTGAATACCATAAGATTCGTCCCACTTTAAATATCCGAATAGGAATAATAGAAAATGGTTGGAATATTTAAAATTATTAATTTTATAAGGTGTAAAAACTTCTGAATATACTGGAATCTAAATGCTAGTTCTTCATTTCTGAAATATACAATGATATTAAACTCATTTGAAAATGGATGACAACATTTGTATTTCAAGGATGTTTGTATGAAGAAAATAAACAAGACAAATTTTTTGAATGGATAAGTCATATTATGTATTCATTGAAATAAGTTATGTCTGTATCTTTTGAAGAATCAGTTTGTGTAGATTTGTAAATGTTATGTTCTCAAATTTTGGAATAAATGAAAAGGTACATGTTAAGCATCCCTGATAGATATAGTTTTAAAATATATTTACCTAATTTAGATTCTATTTAGCTAAATTCCTCTGATCTTGTGGGGAAGTTTGTTGTATACTACTAAAAGATATTTTAGTTGTCTTTGTTCCATGGACATCAAACAGATTCTACAAAATTAAACAACAGCCGTTTAAGAAAATTTAAAAAATGTTTGAAAAGAGAATCAAATAGAAATGTTTCATCGTCGATGAATGTATTAAAACTGGCTTTTGTTTAGATTTTTCTATTAATAAATTTATGTTAGTACTATAAGATTTCATAAACTGGATTATGTAAACTCCTAGATTATTGTTATAAGTTAAAAATAAAAATTGGGTATCAATTAGTGCTTCTTTCAAATTGTTATAATTAATAAGATTAACTATTATGTTTTAAAATTGTCATTATATTATAAACACATAGACCAGTTTTCAGAACCGTGCAGTTATGTAAAACTCTTTTGTGTGCCTAAAGTAATTTTAAAGATAGCGGACATCAAAATATTGAACTTTCGGCCTTTGTGAAAGGTATTATTTTGATTCAAAACCTTCAAATGCCTAAAAGTGCAGAGTTTAATTTTGAATCAAAATATTTTAGGTATCATTATTCATGTACAAACTAAAACATACATTAAGTTAAAATGGGTTACTATACAGCAATAGTTTATTCTTTATTTTTGCTCATTTCATATAGAATGACCCAGTTGTAAAATGTAAGATACAAACATAGAGAACATTATTACATATACAGAATTTAAGCATAAAAAATATTTCGTTTGTAACATTTAGATAAGTTACGATAAATCAATATCTAAATATAAAATCCCATTTTTCGATCATGATTTAAATTTAATCTCCACCGCCTGTTTTGGAGGTCACCATCAAAATACAACTTGGGGACATACGTATTTGGTGGTCAGCAAGACCCTACTTATCTCACAGTTCCTTCACCATATGACACTCATTAAGAAAGAATGCTGTGAGAAAACTGAGCTGGACTAACCACCCCACCCTCAAAAAAATGAGGCGTGGGGAGTGCTTGATATTCACTGAGTTCCCCTTAAACCACTTGCATCAAACAGACAGGCCGCAATATTTATGACTGGACATTTTAGTCCTTCCTCCAACCCCCGCTGACCTCCAAAACAGCTCATATTGCATGGAGTAAAGCATAGAACCAACACAAAAGGGACACAAAATAATCTTAGTAAACACAAAGATACAGCAATTTTCAAATAAAAAATAGTTTTTCCGTAACATTTTAGATGATTCTGTATTATACAGTACATTCAGATGCCCAGCAATACGTATTAAAAATAAATATTTTTACTAATTTTAACATAACTAAGAATATGATATAAGGATATAAATGCTCGATGATCACAGTATTTTGCTAAGCCGAGATCTATCGATTCCAATTCAGCCATCGTCTACCAATTCAGCCATCGTCCGTTTCTAAAAAGAACTAGAGAAAATACTTAATAAAATATCTCTTTGGACTGGTAACATTGCCTGGACTGAAGTCGAATTGGACAATAGAGCAGAGATAAAAGGGTTTATCCATGTCAACAGCAAGAATAAATCTTCAATCAAAAGTAATTTCTCAAAAGAAAGAGAACTAAAACTTTGTAGCGGGAACAACTATCCTAGAACTTTAATTTTCTTTCAGTTAATTATCACGAGTGGGGCGTATACGCCAGATCGGTTTATCCACCAGGAATTTCGGTTCTAAGCAGTACATATTCAGTATAAATATTTTTTACAAACTTTATAATGATGAATATAATACTTCATTAGATTAACAAGATACTTTAAGTAAAGCTAAAAAGAACAAAAAAAGGTGGAAAGTTTGAAAATCTCTTAGAAAATATCAAATTATGTCTTAATGTACACTTAGACAGCAATACAACAATAAGTGAACATATGTTTTTCTAATATTAATGTAATTAATAATATGATATTACATTAGATTTGCAAGATGCAAAAACGAAAGCTAAAAAAAAGAAAGAAGTGAGGCGTTTCTAAAATGTTTAGATAATATTTTTTTTACTAATAACAGCCTAATTAAGAATAGAATATTTCAATAACATCAGCTATCTTTCTCTCTCCATGTAGTTATTTTTCTATTCTTGAAAAACTATATATTAGAGATACAATAGCATTTTGTGCTAGTTTTTTTGCAGATTTCCTTCCCTTTTGTATAGAATCGATGCCGTAGTAATTCTTTACTGTTTCTCAGTAAATGAATCTCAATAAAATGAATGAATGTTATCATATAGATCGTTAAGTTTCACTTTTATTGCACCCGCGCTGAATAAATAGAACACAACACCTTAAATACTTGCTCAAATTCTGTATATCAATTTTATTTTCGAATGACCACAAAATTGTCCCTCAAATTCCGACATGAGGGAAGAGGTAAAATGTGTTGTTTGGGGGTACCTGTGGACGCACCTCTGATAAACAAATCCCGAAAATTGTTAATTAAATCTAATCTAACGAAGCTTTTTCGAATGACAAATAAATTAAACTGAAATTTTGTCCTGTGAGGAAGGGGGGGGGGCTATAGACCTCCTTTTGGGATGATTTGGAGCAACTTTTAGTGCTGATCAAATTTAAAAAAATGATTGATCAAAACTGATTCAACGACGCTCTATCGCAAGTCTTATCGTTCACATCTATGCAATCATTTTAAAAAAATCTATAAAATTAACCCCCTAAGCATTTTCTTAAACATATTTTTTGAACAATTGATCAAAAAACGAAATATGTTGATTAAGTGTGATTTATTGATGATCTAATAAATTACATACATCGAAAAGTCAGTTTCCGTTAAGGGGTGGGGTAGAGATATCTAACAAAAATTGCAACTGGTCTGTGATAAATGGCAGTTCTTGAGCTCTATTCATTGTTGAACTAATTAATACGTATTTTTCATTGTTGAATATAATTCTAATCATTGTTGATTTAATATTGTATAAATTTTTTTATTAATAAAAACATACTTTGGCGACTGTTCTGGCCATTTTATAAGACATTGGAAGATTTTATGTCACATTCAAATAAATAAGCCTAAATGTAGACTATTAAGTACATAATTTAACAGGAATACAAGAAAATCGTTAGGTGGCCATACCAGATTTGTTTTCAACATTTAGTTTAATTCATTTCAAATTATGAACCAAATTAGCACAAGATAAATTATTTTAACTAGAATACATAATGCATCAAACAATTATTAAGGGCAAATTTTTTTAATACTGCTATAAAATATCTGTTAAAATGTAAACTTTTTTTCTTTTTTCTCTAACAATATATTCTGATATATTTCACGAGTTTATTAATATTAATATTTAGCTTGCAAATATTTCTAAACATTTTTTATTTGAGTTATTTAATATTTCTTTAATATCATTCAAAGAAAAGTCTAATTTGTCAAATTGAAAATCAGTTGAGTTTTCGAAAAAAAAATTGACCATTCAAATAATTTCAGGAGTAAGAATTAATTCCTTTCCTGTAGATCCATTTCTTTTTCAGAAACTGCCATCTCAGCTGTCTAGAGATCTTACAAAACAACAATGTACTAATGAACTATAAAGAAAACATGCAGATGTCCATTTACTCATCTCGAATTTTTCTCACTCTGATAAACTATAGCACAACTAACCACCCTTCTGGCTAGTCTCAGGACTAGTCGAATTACAGGATCATTTTGGAGGTGGGGTCGAGAAGAGAAGGTTTGGAAATTTATTACTCTGCAGTGAATAGGAGTCAAAGGGTTACAGTATTTCAACATGACAACGAAGAAACTTTAAAGCATCAACTTCACCCCCGTACATGGAACACAGATAAAGAATAAATAAGGCAGTCTACATTGTCGATTTACCCTTATCAAAAATAAGAAGAAAAACAGGGATAGTTATATTACAAAATATCCTTTAATCATAAGAGGATACAATAGTTTTTAAAATTTCTGATTGGTAAAATTAACATTGCTGTAAAACATCGGAGAAATTCAAATGTCCTCTTTAAGTAAAAATGTTTTTAAATCCAGCAGAAAAATTCGGAAAAATACCTGTAGTTTAACATCAATTAAGGTTTCGAAAAACTGACATCCAGTAAATTTCATACTCCTTTAACCGTAATTTTAAAAAAGGTAGAATTAAAATGAAAAAAATATTAGGAAGGAGGAACCGATTTCTTTTTTATTAATATGGAAATTTAATATGGGGGAACTACCCTAACAAAGTTAGCCCCCCCCCTGACGGAAACTGACATACCGAAATATGCCATTCGTTTGATCATCGTTAGATCAGATTTGATCAACATATTTCATCGTTTGATCAATTAATAAAAAAGAGATATTTTAAAAAAACTGTAGGGGCGGGGCTAACTTTATGGTTTTTTTTTTTTAAATTATCGTATAAACATGAACGATACATCATTTGAAAGAGTATCGTTAGGTCAGATTTAATCAACCATTTTTGGCGTTTGATCAACACCGGAAGTGCCCCAAAATAGCCCCCAAAGGTACCCCAAAACCATAAAGTTAGCCCCCCCCCATGTCGGAATTTCGAGACAATTTTGATGTCATTCAAAAGAGCATTGTTAGATCAGATTTGATCAACCATTTTAGGCGTTTGATTAACAACGGAAGTGCTCTAAAGGTGCCCGAATACCATAAAATTCCTCCCACTTTAGATAACCGAATAGGAATAATAGAAAATGGTTGGAATATTTAAAATTAGTAATTTTATAAGGTGTAAAAACTTCTGAATATACTGGAATCTAAATGTTAGTTCTTCATTTCTGAAATATACAATGATATTAAACTCATTTGAAAATGGATGACAACATTTGTATTTCAAGGATGTTTGTATGAAGAAAATAAACAAGACAAATTTTTTTAATGGATATGTCATATTAAGTATTCATTGAAATAAGTTATGTCTGTTTCTATGGAAGAATCAGTTTGATAAATTTGCATATGTTATGTTCCCACACTTTGGAATAAATGAAAAGGTACATGTCAAGCATCCCTCATAAATATAGTTTTAAAATATTTTTACTCAATTTATATTTTATTTATCTAAATTCCTCTGATCTTGTGGAGAAGTTTGTTGGATGCTACTAAAAGATATTTTAATAGTCTTTGTTCTTTTGACATCAAAGATTCTACAAAATTAAACAACAGCCTTTTAGGAAATTTTTAAAAAATGTCTGAAAAGAGAACCAAATATAAGTGTGTCATCGTCCATGAATGTATTAAAACTGGCTTTTGTTTAGGTTTTTCTATTAATAAATTTATTTTTAATACTATAAGATTTCATAAATTCGATTATGTAAACTCCTAGATTATTGTTATAAGTTAAAAATAAAAATTGGGTATCATTTAGTGCTTCTTTCAAATTGTTATAATTAGTTCAAAGGCATAGCACATGAAGCAAATATTAAAAATTTCAATTTATTTTTATTGTGGAACTTGACCCGCGAGGGCGTGCGCTTCCCGAGTTACGAGAGAACGCGCGCCGAGTACAACTTTTTTGAACAAAATATCAACAATATTGCTTTTGATGATGAATAGAAAATTTGTATTGCCAAATATACTTTATTAAAAGTTTAACATATATTTCGGATTATTTGAAATATCAACTTTTAAAAGTATTTTGGAATGTAGATCTTTTTTATTACCATTTCGAAAGCATAAAAATGAGACACAGTTTTAAATCTTAAATCACATCTTTTTATTTCGTCATTTTAATAGTATAACGATGTATTATTGGAAGCATCTCTTCTCCGCGTCTGGAGGACGTCAGCTTTTTGGAGAGGTCCGGTGCAACTTTTCTGAGCAAAATACCAATAAAATTGCTTTTTATAATGTACAGAAAATTTGTGTTGCCAAATATACAAAATTATAAGTTTATTAGAAGTTTAATGTATATATATATATATATATATATATATATATATTATATTTCGGATTATTTGAAATATTGATTTTTAAAAATATTTTGGACTGTATATCTTTTTTTATTAGCATTCCGGAAGCACAAGACACACAAAAGTTAAAAATCTAAACAACATCTTTGTATTTTATTTTTATATTTCATCATTTTAATCAAGTAGTGATGTATTTTTCATAATATCTCTCCTCCGACCAGAGAAACTAAATAAAAATGCAAAAGTGTCTGCTCACTCACTTGGTCTCTGGTGCCCGAATAAATTAAAAGTATCCCTTTTTGAGACATTCATAGAAAATTGAGGAAATGCATGTTAATGGTGTCTAGAAGACTTATAAGACAGCTACTGAAAATTTAGAAAGTTTATTTCTTTTGGGTGAATTTGTGTGGAATGTTTTTATAACGCGTCCTCGCAGGTTAAAAGACAGTTCCCAACTTTTTTTCTTGCATAAAATACGATATATTGACCTACATATAAGTAAAAACATCATTTGTGTCTGATATTTGTAGCATTTGATTTTTCCTACCGTAAAGAAGAAAATTGTTGTATTATGAATTATTTAGAAGATGAAAGAAATAAAAGGCATCATCCGAACTCCAGTCATACTTTGTGATACTTAATAGTCTATCTGATATTAAAATCAAAGATGTAATAAAAACTTTTAGTCATCAAAACAATTTTTATTTATTCAAAATTTACAAAATTTTCATTTTTTTTCAATCGTATCAAGATTAACTATTATGTTTTAAAATTGTCATTATGTTATAAACACGAAAACCAGTTTTCAGAAGCATGCAGTTATGTAAACTTTTTGTAAAGTAGTGTTAAAGATAACGGACATCAAAATATTGATCATTCGGTGTTTGTAAAAAGTATTATTCTGTTTCAAAACCTTCAAATGCCTAAAAGTGCAGAGTTTAATTTTGAATCAAAATATTTTAGGTATCCTTATGTATATACAAATTAAAACATTCATTAAGTTAAAATTGGTTACTATATAGCAATAGTTTATTCTTTATTTTTGCTCATTTCATATAGAATAACCCAGTTGTAAAATGGAAGATAAAAACATAGAGAATATTATTACTCATACAGAATTTAAACATAAAAAATATTTCATTTGTTATATTTAGATAAGTTACAATAAATCAATGTCTAAATATAAGATTCTGTTAATTTTTCAATCATGATTTAAATTTAATCTCCACGGCCTGTTTTGGAGGTCGCCATCAAAATACAACTTTGGGACATACGTATTTGGTGGTCAGCAAGACCCTACTTATCTCACAGTTCTTTCACCACATGACACTCGTTAAGAAAGAATGCTGTGAAAAAACTGAGATGGACTAACCACTCCCCCTCTAAAAAATGAGGTGTAGGGAGTGCTTGATATTCACTGAGTTTGCCTAAAACCACCTGCATCGAATACACAGGCCACAATTTTTATGACTGGACATTTTAGTCTTTTCTCCAACCCCCGCTGACCTCTAAAACAGCTCATATTGCATGGAGTAAAGCGTGGAACCAACACAAAAGAGACACAAAATAATTTTAGTAAACACAAAAATACAACAATTTTCAAATAAAAAAGTTTTTACAAAACATTTTAGATTATTTTGTATTATTTAGTACATTCAGATGCCCAGCAATACGTATTAAACATAAATAATTTTACTAATTTTAACATAACTAAGAATATAACATAACTAAGAATATAAGTGTTCGAAGATCACAGTATTTGCTAAGTCGGGATCTATCGATTCCAAAAGGTTACAAATTCGTATCAGTAGCGGGATTCGAACCGAGGATTTCGTTACTGAAAGGGAGCTCCCTACCAATTCAGCCATCATCCGTTTCTAAAAAGAATTACGGAAAATACTTAATAAAAGATCTCTTTGGACTGGTATCATTGCCTGGACTGAAGTCAATTTAAAGAATTGGGCAATAGAGCAGAGATAAAAGGGTTTATCCATGTCAACAACAAAAATAAACCTGCAAGCAAAAGTTATTTCTCAAAAGAAGGAGAACTAAAAGTTTGTTGCGGGACCAATTTTCCGAGAACTTTCATTTTCTTTTAGTTAGTTATCACGAGTGGGGCGTATACGCCAGAACGGTTTATCCAAAAGGAATTTTGAATCTCAGCAGTACATATTCAGCATAAATATTTTTTACAAACTTTATTATAATGATGAATATAATACTTCATTATATTAACAAGATGCTTTAAGGAAAGCTAAAAAGAACAAAAAAATAATTCAGATAAATAATTCAGAACCATTCAAATAATTTCAGGAGTAAGAATAAATTTCTTTTCTTTGGAGCCATCTCAGAAACAACCAGAAAGTGTCATTTCAGCTGTCTAGAGATCTTACAAAACTACAATGTAGTAATGAACTATAAAGAAAAGAAAGATGTTCATTTACTCCTCTCGAATTTTTCAGAGTCCGATTACGTATAGCACCCTTCCGGCTAGTTCCAAGAGTAGTTGAATTACAGGGTCATTTTCAAGAGAGCAACAGGGAGGGGGGTGTCGAGAAGAGAAGGTTTGGAAATTTATTACTCTGCATTGAATAGGGGTCAGGGGTTTACAGTATTTCAACATGACAACGGAGACACTTTAAGGCATCACTTCTTGGAATCGATCGATCCCGACTAAGCAAATACTGTGATCGTCGAACACTTATATTCTTAGTTATGTTATATTCTTAGTTATGTTAAAATTAGTAAAATGATTTATTGTAACTTATCTAAATATAACAAATGAAATATTTTTTATGTTTAAATTCTGTATGAGTAATAATATTCTCTATGTTTTTATCTTCCATTTTACAACTGGGTTATTCTATATGAAATGAGCAAAAATAAAGAATAAACTATTGCTATATAGTAACCAATTTTAACTTAATGAATGTTTTAATTTGTATATACATAAGGATACCTAAAATATTTTGATTCAAAATTAAACTCTGCACTTTTAGGCATTTGAAGGTTTTGAAACAGAATAATACTTTTTACAAACACCGAATGCTCAATATTTTGATGTCCGTTATCTTTAACATTACTTTACTAAGAGTTTACATAACTGCATGCTTCTGAAAACTGGTTTTCGTGTTTATAACATAATGACAATTTTAAAACATAATAGTTAATCTTGATACGATTGAAAAAAAATGAAAATTTTGTAAATTTTGAATAAATAAAAATTGTTTTGATGACTAAAAGTTTTTATTACATCTTTGATTTTAATATCAGATAGACTATTAAGTATCACAAAGTATGACTGGAGTTCGGATGATGCCTTTTATTTCTTTCATCTTCTAAATAATTCATAATACAACAATTTTCTTCTTTACGGTAGGAAAAATCAAATGCTACAAATATCAGACACAAATGATGTTTTTACTTATATGTAGGTCAATATATCGTATTTTATGCAAGAAAAAAAGTTGGGAACTGTCTTTTAACCTGCGAGGACGCGTTATAAAAACATTCCACACAAATTCACCCAACAAAAATAAACGTCCCAAATTTTCAGAAGCTGTCTGATAAGTCTTCTAGACACCATGAACATGCATTTCCTCAATTTTCTATGAATGTCTCAAAAAGAGATACTTTTAATTTTTTAGGGCACCAGAGACCAAGTGAGTGCGCAGACACTTTTGCATTTTTATTTATTATCTGTGGTCGGAGGAGAAATGTTATGAAAAATACATCGTTATTTGATTAAAATGATGAAATATAAAAATGCAATTTATGTTTTTAACTTGTGTGACTTATGTTTGTACTTCCGGAATACTAATAAAAAAAGATCTACAATCCAAAATAATTTAAAGAATTAATATTTCAAATAATCCGAAATATATATATATTAAACTTATAATAAACTTATAATTTTGTATATTTGGCAACACAAATTTTCTGTCCAAAAGCAATTTTATTTTTGTTTTGCTCAGAAAAATTGCACCGGACCTCTTCAAAAAGCTCGCGTCCTCGAGACGCGGAGAAGAGATGCTTCCAAAAATACATCGTTATACTATTAAAATGATGAAATAAAAAGATGTGATTTAAGATTTAAAACTGTGTCTCATTTTTATGCTTTCGAAATGGTAATAAAAAAGATCTACATTCCAAAATACTTTTAAAAGTTGATATTTCAAATAATCGGAAATATATGTTAAACTTTTAATAAAGTATATTTGGCAATACAAATTTTCTATTCATCATCAAAAGCAATATTGTTCATATTTTGTTCAAAAAAGTTGTACTCGGCGCGCGTTCTCTCGTAACTCGGGAAGCGCACGCCCTCGCGGGTCAAGTTCCACAGTAAAAGTAAATTGAAATTTTTATTATTTGATTTATGTGCTATGCCTTTGAAGCAATTATAACAATTTGAAAGAAGCACTAAATGATACCCAATTTTTATTTTTAACTTATAACAAAAATCTAGGAGTTTACGTAATCTAATTTATGAAATCTTATAGTATTAATATAAATTTATTAATAGAAAAACCTAAACAAAAGCCAGTTTTAATACATTCATGGACGATGACACACTTATATTTGGTTCTCTTTTCAGACATTTTTTAAAAATTTCCTAAAAGGCTGTTGTTTAATTTTGTAGAATCTTTGATGTCAAAAGAACAAAGACTATTAAAATATCTTTTAGTAGCATCCAACAAACTTCTCCACAAGATCAGAGGAATTTAGATAAATAAAATATAAATTGAGTAAAAATATTTTAAAACTATATTTATGAGGGATGCTTGACATGTACCTTTTCATTTATTCCAAAGTGTGGGAACATAACATATGCAAATTTATCAAACTGATTCTTCCATAGAAACAGACATAACTTATTTCAATGAATACTTAATATGACATATCCATTAAAAAAATTTGTCTTGTTTATTTTCTTCATACAAACATCCTTGAAATACAAATGTTGTCATCCATTTTCAAATGAGTTTAATATCATTGTATATTTCAGAAATGAAGAACTAACATTTAGATTCCAGTATATTCAGAAGTTTTTACACCTTATAAAATTACTAATTTTAAATATTCCAACCATTTTCTATTATTCCTATTCGGTTATCTAAAGTGGGAGGAATTTTATGGTATTCGGGCACCTTTAGAGCACTTCCGTTGTTAATCAAACGCCAAAAATGGTTGATCAAATCTGATCTAACAATGCTCTTTCGAATGACATCAAAATTGTCTCGAAATTCCGACATGGGGGGGGGGTAACTTTATGGTTTTGGGGCACATTTGGGGGCAATTTTGGGGCACTTCCGGTGTTGATCAAACGCCAAAAATGGTTGATTAAATCTGACCTAACGATACTCTTTCAAATGATGTATCGTTCATGTTTATACGATAATTTAAAAAAAAAAAACCATAAAGTTAGCCCCGCCCCTACAGTTTTTTTAAAATATCTCTTTTTTATTAATTGATCAAACGATGAAATATGTTGATTAAATCTGATCTAACGATGATCAAACGAATGGCATACTTCGGTATGTCAGTTTCCATTATGGGGGGGGGGGGGCTAACTTTATTAGGGTATATTTTGTTACATTTCAGATTGAGAGGGATTAAACAGTCTTTATAAATGGGTCGAATATTTCTTGCACACTGGAATAATGATAGCTGTTAATTTAAATATAAATACCTCAACTATGGGCGAATGAGTAAGGCACTGAGCTTGGTTTGGGGGCTCGAATCCCACTGCTGGCATGGATTTTTATAACTTTTCAGAATCAACTTTAACAGTAAGACCTGGTATCTTTAACTCTCATGTAGCAAAAAAGTAAACTGTAGCACTCCAAAACAACAATCTTGAATAATAAAACTATAACTTTTGTAAAAGCCACAAACTATGAGTAATTTCGAGTTTCTTATGTTTTACTTAGTATTTTTTAAAGCTTCGTTAATGTGCAATGAGATCATGTCAGCATACAGATACAGTTGTACAAGTAATTAAAATTACCTTTTAAAGTCTTACTTTTTTATTGTATGGAGAATTATTACAAATTTTACAAAAGTAATTAAACAGAATTTTTAAACTTGTGTACCCTGAAATTTTCAACAAATGAATTAAATATAAAATAATATTTGAGTAAATGGTTTTAAATATTAGAAAATCTATTACTAATGGTATTAATTAAAATGTACTTTTAAGAAATCTACTTTTTAAGTAAATCTATTAACATCCCAAATTACAACTCATACAATCAAATAAAAAAACATATACAGATTGTTTAAATTTTTTTCAATTTTTTTAATTGGAAAATTTAAAAAAATTTAAGTGTAAATTAATTTTTATTCTTAAATTTCCAATCCATGTTACGTAGTATGTCAACATGCAGTATAAAAAAGACAATAAATAAATGAACAACAAAAAAGTTTAATTTTTAAACTCTTTAATTTTTTTTTAAAAATAAGGAAAAGAAAAGAAACAAAAGAAGATAAGTTCTTGCAAAAACTGAAGTAAAAAAAGTTAGTAGATTTTTCTTGTTCAGTTTTTAAGTTGAAGGTAATTTAAGTGTAAATTAATTTTTTTTCTTAAATTTTCAATCCATGTTACTTAGTATGTCAACATGCAGTATAAAAAAGACAATAAATAAATGAACAACAAAAAAGTTTAATTTTTAAACTTTTTAAATTTTTTAAAAAATAAGAAAAATAAAGAAACAAAAGAAGAGAAGTTCTTGCAAAAACTGAAGTAAAAAAAGTTAGTAGATTTTTCTTGTTCAGTTTTTAAGTTGAAGGTAATTTAAATGTAAATTAATTTTTTTTCTTAAATTTTCAATCCATGTTACGTAGTATGTCAACATGCAGTATAAAAAAGACAATAAATAAATGAACAACAAAAAAGTTTAATTTTTAAACTTTTTAAATTTTTAAAAAATAAGGAAAAGAAAAGAAACAAAAGAAGATAAGTTCTTGCAAAAACTGAAGTAAAAAAAAGTTAGTAGATTTTTCTTGTTCAGTTTTTAAGTTGAAGGTAATTTATTTATTCCGTCTTTTAATTTTTACATCAAACTTTCACAATTAAACATTGCAATTCTTAAAAAAAAATTGAATGGGGGTCAATTGAGCAACTGCGATAAATCGGCTTTATTTTTTTCTTAAAAATTCAAGCAGGCATTTTGCTTACTGTGCTATTACTTAAATCCAACACCTGACTTAATTAATGCCTGACTTAAACCATCTATCCCGACATCTTAGTTGCACCATGTCCACAATCTGGCGCAAGTAAGATAACTGAAAAACCGTCGCCAAAGTTACATTATATGGGAATTTACTTAAAAAAGGTTAGGTGCAAAACTCCCCAAACAACAGTTGTATGGTATTCAGCTATACAATTTTAATGAGCAAATAATTGAAATCTCCCTCCTGCACACGCACATGAGTACAAACCGGGCACGCATTTTACAAACACACTAAACACATGGTGTAATTTCAAAATTAAAAGACAAAACTTACCTGCGTATAAGATTCGGTTGATGCTAAAATTATTTTCGCTCCGTTTTTTTGTAAGCATAAACGGTAGGGAATTTAATCGCAGGTTCACTGGGAGATGGATACGATCTAATAACAAAGCACAGGGAAAGTTACAAAAATCCTGTAAAATTTGGACCCCACCTGATTATGCAACAGCAGTCAGTGACGCCCCCTCACGCTTATTGGACGCGGACGAAGCGTTTCTCCGGGTGCAGGCCACCCCAGTTACAGAACTCATAAGTCTCCGAAATTGACGTTTTCGGATACATTCGGGTAGGCTTTCGGAGGAATATGAAGAAAAAGAGCGTAAACCGGGATTGCAGAAGAAAGATTGTAGGGGATTGCTCTGATGGGCATTTTGGGTCCTGTGAAAATCGCAATAGGAGAGAAAAGCATACCTCAAAATATTGGTTACTAATGAGAATAAATAAAATACTTTCATATCCCGAAAGAAGTTCAATGAAACACGAAAAATGGGTGTTTGTTCAAAAACACCCACTTTGAAGCCTCATTATTTTTATCTAGTAACAAGCACATACAATCCTTCTGAACAGCCAGAGCTATTTATCCCCTCGTAAGTTATCTCAGAATATATTATGTTTCCCAACATGGACAGGTAGCTATAGACCAGTCCAGCTCTACTTCTATTAATGAGGAATTTTCACGTTTTCTAATTTTGATTTTAAACGATAGAAGACAAAAAAGTAAGCAGTACAGTAGCTATTTTTCTTTCATTTGGGGGCCTAATGAGTGATTTCTAATGGGTTTTATAGCGGACTCTTTAACGTCTCTCAAAAACGATACTTTTTCTCCGCCGAGTTTGTGACGTCATCGTTCATGTAAACACCGAGCGCCTATGCTGTTTACATGTTAAAAGTCGACTTTTAAATTTGTTTTTGTGTAAAGTATCGCATATAATAGAAATTTTTTTGTTATGTCTGGCATTAAAAAATCATACTCTAAATATTGTATTGTGCCACTCTGTAAAAATACAACAACTAATTGCAATGAGAAGATATTTTTCAGCGTCCCGAAAGACCCACATACACGTAAAATCTGGACAACTGAGATGAAAAGGGAGGAGAAATTAAACCTCAAATTATCATATAAATCATCTCTATGGGTTTGTGAAGACCATTTTTCGGTAAATAAATGCTTGCATTTGTTTAAATATTACTAATTTAGAACAATTAAAGTATATAAAATACATCTATACCTTTAAAAGGATTGTTGATTAACCACTGCTATTTAACTTTTAAAACTGCTAATTTTCGAGTATTATCACAGAGTTCAACTACAATAAATATTTTATAAAGCATATAAATATCGAAAAACATATAAATATCTAAAGCATATAATTATCTAATAAATAACTCGGGGGAGGGGAAAGTTATGTATTTTCAATGTATTATAAATATTTTCTTCAGAGATGCATACTTTCTTGTGTATCAAATGTAACAGTGATATTTTTCGATTAAATTGGTGACTAATTTGAAAAAAAAGTATAATATTTTTAAAATACTTAATAATTATATTACTTTAAAAATTAAATTTAATTTGAGAAATTTTATACATTTTTTAATTTGACATTAATATTAAAGGCAATAAAAGTGTATTGCTATTTAAAAATGTATAAATAATTAAGTAAAGCCGTTTAAAGATTTTAAATTTCTTTTCATCATATTTAAAATATCTAAGAATTGATTTTGTTTTGGTTTGGTTTTGGAGTGCTACGGTCTACTTTTTGCAACACGAAGGCTAATGAGACCGGTCTCACAATAAATAACTCCTCTAATTTTTATTTTAATATTACATCCGTCTCTATTTATAAAAAACGATGCTACTACAAATGTGTGTGTATATGATATATGTATATTTATTTGACTTGTTTGTGTTTACAAACAAAAGAGCTGTGTTTAGCATGAATAAAGTATTAATACATGTTAAGTAAAATTGGAAAAAAATATAAATGATTTTACATACCCTTGGGTTTTAATTCCTCATGTTTCTACTCCCATAAAATCCGGTTTTTTTGCTAAGAAAGAAAACATTGACATGCTGTCAATTTTCGGGAGGCTGTCTGATTGTCTTTTGGTAAATCCAGGTAGAAGAGACATTTATGACAAATTGAGATGACTAAGCTATCTAGATCGATAAACTAAACCTACAGATTTAAATAAAAATAAATTTTGATAGCTAGAAAATTTCAGGAACTTGCAAAAACAAAATCGGAAAATAGTGCGCGCTTAAAAGCAATACAAAAATATTGGTCTGCATGAACGATGACATCACAACCAATCACGGAGCGTTTTGATGTCACGTGATTTTCGCTTAACTTTAAAATTAACTTTTTAAATGATGGACCCAGTTTTTTACATTTTTGAGAACATTTTTGGAATCTACGAGTCTGAAATTATCAGAAAAACACTAAGTTGTTCGAATCCCCCACATGTGCAAATTCCTCATAGGAAAAGATAATCTGTTTTAAAGAATACAATCTTATTATACTAGCATATAGCACGTCATATAACGGGATCAGTTAATTTTCGTTAAGTTCTTCGCCCTCTTTTTGCCACAGTAATTAATGGAAGTAAAGGATTGAGACTATCGTTTCCACTACATCCTGGAGGTAGATAGAACCGGTGATAAAATTTTCATTGCAACAAAAGTAATTGATGATTAAATTTAAAAATCACATATGTACCTAATCTATTATTTAAACCAAATATAAAAGAAAATTATTTGCGTAATATCTAAGTTCAGTGATAAAACGTATGAAAATAATACAGACGATATTTAAATAATTTAAAATAAGAAATGATTAAATGTGATAGTTAAAGGAATGACGTCATAATGCTAGAAGAAAATGTAATTTTTATCTATTTATCTTGTGATAAATTTAGGGCTGATCCCACCAAAGTTGTTTAACGGCTAACTACGTTTAGTCACGATTAACCCTGGGGCCAACCAATGGGGGAACGCAATTCTCCATTTAAACCGAGATTAGAGGTTAGAGGTTTGGAGCGCTACGGTCTACTGTTTTGCACACGAGGGCTAATGAGACCGGGACTTACAGCTTAAAGCCGACTCCGAACGGCTACAAACACCCATGTCCGTGGCGGGATTCCAGGTCCAACCCGCTTCATAAATTCGAGGACAGCAGCGACAAATTCGGCCATCGTTCGGCTATTAAATCGAGATTAAAAATTAATCGCGAATTAAACGACTTTGGTGGGATCAGCTTAATCACCTGTTCTTAAGGAAAATAGGGGTTGAATAACTTAAACGCTCGAAAAGGGGGAAGGGGTGGATTTCGAACGTTTTAAAGGGACAGTATTTTTTGCTGTGATAAGACATATATTTATACCAATTTATTTTAGAATCGGATGGACAGTTTAGAAGAAGATAAACTTTACTCGCTTTGAATTTTGCTAACCGTAACTCATCAAGAATCCAATATAGATGCCTCTATCCATTCCAGGTCCAACCGCTTCATAAATTCGAGGACAGACGGACAAATAACTTAGGCTATTATTACATAGGGGATGCGAATCACATGGGTTCAGATGGAACGTAATAAAAATTAGTGAAAACTTCCAAAGCTTGCCAATTCACACTTTCAGGATGGGTTGTAGCAAACAAGTATCCAAGTGAGGTGGTGAAACACGTTTTACAAACACACTACACGGCTTCACATAAGAGGATTTGACAAGAAATCACCTTGTTTTTTGTTAAATCCTTTTTCGGTGGCATTTGCTTATTCCTGAAAACAATCTTGAAATATTCGAGAAGCATCTAGTTATTGGAGAACCTATACTTTCTTTAAAAAAGTGAAAGAAAAGGATAATACCCGTAATTAGAATAAGTAATAGCAGACTAACAAAAACAGAATAACTTCAAAATTTATTAAAATGTCGAATCAGAAATTTAATGTATAAATAAAACCGCAAAAATTTGGAGGGACAAAACTACCAGTTTGCCAGTCTTCTAAAAATTATGGAGCAGAAAAATGGCTGAATAGTAGAGCGCTGCTTTTCATAGACAGAGTTTGCGGGTTCGAATCCCGCTGCGGGAATGGATGTTCGTAGCCGTTCGGAATCGGTTTTAAGCAGTAGATCCAGGTCTCATTAGCCCTAGTGTGCAAAACAGCAGACTGCAGATCTACAATGGTCTATGTAGATTATTCTTTTTAATATTAATTTCATTTTAATTATATTATTAAATTTAGCTAGTCTCTAGGTAATTTTTTTCTTTCTACCATTTTAAGAATTAATTTTTCCAGATCAAATTAATTGAAACTCAAAACAGTACTCCAGTTGCAAATTCATCCATATCTTTAGAGATTAGCAAACAACAGAGCTGGTGGTGGACATTCATTCATTGATTAACAGAACAATATAATATTAATAATAAAAATATTCATATGAAAAAGATAAATATAATAAAACCATATTAACAAAGTAAAATAAAATGAGCTGTTATTTGGGAGGATAATTATTGGATGGTGTAGAAAAATTTAAAATTCCTAATCAGATGTAAATACAATAACACGGGATTTTTTTACGTTAATAGATTACTAATTTTTTATGTGTAGAGGTGGGGGGGGAATACCAATGTAAAATAAAACCTAAAAAGCTGTAGGTTTGAAGATAAAAATATTAGTTCATGTCAAATACACGCAAAAAAGGTGTAATTTAAAAATTAAGTAAATATAAATTATTTAAGGAAAAAGATTATATATATATATATATATATATATATATATATATATATATATATGTGTGTGTGTGTGTTGTGTGTGTGCGTTGTGTGTGTGTAAGGAAAATTCTCATTGTAAACTTAAATCAAGGGTAAAAATTCCCGCGTCATTTCATTCCCTTTTTTAACCCTATAAAAATTGACCACTGGGGCTATAGGTTATCAGAGAAGGGTCTGCCAATTATAAATACATCCTAGCGGACATTTAGAAAATTTCCAAATAAAAAGGAGATACACGCTAGCGGAGACAGATTTTTCTAGAGATATTTTCCCACAGATGTTGACCCAGGTGTTACGTGTCTTGTACATAGAACTTCATGCTAGCTGACCCTTCAGTTTGTCCCTATGATGAAGTGGGAACCTGTCCTTCAAAGTTATCTAATAAATGTTTATGAAACGGTATCATTTTTTATGGATGACTGCAAATCGAGAAGTATATATTACACAACAATACACACATCAATATACACACTATATATATATATATGGTAAAATGAATATAAAACTTAAATAGCTTCAGAAAAAGAATAAACATTCTAGATTATGTTACAAAAATATATAATATAGTAATTGAAAATGAGGTGTGATTTAAAAGATTGAATTGTGAATAATTAATGAAAAATGAAGCAAAATATAAAACTCTCATTGAGAAATAAGAATCAAATCGCGGGTATATAAAGATAATATGTTCATTTTTTATATTTAAAGATTATATATTTATTATTGAGAGAGGGGAGAATGGATTAGAGATACAATAGCGATGGCAGTGTAATATAAATTCCAAAGTACTTCAGATTTGATAGATAAACACCATAAGATCATGCGTAACAAAAGAAAATATAATAATAGAAAACAAGGTCAATTTGGTTCATTAAATTCACGTGAATAATAGAGAGAAAGAGAAGAAGAATGTTAAATTTTGACGGAGAAATAACAGTTAAAATACATAAATTTATAAAAACAAGACTGAGAAGGCTTGAGGGAAGATCAAAGCATTAGCAATGAGATATGAAAGTTAAAGCGATTCATATTTAAAGGTAATAAATAGAAGGCCATATTACAAGACAACTATTGAACCAATATGAAGATAGAAGCAAAGATAAAGCAATAGAAAGCTAGAAAGAGAAAACAAGGTATATTTGAAACGATTAAATTAATGTGAATAACAACAACGTTTATATAAACATAAAATTTAAAGAGCTTCGGATAGGATGTATAAACATATTAGACCTTGTTAACAACGGAAACTATTGAAATAAAAAATGGAATAATTTGAAAGATAAAATTATTGGGATTAATTGATGAAGATGAGCAAAATATAAAATTCTTATGTTTAAGAATTAAAAAATAGAAATTAATGAAGATAACACATTACTTTATTTATATTTATAGATAGAGAGGGGGGAACAATGAGTTAGAGAAATAACATCTATGGTAAAAGGAATATAAAACTTAAATAGCTTCAGAAAAAGAATAAACATTCTAGATTATGTTACAAAAATATATAATATAGTAATTGAAAATGAGGTGTGATTTAAAAGATTGAATTGTGAATAATTAATGAAAAATGAAGCAAAATATAAAACTCTCATTGAGAAATAAGAATCAAATCGCGGGTATATAAAGATAATATGTTCATTTTTTATATTTAAAGATTATATATTTATTATTGAGAGAGGGGAGAATGGATTAGAGATACAATAGCGATGGCAGTGTAATATAAATTCCAAAGTACTTCAGATTTGATAGATAAACACCATAAGATCATGCGTAACAAAAGAAAATATAATAATAGAAAACAAGGTCAATTTGGTTCATTAAATTCACGTGAATAATAGAGAGAAAGAGAAGAAGAATGTTAAATTTTGACGGAGAAATAACAGTTAAAATACATAAATTTATAAAAACAAGACTGAGAAGGCTTGAGGGAAGATCAAAGCATTAGCAATGAGATATGAAAGTTAAAGCGATTCATATTTAAAGGTAATAAATAGAAGGCCATATTACAAGACAACTATTGAACCAATATGAAGATAGAAGCAAAGATAAAGCAATAGAAAGCTAGAAAGAGAAAACAAGGTATATTTGAAACGATTAAATTAATGTGAATAACTACTGAAAAGTAGTTATATATAAAATTCCTAATCAGGTATAACTATTCAAAACAAAAAGGTTACTTTAATTATATTTTTACAGATATGGAGAAGAGAGTACAAAATAGGGTGGAGAGATCATATCAATGATAATGTAATATAAAACGAAAAGAACTTTAGATGTGAAAGAAAAATAGGATCTTGTTAAAAAAGAAAATTTTACAGTCTTAACCCTCTGACTGCTCAATTTGTAAACCGAGATCTCTTTATACATGTATATATATACATAGATATATGTATATATATATATACATATATATATATGTATATATGTATATATGCATATATATATATATATATATATATATATATATATGTATATATATATATATATATATATATATATATATATATTATATATATATATATATATACATATATATATATATATATATGTATATATATATATATATATATATATATATATATATATATATATATATATATATATATATATATATATATATATATATATATATATATATATATATATATATATATATATATATATATATATATATATATATATATACATATACATATATGTATATGTATGTATATATATGTAGGACCGGTGGAAACCATCAGGAGACAACAGAGATGATAGATGGCGCTACTGAGTGCTAGCGAAGGCGTCAGATAGAGATGAGAGGAAAGGGTCCGGAGGTCCGACGCGTAGGTCGACCGTGAGACCGAGAGCAATCCTGTTTAAGCAACCTGAAATAACCCTTTAATTATATTTTATGTGTGTGTAAAGTCAAGTGTTGTTTATTAAATGTGATTTGTCTTCAGAAAAGTATCGTCATTAGTATCATCATTACCCCTAGACGCCGTCCTGCCCTACAAAGTGGGGGCTTGTCCGCGATTTGAGCATTGTGGATTAACGTGCTGATTGATTTGAGCATTGTGGATTAACGTGCTGATTGATCTGAACATTGTGGATTAATGTGTGGATCCATTTGAGCATTTTGGATTAATAACTGTGTGATCGAATTTGTGAACTGGAAACTAACCGCTGACTGTTTTGTGTGAGCTGATGCCAGACCTGAAACGAAACTAGCCAGAGACCTACGAGAAAAGGTAGGACACACATTTTTTACTATTCCAAACAGTAAATATAATAGCAAAATGTCAATAACATATCACAAAAGCACGCGTAAAGAGGACATACTACATGTTCTAAATGAGATTGGTGAGCAGGTTGCTGCCAAAGACACAATAATAGACTTAAAGAACAAACTGGAAAACTCCAAAGCATTCCAGGACAATTCAGAATTTGTGATGAATCTTCTCAATATAAGCGTTGAGGATAGACTATCAAAAACTGAGCGCGAACTTCAGTTAACAAAATCAAAACTCGAGTTGGAAAAATTAACCCTAAAGCGAATAGAGCGGGAAGCAGAGCTTCAGAAATCGAAAACCGAAACAAATAAGGATACGTCGAAAAGTGACATTTATGACTTAGAAAATTTATTAAAAAGTGTAAAAACACTAACAATTCAAATACCAACAAAGGCGAAAAATTTTGGTCTATTTTTTCAGTCGTTGGAACGAGCAGTTACAGTTAAGAATGTCCCGGATAAATTAAAAGCCGAAATCCTTAGCAATATTCTCAGAGAGAACGCGAATAGTATTTTACTTTACGTGAAGGATGACGAAATAAATAACTATGAAGAAGTGAAAGCGTTGGTGATGAAAGAATTTCAGCCAACAGCACAAGAATGCTTACTTAATTTTAGAAAAGCCAGAAGGCAAGTTAATGAAACGCATGTGCAGTTTGCTACACGTTTGAGTGCCATGTTTCAATATTATCTAAAAATTAGAAACGTAACTACTTTTGAAACTCTTTGTGATTTGATCGTTAGCGATAAAATTTTAGACACACTCGACCAAGAAACGGCTTCTCATATTAAAATCCATCAAGCAGATTCGTGGCTTACGCCTAAAGAGCTTGGTAAGTCCTGTGATATTTTCTTCATGTCAAAAAATAAAACGCTACAGGAGACGCGATGCAGTTCAAATGTTTATTTATTAAGAAACGAAACTGATCCCAATAGCAAAAGCCGCGCGAAGGTAGAACATGCATCTAATACGCAGAGACAATTCTATAAGCAAAACCCAAAATCTAGCAAAGAACCTGTATCCTGCTATATGTGTGGAGGCCCACATTTTGCTAGAAACTGTTTTAAAAAGGCATCCAACGCGGAGAACAAAAATGTACAAAAATACGGCGTTAATAGTATTGTAACTTCTTTGCCCGAAAATGGATGTTTATTCAACGAATTGCAATACGTAGATATTTATGTCGATGGAAAAAAATTACTCGCGATTTTGGATAGCGGTGCGAATTCGATGATAATAAACAACAAGTTCATTTCCGCTGAAAAGGAGCGCCACTCTCAAATTGTTTTGACAAGCGTGTTCGGAGAGCAAAAATTGGCAGATGTGTATAGATTTATGATATCTTTCGACGGCGCCGGTACAACTCAGGATGTTTTGGGAGCGAGCTGTGAAATAGTGGCTGACGTCATTTTACCTCCTAAACTGTATGAGTCATTGCGTCAAAAAGAGGCGATTGCTGCTCCAACCTTGATTAATGAATCCAACCGAGATAAACATTCCATGCCTTTGCAAATTGATCATGTAAACAGTGAAACACCAATTTCTTTTTTAGCGAAAGTAGCCGATGTACTTGAAGACTGCCCTTATGACTTATCCCACATTACCGACTGTAAATTGAGAAATGAAATTCATGCGCTTGTTCGAAATTATAAGCCAAACAAAACAGAGACTACTTCTTTGAAAATGAAGATCGTTTTAAGCGATGAGATACCCGTCTGTCAAAGAGCGCGCAGATTGTCATCACTTGAAAAAAGGGAAGTTAATGCGCAAATCGACGAATGGCTGAACAAGGGAATTATTAGAGAAAGTTGTTCAGATTATTCTTCACCAATTGTAGTGACTAGGAAGCGGGATAAAACAATGCGTTTATGTATTGATTACAGACAACTTAATAAAAAAATAATTAGAGACAGATTCCCACTGCCGATCGTTCAAGAGGTACTTGACAAATTAGAGGGAGGAAGAGTATTCACAACTCTCGATTTGAAAAATGCTTTTTTCCATGTGGAAGTGGACGAGGCGAGTAGAAAATACACTGCGTTTGTAACAGATATGGGACAGTATGAATTTTTAAGAGTACCATTTGGCTTGTGCATTAGTAGCAATTATTTCCAAAGATATATCAATTATGTGTTTAGAGATCTGTTAAGGGACGGAACTTTAATTATTTATTTAGATGACATTATAATCCCAGCTATTGATGAAAAAGAAGCGCAGAAAAGATTGATTCGTGTTTTAGAAGTAGCTTCAAAATATGGGCTAGAGTTAAATCTGAAGAAGTGTCAATTTTTACAGAGAAAAATTAATTTTCTAGGCCACATTATTGAGAACGGAACCATAAGACCATCACTGGAAAAGACCGATGCAATACGTCACTTTCCAGTACCTAAAAATGTTAAGGATGTACAAAGTTTCCTGGGGTTGACGGGGTACTTTAGGAAATACATACCTTCATATGCTATCATAGCAAGACCACTCAGTGACTTGTTACGAGACTCAAAACCCTTTGAATTTGGTTGTGAGCAAAAGGTAGCTTTTCAGAGACTGAAATATGCATTGTCACATGAACCCATATTACATCTTTACAGAGACGGTGCGAAGCTAGAATTACACACAGATGCGAGTAAACTCGGTTTAGGTGCAATACTTTTTCAACAAAACGATGACGGGCGTTATTATCCTATTCAATATATGAGCAAGAAAACCTCTGCCCAAGAAGAAAAAATGTGTAGTTATGAGCTTGAAGTACTTGCAATTATAGAGGCTTTAAAAAAGTTTCGAAATTATCTATTGGGAGGCAAATTCAAGATTTTGACTGATTGTGCGGCATTTGCAAAAACTCTTGACAAAAAGGAGCTTACGCCAAAGCTTGCGAGGTGGTCCTTGTTCTTAGAAGAATTCCAGTATGAGGTAGTACATCGTCCTGGAAAGCAAATGCAACACGTTGATGCATTGAGCAGATACCCGGTATTATTCGTGAACAGTGATGAATTGACGTACAAAATTATTAATGCGCAAGAGAGTGATGAATATATAAAAACAATTAAAAAGTTATTACAATCAGGCACAACTTCTGAATTTATCTTGAATAACAATGTTTTGTATAAGGTTGTTAATGATCAAGAATTGTTGGTAGTACCAGAGTTGATGCAAGTAGACATAGTAAAGAATGCACACTCTTTTGGACATTTCGCTGCAACAAAGACTGAGGACTTGGTGAAACGCAATTATTATTTCCCAGATATGAGAAAGTGTATTGAGAACGTGATAAGAAATTGTGTAGAGTGCATATTAGTGAATAAGAAGGCAGGTAAAGGAGAAGGTCTTTTACATCCTATTCCTAAGGAAGATTCGCCATTATCAACGTACCATGTCGATTTTATTGGACCATTACCAACTACTAACAAGAATTATAATCACATATTCACAGTTGTTGATGCATTTACCAAATTTACATGGCTGTACCCAACCAAAAATACTACAGCACAGGAAGCTATCGACAGATTAAAGCTTCAACAGAAAACCTTTGGAAATCCGTCACGTATTATCAGTGATCGAGGAGGAGCATTTAGATCCAAGGAATTTGAAGAATACTGTACTAAAGAGAAAATTGATCATGTGCAAATAACTGCGGGAGTACCTAGAGGAAATGGACAAGTGGAAAGAATCCATAGAACCCTGATCCCAATATTAACAAAGATGTCCATAGATGATCCTGCGAAATGGTTTAAACATGTCGACTCACTACAGCGTGTTTTGAATTGCAGTACACCACGTAGTACTAAATATTCACCATTTGAATTACTCATGGGAACCAGAATGAAGAACCCTGAAGAAACAGTTATAAGAAATTTGCTCGTGGAAGAAATTCAAGAACAGTTTCATCAACATCGTGACAACATTAGAAATGAAGCCAAGAAGAACATTTTAAAGATACAAGAGGAAAACCGCAAGACTTATAACAGAAAGCGAAAAGAAGCTCATCAATACAAAACCGGAGATTTGGTGGCGATATTGAGGACGCAGTTTGGAAGCAAATTGAAGCTAAAACCGAAATATTTTGGACCCTATCAAGTCACAAGTGTTAAACAGCATGAGCGCTATAATGTGAGAAAAATTGGTGACCACAAAGGGCCGAATGTCACATCATCATCAGCCGAACAAATGAAACTATGGACTAAATAGTAGAAGTGAAAAGTGAACTCAGACTATTTTGTGTGGTGTTTAACAATTTGTAATCCAAGTATTAATCTATGTGTTTTGTTTTGTTTGTTTTTTTAGTTAGTATTTTAGATCCAGGACTGTTTCGTCAGTGAGGACACTGCCAGTCAGGATACCCGAGCAGTTGTAGGACCGGTGGACACCATCAGGAGACTACAGAGATGATAGATGGCGCTACTGAGTGCTAGCGAAGGCGTCAGATAGAGATGGGAGAAAGAGGGTCCGGAGGTCCGACGCGCAGGTCGACCGTGAGACCGAGAACAATCCTGTTTAAGAAACCTGAAATAACCCTTTAATTATATTTTATGTGTGTGTAAAGTCAAGTGTTGTTTATTAAATGTGATTTGTGTTCAGAAAAGTATCGTCATTAGTATCATCATTACCCCTAGACGCCGTCCTGCCCTACATATATATATATATATATATATATATATATATATATATATATATATATATATATATATATATATATATATATATATATGTATGTAAGGAAAATTCTCAGGGGTTTTCAAAACTTGAATCAAGGGTAAAAATTCCCGCGTCATTTTCCATTCCCCTTTTTAACCCCTAACCTAAATTGACCACTGGGGCTACAGGTTACGCCCTCAGAGAAGGGGCCTGGCCAATTATAAACCTACATTGCCCTAGCGGACAATTTAGGAAATTTCCAAATAAAAAGGAGATACACGCTAACGGAGACAGATTTTCCTAGAGATATTTTCCCACAGATGTTGACCCAGGTGTTAATGGTCTTGTAAATAGAACTTTATGCTAGCTGACCCTTCAGTTTGTCCCTATGATGAAGTGGGAACCCGTCCTTCAAAGTTGTCTTAATAAAGGTCTATAGCTGAAACGGTATCATTTTTATGGCCATGACTGCAACACCCCATCGAGAAGTCAGTCTCATTACATATATATATATATATATATATATATATATATATATATATATATATATATATATATATATATATAAATATATATATAAATATATATATATAAATATATATATACATATATAAATATACATATATATATATATATATACATACATATATAAATATATGTATACAAATACATATATATATATATATATATATATATATATATATATATATATATATATATACGTGTGTGTGTGTGTTGTAGAAATGAAATACTAATTATTTTCTAGAAAAGATTTTTTATATTGACATTTATCATTATGAATTAAAACATTAAAAACTAAGCATTATATAACATTAAAAACTAAGCATTCAGAAAAACTAATTTCAGATGTTATCACATAAAAAGTTTATTTTATAATAAATTTCAACTTTAACATAGTTAGTTTCTATTTATAACATACTATCTATCATTCTATTATCTAATATACCTATAATAGTTCTAGTCATATAATTCTATTTACCTAATTAAATGTCTGTGTATAATTTATTCCACTGGTTAAACGGTGAAAAGTCGGAATGTGCTTCTTAATAAAGGAAGAAAAACACATACCCGCGAAAATCGCGGGATAAGCAGTCAGAGGGTTAAATGAGCTGTATTTTGAAGGAGTAAATTATTAAGAAAAAATAATGGAAAGGGAAGAAAAACACAAAGATCCTAGGGAGAAATAAGAAATAAAGAAAGGATTTTTTTAGGTTAACAATTTACTTTAGTTCTATTTAGGTAGAGAGAGCTAAAATTAGAGAGTTTAAATTACTCATTAGATATATTAATTAGATATATGAATTAAAACAAATCAGAAATTTATAGAGATAATAGTTTATTTATATTTATATTGAGAAGGAGGGGGGAGAGAATTTGTTAGAGTAATAGCAATAATAAACCTAAAAAGCTTCTCATGTAAAAAATAAAAATACTAGATCATTTCAAAACAATTATAACAATATGAAATTATGACAATTATAACAATAGAAAATAATGCTTATTAATGTTAAAAAAAAATAATGTGAATGATTAACTGAAAGGGAAGAAAAATATAAATTTCCAACTGAGAAATAATAATTAAAATACGGATATTTATAAAGACATAAGGTTACATCATATATAAATAAATAAATAAATATGGCTGTATCCCAGTGTACGGTACGCTATTTTGGTGATTTTTTTGGCGTATTTTTGGCGCCATTTCTCGGGAGATACTTATTTTCTCCTTGTCAACTGCACCCTTTTTCTCCCGTTAAAAGATGGTAACCTCGTTCTCTCCTTTAGTTTGTGTGCTTTATCGGATCCTCTTTGGAGTAACTAGCGCAATAAATGATGTGATGTCATGATGATCTAATTCTTGTTTGATCCAATTATATTAAAAGTTGTAGGAGGTAAGTTTGAATTTCAACACTTTTTGCCGTTAATTTAACGGTTTTGCAGCTTGCCACATTTCAATCTGTTTTTCACCAGTGGAGTGGTTAAGTTCTGCATTCTCTTCAATCGTATTTATTTCAAAAATTTTATTTGTTCTAATTTTATAGTATTTAAATTTCTTAATTAGTATTTGTTTTTAATTTTATAGTATTTAAATTTTTGTAATTTCTATTTGGCTTTAAGTTTTAATTTCTATTTTTTAAAAATTTAAGTATAATGGCTTTTTCGTCTTTGTCTGGGTCGGAACAAGACCGAGTGAATTTGAGATTTTTTTTTTTTTTTTGAATTGGAAAAGAAAGGTAAATTGGATGTTGTTAAATATTGTATGAGTGTAGGATTGATTGCTAGTAATTATACTTGTCCTAATTGTAATGAAAATATGAAATTGGTTTAAAGGAAAGATTTGCATGACTGGTATAATTGGGTTTGTCGTGTGTATGGAAATAATAAGCATTATGTGAAACGATCGATATGGTGTGGCTCATGGATTGAGGAAAGCAGACTGAGTTTAATACATATTTTAGAACTTACCTACTTATGGGTTAAGAGAACGCTGCGTATTAGGCTTAGGTACTTGGCGTGTGCTTCGCGGAGTCGTGTTTCGCCAATAGTCGCCAAAAACAAGATGGCGGACAAGGAGCGTACCGTTCACTGGGAATTAACCAATAAATATATATACATACACTAATAGATCCCGTCGCAATATGTGACTGGTCAATGGCTAAGGATAATATGTAATATCACTTGAAAGAGAAATTACGATGGCTAGAGACTGACTAAACCTAAAGAATGTGTACGCCTTTTGTTTGATGATCACTGCTAGGGTGAAGGAACGACTTTGCTCAAGCGGGTCTTCGTAATTTAGAAGCAGGGACCAAGCAGACGATTCCCAGTCTTGACCTCCAAAGATATCGCTTGGTAACTTGCTAGACATTGAATCACGAATCTATTTTAAGTGCCCCAGCCGCAATTAATGAACACGGTATATGTTCGTGTTTCACTTCTAAAACCCTCCGATTATACCGATTGAGGTACTGTGGCTTTACCCGAGTTTGATGATTAACACATTGACGGACAGTAGGAACAAGTGCAGTTCGAAAATTAACACTATATGTTTTTGTAATCTTTAGAATATTAGAAGTATAGTTTTACTTTTTATGCTTAAATAAATTGATTTTGATTAATTCAACATGTTTAATTAGGTTGCGCCTATAACCGTCATGGCGCCAGCGAACTCTAGACACTAAGTAATGTCACGATGACGGCTATAACAGCAGAAATTTAAAAACGTAAATGACAGGTTTAATGACTCAAATAAGCAATTTTTGGGGGGCAACAAAGTATTTTTGAGCATTTTACACGAAATTTTAGTTCATAATCAAACAAAAATAAATAAATGACAAAAATATAAATTCAAGAGAAAACACGATCGCACTTCTCCCTTCACAATCACATGTATACTGAAGCTGCAAGTCGTGTAAGAGGTGGAAAACGAAATTCAACCTAAAATTTGTTTCCAAAACATGACACTAGGCTTCTACTTGTACGTCGGTAAATGCACGTTTGTTACGCTATAGCCGTAGTGTCTAAAAACCACCGTTTCGTTTTGTACGGCTATTGCCGTCATGCCACATAGTGAACTTCGCTTTGACGGGTACAGAGGCACGTGTTCGTCAACGTATTAACATGCAAAAGAGTCCAACATACAATTGAGGATAAACAAGTGAAGCATGTCTTAAAATCTTTAATTTAAATATTATATTGACCCCCTCTCCCCTCAAAATTGGATGCTAATTTATTTTTTTAAATTAAAAATGAAAATGGAACACAATATTTTATGTTAATCGTTTCCTGCACCCTCCCAAAACGTTGGACACTCATTATTTGCCACATACCCCTTTAGGGGTATGTGGCAAACACGGTGTGTGTGTTAACACGGGCTCTTGGGTTCCTTACGAACCTATTTTGGAAACACTGGTTTAGATGAAGATATGACCAATTATCTGTGGCCCTAATTTAATATACAAACGAATTTAATTACATTGAACATTTTATTATCTTTTAAATAATATCAATTACTGTAGAAGACTTAGTTTCTTAAAAGATATAAAAGCACAAAAATATATTTATCCATTTCTAATGTTAAAAAAAGAAAAATATTTCAATACCATCATTCTATGAATTTTTAATTCTCTCTTAAAATCAGGTTTGAAATATAGGTTATCTTGTACCGAGTGTTATTTTGTACCTTGTATTTAAAATAAATTGTAAAAGTTTTTATAGCAAAATATTTCCCACGATTATCAAAAAAGAAGAGAAAAATATTCGTACTTCATACGAACATAGCAGTTTGGAAACGAAAACAGCTAACTACAGTTATACGATTTATGCATAAATTCCCAAGAAAATGATTTATTGTACTTTGTATTTAAAATCAAGATTAAAATATTTAGAGAAAATTATTTCCTACAATGTCTTCAAGATGAGAAATTTATTCATACGTCATACAAACCAAGCAATTTCTAAATAGTAATTAACAATTATAGTTATGTGATTTATGGATTAATTCCTTATTTCAAAAGTATACTATCTCCCAAAGAAATGATTTTTAAAAGTTTATATCATGTGTTATTCTGTACCTTGTATTTAAAATCAAGATTAAAATATTTAGAGGAAAATATTTCCCATAATGTCTCCAAAATGAGAAAATTATTAGTACGTCATACGAACTAAGCAATTTGGGAATGGAAACTAACAACTACATTTATGTGATTTATGTATAAATTCCTTATTTCAAAAATATATATCAAGGGAACATTTTCAAAAGCAAGAATTATCTAAAGTTATAGATGCAAGAATGGTTCATAAGGTGTGAGATGTCCTTTAATTCCATTAATTATGAGTCAGATTGATGTTGATGGGATATAGTATAATGTGAAAAATGTGATAATACCTTTCTGTCTGAAAAGTATAACTTTGATTCAATATAAAACTAAATTTTGTTTAGAATATTTTTTCATATATCATCAATAAGGATCTAAATTTATAAAATATATTTAGTTTTGTTATATGTAGATATACATTAAAAACATAAAATATGTACCCCAAATGATAAAAGTAGAAGTCCACTTACCAATAAAATAACTTTTAGAAAATTGTAAATTTGTATCAAATATAAGCTGTTTTTTGTTCTGTGAACTTTGATTATATTAATACGAGCAATGTATTTTCTTTTTTAGTATGGTAAATAATATGTATTATTAAAATTTTCAATTTAAGAGTTTTTAGATTTTTAATTTTAAAATGTGAGATACCTTTAAAGTTTTAGATTTACAGAAAAAAACAGATATTTTACTTCAATTCGTATAAAAATTTAGTGTCTATTATATATGTTTCTAAAGTCATTTTGAGGGAAGTGAATTCGATTTTTTTTTTCATTTGGGGTATATTCTTTATGTTACTAAAAATAATTTCAGTTAGATAAGACGTATAGACGTATAGACGTAAGACGTTAGATAGACGTTAGACGGACGTATACGCTGCTCTTTTGATAGTTGATTTAAATATAAGTTCATCAGATATGCCGCACACTAATGGTTTAAAGCAGTAATTCCCAGTAACGTTAGCCTTTGTGTTGCAAAAAATAAACCATTGTGCTCCAAACCAAAGCAAATAAATCATTCTTGTTCAGAATTCCAACTATGGATGAACCATTCGTAAACTATACATCAAAATACAGTGGCCTTCGGCTTCTATACACTATAGCCTAAGTTGGCACCGGCAGAATTAAAAAACAATTTCACTGATATCACCATGGCATGGTACATCCGATTAACACAAACAGTTTATGGCACAGTATAAAAAAATTACCCGAATATGCAGTGTAATAGACGCATGTGCTAAACGTTCAGTTAAAAATATAGTTTTGGACTGGTATCAAAAATAAAATAAAATAAAAAGAATTAAAAAAAATTCCTTCTGATGCGGCACAGACATTAAATTTCAACTTTTAGCCACGTTTATACCGCGATTTGTACTTAAAGTGATAGATGTAAATAATTTTCTTTAAAGATAAAGGGTTATTACTGAAGGCCTTAAAACATAAGTTTTTAGTTTTTTTTTAAATTGAAAATGTGAGATACCTTTATATTTTGATGATTTACATTTTGATAATTTATATTTTTGATGATTTATATTTTGATGGTTTTATAGATAATTTTTTTGGCATTTATTTTTTGTTCTTATAAAAAATATGCTATTTAAAAAGTAGGGCCGGAACTAAGGCACGGCAAAGGAGGCATTTGCCATGGGTGTATTAGTCGTAGGGGCGCAACACTGTGCACCAAGTGCTTGCTAAAGGCGCCTAGTGATGGAGACGGAAGCCGAACGAGGACAATTTCCCCTCGCATAGAAAGAACGAAGAGTTGAAAGATAAATTGCTCAAATTACGTAATTCTAGTTAAAAGTATTGCTAAATGACATTAAATTACATTTATTAAAAATAGTAGGTTTGAAAAATCTCAATTATACATATCCTTCAATATTCCTAAGACTTGGACTCTATAAGAAATTTTAGAAGGAATTCAACAGCTAGAACTAGATAATATATATTTAAATTTAGCAACTAAATTGAGGATCTTTTTATGACTGCTACTAACGGTAGTTTAGGAGGAATGTTTTTTCAGCAAGTTGAAACTGATATAAAATATTATCTACGGTCTTCGTTGAGAGAGGAACGACTAGGGAATATGTCTATACAATGTATTGAATAAGAAACCGTAAACACCTTGGGCTATGGTAAAGTTACCGCTTTATTTGCATGTAGGAAAGTAATCTTGTAAATGCTTTTCCTTTTCCCTTAGTTTTAGGAAAATTATATTGCAAATGCTTTTCCTTTTCCCTTAGTTTTAGGAAAATTATATTGCAAATGCTTTTCCTTTTGCAATACACAAGTATAAAGTTTTTAGTTGTGTAGTTTGTGAGTTCATTCCGAATATAATATATATATAGAGTAAACGTATTTATATATTTTTCCCGCTATATTTTGTGGTAGAAGCACAAACCAGTTTTTTTGCTACGAGCGCTAAAGGACCGAACTCCAGTCCTGTTGAAATGACAAAACTAAATGTCTACTTATATTATGAATTATAACTCGTTCCAAATAACTATAAATCATTTTTAATAAGTATATAAATCTGATAACTACATAACTTCATTTGATGTGTAGAAAATTTTGATTTAAACTTCGTCATAAGTTAAACATTTATTTCGTGTTACAAGCGATATTTATTCATAATATCTTGCTTAGAGAGTAGCTACATCAAAGAAAATAGGAATAAACTCACGTTTGTTATCGACAAATTGCTCAGTGGACTGTAACTAAAACATGTCACAAAACTAAATCTTTAATAAAAACAATTCGAACGACCGTTTTGGTGTCATGCTCACCCGCAAAACACAACCACTCCCCAAGTACACTCATGTCCATAAATTAAGGATAATGAAGTTCAGGCAATGAAAGAGACAAAAGCAAAACAAATTTGACTTATTTGTAAAGTCTATTTATTAAACAAAAGGTAAAGAGCAAAAAAGATGCTATATGTTTGACATAATTAATAAAAATTGCGATTTTTACTCCCTGGAGCAAATTTCAAAAAAGAACCTATTTACAGAAAACAGTATAACATGGTTAGTATGATGGTTAATACGGAGTATGTCTCCCGGACGATGCAATACAAGCGTTACAACGCCTACGCATGCTGAGTATCAGATTATCAATCTGATCTTGGGGAAAATTACACCACTCATCAAGCAATGCCCTCCGAAGTTCCGATAGACAGTTGGGAGGGGGTTGACGGGCTGCAATTCGTCGGCCAAGCATGTCCCACACATGCTCTATTGGATTCAAGTCCGGTGAGTATGCTGGCCAATCCATACGGGTGATATCCTCCGATTGAAGGCATTCGTCTACAATGTTTGCACGGTGAGGTCGGGCGTTGTCATCCATATACAGAAATTCAGGACCCATGGCGCCCCGAAACAAACGTACATGTTGTTCCAGAATGACATCCCGATAGATGTGGCCTGTCATCGTTACACTCTGAACATGCAGGTCAGTTCTGGAACCAAGAATAATTCCTCCCCAAACGAGCCATCCTGCACCACCGTAACGGTGTCGTTCAATGGTGTTCTCTTGGTGGTAACGGGTACCTGGCGCTCTCCATATGAAAGTCCGGCGAGAATCAGAATGTAAACTGAACCTGGACTCGTCGGAAAACATCACACAAGACCACTGTTGCGGTGTCCACAATGCATGCTCTCTAGCCCAGCATAATCGCAGGCGACAGTGAGTTGCGGTAAGGGGAACACATCTGACAGGCCTACGAGCATATAGACCAATGTTCCCTAAGCGTCTGTACACGGTCTGCCTTGAAACTGTCGTACCGGTAGCTGAAGAGAGCTGACGAGACAGGTCTGATGCTGTGCTCCGTCTGTTTCTTTTGGCAGTAACTGCCAAATACCGGTCATCATTCGGCGTAGTAACTCGGGGGCGACCTGTGCTGTAACATCTACTCACATTACCATCATGTTTGAATCGTTGCCAAAGCCTGGAGATGACACTCTGGGCGATTCCAAGTTCCTCGGATACTTCCAGCTGGGTACGTCCACATTCCAGTCGTCCGATAATTCTACATCGTAAAAAATCATCCAAATGCTTCCTTTGTGCCATAACTATGCGGTTATTGCACTGAAAGGCTTTTAAAGCGCTTGTGAACAATTTTACTTCTTTGCTACCATTCCTTATATACCCCTTTCATACACTCTCGTCATTGTGACGTACTATCCGCGCCATCTGGTGGTTTCCTGCAATTTGCATATTCTTCTTCAAGATGTGTGTGATAATTCTACAGGTGAAATTTTTATTTTAGAGCTCAATTTCTGTGTGATTCTGAATTATCCTTAATTTATGGACATGAGTGTACATCAAGCGACTGGGACGCCATCTGGCACATTGCTTTTCGGAATGATTTAACAACGTTAATATTAAATGCAAATGTTTGGTTATTTTCAAACATTTCTACATTGTACTTGAATAATACTAATTGTATTTTTATAGCTTATTTATTACACAAGCCTACAAAATTTTTTTTTGTTTTGATGCCTAGGATTTTAAAACTGGATTTTGGTTTGTTTGGTGCGCTGATTCTAAATATGAAATCAGTTTTTCTCTATCAGCTCTACTTTTTTAGATAAGCATTTTTTATTGTGCAGTACTACAGGAAATGTGAACCACATAGCTCCTGGAAAATCCACCAGATAGGCTAAACATCAGATAATGTAAGGGACCTTCAAAGCGTCAATTACAGTTGAAATCCTTTTTTAGAGTTGTGTAAACACTTTTTAAGTAATAAAGTAAACACTTTTTGGGTTTAATTTAGTTGATATTTTTCGTCGCTCAGGGTAGATAGAAATTGAATTCGTTTAATATTTGAGTTTAGGAAAGAGATGTTATAAATGTAACCTAAAACATACTATGTTGTAGATTGTTTTACTTGTATCGATAAATAGAAATAAAATGAGTTCAAGTAAAAGAAGTTGTACAAATCATCCTGATGTATTTTGCTACATATGTGGAGAATACATGCTAAAAGAAAACAGAAAAACTGTTAGTGACTTTGTAAAGAGAGCTTATCTTGGATACTTTGGTGTTAATCTTGGTGATCAAGATAAAATGTGGGTACCATAGAAGGTCTGTAAGCGTTGTACAGAACATTTACGATAGGGGGCTACTGGAAAAAGAAAAAAATCTTAAATTCGGCATACCTATGGTTTGGAGAGAATCCCAAAACCACTGTGATGACTCTTTTTTCTGCGTAGTAAATATTACTGGAATCAATCGAAACAACCATAGCAAATGGAATTATCCTGATTTACTCTCTGCAAAACGTCCGGTATCTCACTCAGAGGAAGTGCCCATACCAACATTTCACACACTACCAGAACTTGTAGTAGAACCAGAGTAACCATACAAGAGATGTTATTCTGGTCACTCTTCTGATATTAATGACAATGACAGTGATTACGACGGAAAATCATCAATTCCTCAATGTTTCAACCAGGATGAGTTAAATGACTTTACCAGATATATCAACCTGTCAAAAGAAGCTTCTGAATTATTGACTTCCAGGTTGAAGGAAAAATATTTACTGAAACAAGGAACAAAAATGACCTTTTACCGTAAAAAAAAAAAATGATTTGCTACTCTTTTTCTCTCAAGAAGATAATCTTTTAGTTTGCCATGAAATTTGCCATCTCGTTTAGTATAAGAAAACATTTTTATAACATACTAAAACTACGAATGGTTACAACAGTTCTTAAATATATATAACAAACATTATGGTATTAAAATATTATTTTTTTAAATGGATAGTTCAGAATTGAGAATAACAATTGTAAAAGCCAATTGCAAAAATCACCATTAGCAATTGCAAATGGTGCCAATAGCAATTGTGCCGAATGGTTAGGGTGCTGGCCTTTGGAACCGGAGTTCGTGGGTTTGAATCTCACTATGGCATGGATGTTCGTAGCCGTTCGGAATCGGCTTTACGCAGTAGGTCCCGGTCTCATTAGCCCTCGTGTTGCAAAAAGTAGACCGTAGCTCTATAAACCAAACCAAAAGCAATTGCAAAAATCACCATTATTATTAATACTACCAAAACTTGCACACTTGAGTCTGCCTTAAAGTGCAGAAATTAAATAAAAAAATTCTTACCAGATGCTGCTGCTAAAAAATAAGATATTTAAAACACCGTAGCTTCATTTTTTTAGATAACAACTTACGGTACATTTCAGATTGAGAATTGCACCAACTGGAAGCTAGTCCAGTAAGAAATGCTGAAATAATTGTGCACTCAGATGTGTAGCATTTTTTAACTTCAATACCTGGAAAATACTTCCATCATACACTCCTGTGTATGATGGGAGATAAACAGCATAAACCAGATCTGGTTTACCTTGGAAATGTGACAGAATTCCTGAGACTGCTTATGACTTACGTTAGAGACAGTTTCGTTTTTATCGACCGAAGCACCAACTTCTGGGGTGGGGGGGTCACAAAACAGTTTTACAGAAGTTTTTCATGTAATTACAATTACGTATAAATTTTTAATCAACAATCAAATGGATAGAATATTTATATTTGCTTATTTTCATTAATAACCAATGACAACAATTACTGCATGAAGCATACGAATACATTGACAAGGACATTGAAATTGCTTGATTGATATTCATTCAAGTAGTTTTAAAGATGAGTTGCAACAATTTTTAACCCTTTAAAGTGAAAAAGACCAATCAATTAATAAAATTAAAAAAATGATCTTTTTCATATGTAGAAATTATTTTGAATTTTTTCTTAACCATGCTAGTTTTAACCGCACGCTTATTTTAGTGATGAAAAGAACAAAAAATTACCTTAGAAATTCAATGTCAGATTAAAGGTTAAGTAATTTGGATATTATATTTAGGGAGAGTTATTAAACGAATTCATTGTAAAGCGATAATTTATAAATTTTCAAACTGAAAGGTAAAAATATTTATTTGCATACTTTCATATTTTATTTCATGTGCATTTATATTATACTAGCATATAGTCCGTCATATGACGGGATCTGTAAAATTTTTAATTTTCCAGAATTGTAAAGGTATTCTATGACGCAGGTAAAAAAATGGGTTGTTTTTTGGCTGAGAATTATCGTTCTACAAAAATAATCGATTAAAATTATCACATATGTACCTAATCTATTATTTAAGCCAAATATAAAAGGAAATTATTTAGGTAATATCTAAGTTTAGTGATAAAACGTATGAAAAAAATGCAGAAGATATTTAAATAATCTAAAATAAATGATTAAATGAGATAGTTAAAGGAATGACATCATAATGCTAGAAAAAATTGTTATTTTTACCTTTTTACTATGTGATAAATGGATAAATTTAATCATGCTCTAATCTTGATATAATGGCATTAAATGCTCTAAAAACATGAATTTCGAACGTTTTAAATTATGACAGTATTTTTCGCTGTGATATGACGCTTATTATACCAATTTATTTTAGAATCGGATCTATAGTTTAGGAAAAAAAGTTGAATAATAAACATTTATTGAAAATATAAAATTTTAGGAATGAGAATTTAAAAAGAAAAGAAGAAATATTAAATTAATTAGACATTTAGAAAATTTTTTACAGATAAAGAATTATAATTATCTAATGTTACACAGCTTGAAGGAACTAATTAGAGTATATGTCATAACAATTAGTTTAAATATTTTTATGTTCTTATAATATACTAAATTCATATCAAGAATGAATTTTGTATAGAATAAGAGGAGAATAAGACTTATAATAGCATTAAAAAAATTTATTTTGAATGTTTTGAATTTCGCTATCTAACTCATAAAAAAAATAATATATTTAATTTCATATTAAAATTAAAAATTATATTATTATATAATTAAATTTGTCAATAGAAGGTATATAATTCAAAATATTCTTTTCTTATTTTAAATGTGCTAAAGAATAATATTTTTTATTCCTTTCATTTTTTTATAAATATATTTTTATTTCTGCTTGTTAATTTTATTTCTGTTAAAAACAAATACGTATTTAGTTTATATCTATTTTGGCAATTTTTTTAATCATGTTTTTAAAATTTAAAAATTTTTTTATTTTTATGTTTTTAAAGGAATAAAATTAATCAAATTAATAAAAAGTTGAATAAATTTTAAACAGAATGATCTCAGATATAGATATTAAATATTCATAAAAGCATTTGTACACAGTTGAAGAAATTTTTTATACGAGTTTAAATATATTTAAATTTTTATATTTTAGTCATTTTTAATCATAATATTATATATAAATAATTTTTATAATAAAAATTAATAAAATGGTAATTATATTAAATTTTATTCTCGAGAATTTTCTAAACATTTTAAAGGTACAAACACTTATGTAAAATAGATTATAAAATTTTTATTCAAGAATTTTTTTTATTAAATATGTATTATTTTTTATATTATAATGTATTTTCTATTCTTTTTAAATGTCATAAATGTAATTATTTTTTTCCTTTATTTCTTTTTTAATAGTCTCATTTTAATATTTTTCGGTAAAATCAAATTTTATACGTTATAACAATTGTAAGTGTATACATGGGCAAATACTTTTAAGCTCAGGCCAAAATGAAATTTTCAAACTGTCTCCCGGGCCGGAGGACTATTTATGTAATGTGTTTTGGGGTTTATAATAAATTTTTTTATTATGATACAATAGTATTTTTAAGCATATGAACATTTTATGCAAGTATCATTTTAAAGCATTTGGACAGAGAAATTTGACAATTAATAAAAGATAATAGTAATAATAAATTGTCTTACTTAGGTGTATATGCGAACAATTTATGCCCAGTAAAATATGTCACGTAATTTTTAAAGAAATATGATCCCTTATATTAAATTAATGGTCATTAATTAAATCACTTAATGAAAGATTTTGTTTTGATATTTATTTATATCTTAACGATACAAATTTCATTATTTATATGTACACTACGCATACAAATACTGTTGATTTCATCAAAATAGCCTATAAGAGATTAAAAAAATTACATGAAGGATTTTTTAATGGGCCGGCTTTTGCCCACCTCTGGTCTATATAATATTTGATTCACGAGCCAACAAACTTCAAAGATTTATTATATCCAATGTAATTTTCAACAAGAAATAATGATTCGTACATTAAAATTAAATTCATGTAGTAAATTTATATTGGTAGGATAGTTATTTGTTAGATTACTGTGAATTTTTTTCTCTAATGCAAAATCTATGAAGAGTGTAGATTCATTCAAAAAGTAATATTTTCCTTTGGCTGGTTTATTTCATTTAATTTTAAAATATGTAGAAATTAACAGCTAATAACTGTTGTTATTCTGCAACACAAAACGTGATTGACCTTTAAGT
>CM063503.1:41713012-41728012 GCA_032207245.1 Pardosa pseudoannulata
ATGTTGTTAGAAATCTCTCTATATAAAATCCTTTATATTTAATATGTAAGTGTATAGTATTATGTGTGTATGTATATTCTCTATGCATTCCGAATTGGCTAAACCGATCATGACTCAGATTTAATTGGAGATTTAATTATACTTTGGAAGCTCTGTTGTAAAATTTTCCTGTGAGATCCTATGAGATCTACAGCTTCCTCGAGCCTCGATCATGCAACCCTTCTATTGTCAGATCGCTGCTTTTGCATGTTGTTAGAAATCTCTCTATATAAAATCCTTTATATTTAATATGTAAGTGTATAGTATTATGTGTGTATGTATATTCTCTATGCATTCCGAATTGGCTAAACCGATCATGACTCAGATTTAATTGGAGATTTAATTATACTTTGGAAGCTCTGTTGTAAAATTTTCCTGTGAGATCCTATGAGATCTATAGCTTCCTCGAGCCTCGATCCTGCAACTCTTCAATTGTGAGATCGCTGCTTTTGCATGTTGTTAGAAACCTCTCTATATAAAATCCTTTATATTTAATATGTAAGTGTATAGTATTATGTGTGTATGTATATTCTCTATGCATTCCGAATTGGCTAAACCGATCATGACTCAGATTTAATTGGAGATTTAATTATACTTTGGAAGCTCTGTTGTAAAATTTTCCTGTGAGATCCTATGAGATCTATAGCTTCCTCGAGCCTCGATCCTGCAACCCTTCAATTGTGAGATCGCTGCTTTTGCATGTTGTTAGAAATCTCTCTATATAAAATCCTTTATATTTAATATGTAAGTGTATAGAATTATGTGTGTATGCATGCATTCCGAATTGGCTAAACCGATCATGACTCAGATTTAATTGGTGATTTAAGTATACACTGGGAACACATAAGCCAAGACAAATTGTTCGGAAGTCAAGGGCATGAAGGAGACATAACTCTTTTTCTCTCCATACAGTTTGCTGACCATATATGGTATGAAATTTTCTTACAATGGTGTGCTAAAATAATTAAAATCTTACATCTAGCTTAATTCATGTGATAGTATATAAAGTGTGCTTTAAAATAATATAAGTTTTGATGTTTTCATACCAGAAACAGTTCGGTTATTTAATATTTTCTATTATTATTATTTCTTATATTTTAAAATTGTATTTCTTCATTTTTTTCGCCATTCCATGCACTCCATTGCCGTGAGTAACAAAAGAATCGATTCAAAAATAAATTTTTTTTTAATATTTTAACTGTCATATAAATATTTAAATTTTTGGATGCAAAGAACACGTTCGACTGACGTCAGAGCGAGCCGTAATACACAAACAAATACAAATTAGAATAGTTTTTCAGTAGCGTGTTGCTACAATACCTTTAAATTGTGTGGTTTGTAATTACATTAACCCTTAATTTGACAGGATGTTTTTTCAAATATTTTTAAATTTCTGTTATTTTCCCATGTCTGTATAGACATTAGGATCTCTGTAAAATAAACAACAACAAAAAAAAACATATCATTTTCCATTTTTGAGATAATTAATGTCCGCTGTGGCGAACACTGACAATTATCCGCTATATAATAATAGCCTAAGTTATCTGTCTGTCTGTCCTCGAATTTATGCAGCGGTTGGACCTGGAATGGATAGAAGCATCCATATTGGATTCTTGATGAGTTAGGGTTAGCAAAATTCAAAGAGAGTTCGAAATCCACACTTTCCTCCGTTTTCGATTGTTTAATGCTATTATTTCAAGCCCTATTTTCCCTGGTTAAGAGCAGACTATTAAATTCATAAATTTATTACATTATAAGTAGGTAAAAATAACATTTTTTTCTAGCATTAGACAATTTTTTAATCATTTCAGTTAATCTTTTCTTATTTAAATTATTTAAATATCACCTGCATTATTTTCATAAGTTTTATTACTGAACTTAGATATTACGTACTTAAATTTCTTTTATTTTTAGCTTAAATAATAGATTAGGTACATATGTGATAATTTTAAATTTAATCATTATTTTTTGTTGCAATGAAAATTTTATCACTGGTATTAAAAACAAATTCTTTTCATAAAAGTCTAGGGCTAATAAATATCTAGATTTTAAGTTATATATGTTTGAAAATTAAGAAGTTTGTTCGTTTGTGTGTTTCTTTTTTATACATAACCACACATTTTGCAATCAATTTGCTATATTTTGGACATCATTCATCTATCCTCTTCACTACCAGCTATATAAAAATTGCATAAATATAATTTTTTTCCTACGTGGACCTATATAAGTATCCCTCTCAAATGCACAAAATGCACGTTTAAATCTAAAAAACTATTTTAACACAAATTTTAAACAATTTTTAATTAGAACACATTAATTATAGGACTTAAAAACCATTAAAAACAAATGAAATTTAATTATTTTTACGAGCACGCTGCTTCGGCGCAATTTCTTACGAATCGCTTCAGAATAACAAATATTCCAGAAGAACTTCTGATTACTGCTGCAATTTATTGGTATCAGTCAGAAGCTTAGACATCCTCGCATGTGTACCTAAGTTGTTAACTACCATTTTTTTCAACAGGATTATTTTTCAGACGAAAGAGTCGAGGTCCACATGTGAACCTCGACTGGTAGTGAAGAGGATATACTGCCAAATAATCACTGTCAATATTAAAACATCTGCTGTCCAAACTATCATGTAATAGGACAAGATAAATTAAAGTTGGCAACTAACATACGGTCAGTAAAAACAAACAATTTATTGAGCATGTATCAGATAATTCTCAGCCAAAAAACAAACAGTTTTTTTAACCTGCCTCATAGGGTACTCTATAATTCTGGAAAATTAAAATTTTTACTGATCCCGTTATATAACGGGCTATATGTTAGTGTTATATAGTAGTTATAAATATACATGTCCGGTGTAACGGCCAGACTTGCAAAATTAACCCTCTAAGCGGTTCGCACATACAATTCCGCCAAACCGATGATGTCCTCAAAGCGGTTGCCCCGTACAATTTTCGACTTCCAAAAACGCTCTGAAAATGGATGTAATGCACATTTCTGCCAGTGTTTGAGGTAAGAGGGTCAGATCGATTGTTCAGGAACTGCATCCCTCTTTTACTGACATTTATTGAGGGATGCACCCCTATTCCTTGAGTCACAAACACGCTGGTAGCTTTTCATGTCCTTGTAAATCTCTATTTCGAAGTATTTTATTTGCTGTAACAGATTCATCTCTAATTGCACCACTTAAATATCTTGGAAAAATTTTCTTTAAAAATATAAATAATTCTCTTAAAGAATATTTTTATTTGTACTTTTAGAATCCATTATTTCTTATGGGATGATCTTAGAGACTTGACGAGCTTTATGTGTATTAAAAATTAATAATCTATAATATCTATTTATATATCTATTTTATAACCGGAAGTAAAGGGACAATAACGAGGGTGGGTTTCCCGTATTCCATTCTAGTCGACAAAGGGTGAAGTAAAAAATCATAGAACGCTTTGGCCATTGACACAATAAACCTTTAGCGTATTTTTTGGAGATTTTTTTTAATCGGTGTGTTCCACTCGGAGGGTTAAGGGTTAAAGTCAAGGGGGAAGTTTGAAATAAATTGATAAAAATGTATACATAAATTGCCATTATAAAATCCATCTTTTATTATCCGATTTTAGTTGCACACAGTCAAGACGTTCTACCACTCTTAGATTGCTAGTAATTGTGAATGAAAGTAGTTTCCCACACACTTGAACGGCTGGATACCTTTAAAGCAAGGGAAAGTTTTAGCATGATCTCAGTTACTTTTATCAGTCATCAACGTAGGTAGAAAACGGAAAACAAACGTGGGCTTTAATCACTTTTGCTATCAGCCAGTGTCTAGGTCATATTGTGTTTGGGTGCATTATGCAAAGAGAGAGATAGATGGGTAAATAAATTGCAAGATACAGTTTTGCACGTGGGCAAGAAGCGTTATTCTTTTTCCTATTTTGACATATTCTTTTTGTTCTAAAGGAAAGTTAAAGATTTTTGCAATTTTTTTACTGTTGTAAAAGCTATAAAAATTGTTCTTGTGATTGTTTTGAAAGATCTTGCATGGTTAATGGTAATTTAAATCTTTTTCCTATTTTGATAATATTCTTTTGTTGTAGGTATTTAAACGCAGTCGAGCATCGAACGTTAGAGAAAATATGAAATTGATATTATTCAGGTTCAAATATAGAAAATCAAGGCTGTGGAAATACGAAATTTCTATTTCTTTGATCCATAGGTCTAAATTTATTTTGGGTGCTTACTTTTGTTGTAGAGATCTACGGGCCATCAAAAGAAAAATGGAGAAAAGATCAATAGCCATGAATGACCATCAATAGAGAAAATATATAAATTGAAACTGATTTGGACATTCAAGTGCATTTGTTGCATGAAAACGTTTTTGCAGATATAAAAATAAAATCAAGGTTCTAGTGTAAGAAAGAATTTACCCGCAAAGATATTTTAATGAAACTAAAATTAAAAAATTGCATACTTCTTTCATTTTTAGTTTAGTTTGCGGCACTGAAGTAAATTTTTTTTTCTACAAAAAGGCTAATAAGACTGAGACAGAGACCTAATCTTGCCTTCATTCAAAAGTGAATTCTATTGAACTGTACACGCTTTTTATTTTGATTCTATAATATGCGAACACAATTATTATTTGCACATACACTTTAAAGTTCACAGCTAGTTAGCTAAATTGCATACTTCTTTCATTTTTAGTTTGGTTTGCGGCACTGAAGTAAATTTTTTTTTCTACAAAAAGGCTAATAAGACTGAGACAGAGACCTAATCTTGTATTCTTTTAAAAGTGAATTCTATTGAACTGTACACGCTTTTTATTTTGATTCTATGATACGCCAATAGAATTATTATTTGCACATACACTTTAAAGTTCACAGCTAGTTAGCTAAATTGCATACTTCTTTCATTTTTAGTTTGGTTTGCGGCACTGAAGGAATTTTTTTTTCTACAAAAAGGCTAATAAAAAGGCTAATAATCTTGTATTCTTTTAAAAGTGAATCCTATTGAACTGTACACGCTTTTTATTTTGATTCTATGATACGTCATCAGAAATATTATTTGCACACAAGCTTTAAAGTTCACAGCTAGTTAGCTAAATTGCATACTTCTTTCATTTTTAGTTTGGTTTGCGGCACTGAAGGAAATTTTTTTTTCTACAAAAAGGCTAATAAGACTGAGACAGAGACCTAATCTTGTATTCTTTTAAAAGTGAATTCTATTAAACTGTACACATTTTTTATTTTGCTTGTATGATACACCATGAGAATTATTATTTGCACAAACACTTTAGAGTTTACAGTTAGTTTCGTTTCTCAAGGTAACGGTGTTGTCTGCACAGAAATGAAGTACTAAAATTTGGTGGTGACCGGCAACGTTGATATCAGCATTTTTCATTACATAGATATTTTGTTATCAACAGAAATTTTTTATGACGTTAGTACTACATAACAAGAAATAATAAAACAGTATAAATATAAGCTTATTCATTTGAGATACTTTAAAATGGATTGTGGAAATTATAAAGTGTTTATAAAGAAACTATTAACCCATAGTTATGAAACTTTCTATACATATACATTGATATATAACTAAATCAATCACTTTAATAATTTTTCGGAAATGACTATTGTAAAAATTTCATTTAAAATATTTTGTTAGTTTTTAAAATGTTTCTGGCACTTTAATTTTCTTTTTTTTTTTAATATTTTTACTTTATTATTATTAAACATTTTGTCTTATTTTTTATTGATATATTGAGAAGGTAACTTATACGAAACATTTTTATATCTGTATGTTGAATTTCAACGAAACATTCGGACTCCTTTATATTTAAACTGAGTTTACTAATCTAAATAAAATTTAAATTTAAAGCGAATATCCAAATCTAGTTTTATTATATGTCATAAGTATTTGAATAATATTTTAATATTTTGTGGGAATTATGAAAAATTAATTCATGGGGAACATTTTTAAAATAAAAAGAAAATTTCAGAAAAATTAATTTTTTAATAATGTAATCTGATTAAAAAATTTTTGCAATGATATTAATTTAGTATTAAATATACTGCAATTTAAATGAGTACAAAGTGTCATAAGTCTAAATCAGTAACGTTAGAAAATTATCTCTAATATCTCTAACGTTCTCTAACGTGTACTCTCTCCTTAACATTAATTGTAAGAAATTCATTAATTGGAAACTTTATAAACATTACCCAGCTAATATTTCCTTATAACTCCCTCCTCTTAGTAACAATAGTGATATCGATAGTTTTTTAATAGCATTTCTAACTATATTAATAAGAATTAGTATATATAGAATTAGTAACTATAGTAATAAGAAGTAGTATTAATTACACCAGTCATACCTGACAGATACCAGTCCAAATAATACTGGTAAATATTTAAACACCTTAATAATAGAGCCACTGTAGCTCATTCATCAAAGGCAACGTTCTTGTAGTCGGAGGGTTGCGAGATCGAGTCTCGAGTCGGGTAAAGATCCACCATATTCATTAATGGCCAAAGGGGCACATGAAATATGCTCATGGTCTCAGTGTCCTCCAAATTCCCAAACAAAACCTGTGGAGATGGTAGGCTAAGCCTGAAAGGCTTTCCGCTTCATTCTTGCTTCAAATTTTTGAGGACTCACTCGAAAACAGTCTTTCTTTTATCCTAGGGATGCTCTTTCAGCAAAAAGCCCATCCCTTCGCCTTAATTCAAGTAGCCTCTGGCTCATGTGCTTGGCTCGTCCAAATGACATTAGCAACAACAATAGAAACACCCTAATAAGAAACAAGAACAGAAGTAGACGCACATGGCAGCTATGAATACTACCTAAAAATACATCAGGAATAACGCACAGCACGACTTAAATCATTATTTAAATGATAAAGCTATTAAAAATTGTGAGAAAAACCTTAATACAGTTGACACCATACACAATTTCATTTGGAGAGCCGGTAACAGATTTAAAAATTATCGTAAATGCATTCCTCCTATGAAAAATCCTAATGATAACTTTTAATGTCTGAAAATTTTTTTTTCTGTGTTCTCTTTCCATTTTTATATCAGATAACAGCACTTAACCCTTTAAAGGTCGCCAAAATAAATTCATGAGAATTTAATGATTTTGTTTATAAATGTTATCTATAAGCCTTGTATATGTAAAATATATAATTCTTTTTTACATACCTTAGAAGGGTTTGCCTTAGAGGATAACGAATTAGGGTTTGAGAAGTGGTTTAACTGACTAACCCCTACCCTTGTACAGCTTGAACATTATGCCTTTTTAAAAGTTTAACTATACTGGAAGAAAAATAAATGATAATCCTTAAACTGGTATAATAAATAAATAGCTTATCAACTTAATAGTGTTGCTTGTACAGATACTTTTATTTGAGGTCATAAGTAAGATAAATTGAATCTGACTTCTCAAGTACAGAAAGTTTAAATACATATATTTCAATAGAAAAAGAAATAAATAAGTTAAACGTAGAACTATCATCTCTTATATGTTTAAAATATCAAAAATATAATATGTATAAAATGTATAATATGTGTATATAAATATATATATATATATATACATATATATACATATATACATATATACATATATACATATATATATATATATACATATATATACATATATATATATAAATACATACATACATACACACACACACACACACACATATATATATATATATATATATATATATATATACATATATACATACATATATACACACACATATATATATATATATATATGTATATAATCGAAAACTCATCCATGTCTCCAAAAAGTTTTTTTTTAATTGCAAAAGCTGTTGATTCTACATCATTGGCTTCCACATATCACAGATGTATGAGATTGGAGCAGTAAATAATTATAAAAAGATAAAGTAAAGTAATCCAAAAAGTAAAGTTTAAAAAAAGAGATGTTTAATAGGTGGTTTTGCTACGAAACCACTGTCCGTTAAAGGGTTAACTGCAGAAATATTTCTATTGATTTAATTAACGGTGTACTCACATGAGGTCAAACGGAGCCGTATTTCTGTTTTATATATCTCAAAAAGAGCCACACCATATCAACATGGTATTAAATACCTAAATTTATTTTCAATTTAATTAAATTGGTATAATTGTACATGGTGCTATATAAAATACACAGAAAAATGTATAATAATTAAAAGTAAGTGATTATTAAAATAATTGTATCAAAATTCATAAAACTAAAATGTAATTAAATTATATTGATAAAATGCAAATTAAACAATCAAGACATTTGATCAAACCTTTAAAATAGGACTTAAAATTTGTTAAGACATCCACAGATTTTCTATAAGATTATAACTAGTAAACTTGGAACAATATTTAGATTTTACGAAATTTAACGTGGAGTAGAAATTTTCACACCAATACTAAAAATTAAACTGCAAGTAGTTTTCTTTAAATGTTGATTCTACTTAAGTTTTCAAAACTCAATTATTTGATCAGATCTATGCTTCATTTGCAGTGCCTTTGTAATTTCTAACAATATTAGTTCCCCAGACGCTTTTTCAATAAGCATTATTTTACAAATTGATAATATATCTTCAATTATATCGGAAAGAAAGGACCCTAATAAAGTTAGCCCCCCCCATGACGGAAACTGACATTCCGAAATATGCCAATCGTTTGATCATCGTTAGATCAGATTTGATCAACATATTTCATCGTTTGATCAATTAATAAAAAAAAACATATTTTAAAAAACTGTAGGGGGGGCTAACTTTATGGTTTTTTTTAAATTATCGTATAAACATGAACGATACTTCATTCGAAAGAGCATCGTTAGGTCAGATTTGATCAACCATTTTTGGCGTTTGATCAACACCGGAAGTGCCCCAAAATCGCCCCCATAGGTGCCCCAAAACCATAAAGTTTGCCTCCCCATGTCGGAATTTCGAGACAATTTTAATGTCATTCGAAAGAGCATCGTTAAATCAGATTTGATCAACCATTTTTGGCGTTTGATCAACACCGGAAGTGCCCCAAAATTGCCCCCAAATGTGCCCCAAAACCATAAAGTTAGCCCCCCCATGTCGGAATTTCGAGACAAACTTGATGTCATTCGAAAGAGCATCGTTAGATCAGATTGGATCAACCATTTTTGGCGTTTGATCAACAACGGAATGCTCTAAAGGTGCCCGAATACCATAAAATTCCTCCCACTTTAGATATCCGAATAGCTATAATAGAAAATGGTTGGAATATTTAAAATTAGTAATTTTATAAGGTGTAAAAACTTCTGAATATACTGGAATCTAAATGTTAGGTCTTCATTTCTGAAATATGCAATGATATTTAACTCATTTGAAAATGGATAACAACATTTGTATTTCAAGGATGTTTGTATGAAGAAAATAAACAAGACAATTTTTTTTAATGGATATGTCATATTATGTATTCATTGAAATAAGTTATGTCTGTTTCTATGAAAGAATCAGTTTGTATAGATTTACATATGTTATGTTCCCACAATTTGGAATAAATGAAAAGGTACATGTCAAGCATCCCTCATAAATATAGTTTTAAAATATTTTTACTTAATTTATATTTTATTTATCTAAATTCCTCTGATCTTGTGGAGAAGTTTGTTGGATGCTACTAAGAGATATTTTAATAGTCTTTGTTCTTTTGACATAAATGATTCTACAAAATTAAACAACAACCTTTTAGGAAAATTTAAAAAAATGTTTGAAAAGAGAACCAAAGTGTGTCATCGTCCATGAATGTTTTAAAACTGGCTTTTGTTTAGGTCTTTCTATTAATAAATTTATTTTTAATACTATAAGATTTCATAAATTCGATTATGTAAACTCCTAGATTATTGTTATAAGTTAAAAATAAAAATTGGGTATCATTTAGTGCTTCTTTCAAATTGTTATAATTACTTCAAAGGCATAGCACATGAAGCAAATATTAAAAAATTCAATTTATTTTTATTGTGGAACTTGATCCTCGAGGGCGTGCGCTTCCCGAGTTACGAGAGAACGCGCGCCGAGTACAACTTTTTTGAACAAAATATCAACAATATTGCTTTTGATGATGAATAGAAAATTTGTATTGCCAAATATACTTTATTAAAAGTTTAACATATATTTCCGATTATTTGAAATATCAACTTTTAAAAGTATTTTGGAATGTAGATCTTTTTTATTACCATTTCGAAAGCATAAAAATGAGACACAGTTTTAAATCTTAAATCACATCTTTTTATTTCATCATTTTAATAGTATAACGATGTATTTTTGGAAGCATCTCTTCTCCGCGTCCCGAGGACGCGAGCTTTTTGGAGAGGTCCGGTGCAACTTTTCTGAGCAAAATACCAATAAAATTGCTTTTTATAATGGACAGAAAATTTGTGTTGCCAAATATACAAAATTATAAGTTTATTAGAAGTTTAATGTATATATTTCGGATTATTTGAAATATTAATTCTTTAAATTATTTTGGACTGTAGATCTTTTTTTATTAGTATTCCGGAAGTACAAACATAAGACACACAAGTTAAAAACATAAATTGCATTTTTATATTTCATCATTTTAATCAAATGACGATGTATTTTTGATAACATTTCTCCTCCGACCACAGATACTAAATAAAAATGCAAAAGTGTATGCGCACTCACTTGGTCTCTGGTGCCCGAATAAATTAAAAGTATCTCTCTTTGAGACATTCATAGAAAATTGAGGAAATGCATGTTAATGGTGTCTAGAAGACTTATCAGGCAGCTTCTGAAAATTTGGGACGTTTATTTCTGTTGGGTGATTTTGTGTGGAATGTTTTTATAAAGCGTCCTCGCAGGTTAAATGACATTTCCCTACTTTTTTTCTTGCATAAAATACGATATATTGATCTACATATAAATAAAAACATCATTTGTTTCTGATATTTGTAGCATTTGATTTTTCCTACCGTAAAGAAGAAAATTGTTGTATTATGAATTATTTAGAAGATGAAAGAAATAAAAGGCATCATCCGAACTCCAGTCATACTTTGTCATACTTAATAGTCTATCTGATATTAAAATCAAAGATGTATTAAAAACTTCTGATACACATAATCCTGCAGCTGTTTGGGTTTAAAAATCGTTTTCATGCAGATTTCATTTTTGTTCATTCTGTGAGGTACACTTAACTGTATACATGCAGCCTTCCACACTTCATCGGAACTTGTTTTTAGTATACCTTCTTCTGTAAATATATTTTTAAAGCCCTTTAAAGCTTCTAAAACAAGGGATTTGTCAATCTTAGGCTTTCTGGGCATTTTTTTTCACCGCGAGTTCAAAACTTTGCTAACAAGAAGTGAGACCACATAAGGCTATGATGAGCAGTGACAGCACACAGTGACTTATCTTTCACAAATGCGACCACACTATCTAGCCAATGGTCAGGGGGCTTTTTTTCTTTTTTTTAAATGGGAAATACCTATAGTTACTTGAAATTTATGACCAGGCCATTTCATTCCTTCGGATGTGGGTGAATTATCTCGCTGCATCCACTAATGAACTTGGCTGTATCAAGGGAAGGAAACAGAAAATACGAGAATGTTTGACCATTCAATCTGTTTCACCCCATCCCCCCTCCTCTTTTCGCTAACTTATGAGTTTAGCTTGGTGTCAAATTTTATACTCCTCTTTTGTAATTTAGAAAAGCTGTGAACGAATTGAGCTTGACTAACCACCCCCTCTGAAGAAGGGAGAAGATAAGGGTAACTTGACACTTGCTATGTTCTTTTGAAACCACCTGCATCAGACAAGCCCCAAATCTTATGACTGGACATTGTCCTCTTTTCTCCCTACCCCTGATGACCTCAAAAGCAGCTTTTATAGCGTAGAGCAAAACATAGAACCAACACTAATGAATCCAAAATAATCTGAGTATATACAAAAAGTAGTAATTTTTTTCATTGCATAGTAGATAATGCTATAAATTATAGTTCATTTTGATGAACAGCATTACGTATTAGATAAAAGTAGCAAAAAGTATTTAAGTAGAATATAATATTTCATTATATATGTTAGACGCTTCAAAGACTTCTTTAAACGAAAGAAGAAAATTAGGAGGTTTGAAAGGCTTTTAGAAAATATAATATTTAGGTCTTTATAGTATACCGCAATTTTGGGTAGATAAGATACGGTCTATACGTGTTTTAAAATTTAAATTTAATGCTTGCGTCGTATCTGAAGGAACTTTATCCTGTCTGTCACCCGACCAAAAATATTATTTTACGTTTTCCATGTTCTTTGTTACACAATTTGTCTTGGTTTTCTTTTCATGTGTGCCGTTTAGTATAACTCGAGATCGATACCGTACACTGTATCAGAGAGTGCTATTCATATGCAAATGCGCCAGGGATTATTTGTGAGATGGTGTGCACAAATCACAGTATATTGATAGGCTGGGATTTATTTTTGGGAATTCTATTAGACTAGGAATTCTTCCCGGGAGCACGGATTCGTCACCAAAAAGGAGAGTCCTAACCATATTGTCATCTACCGACACCAAGCAGAGTTACAGAAAAGAGAAGAGGTATAAATAGATCTCATTGGAATGGCGTTATAGTCTAGACTGTTTTGGAGTCCAATTTAAAAATTGGGCAATAGAGCAGAGAGAAAAGTGTAAACAGTAATCAGTGTTAACAGTAAGAATCCGCCTTCAGTCAAAATTAATTGTTAAATAAATGAGAATTAAACTTTGCTGGAAGGCCAATGATCCTATGAACTTCCTTTCTTTTAGTCAACAATGACATGATGTATAAGCCTTATATGGCTTATCCATCCGAAATTACAGTACACAGATAGCAGTACTTATTAAGCATAAAGATTTTTTACTAATAACAGCCTAATTAAGAGTATAATATTTCAATAACATCAGCTATCTTTCTCTCTCCATGTAGTTATTTTTCCATTCTTGAAAAACTATATATTAGACATACAATAGCATTTTGTACTAGTTTTTTTGCAGATTCCCTTCCCTTTTCTGTATATAATCAACGCCGTAGTAATTCTTTACAGTTTCTCAATAAATTAATCTCAATAAAATGAATGGAAGTTTTCTATTATCATATAGACTGTTATGTTTCACTTTTATTGCATGCGCTGAATAAATAGAACATGTTAAATACTTGCTCAAATCCTGTACATCAATTTTAATTTCAAATGACCACAAAATTGCCCCCAAATTTCGACTTCAGGTAAGAGGCAAAATTCGTTGTTTGGGGGTACCTGCATCTCTGATAAATAAATCCCGAAAATTGTTGATTAAATCTGACCTAACGAAGCTTTTGCGAATGACAAATAAATAAAATTGAAATTTTGTCCTGTGAGGAAAGGGGGGGGTTATGGTTATAAACCACCTTTTGAGGTCATTTAGGCCATTTTTAGTGCTGATCAAATTCAAAAAATGATTGATCAAATCTGATTCAACGACTCTCTATCGCAAATCTGATCGTTCATATGTATGCAATCAGTTTAGAAAATCTATAAAATTACCCCCCCCCTACGCTTTTTCTTAAATATATTTTTGAACTATTGATCAACTGACGAAATATACGGATCAAGTGGAATTTATTGATGATCAAATAAATGACATACATCGAAAAGTCAGTTTCCGTTAAGGGTTGGGTGACTGTCCATTAAATTTCATACTCTTTTAACTCTAATTCTAATAAAGTAGAATTAAAATAAAAAAATATTAGGAAGAAGGTACCGATTTCTTTTCTATTAATATGGAAATTTAATATGGGGGAACTATATGGTTTTAAGGTACATTTAGGGGTGGTTTGGGGTCACTTCCGATGGTGATCAAACGCCAAAAATGGTTGATCAAATCTGATCTAACGATGCTCTTTCGAATGACATCAAAATTGTCTCGAAATTCCGACATGGGGGCGCTAACTTTATGGTTTTGGGGCACCTTTGGGGGCGATTTTGGGGCACTTCCGGTGTTGATGAAACGCCAAAAAGGGTTGATCAAATCTGACCTAGCGATGCTCTTTCGAATTATGTATCGTTCATGTTTATACGATAATTTAAAAAAAACCATAAAGTTAGCCCCCCCCCTACGGTTTTTTTTAAATATCTTTTTTTTTATTAATTGATCAAACGATGAAATATGTTGATCAAATCTGATCTAACGATGATCAAACGAATGGCATATTTCGGAATGTCAGTTTCCGTCATGGGGGGGGGCTAACTTTATTAGGGTAAAGAAAGGATTTAGAAAATAAGCGGTACTGACTCGAAGAAAAACTGCATGCGTTTCTAAGAGCAACTATTGGGCTGTATTCAGGATTTTATAGCATATTTTCCTCAGATGAAATAATGATAAATTAGCTCGTGTTCATTTTAATATGCTTTTCATGCTGTTGGTTAAGAGTCTAGAATATACTTTAGAAAAGAGACTCACATTGATAATACGGACTATTCAGCTTAACGGAGAAAGTGGGATAAAAAGTTATTTCACAAGGTAAAAATTTATTAGAAATTATAAGTAATAACTTTATTAGAAACTTTATTAGAAATTTTCACACCAATACTAAAAATTAGACTGCAAGTAGTTTTCTTTAGTATTTTGATTCGAATCAAGTTTTCAAAACTCAATTATTGGATCAGATCTATGCTTCATTTGCAGTGCCTTTGTAATTTCTAACAATATTTGTTCCTCAGACGCTTTTTCAATAAGCATTATTTTACAAATTGATAATTTATCTTCAATTATATCGCAAAGAAAGGATTTAAAAAATAAGCGGTACTGACTCGAAGAAAAACTGCATGCGTTTCTAAGAGCAACTGTTGGGCTGTATACAGGATTTTATAGCAGATTTTCCTCAGATGAAATAATGATTAATTAGCTCGTGCTCATTTTAATATGCTTTTCATGCTTTTGGTTAAGAGTCCA
>CM063503.1:41733012-41743012 GCA_032207245.1 Pardosa pseudoannulata
AGTAAATTTCTATTTATAACATATCTATAATTCTATTATTTAATGCAACTATAGTTCTCGTCATGTAATTCTATTTATTACACAATAAAGCGTCTAATACTGTATATAATTTATTTCACAGGTTAAACAGTGAAAAGACGGGATGTGCTCCTTAATAAAGGAAGAACAACGAATGTCCGCCAAAATCGCGGGATGGGCAAATTTTGCTACATTTGAATGAGGAATTTTCACGTTTTCTAATTTTATTTTTAAACAATAGAAGACAAAAAAGTTAGCAGGACAGTACCTATTTTGTTTTCATTTGGGGGCCTAATGAGTAATTTTTAATGGGTTTTATAGCGGACTCTTTAACGTCTCCCCAAAACGATACTTTTCCTCCGCCGAGTTTGTGACGTCATCGTTCACGTAAACACCGACCGCCTATGTTGCTTACATGTTAAAAGGCGACTTTTAAATTTGTTTCTGTGTAAAGTATCGCATAAAATAGACATTTTTTTATTATGTCTGGCCTTAAAAAATCATATTATAAATATTGTATTGTGAAACACTGTAAAAATACAACAACTAATTTTTCAGCATTCCCAAAGATCCACATACACGTAAAATCTGTACAAATGCGATGAAAAAGGATGAGAAATTAAACCCCAAATTATCATATAAATCATCTCTATGTGTTTGTGAAGACCATTTTTCGATAATTAAATGCTTGCTTTTCTTTAAATATTACTAATTTAAAACAATTAAAGTATATAAAAATACATTTGTACCTTTAAAAGGACTGTTGATTAACCAATGCTATTTAACTTTTAAAAATCCTAATTTTCGAGTATTATCACAGAGTTCAAGTACAATAAATGTTCGATAAAGCATATAAATATCGTAAATCATATAAATACCTAAAGCATATAATTATCTAATAAATAACTCGGGGGAGGGGAAGGTTATGTATTTTCAAGGTATTATAAATATTGGATTTATAATTTCTTCAGGGATGCATACTTTCTTAAGTGTATCAATTCACAGTGATATTTTACGATTAAATTGATGACTAATTTGAAAAAAGTATAATTTTTTAAAATACTTAATGATATTACTTTAAAAATTAAATTTAATTCCAGAAACTTTATACATTTTTTAATTTAACATTAATATTAAAGGCAATAAAATTGTATTGCTATTTAAAAATGTACAAATAATTAAGTAAAGCCTTTTAAATATTTTAAATTTCTTTTCATCAAATGTAAAATATCTAAGAATTGGTTTGATTTTGGTTGTCTTGTAGTCCTCGTTTATATTTGAGTATTAACCTGTGATCAAATGTATAGTGGTGATTTTATTTTTATTGCGTTGTGTAAAAGTATTTTTGTACTAAAATTTAACCACAGGTTCTGAGAAGCTACAGACATAAATATGAAGATAAACTAAAAGCTAAATTAACAGCATCCGTAACTAACTTAATATAAAAAAAGTAAATTTATTACAATATATATATATATATATATATATATATATATATATATATATATATATATATATATATATATATATATATATATATATATATATATATATATATATACAAAACTGATGTTAATTTTCATAAAATAAGCTTTGTCAACATCTTCTAAATTAGTTCTGACAATTTTTTAATACTAAATTAATTTTGTGAATAGAGAGAGGACCTAATCTCAATTTCAAAATGTATGTAAAAGGGGGTACCTTTGGGGAGTGATAATGGTGTGCCCGGAACACTGCTGGTTGATGGGTATCTATGGATATTTCGTCCGTTTTCCTCCTGCGTGTTTGGGGTGCGGCTGTGCTATTTGATGTAGGAACACTTCCCGTCGGACTTGACTGGACTCTCGAACACCTTCTGTCGGACTCTCCTCTAGTCTCGACTCTCGAACACCTTTTGTCGGACCCTCCTCTAGTCTCGACTATCGAACACCTTCTGTCGGACTCTCCTCTAGTCTCGACTCTCGAACACCTTTTGTCGGACCCTCCTCTAGTCTCGACTATCGAACACCTTCTGTCGGACTCTCCTCTAGTCTCGACTCTCGAACACCTTCTTTGGGACTTCCGAATCCCTTCTGTCGGACTCCTCTCTTCATCTTGACTATTGAACACTCTCTGTCGGACTCTCTCCTCGTCTTGACTCTCGAACACACCTTCTATTCTATCGGACTCTACTCTAGTCTAGATTCTCAAACACCTTCTCAATATTTAGATTTTTCATATTTTTTTATTTCAACCTGTTCCCGTCTTCCTTCTTATCGTCCAGTCGGGATAGCTGTAAGAATCTTATTGGTCTGCTTAAACCCCGCCTTGAGACCGCCAACGTGAAAAACCTTATCCCTTCTAATTGGGCACTGTCCCTTAGGGACTCATAAATACTCCACAAAGGTACATTCTTATTTAATGTCAAGTATGGAGACGAGATTTTAATCTGGGACTGTTATCAGAACCCCGTCCGAGATCACCGTACAAGACAACAATATCCGTAAAATATAAATTTATGGTCCTCTGTCGTTTTACAAAGATGTGATGAGGTCAGATTTAGATCCCGAGCATTTTACTTCTTATATGAATGAATCAATTATATTACTGATCTAAATCGCCTCATCACATTGGTTTGGATATGGAGCGCTACGGTCTACTTTTTGCAACACGAGGGCTAATGAGACCGGTCTAACAATAAATACCTCCTCTAATTATTATTTTAATATTACATCCATCTCTATTTATAGAAAGGGATGCTACTACAAATGTGTGTGTACATGATATATGTTTATTTATTTGACTTTATATTTACTTGTCTATGTCTACAATCAGAAGAGCTGTGATTAGCATGAATAAAATATTAATACATGTTAAGTGAAATTGGATAAATATATAAATGATTTTACATACGTTTGGGGTTTTATTCCCCATATTTCTGCTTCCATAAAATTCGGGTTTTTTCCCCCAAGAACGAAAACATTGACATCATGTCAGTTTTAGAAAGTTGACCTATAGAAGAGACATTTATAACAAATTGAGATAATTAAACAGAAAATTGACAGCTAGAAAATTCCAAAAACTTGCAAAAGCAAAATCGGAAAATAGTGCGTGCTTACAAGCAATAAGAAAATATAGGATGTCGTGAACGATGACGTCACAACCAATCAGGGGGCGTTTTGATGTCATGTGATTTTCGCTTAAGTTTAAAATTAATTTTTAAAATGATGGACTCAGTTTTTTGCATTTTTGAGAACATTTTTGGAATTTACGAGTCTGGGATTATCAGAAAAATACTAAGTTGTTCGAATCCCCCACACGTGCAAATTCCTCATTGCCCGTAGAAATAGCGGGATTAGCAACCAGGAGGTTGAAGTGATTTGGTAAGTCTATAATTGACAAAAACTATTCAGCGTGTTTTAATTAAACATTAGGATAAACAAGCAATTATCAGTTCATTTTAAATCAATGTAGTAAAAAAAAAATATGAATAGTTCAGAATGCAATAACACACGGTAATTTGAATTTGTTTTAAATCTAGCTGATTCCACACGACCGCTCAATCGGAAGATAAATACTTTTTCTCTAAACAGCAAATTCAAAATACTGAATAGAAACTGATAGAAGTTTGTTTTACCTAGCAGCAAAGCTGACTCAGCTTAAAGAAAAAAAAAGATTACAAAGACTTTTTGTAAACTATCAGTGTTTAGTTTGGTTTCGTTTGGAGTGCTACGGTTTACTTTTTGCAACACGACAGTGTTTGTATTAAATGACGTAAAAAAACTTAAGATAATGTAAACAAGACAGAACGGAGGTAAACCATGAAAGTAAATAATACTTTCCAGTTAATTGTACTTTCTCACGCTACTTATGCAATTGACAAATGATTGGTATAACAGATACAGTTGGGAATGAATGATTCAGAATCTAATGTGAAACTAAACACAAACATGTTGATTCAACAGGCTCCATTGCAAATGTGAATGAGCGGGGCAAAATCATTTTTTCGCACTGACTATTTCTATTGTAACTGACTATTTTTTTTATCCAAGTTACAGGCGGCTCTCGACTTTCGTTTATAAATGGTACTTGAAAATGTGTGGGATACTTTGAATGTTCAAAAGAAGAGGGATATAAATAAAAGGAATATATATGTACACACACACACACACACATATATATATTTGTATATATATATATATATATATATATATATATATATATATGTATATATATATATGTATATGTATATATATATGTATATATATATATATACATACATATATATATATATATATATATATATACTATATATATACATATATATATATATATACATATATATATACATATATATATATATATATATATATACAAATATATATATATACATATATATATATATATATACGTATATATATATATATATATACATATATATACATATATATATATGTATATATATACATATATATACATATATATATATATATATGTATATATGTATATACCTATATATATATATATACATATATATATACATATATATATATATATATATATATATACACATATATATATACATATATATATATATATACATATATATATATATATATATATATATATATATATATATATATATATATACATATATATACATATATATATATATATATATATATATATATATATATATATATATATATATATATATATATATATATATATATTCGAAATTTTCCCAATACATCTTTTTAATTTTTCTAATCTTACCTTCCCGAGACACTCAAATTAAAGCTAAGGTCATGGAAATTTGAGGTTGCATTCCTTCCACACTTTTCAATACTATATATGCCAAACGATGGCTGAATGGTTAGGGTGCTGGTCTTCCGAACCGAAGTTCGTGTGTTCGAATCCCACTGTGGGATGGATCTCCGTAGTCGTTCGGAATCGGCTTTAAGCTGTAAGTCCCGGTCTCATTAGCCTTCGTGTTGCAAAAAGTAGACCGTAGCGCTCCAAACCAAACCAATCAAAACTAAATGCAGAGTTAATAATTGTTAAGTTCGGCCATTTCTTACACTTTTTGAACCAGCTGTCGTTTCTCCAAGGAAAAACTGAGGATATTTGCAATCTTTATGGCATTGTATGCATTTGTCCCGTTACGTGCGTTTTGACAAGCTATTAAAGAACTTAAGTCTTAGTAACTGACTTAAGTCTAAGTGTCACAGGGGTGATTCTGATCCTAAATTCTTCGATATTTTCAAAAATGTATGTGGGTTTGTTTCTACAATTTTAAAGAACAGATATTTTGCAGTGTATCCTTTATATATATATTGTCTCGGAAAATAGATGATATGAATGAAATGAAACAAGAAAATATACATGAATTGTTTTGTTTTATCTGATTAATTTCTTTTAATTTCTTTTAATTTTAGATAATATGAATTTTAGATCAAATAAGAAGGGAAACAATTATGCTGTAAAAATAAATATGTTAAAATTTAAATTTATGTATCAAGGTTAAGGAATTGAACTTTTGTTGTCTAGAGAATTAACACATATTGATGTATGTGTGTTTGTATTATTTTATACAGAACACTCTTATATTTGCAACACTATAATAAGGTGATCTATATTAGAACATATTGATATACGATATTTGGTAATCGGTATATCATAATATTAAAATTAAGATATCATCCAGCTCTAACTCCGTCTGGAAATTAACCTTAATATAATTTTTATTTTAAATTGATATCGCTTAATTTTTCAGAAAATTTTGTGTTATATTCCGATTTTTTTTTTTTACTTAGAATCACCCGTGTCAATCTCATGTGAAATTATCCACGGCATTTTCCCAAATTATCAGATGCATGTATGAATCTTGCCTCTGTAAGACTTGTTCCTAAGTACTCCAACCATGTCTTTTGTTTTTTGTTCCAATGACTTGCTTGCCAAGACATGACTGCAATAGAATTATCAAGACAACTCTGGCAACTAAAAAATATGGGCTTTAAATTCATGTATGATAGGTAGAGAATAATTTTATTGGTTACACCCCCCACACACATTTATAAAACGAGAGTCGTGTTACTATCTGACAGGCAATTTTCAAGCATTAGTAAGCCGAGTGATGGCCGATTGGGTAGGGCGATGTTTTTCGGCACTCTCTTCGTAGGTTCGAGTTACACTGCTGGCATGGATAGTCTTAGCATTTCGGAATTGACAATATTAGATCATGTTTTTGTAATATTGTATCTGGTCTGTACATATTTACTACACTGTTGTGACTCCATTGAATGTTAGGATAGTGGCCTTCTAATGGCGTAGAAAATTCCCTGCCACTCCAACAATCTTTTTGCGGTTCACACGACAAAACATTCTCGTGAGCACAAAAAAATTCGTTTCCCCAGTTCGAAATTCTATAAATATGATAGTTCTAGAAAAGCAAAGCGAATAGACCAAAACATTTTAATGATTGATACTAGAAAACAAAAAATCCAAAAACGATGAATGCGAAAAACATAACATTGGTTCAATGGGGATTAAATCAACCCCAAACGAATGATCAATGCGGCAACGATAGATCAAGTTTTCACTGTATTTGTAATATAACCTGGCACCTACTAAAATGAATAGTTTAATTCCTTTTAGTCTTCTAGTGGTGTAGGAAATTCCCTGAGAATCCACAAATCTTTTTCTGGTCCACACGACAAAACATTCTCGTGAACACAAAAAAAATTCGTTTCATAGTTCTATAAATATAATAGTTCTAGAAGAGCAAAGCGAATAGACTAAAACATTTTAATGATTGATACTAGAAAACAAAAAATCCATACACGATGAATGCGAAAAACATAACATTGGTTCAATGGGGATTAAATCAACCCCAAACGAATGATCAATGCGGCAACGATAGATCAAGTTTTCACTGTATTTGTAATATAACCTGGCACCTATTAAAATGAATAGTTTAATTCCTTTTAGTCTTCTAGTGGTGTAGGAAATTCCCTGAGAATCCACAAATCTTTTTCTGGTCCACACGACAAAACATTCTCGTGAACACAAAAAAAATTCGTTTCATAGTTCTATAAATATAATAGTTCTAGAAGAGCAAAGCGAATAGACTAAAACATTTTAATGATTGATACTAGAAAACAAAAAATCCATACACGATGAATGCGAAAAACATAACATTGGTTCAATGGGGATTAAATCAACCCCAAACGAATGATCAATGCGGCAACGATAGATCAAGTTTTCACTGTATTTATAATATACCCTGGCACCTACTAAAATGAATAGTTTAATTCCTTTTAGTCTTCTAGTGGTGTAGAAAATTCCCTGAGTATCCACAAATTTTTTTCTGGTCCACACGACAAAACATTCTCGTGAATAGAAAAAATTCGTTTCCCCAGTCTAAATTCTATAAATATGATAGTTCTAGATAGGCAAAGTGAATGGACCAAAATATTTTAATGATTGATACTAGAAAAAAAAAAATCCAAAAACGATGAATGCGAAAAACAACATTTTTTCAATGGAGATAAAATCATCTGCAAACGAATGATAAATGCGGAAACGATAGATCAAGTTTCCACTGTATTTCTAAAATGCCCTGGCACCGACTAAAATGAATAATTTAATTCCATATTTTGGAAACGTTCTTCCAGGAAATGATTGCTGTGTCTTAAAAAAAATACCTGCTGTCGGCAAGTGCTAAGAGAATTTTTAAAGTATCCAAAAAGTTTTAAATGGTGGGGTTTTTTTTTTTGGAAAATTATTAAATTAGAATTTATTTATAATAAAGTGGCTACAGCAAACAATTTGTAAAAGGTTTTTTGCAACAAAAACCTTTAATGCTTTTTCTGAGAAAAAAACAATATGAAACTTACAACTGATAATTTACGCAATATTAAGAGGGTAAAGATATTCTCACCATGTCCATGTTGAAAGGCGTCATTGAAGCTGAGTTACGTTGAAGAATGCGTGGATTTCTAGTGTAATAGTGAAAGATTTTTACCCGATTAAAGGCCTTATCACAACTCAACATGAACTAAATGAAATCGGTAGAAAAATTTTCACTTTAACACAAGTAATCTGCACATTCTTTACCAGTATTGGGAACCATAAAATTATACATACATGTTGATGTGTGAGCCTTGATAAACTAAAAGTTTAATTAAAAGAGCAATTTTTGAAAAATTACAGCTGTTTTTATGAAATAACACGAGAAAAACTTTAAGAACATAGCTGAATTGTTACTTCTATAATGAATATCTATTATAAATTCTAATACAGGTCTTACATGAAGTTTTATTACATTCGTGGGTGTTTGAGGTATGTATGTCCCCCCCCCAAATTAAATTATCTTTGGATTAATATATCTTGTCTTACAGTATTAGCGGTAAATATAAAACAACGCATGACTTTATACACAATCATGTGGAAAATATCAGACAATTTTTTAAATCAAGAATATTTTAGGTAGCTTTTTTACATACAATTTTTTTTAATTTTCTTGTATTTTTTATAGGTTTTATAGTGTATGAAAACTATTAACACAAAGATTTTTGTTATTTTGTTATTTTATGGCACTCTAACCCTGTCAGTTACTTTAAAATCAGTTGATGAAGGGGTAGTATTAGACGGTAAAATACAAATTGTAGAATGGATGATTTTATATGCTGCGCTAAACCCGCGCGATTGCTGTCAGGATAATAAATGCTCAATATCTTATGTTTGTGACGTTTATTGTAGATTATAATAACATTCTTCTAAAATAATTCCAAAGTCAGTATTATCCCAGTGCCACTGTAAAAAAATAAAGGAAATAAAAAGGCAATTTTTATCTACCACATTGAAATTTACTGATGTTTTAATCTGAAGTAGAATATCGAGGAACGGAAAATTTCTATAAGATAGAGAACAATTAGGAAAATCTGAAAAATAAACAGTAAATTAATCTGTATTAGGTCATAGGAAGATGCAAATTTAAGTATTCAAGATTTTAAGGTTTAAATAATACAAATGATGTTAGGAGGCCGATGAGCTCCAATGAAGGATGAAACAATGAGCGAATCAAACCATCTTTAAAACAATGCTGCATGGAAAAGCTTCATAATTCTTTACGTTGAATTAAGTGAGAAGTTACGTGTATCCAACAAAAGAAAAATGAATGTATACCTCTAGGCTATGAATGCAGTGATCAGAACTAAGTTTATAGACATAAAATGAATCCTACGGCCGTTTGCGTGCAAAAAGTTTCGTTCATTAAGAAATACACACGTGATAAAGAACGAATTTAATATTCAAGGAAAGAATTTTAAACCAAAGGTATTTCTTGTCTTTTCTCAACTTGTCCATTTTTATAGGTGCGAGAAAGCAGTAAAACTGTACAAACTGAGATAGTTAAAATAGCAGTAAAAGTGTAAAATAGTTGTCAATAAAATAGAAAAAAGTAAATGAGAGAATATATCCCGAATTAAAACAAATGTAAATGTTACTGTATGAATATCAGATGTATGAGACTCTTAGATACACTCAAGAGCCAAAACATTATGACCACCTGTCAATAACGAGTTGGCCCACCTTTGGCGCGCAACACAGCTTCAACCCGCCCAAGTCCTTGGTAGATGGCCGGAGACAGATTGTATTGTAGCCTCCACACTATGGCCAGTTGTTCACCACTTCCTGATGGTGACCTCGAACGATGGTTCACGGGTCGCATCCACACGCTGGGCCACTAAATGAGCTGAGCGCATTGATTCGTCCATAGGGTCTACTGCACACTTTAGTTGCGCATCTGGCTGCCTTTGATCTTTGGAGAAAAACCGCCTCCGAAGCCATCGTCCGTCAAGGCTATTTTATCGTCTGCCGCCATCGGCCACGATAAGCCAAAGCCCCTCCAGACGGTGGTGATGGCTTGCAGTGGACCATAGTGTGGAGGCGCCTTATCAGATGTTTAAGCAACGGTTACGCAAATCCGAGATATTACGAA
>CM063503.1:41748012-41753012 GCA_032207245.1 Pardosa pseudoannulata
AATCCAATTTGCACCTACTCCTCAACTCAAAGTCACTGTTTTAAGCACACTGATGTCTGTGCACAGCTAGGCAGATGACACACCCACACACAACGGCCATTTCCTTTTCACGAAACGGTCTTTTAGAATTCCGGAGGGGAACCGCCCCCAAATCCCTCCCCTTGCCTACGGCCTTGAGGCATCCTTAAAAATTGGAACTTTTGGTGTGCTTCTGCCATTGTTGAAAACCTGTCATTCTAGGACAAACGCGTACTGAAGTTGTTTCTTAGCTTTTTCTTTCGCTCTGAAATCCAAATTATACTCTCTGTAAAAATGTCCATGAATTAAAAATTATGATCAACTATGTTAATACTAGTGTTTCTTACAATATACATCCCAAAAAAACTGTTTTTTATTATGACATCTAAAAAAGATTAGGTATTTTACTGAAGCGAGTAATTGTTTGACAAATTTTAGTAAACAGGACCCATTTTTGTGAGATCTTCTATAGGCTCCCTCTTCATGCCGCAAAAACCAGAAAAAGGATTTCCACTCAGATTCCACCGCATATTGAGATTACAGATCTATAGTTACCTATCTTAGTATACTCTATTATTAGCAATATATAGAATAAAATTTTCATTTGGTAGTTTTTGTAAAACACGTTGGATAGCAGAAACTGTCAGGGTAAAAACATCCGTTCTCACCAAAAAAATTATTTCTCTTACCATTTACACTAGTAATCTTCACATTTTCTTTATTATGACATCTAAAAAAGATTAGGTGTTTTACTGAAAGGAGTAATTGTTCGACATATTTTAGTAAACAGGACCCATTTTTGTGAGATCCTCTATGGGCCTCCTCTTCATGCCGCAAAACCAGAAAAAGGATTTTCACTCAGATTCCACCGCATATTGATATTACAGATCTATAGTTAGCTATCTTAGTATACTCTATTATTAGCGATGTATAGAATAGAATTTTCATTTAGCAGTTTTTGTAAAACACGTTGGATAGTAGAAACTGTTAGGGTAAAAACATCCGTTCTCACCAAAAAAATTATTTCTCTTATCAATAACACTAGTAATCTTTAAATTTTCACTTTTGTCACTTACGCCTCTTTGATTCTCTGCCTCATTTGGTGTTAGAAATGGCTGTATTCTTGCAAACAAGGCTAGCGTACTGATACAGTCATCCGCCTGGGGATTAGAGCTCCATTGTCCTTTACAATAATTCCTCCTAATTGTTCCAACATCAGAATATTGTTCTTCCGGATGAACACGTGACAGGTTCACAGTCTCTTTAACTCAATAACTCTACTGCCACCGCCTTCTAAATGAAGACAATAAAATAAAGAATAAACGCCACGCTGAAAAACTATTACATCGAAACATTTAAAAGTAAAGTTAATGGGATTCAGATTCTACCGTGTTGGGAACTTTATTTCATTTTATTTTATTATTACTATTCAAAAAAATATGAGAGAAAGAGAGAGCTTCAAACGAAATTAAACGTCATTGCATTCGGGCTTCCTACAGTCATGACATTAAAGGCTCAAAATTGGAAGAAAGCGGGAAAATATGAAAAGGAAGGAAAAAACCCAGCTCTGGTTTTATGATTTTTAAAGATGCTACGGTTTTAAATTATACAGACTATCTGAACTATAGTGTCCTTTTAAACGGAAGTCTTGACAGTTTGAGTTAAAAATTTCCATCATGATAAAAGAAAGTTACTGTTATAATGATGTAAGTACATCATTATAAGAGTAACAATTCACAACTGTATCAGTAAAAAGAGCAGCTTCCTTAAGGTCAAGGTAACAGCATGAAGGTCAACATAACAGCAATTCAACCGGTAGACATCAGGGCGGCTAGTTTATAACGTTACTGGGCGAATTTTCAGACGCCAGAAGAGGACGAAAAATTTGCATGACAATGGGTATTGTTGGTTATGCTGTAAAAAAAAAAGGGAGATACGAGATGAATAGGTAAAATGTGACGATATTTTGACAGAAATTTGCGTTTTTATCTTAGCATATGGAGAATACTTTTAATTGGAATTTTATGTTCTGAAAGAGATTTTTGAGGGGTCAATTTTTCTTCCGCACGAAATTGTGCATAGATAAAAATCACTGAAGTACTCATACCTTAAACCCAATAAATATTTTCTCAATACAATATATATTCCATTTTGTCCTTCAACCGTTTTAAAGAGTGTCAAAGAATCTCAAGGTAAAATTTAAATTTAATTGTGTTAGTGAAGATTTTAAATCTATTAATTGCATTGTTCGAATATTTTCGATTGCTTTACAATCGTAAAAGGCTATTTAATGTTATAATAGCTAGAATTCTGGATTTCAGAACCTTAAATTTCCTGTGGGTATAGATATAAATACTTTCAGGATGAGGTTTTATCAGTATGCCCCTAGCTAATAATAATTTAATTAGCCAAAAACCATGGTTCATACGATAAAAAGACAAAGAGATGCGAAATTAAAAGGCGTTCTATCTTATACAATGCAGAATATGTTTTTGCTGCAGACCCATGTTATGGAAATGATTCCTGACATGATATTTTGTTCGTCATCACGAAATTGCTTATAGCTGAAAATCGCTGTATTATTCAGATATAAGCTCAGTAAGTTAGTAATACATATCAATACTGCTTGTTTGCACTGTGCGTTTTTTCGAATTCGGGAATAAAAGTTTTCATCCACATTAGATGTTATCTTATTTTTTGAACTGTCCTCTTATGTATTAAATTTCATCCCTTCCCATTTTAAAAAAATCTCAAATATCTTGAGCAATTTGTTTATGTTGGCGAATGCTTTAAAATCGATTTACCACATTGTACAAAATTACGAAGTATTTTCAGTTTCTGTAAAGTAGCCAAACGTTATATGAAACCAGAACAGCTAGGATGATCAGAACCATAGATCCATTGTTGGCATGCATATTTCAAGCCTTCCATGACGAGGTTTTATCAATAAGCCTTTATTAGTAAGCTTATTTAGCCCTCAGTATTCATACATATATGTACATACACACATATGAGTGTGGTTTGGTTTGGAGCGTTTTGCAACTTTTTGCAACACGAGGCCTAATGAGACCGGGACCTACTGCTTAAAGCCGATTCCGAACGGCTACGAACATCCATGCCATAGTGGGATTCGAGCCCACGAACTCCGGTACTGAAGAGCAGCCAGCACCTTAACCAATCGGCCATCGTTCGGCCATATGAGTGTGGTACGAGGAATTATTCAACAATGGAAATGAATGTGAGATATAATTAAATGGATGTTTTGAGTTTTTTATCGATAGTTCAAACATGAATGCTCAAAATCGAACCAAACGAACTCATAGATGATCTCTACGACATGCCACTAGGTATCAAATATTGTACTGATTAACGCAGGTATATGGATTTGTAATGGACAAATATTGTTGGAATTTCTCTTAACACTTTGACTGCCAAGCCAAAATTGCAAATGTTCACAACGGGGCCAAACTTTTTGTTTGTGTAATTTGTATTTTTTCAACATAAAACTATATATAAAAACAATATTTTAAAACAAACTCTCTCTATTTATATATATTCCCTTTTTTTGTTGCATGTTCCAAATATTTAATTTTTCATAAAACTTAGCTCATAAAATCGTCACATATACCAATTTGCGCAAACCACGTATACCTAACACATCGTAGGGAGCCCAACAATCAAACTCCAATACGATTTTCATGTAACTGATAACATCTTTGATAGCCATGGCCTGAAGTGCTAAAACACCATGGCTATCATATCGGATAGCCAGTGTCTCAACGGAAATATCACTGGATATCACATATGATAGCCATGGCAGTCAAAGTGTTAATAATAGATTTGATTTGGTTGCATATAAAATAATAGTTTGTCCAAACAATATGTTTCAAATGCATAATAAGCAAATTCTGAACTAAAAGAATTTTTGCAGACATTTATTACAAAAAATGGATACTTCTGATATTATTTCTTTTTAATTCTTAATATTTTCCGCTATTGCTTATAATCGAAAATAATTTTTTCTATTGTCTAAAAAGTAATCTGCAGACAAAAATGTTCCTATTAAGTGTAAAAGAGAAGCGCTTGGCCTATTGAAACAGTAAATAATTAATAATTTTTAATTTAATAAATAAATTTCCTTAAAACTTTTACTACAATTACATAAAAATATTGCTAAAATCATACTAAAATTTTAAATAAGCTATTAAAATAGAAACTAAATTAGTTTTGATGGTCCACCATTGTTCTAAATATTAATAGGTATCCATACCGGTATCTTATATCCATACCGGCAGTTATAAGTGGAAATGCTGTTATTAGGGATTTATTTTTGAGGAGTGTTTCATACAACGGCATTAAACCAATCCTAAGGTTAACACAACGGCATAGCTTGTCATCAGGTAAGAATTAAATACAGTGAAATGCATCAATTAATAGCTAATAACTTTTAAAATAACTAATGTATTACCTTGAAATCTAAATCACGTTTACATACATTTATTATTGAAACATATTAACATATGAAGTAAATTGTTTAAAAGGAAGCTAAATTCTTTTTTGACACTCCACTATTGTTATAAATGTTAACAAGAATGTATCCAGTAGTTAAATGTTAGTGAACATCTCAGCATTAGTTATTAGCAAAAGCGATGTTTTTAGTGATTTATTTTTTAAGGAGTGTCTTATATAAAAGAATAAAAAAAAAAAACCCAAGATGAACATAACGTCTTAACTCATAATCAAATAACAATCATAGAAATAAAATATATCATTTATTAAGTAAAATATTTAAAACTAATATATTTCTTTGAAATCTTAATACCATTTAAAAAATATATTATTAATAACATATTAAAACTTGAAGTGTTTCAAAAGAAAGTAAATTAGTTTTGACAGTCTACTATCTCTTTAAGTATTATTAGATTAAAAGAATCGAACTTATCAAAATCAGTAGATATCAAAAACGATGTTAATAGTGATTT
>CM063503.1:41755512-41763012 GCA_032207245.1 Pardosa pseudoannulata
TTTTATTGATTTATGTTTATTTCATAGTTCTAATGGTCGGTTTGTTCTATATTCGAAAACAAATCAGTAAAGTAAATAACTACAAATAATTCTTTCTACGATAAGAAGTTTGGTCCATTGACATGCCAAGACTATTTACCTTGTGAAAATTTTCATATTTTTATTCGCTGACCTTTAAAACGTATGATAAAATCTAATTACGCATTAAAAGCTTTTTTATTTTCCGAGATATTGGTAAATATGTAAATTTTTTCGCTAATATTTAAAGGGAGAGCTAAAACATTATAATGATTTATTTACCTAAATAATGTATATAAACATTTTGCTATGTTCTTTGTAATTTTTACTATAGGGTAGAAAATTATATGATTAACTCCTTCCGGTACGATTTAATACTGAAAAACTGTGCATGAAGTAACCATTTATTTTTTATTTGAAAAACTTGCTTCATTTTACAATTCTTACATATTCTTAATTAAAATACACTTTTTACATAGTGTTAAATAATATCAGAAACAGTAAAATTAAGAAAATATCAAAGCAAAACATTAATAAGGTATACAGATAATAGTCTTCAAGCTAGTGGTACTTTTCAAAACAAAGTGCAAAGGAATTCTTAATTGTTTACACCACCAGGTAGTCTCACTTTTAATTTGATTCTTGTAACACACACGACATTTCTTAGTAGGTTTTCTTTTATTATGACTCATTAATTTGGCAGTGACTTGTACCAAGAAATTCTAAGTAAACAATATGCAATAGTGACTTGTGATTTTCACAAGTGATAAAAGTGTTGCCAAATTCAGTACGCTAGAAATTTTAAACTAAATTAATTATCATATTTAACAGTAACTTAAGTCGCATGACAAGTGTAGCTCGTCATTGTGCGGTATGGAATGAAAAACCAATGACGAGCTAGAGTCGTCATTTTACCGGAAGGGGTTAATTATTTTATTTCTATTAATTATTCTTTTATTATTTGATTTATTTGTATAATTATTTGATTTGCTGTACATCCTTGTTTAAAGCTTTGAAAATTTTTTATTAACAGTTTAACATATTTTAAATTACCGGTGATTTCAGAGTGCTCTAAGCGCATTATTTTTCTCTCTGAAACTTTTGGAAATTTCTATTAATATGTTTAAAATTTTATTATTATTAAAATTTTGTATATATGTTTTTCTATTAATAAGTAATAAACTTGAGATATACTTTTTAAAAACGTAAAATATGCTTCCTGGTTATGGAGACTGTAATACCGGGAAACAAAGAAAAAATTACTTAAATATGCATTAAATAATTTAAATAATTTTGGAAATTGTATATAACGTAAGTTAAAATCGATATCCAGTTTGTTTCTACATAAATTATCATAGTTATGTAAATTTTGACAGCATATATCTAAACTCTATTGTGTGTTCATTTTGTAGGAATTTTTAAGTATCTACGAGGAAGTATCATAAAGTTTTAATTATTACTAAAATATAATCAATCTAAAAAACTGAATTTTTATTTGTTTTTCTTAAGACTTCTCTGCAGTCACTCAACAGAATTATACAATATTTAAGAGTTTCGTGACATTTGAAAGGCAGTCATTGTATAATTACACTGTGACCATCTATCTAGGTTAATTCAATCTATGGTATCTTGAAATCGAATAAATCAACATAAACATCTGTAATTTATAATATTATGTACATGAGAACCTATTAATTATGCAGAAGGAATTTTATCTGGATATTTAGTTTATTTGTTTATTTATTTAAATTACTGGCATATAGCCCGTCATATGACGGGATCAGTAAAGTTTTTAATTTTGCAGAATTGCAAAATACCCTAGGAGGCAAGTAAAAAATGGTTTGTTTTTGGGCTGAGAATTATCTAATACACTCTCAATAATTTGTTTATCTTCATACTCCTCTAAAGTCTCCCAATACTGTGAACGCAGTTTAGAATCACGTTGAATTCATTTAGTCAAACCGTGTGTTTATGTATAAAAAACAAACACACAAACGAACAAACTTCTTAATTTTCAAAAATATATAACTTAAATGCTAGATATTTATTAGTCCGTGAAATAGACTCCTAGAATTTTATGAAAAGAATTTGTTGTTAATACCGGTGATAAATTTTTCTTTGCAAAAAAAAAAAAAAAAAATATAATATATGATTAAATTTAAAATTATAATATATGTACCTAATCTATTATTTAAGTTAAATATAAAAGAAAATATTTTACGTATTCTAAGTAACGTGATAAAACGTATGAATATGATGCATGATATTTAAAATAATTTAAAAAAGAAATGATTAAATGAGAGTTAAAAAGACGTCATATGCTTTATTTTTACCTATTTATATGTGATAAATTTAATCGCCTGTTTAGGAAAGAAAAAAGCTTTGAATTGCTACTAACTCATCAAAAAGGGCCAATTTCTAACGTTTTAAAGACGCAGATTTTTCACTGTGATATTAAGCTATTATTATAAAGGAATTATTTTAAAATTCGATTTGTTTGGAGCGTCTTTATCTTCAATTTTGCTTCTACCTATGACTTCTTGAAACAAAACAATTTGGATGCCTCTATCTATTTAGGTACATATTTAAATTCAAGGACAGACGGACTATAACTTAGCTATTATTATTAGAATTATTAAAATTTTACTATCCCTTTCAAGCTTTTATTCTTCATACTGTGGGTTACTTCTACCTATGACTTTTTGAAACCAAAAAATAAATTTTATCTCTAATTTACAGTATTATGTACATAGTATTAATTATTCACATTAATATTATCTAGATATCTAATTATTTACAAAATAAAAAATTTTACTATATTTACAAGTTTTAACTTTATAATTGTTAATTCAATCTACGGCTTTTTAACCAAATAAATAAATTGTCCAAAATCTTTTAAATGTATTTTAAAAATCTTGAAAATTTTTGTATGAATCTGGTTAATAATTTTTATATGCATTTGCATTAATTTTAAAAATTAATAAACATTTTCACACAGAAAGAATTATTCAAAAATAGTATCTAATTTTAATACAAAAAAATTAATTTATTTATGCTTGAAATATATACTTAGAGTTATATAACCTTCATTTAATAATTTGTTAAATTATTTTAAAGTCCAAGATCCTCTAAAAAAAGGAATGATGTGGTACAAAATGTTTATTTAAATTGTTGACTTAGTACTACGAAACTTTCTCTACCCATACATCTAAGTATAATTTAAAAAATCTTACTAAAAATCTTCTTAAAACCAGACATTAAAAAAGTTCAATCTAAATTGGTTATTAATTTTTTGAATAGAGCGAGATCAAATTGGACGATTTAATAAATCAGCATTAGTATGTTATAGTCTACTTATAACGGAAGTTCGCATTTTTTTAGATATTGCTGATGACAAAATTTACAATTTAAAATTTTGTAAATCATTAGCACAATTTTTAAAGATTCAAATTAATAAGCTTATATAAAATCCGGTATTATTTTGTTACATTTTCCATGCCATTGACATAAAGAAACAGCCTAACTAAACGTTTTTGAGGTAGATGTTTTTTAAGTTACAGTATTTTATTCCCGAATTCGCAAAACTTAGTTATAATACCGATGCCTTTGTCATCGGAGTTGCCGAGAACATTTTTGTAAGGAAATAACCAAACAAACATTTTCTTAAAAAAAAAAGAATTATTCACAACTATTATCTGATTGTAAGAAAAAATGAATAATTGCGATTAATTCATTTATAGTTAAATGTTTGTGTGTACTTACTTTTATAACTATAATTTAATAATTTCATTCCCGAACTCGAAAAATTCTAATTATGATACCGATGCCTTTGCCATCTCAGTTGCCGAGAACATTTTTGTAAGGAAATAACCAAACAAACATTTTCTTAAAAAAAAAAAGAATTATTCACAACTATTATCTGATTGTAAGAAAAAATGAATAATTGCGATTAATTCATTTATAGTTAAATCTTTGTGTGTACGAAGTTTTATAACTATAATTTAATAATTTCTTAGAATGCTTTTTAACGTCCACCATCCTCCTAAGAGGGGAGGAAAGATGTTGCAAAGCCTTTTCATAAATTATTAACTTAGTATTATGAAACTTTGTAGACATATAATAGGAGTTTAACTAAACGAATCTCATATAAATTATTTTTTTAAAATAAGCTACTATATTTAAAGCACAATAATTTTTTTAATTTTTAAAAAGGTATTAGAGACTTTTTTTTTTAATTTCTCCAATTTTTCCAAATTCAAAGTATATAATAAAATAGTTATATGCATCCATTTTAAATTTCAACTTATTTAAGCTATTAAAACTCGATTTAAATTTAGGAAAAAAAAAGAATGATCTTTCTTGATAATTCAGCGTATAAGCATATCTTATATATTAACATATCAATAAACCAACAAAGTAATACCCAAAAATGTTTGAAATATATTTTGAGTAATACATTATTTAGAAATAAAAATATTTAAAATTTAACACCACAGAAATTTTTAAAAATTAACAAAAAATATCTAAAATTAAATTTTTATGATAAATTGTCTGATTTTCAGAGAATTTTAACGGGTTAGTTTAGTTATACTTCAATTACATTTGTACAATGCTTGATATGTTTGTGTTAATAATTTAATAAACCTTTCGTATCGAATCTTGTACCCTGAAATTAAACACTTATCCAGAATAACATAGGCATACAAGGTGATTATAATTAAATTTTCGCTTTCAAAATACCGTAAAAATAGAACCACTAGGTCAAAATCACCTTAAATTCAATCTGAATATACATGAAGCAACGAGAATTTGTTAGAATATAAGTTCAAAATGTTATCTGAAGTGCAAATGGAGCTCAATTCCTGTTATCGTAAAAGAGCTTCACAAGCAAAGCTCGTTTCATCTGTGACAGAGTCATGATGAGCTTCTGAGGCGCAAAGTATGGGAATTTTGTGTGCTCCGTGTTTTCCCATATTTAATGCGTATGTCAAGCCTTTTAATAAGCAAATGGGCTGATATATATTGCAATTGACATATGATTTGGTTTGGTTTGGTTTTGGAGCGCTACGGTCTTTTTGCAACACGAGGGATAATGAGACCGGGACCTACTGTTTAAACCCAATTCCGAATGGCTATGAACATCCACGTCATAGTGGGATTCGAACCCCCACGAACTCCGGTTCCGAAGTCCAGCACCCTAACCATTCGGCCATCGTTCGGCCAATTGGCATATGAACTGTCATATTACGACCAGCACAATAATAATTATGGATAAAATTTTGAACTTTTATATTCACCAGGGAGATTCTTATTGATTTATTTACATTCAGATGTCAAAAATTTCAGGTTATTTTGATCCGTGGTTCTCTTTTTAGAACTTTTTGAAAGTACAACTTCAGTTATAATCCCATATAACGTACGTGTGTGTTTCAATATGCTATATGTTTATGCAAACTTTGACTACGTGTACCTAAGAGTATATTTATGAAATTTTTTATGAAATTGATGGTATATGAAATTTATTATGTTTATGTAATTTTTTTGAATAGAGCGAGATCAAATTGGACGATTTAATAAATCAGCATTAGTATGTTATAGTCTACTTATAACGGAAGTCCGTAATTTTTTACATATTCCTGATGACAAAATTTACAATTTAAAATTTTGTAAATCATTAGCACAATTTTTAAAGATTCGAAGTAATACGCTTAATAAAATCCGGTATTATTTTTATGGTCATTTGATATGCATTTTTATGTACCTATTCAATAATGCCTTTTTGGAAAATAAGATTAATTTATTTGAGGCTATCAGAGAAATAAATTCTCACTTTTTATTTATGCCTTTTTTATGGTGAATTTTGTTTCTTCAAATGTTTGCTAACTTACCAATTATTTTTCATGGGAATAATGATTGAAACTTAATAATAATTGAGAATTGAAATTTTATTTAAAAAATTAAATTTAAAAATTTCAGCATATTTAATGGAAAAAACTCTCTATCTGATATCTCTTTTCAAATATGATTTTTCCCTTTTGAGCATAGAAATCTTTTGGAACTACCTTTAAATATTTTTTATGTTAGGATTTGTCAAAATTTTACTTTCAAAAATTTATTTGCTTTAAAATTTTTAAATTCTCTCTTAATCCTTTGCTGATTTATATTTTGTTCCTACGAAAACAAACAAACAAACAAAAACATTCGTTGGAATGTAGCTTAACGTACGCAGAATTATTAGGGAAAAGCCTTCTGGAGTCCGTGGGTTCGAATCTCGCGGTTGGTATGGGTATACCTAGCCGTTTGAAATCGGCTGTATGTTGTAGGTTCCAGTCTAATCAACTTTCCTGTAGCGCAATATTCTCAATAGAGTTCTGAATTTTTCCAAATCTGGTAATTATAAATACTAAAGACAAATCGAAGAAAATGCGCGAAATTATGTCTATACAAAATTTCTGGTATGTAACTTAAAAAGAATTTAATATATTGGCAATCCGAAGTAAAAGAATCATCCTGAGGTAAATGAAATTAACCCTATCAGGCTGAAATTTCTTTTTGGTTAAAAAATATTACCCATTAAAACACGTATATTGATTCTTCTAAAAGAACTACATCAAGTTTTACTTAATTTCGACAAACAGTTTGGATTTTAAGACACATATTCAAATATCCTTAAATCACTAATATAATTACTTTTGTCTACATATTTTCTACACTAGGACTAATGAGATTGGAGTCTACTACTTAAAACCGATTTGGTTACGTACATCCATACCAGTAGCGGGATTCTGGTACCAAAAATCCCCACAAACTCTGGTACCAAAAATCAGCATCCTACCATTTGGCCACCGTCCGCCTACATGGAAGGGGAATCCAACTTAAATGAATGTTTAAGACAAGTATTACCATCTTTTAGGAAAATCAGGATTTACATGTTTTAAATGTAAATCATTTTAATTGAACACGAGAATCTTGGAGAACATTTTGTAATTTTTTTAAATTGAGCGAGATCAAATTTGACGTCCTAATAAATCAGCAATACTAGGTCGTAGTCTTCTTATACCAGCAGTTCGCAAACTTTTAGATATTTCTGATGATAAAATTTACAATTTAAAATTTTGTAAATCATTAGCACAAGAGGACCTACTACTTAAAGCCGATTCCGAAAGGCTACGACATCCATACCAGTAGCGGGATTGGAACCCACAAACTCTGGTACCGAAAAGCAGCATCGTACCATTTGGCCATCGTCCGCCTACATGGAAGGGGAATCCAACTTAAATGAATGTTTAAGACAAGTATTACCATCTTTTAGGAAAATCAGGAATAACATATTTTAAATACAAATCATTTTAATTGAACACGAGAATCTTGGAGAACATTTTGTAAATTTTTTTTGAATAGAGCGAAATCAAATTTGACGTCCTAATAAATCAGCAATACTATGTCGTATTCTTTTTATACCAGCAGTTTACAAACTTTTAG
>CM063503.1:41768012-41778012 GCA_032207245.1 Pardosa pseudoannulata
TAAGTAAAAGTGTGTAAACATCCTTATTTTATCTTTTTTAAATAAATAAATAAATGAGTAAAAATAAATAAAATTATGTAAACAGCCATATTTTATTTTTTAAAATAAATAAGTAAAAATAAATAAAAGTATGTAAATATCCTTATTTTATTTTTTATATAAATAAATAAGTAAAAATAAATAAAAGTATGTAAACATCCTTATTTTATTTTTTTAAATAAATAAATAAGTAAAAATAAATAAAAGTATGTAAACATCCTTATTTTATTTTTTTAAATAAATAAATAAGTAAAAATAAATAAAAGTATGTAAACATCCTTATTTTATTTTTTTTAAATAAATAAATAAGTAAAAATAAATAAAAGTATGTAAACATCCTTATTTTATTTTTTATATAAATAAATAAGTAAAAATAAATAAAAGTATGTAAACATCCTTATTTTATTTTTTTAAATAAATAAATAAGTAAAAACAATTAAAAGTATGTAAACATCCTTATTTTATTTTTTTAAATAAATAAATAAGTAAAAATAAATAAAAGTATGTAAACATCCTTATTTTATTTTTTTAAATAAATAAATAAGTAAAAATAAATAAAAGTATGTAAACATCCTTATTTTATTTTTTTTTAAATTTGAAAAACAATTTTCCTAGTCTTTTGATAAAGTTAAAGTAAAAAAGAATAAAAACAATTGAAAATCTATATTACTTGTCTAACAATTATTTATTTAATCTGGATAAAAATTTATTTTCTTAGTGAATTTCTTGGCAAACACGGATAAAAAAAATTACATATGTACAGCAGTAATGCAGACAGTCTTGTTCCAAGATCTGGAAACAATAATTTAAAAAAACATAAGCAATCCACATGTCTTTTTTATAGAGTTCCTTTGAACAACATTTATTTCAACAGCGTATCGCTAACGGGTCTTACGCTAGTCACATCTTGCCGAGTCAGGAGTTTTTCTGAAAGAGGAAGAAAGGTGAATGTAAAACGAGTTCACGTTCTGCTAGGTGAACTTGATCCTGCGAGTAGTAATGTAGAATAACTGACTCACTACCATTCATCAGTCTCGAGAGAAAAAAGCAGAGAAGCAAAAAAGTAAAAAGTTTATCTGAGGACAGGTTGCTTTGTCTTCGGATTCAAAGCTCCTTCGTCTCCCTTAAGAAGAAAATTAATTTTTTTTCCAGGATAAGGAAATGAAATTCGTTTTCTTATGGGGTATTTTGGTATTCAACATTGGTATTACCAATATCCATGTAAAGAAAAGAAATTGATTAAAATTTGTTTTAATATAGTAGTACCCTTTAATTGCTGGTGTTTCAATCCTTTGTATCTGAACAATCTAGGACTGAAATATTTTTCATAAAAAGTTAAAATATGTCATATGCTGATATGACATGATTATGTAAAAACTGATGCATACTTACTTTGTTGCTTTGTCTTCGGATTCAAAGCTCCTTCATCTCCTTAAAGAAGAAAATTAATTTAATTTTTTTCCAGGATAAGGAAATGAAATTCGTTTTCTTATGGGGTATTTTGGTATTCAACATTGGTATTACCAATATCCATTTAAAGAAAGGAAATTGACTGATTAAAATTAGTTTTAATATAGTAGTACCTTTTAATTGCTGGTGTTTTAATACTTTGTATCTGAACAATCCAGGACTGACATATTTTTCATAAAAAGTAAAAATATATCATATGCTGATATGACATGATTATGTAAAAATTGATGCATACTTACCCTTCCATAACAGGGGAAGTGCATAACTCATTTTCTATATTCATTTATTGTGAATTGATGGGGCAAATTTAACTGTAGAATGAAAAATTGTTTCCACTTCCTTAAATTGCATATTTTTTTTTATTTCTTTAATTTTTTTTAGTTTCTCATGGTGGTGTTTGATACCTTACTAAAAAGTTTACGTGCAATAAATATTAGTAAAATCATATTTTTCTAATATGTTTTTATATTAAAACCTGATAGTGGTTTTAGCTACGACTTCTTAGTTTTTACAACTCAAGTAGGACGTGTTCAATACTTTAAAAGGGAGATCTTCTAACAATTATCTCCTATATAATAATAGCCTAAGTCATCTGTCCGTCTGTCCTCGAATTTATAAAGCAGTTGGTCCTGGAATGGGTAGAGGCATCCATATTGGATTCTTGATGAGTTAGGGTTAGCAAAATTCAAAGCGAATTCGAAAAAGTTCGAAATTCACCCCTTTCCCCTTTTCGATCGTTTAATGCCATTATTTCAAGCCCTATTTTCCCCGGTTAAGAGCAGGCAATTAAATTCATCAATTTATCACATTGTACGTTGATGAAAATAACATTTTTTTCTAGCATTATGACGTCATGCCTTTAACCATCTCATTTAATCATTTCTTATTTTATATTATTTAAATATCGTATGCATTATTTTCATACGTTTTATCACTGAACATAGATATTGCATAAATAATTTCCTTTTACATTTATTTGGCTTAAATAATAGATTAGGAACATATGTGATAATTTAAAATTTAATCACGGATTATTTTTTGTTGAAATGAAAATTTTATCACCGGTATTAACAACAAATTCTTTCCATAAAAGTCCAGGAGTCTATTTCACGGACTAATAAATACCTAGCTTTTAAGTTATATATCTTTGAAAATTAAGAAGTTCATTCATTTGTGTGTTTGTTTTTTATACATAACCTCGCGGTTTGAAATCGATTTGCTAAATTTGGGACATCATTCATATATACGTCCAAATAATCACTGTCAATATTAAAACCTCTGTCCATCCCATCACGCAATATAACAAGATAAATTAAGGTTGGCAACTAACATGTGGCCAGTACAAATTATTGATACAAAAGATATACAAATTATTGGGCGTATACCAGATAATTCTCAGCCAAGAAACAAACTCTTTTTTTTATCTGCCCGATAGGGTACTTTACAATTCTGGAAAATTAAAAATTTTATTGATTCCGTCATATGACGGGCTATATGCTCGTGAATAAAGAACATTTGAACATCTGTCCGGACCTTTGCCCTACGTTACAATGTACAGGTAATGTTTTTCGGCTATATTGGATTGTAAGGGATTGCATGTCCTGAAGATTACGTCCCCTCTTTAACTTTGGATTTAAGGAGATTAATTGCAACTTTATTGTTATTTTAAATATTTGTTATCTTTAATCATTATTTTTTAAGTGTCTTGGTATTACAAATGTCTCTGTATTTCAATCGTATTGGTATTTCAATTGTCTAATTGGTATCCTTAAATATCTTGGTAATTTTAAATATTTTATTTTTTATGAGATTTTTATGAATTAAATTCCTTTTTTGTCGTATGTAACAACAAGAACAAATTTAAGATATCTATTAATATACATTCGACAACAATGACTAGGACATTAAGGGGTTAAAATTGAAACTTTCTTTGTTCAGTAAGGGCCAATGGATGGACGGCTCATTAGGAAGTTGCTTTTCGGTATTGGAGTTTGTGGGATCAAAAACTGTCCCCGTAGAGTTGGTATAAGAGCTAATTTTAGCAGACATAATGCAAGAATTAATAATGAAGGTAGTTTGAGCGTGGTAGTAATAAAGGTTTTGCTGAGTGGCAACAACCTTTTTTTTAGTCCGTTTTTATCAATGTTCTTTTTGTTTAAATTTTACTATATACCTTTGATCTCCACTAGTCAGATTGTTGTCTTACAGCTAAGTGGATGTTTTAAAGACTTAAATTATAAATGCCTGATTAAAAAACACAAAATCAACCCCCCTCTTTAAGAAGCTGCTTACCTGTGGTTTATTATCTGCTTTATACACGAATTGCCTTTTAACCCATTCTTTAACCACTTTCTTTGTTCAGTAAGGGCCAACGGATGGACGGCTTAGTAGGAAGCTGCCTTTCGGTATTGGAGTTTGTGGGATCATAAACTGTCCCCGTAGAGTTGGCATAAGAGCTAATTATAGCAGACATAATGCAAAAATTAACTCCTTCCGGTACGATTTAATACTGAAAAACTGTGCATGAAGTAACCATTTATTTTTTATTTAAAAAACTTGTTTCATTTTACAATTCTTACATATTCTTAATTAAAATCCACTTTTTACATAGTGTTAAATAATATCAGAAACAGTAAAATTAAGAAAATATCAAAGCAAAACATTAATAAGGTATACAGATAATAGTCTTCAAGCTAGTGGTACTTTTCAAAGCAAAGTGCAAAGGAATTCTTAATTGTTTACACCGCCAGGTAGTCTCACTTTTAATTTGATTCTTGTAACACACACGACATTTCTTAGTAGGTTTTCTTTTATTATGACTCATTAATTTGGCAGTGACTTGTACCAAGAAATTCTAAGTAAACAATATGCAATGGTGACTTGTGATTTTCACAAGTGGTAAAAGTGTTACCAAATTCAGTACACTAGAAATTTTGAACTAAATTAATTATCATATATAACAGTAACTTTAGTCGCATGACGAGTGTAGCTCGTCATTGTGTCGTATGGAATGAAAAACCAATGACGAGTTAGACTCGTCATTTTACTGGAAGGGGTTAATAATGAAGGTAGTTTAAGCGTGGTAGTAGTAAAGGTTTTGCTGAGTGGCAACAACTTTTTTTAGTCCATTTTTATCAATGTTCCTTTTGTTTAAATTTTACTATATACCATTGATCTCCACTAGTCAGAAAGATTGCTGTCTTACAGCTAAGTGGATGTTTTAAAGACTTAAATAATAAATGTTTGTCTTAAGTACTAAATGCCTGCTTAAAAAAACACAAAATCAACCCCCCTCTTTACGAAGCTGCTTACCTGTGGCTTATTATCTACTTTATACACGAATTGCCTTGTAACCCATTTTCCTACTTCAAGACTTTAATGGTTTATTTTTATTCAAACCGAGATTAGTAATTTTAACGCAGCTTACTCAGCTTAACTTTAATAAAGTTTTTACACTTTATTTATTAAAAAGCCCTTCTATTAGCTCTTTGAGCAATTACAGTTAATACAAGTACAAACGTGCATAAATGATGTAGCTTATCTTAAAATGTATTCACGGATTAGTGTTATTTGGGTATTAGTTTGTTCTTTAAATTACAGTTCAGGGATTATAATCTGTATTTCTTTCTTTTACTTATATAATTTATCATTAAATACAGAATGAAGGTAATTTAAACTTAATTTCAAATAATTATATGACTAAATGTATTTTAGTGACAATTTTAATTCCTTTTCACAAATTTTAATTTGTCCGAGAAGGAATAAAATCTCACTGTCAATCACTTGACAGATCATCTTTCGTAAAACTATTTTCCATATTGACTGGGATATCGGCCTATATTCTCTTACTAGTATATAGCCCGTCATACGACGGGATCAGTAAAATTTTTAATTTTCCAGAATTGTAAAGTATCCTATGAGGCTGGTAAAATATGGTTTGTTTTTTGGCTGAGAATTATATGGTACACGCTCAATAATTTGTTTATCTTTACTGACCACATGTTAGTTGCCAACTTTAATTTATCTTGTCATATTACGTGATAGGATGGACAGCAGAGGTTTTAATATTGACAGTGATTATTTGGCGGTATATGTGAATGATGTCCAAAATTGAGCGAATCGATTGCAAACCTTGTGGTTATGTATAAAAAACAAACTCACAAAGGAATGAATTTCTTAATTTTCAAAGGTACCGAAATTAGCATTCTACCATTCGGCCATCGTCTGAGGATAAAGGATTTTCTATCCTAAAACTCTTCTGTCATTTGCCTAGAAATTGGAAAGTACTTTACCCATTCAGCATAAGATATCTATTAAAATTCAATTTCAAATATTCGTGGGAGAAATTGAGTTACAGTGATAAGTTTAATGGTTCTTTTCAGTAGTTTTCTCACAATCAAATCCTTGATTTATTTAGTTACCTAAAATTTTTCCTCGGCTGGGGATAGTGAAATTTTCTCGCAAATTGTGGACTACTTCGCTGCTTATCTGGATCTTTAATTTTCAAATATTAATAAATTGTATCTATTTATTTATATATGGAATATAAAGGGTAGTAAGATCGTATTTCCGCTACTCGGTAGAAAAACCAAGGCAAACCCATTAATCCACATGAACGGTTCGACTTGGGGCGGAATTCGTAAACAAGCGAAAAGATCTGTCGCACTTAAACGCGTGTCTTGGTCACGGTTCGCTTGCTCTACAACATTGAACTTGGACAAGATTATTTTTTTATTGACATCTCTACTTTTTCCTTTTATCCCAGCAGTTTCTAGGAGCTACATTGTAACGATCTTCAGAATTTGTCCATAAATGGCCGAAAAAAATTTTTAGTTAATATTTTGATTGGAAAAGGTACGGACAACTTCTTGTTAGATGAGGGTTAGTAAGTTTTTGAGACTACTGCTTAATTCTATGCTTCATTGCTTAATTTGAGACTAAAGCTGATTCTGAATGGTTACAAAGTTTCATTCCAGTTGTGGGATTCGAATTTGTGGGCTTTGGTTTCGAATGCGGGTCCGGAGATGGGTTCCCTAGTCAGGCGTAAACTAAAGCAGTTCCTTTAATACACATGACGAGTTCGACTTAAGACGGCATTTGTAAACAAGCGAGCAGTTCTGTCATACTAAAACGTTCTTGGTCTTGTTCCCGGTTCGTCTATTCTACAGCACTGAGCTTGATCAAGGTAGCTTTTTATGGTGTTTTTGCTTTTACCTTTTATGTCAGCAGTGAGCCGCCGTAGCTCAGTCGGTATAAATCAACTCTCTGGTAACTGAGAGGTTACGGGTTCGAACCTCGATCTGGCCTAAGATCCGCCGGGTTCATTAAAGGTGACTGGAGCACGTAAAATATGTTCGTGTTCTCAATGTTCTATTAATACCTCTGGGGTGGCAGGCCAAGTCTATGGGTCTTCTGCTTGGTCCCTGCTTCAAAATTACGAGGACCTACTTCAGTAAAGTCGTTTTTTCACCTTAATGGTGCTCATTAAAAACGAAAGACGCACCCCTTCGCCTTAATACGAATAGCCTGCAGGCTCATTTGTGCTTGGATTGTCCAAGTGGCACAAGAAACAACAACAACATGTCAGTAGTTTCTAGTGACTACAATTTCACCACTCTAGGGTCCACATTTACGTCTCCTGAGACCACTCTAGAATCTCAGGATGAGTACGGAAATTAATATTTTTAGTAATTGTTTAATTTGGTTTGAAACACTAAGGCCAATATCTTGCTACAAGACTATTGATTAGTTTTGAGTCTACTGTTGAAAGCTGATTCTGAATGGTTACAAACTTCCAGCAATGGGATTCGAATCTACGACTTTGGTTTCTAAATTCTGGCTTGGAGTTCGGTCCCGATTACAACCGTTATCTGGAAAAGTTGCCCTCTTGGATTACATGGTTAGTAAGATCACATTTACGTTACTCGCTAAGAAAACTAAGACAATCCCATTAATCCACATGAACGGTTCGACTCAGGCCGATATTCGTAAACAAGCGAGCAGTTATGTCATACTAAAACGCATGTCTTGGTCACGGTTCGTCTGTTCTACAACACTGAACTTGGACAAAGTTACTTTTTATGACATCTTTACTTTTACCTTTTATGCCAGAAGTTTCAAGGAGTTACATTTTAAGCGGTCTCAGCAGCTTTGGTGATTCGAAAAATGAACAGACATTTTTTTTTCACAGAAATAATAAAAATAATTAAGATTTCTTTTCAACTAGTATTTTTTGCAACTTATAAATATATATATTACAATATCGAGTTATCCTTAAAAAATATATATGACGTTCATAATTTAGAAAAGTTAATTCACATGCAGCTTTTCTTCAATTTCTGTATTAGGATGCAAATACTAGAGCTTGACTTACGTTCAAGTTTTAGAAACATTTTGCATTCAGAATACAATTTCTTTCCCAAGTATCAGTGAAAATACTATCTATTACATTATCTAGTATACATAATTTAAAATCCATGCATGAATTACTGATTTGTAAATTACGTTGAGCATTAAAAAGAAAGAAACGTTGCATATAGTCTGATATTATAATTTTAAAATATGAGAATAATTATTAAACTATTTGATGTATTAGAATAATTAAACTATTTAATGCACGTCCTAATATATATGTACTTAGATTAACCCACCAAAATTCATGAAGCTACTGAGAAAAGTTTGTAAGATATTGTGTGCACAAACTAAAAAATACAAACTGAGAAAAAGTACTTTATGGGAAGCACAGATGTGGCACGTGATGCAAAGTATTTATTTCTATATAACTGTTTTTCCTTTTGAGGCATGTCAAAAGTAATGATATCAAAATGTGCCTGAACGTTTGTAGTTTAATATATAAAAAACAAAATTAAATTATTAAGATTTAACCGTTTGTATTTCAAGAATCCAGAATTAAAAATATTTTTCTAAATGTTAGAATTATTATTTCAAACATGAAAATAAGAGTAATATAAAAATTTAAAAATTAATGATGAAAATTTTTTGGCAATAAAGTTTAATTTCTACAAATAAAAGTATTTATATTTCTCTAAAATATTGTGAAATATTTTACTGAAAAATTATCTTTATAAAAAGAATTGAAATGTTCATATGAGAAACTTTATTTTTGGTGTTTCATCATTTTTGTTTAACCTTAAACAGTCTAAAGTTTATTTCAGTAATAATCATGCACATATGATAAGATGTTGAATGAATATTTGATACAAAGATGAAATTTCGTATCACTATTTGGTACGAATTCTATGAGCAAATTGTGTTAATTGCTGTGTTGCAGAATAGAAAGAAACAACACAATAATCTTATAAAGCTTACTATGTAAATGACATCAATTTTGGGATGTGTTGCAGATCTGAAACAAGGCGATAGCAAAGTATTAATAGCCTTGAAATACCTTAAATAAAATCTTTTAATAACACCTCCCAACAAGTCCCAACATCTGTTTACGTAAACGTAAAAAATTGCGTTACTATGGAACTACAATAGAGGAGTTCTAAAAAAGTTATATGGTCTTTTTTTACATATTTTCGATAGCGTCCAGAAAACAATCGTGTAGGTCAATAATTGACATAAATAATTAAAAAAGTTTTTCTGTATATTCTAACGTTTGTTACCAGATGTTTGAATCTGTTGGACAGGTGACTTCAAAGGATTTTGTTAATTATCAGTATCAAATGGTTGATTATTGAATTTGATATTGATAATTTGCATAAAACCAGCATGGTTATATTGTAGCAATTGGATGTTCTTCAAAACAGAAATTCATTTTACGAGACGTTCCGTATCAGTTGTCTCATTTCATGAACTTATTAAAAAGCAACTCAATAAATCACCGACAGTTGAGTTAATTTTAAAGATATTCAAATGAAATTTTAATATAAATTGCGCTATAGAATTGACTATCAAATTTCAATGTCACCAAAATGCATATTTTGTGTATGCTTATAAAAATTATTTATCCCATATCCCATCGAGTATTTAATACATGCATTTAAAATTTTAGTGGCATCTACTACCATTGTTTGTCAATTAATCTGCAAGTTTTGTAAAATTTGGTTAAAAAATGTACACCCATTGAGAAAATCGTGCTAACAGAACAGGTATTTTTTTTAAATAGAAGTCTATTTTGAGCATGATTAAATGTTCCTTTTATCACGAAAATGCACATAAAAATTGCGTATACAAATACTCATATTTGGTGAAAGTTATAGAGCATTCGAAATTTTTGGTACATGGTAAGCCAATGTCTACCTTTTTATTTCTTTAATATTTCGTTGGTGCCTTAAATTCATTGTTGACTAATTTTTATAAGAATATGTGATGAAATGCATTCACTACTCAAGGTTGAAATTTCCAAACACTCCATTAAAAAAAATAGAAAAAAGTTGAAGTAGTAACATATGACCGGAATATGTATACATTGTAACTTATATATATATATATATATATATATATATATATATATATATATATATAT
>CM063503.1:41783012-41918012 GCA_032207245.1 Pardosa pseudoannulata
ATCCCGCAATGTTTTAAAAAAAGCACATAATATATTCCAAGTCGTCTGTAACTCATGTTCTAAAAGAAATTTTCATTGCTATTTTTTAATATGTCGAGAATTATTTGCAAAATATAATTCGTTATAAAATGTTGTTTACTTTGTAAAATCTAAAAATCCTTGAGGCTCATTCAACTATCACAAAATCAACTATATTTGCAACCCTTATAATTTAAATACGTATATATTTAGAGAACTGGTAATAGACATTGGGATACTAAATTTAATATTAGTACTGAAATTTCATTTATCGTTCTACCAAATACAAATGATTATTACTGAAATAAACTATACAAATGAGTATTACTGAAATAAACTATACAAATGATTATTACTGTAATAAACTATACAAATGATTATTACTGAATTAAACTATACAAATGATTATTACTGAAAACAAACTATGGTCTTTATAACTTAAAAGGAATGTGGTGAAGACAGAAGTAGATTTATAATAAAGTAGTTTTAATTTCTTAAATCACACATAATTTTCATGCAAAATAACTTAATATAATTACTAAATAAACTGAGAAATTGTTTTAGAAAACATAGAAGATAGAAGTTAAGGTTTACTTTCGCAGCATTTAACTGAAGTATACTAAAATTGCCCTTAAAATATAAGATGCAGAGAAAGCATAAAAACAAATTATTCTTTCATTTTAGCTTAGAAAAATGAATCTATTCTTATCTAAGTAGTATTTCAAAATAAAAATCTGAAAAGATGATGTTTATGCTCTTTGTATTCCCATGCTGTAGATTTTTCAACACTATAAAATCATTTACATCATTTTCATAGCAAGATTTAAGAAATGAGTTAGCTGATTGTAGCTATTCTGTAACACTATGATTAGGTTCTTTAAGTACATATAATTTTTGTTAAAAATAACTTACAATATAATACTAAAATGCTGAATAAATGTACTAAATGAGTAGTTTTTTTAAGCTTTAGAAGATAGAAATTGAGGTCTACTTTCGCAGCATGTAACTGAAGTATACTAAGACGGAAATTATTAAAATTGCTTTTAAAATATAACATGCAGAGAAAGCCTAAAAACAAATTATTCTTTCATTTTAACATAGAAAAAATGAATCTATTCTTACCTAAGTAGTATTTCGAAATAAAAATCTGAAAAGATGATTATACTCTTTGTATTTCTGTGTATATTTTCAACAATAAGATTTGTTGATATGATATGTTTCATTTACATCATTTTCATAGCGAGATTTGAGAAATGAGTTCACTGATTGTTGCTGTTCTGTAACACTATGATTAGTTTCTTTAAGTACATATAATTTTTGTTCAAAATAACTTACAATATAATACTAAAATGCTGAATAAATGTAGTAAATGAGTAGTTTTTTTAAGCATTAGAAGATAGAAATTGTGGTCTACTTTCGCAGCATGTAACTGAAGTATACTTAAACGGAAAGGATTACAATTACTTTTAAAGTATAATATGCAGATGAAAAGAAAGCATGAAAACAAATTATTCATTCATTTTAACTTAGGTAAAAGAACCTATTTTTACCTAAGTAGTATTTCTAAACGAAAAATTTGAAATGATGTTTATACTTCTTAGCCCTTTGTATCCCCGTACTGCAGATCTGAAAGACTATAAAATCCTTTACATAGCAAGATTTAAGAGAGGATTTTGTTGATTGTTGCTGTCCTGCAACACTGAAATTAGTTTCTTTAAGCATATATAATTTTGTTCAAAATAACTTCCAATATAATGCTAAAATACTAAATAAATATACTAAATGAGTAGTTCTTTAAAAAACAGTAGAATATAGAAATTAAGGTCCACTATTACAGCATTTAACTGAAGTATACTAAAGCAGAAAGGATTAAAATTACTTTTAAAATATAACATGCACATAAAGAGAAAGTATAAAAACAATTTATTCTTTCAGAAACTTAACTTAGAGAAAGGAATATATTCTTACCTAAATAGTGTTTTGGAACAGAAAATTTGAAAAAATGCCCATACAATTTTAACCCTTTATCGTATCATCGTATTGCAGATCTGTAACATACCCTAAAATCCTTTACATAGTAAGCTTTAAGAGCTGGTTTTGTTTCTTATTGCTATCCTGAAAGACTAAGACTAAGTAACACAATTTATTTGTTGAATTCATTCCAAATTGTTTATTTGTTGAATTCATTCAATTACTAAATTTAGTTTCAGTATTAAAGTTTATGAACCTCTCATTAGATAAACATGGTTATTAACTATTTAAATTTTAAAAAATGGGGTGACGATGAAAGCAGATTTATTACAAAGTAAAACTAATTTTTGGGCAAAATAATTCACAGTATCTATAGGAAATATGTATTTTATTTTGTTATTAATGCACTTTTGGACGAGAAATTTTTATTTTTATGTGTTGAATTTTACAAGCTTTAAATAATGTATTCTAAAAATTGTGGAAATATTTTTTAATTCGGAGTTTTTGGTATACAAATGATTAAGATAAGGAGTAAAAATTTTCGTCTTTATATTCAGAAGGAAAAAAAATAAAATAAGAAAAAAATGAAATAAAGTAGATAGCGGATAGTTGGCCATAGGAGCACATTGACCCAGTCGCGATATTTATAAGCTTCCGGGCAAGTGATGGTGTCAGTCCAGCTAAGAGTATGTTATACCACATTCCTTTTCTGACATCAGTGGCATTAAAGAAGAAACGTGCATATAAGAATCAGTAGTAAATTTCCTTGTTTATAAATCATCGTATTTTTATTTGTTTGTAGACTACAGTTTTAATTTGGACAAATAATATTTAGAAAAGTAATTGGTAGTAGTTATTATAGGCCGTGTTTATCTGTTAAGAGTCTTTCTTTATAATTTCTTACTCAAAAGGGAAAGCAAATATGAGTATATGAGGTTAGTCTATCCTTTAACCCATTAAAGTTCCTAAGTCTTTATTTTGAAGAGTTGTGAAAATATTGTTGATAGAAAATATAATTAAATCATTCGTAACTGGCATTTTTTTAATTTTCTAATAGTGAGTACAGAGGAAAATAATAAATTATAATATTTTATTTGTTTGTAAACTACAATCATCATTTCGACAAATAATATTCAGAAAAGTAATTGGTAGTAGTTATTATAGGTAGTGTTTAACAGTTAAGAATCTCTCTTTATAATTTCTTACTCAAAACGAAAGCAACTATGAGTATATGAGGTTAGTTGATCCTTGAATGACACGTATTTGAAAAACGGTACGGTACGTTTCTATTCATTTTACCGCATTAAAAACCGATACTAATCCTTTATTTTGCAGAGTTGTGAAAATATTGCCGATAGAAAATATAATTAAATCATTCGTTACTGGCATTTTTTAAAGTTTCTAATAGTGAGTACAGGAGAAAATAATAAATCATCATATTTTGTTTTTGTTTGCAGACTACAATCTTCATTTCGACAAATAATATTTAGAAAAGTAATTGGTAGTAGTTATAGGTAGTGTTCAACAGTTAAGAATCTCTCTTTATAATTTCTTACTGAAAAGGAAATCAAATATGAGTATATGAGGTTAGTTTATCCTTGAATGACACATACCTTTGAAAAACGGCACGGTACGTTTGTGTTCATTTTAACCCATTAAAGACCGCTCCTAATTCTTTATTTTGTAGAGTTTTGGAAGTATTGTTGATAGGAAATATAATTAAATCATTCATAACTGGCATTTTTTAAAGTTTCTAATAGTGAGTACAGGGGAAAATAATAAATCATCGTGTTTTTATTTGTTTGTAGACTACAATCTTCATTTAGACAAATAATATTTAGAAAAGTAATTGGTAGTAGTTATTATAGGTAGTGTTTAACAGTTAAGAATCTCTCTTTATAATTTCTTACTGAAAAGGAAATCAAATATGAGTATATGAGGTTAGTTTATCCTTGAATGACACATACCTTTGAAAAAAGGCACGGTACGTTTGTGTTCATTTTAATCCATTAAAGACAGCTCCTAAATCCTTATTTTGCAGAGTTGTGAAAATATTGCTGATAGAAAATATAATCAAATCATTCGTATCTGGAATTTTTTAAAGTTTCTAATAGTGAGTACAGGGAAAAATAATAAATCATCGTGTTTTTATTTGTTTGTAGACTACAACCTTAATTTTGACAAATAATATTTAGAAAAGTAATTGGTAGTAGTTATTATAGGTAGTGTTTAACCGTTAAGATTCTTTCTTTATAATTTCTTACTCAAAAGGAAAGCAAATATGAATATATGAAGTAAGCAGATCCTTGAATGGTACATACCTTTGAAAAACGGCACGGTACGTTTCTGTTCATTTTATCCCATTAAAGACCGCTCCTAATTCTTTATTTTGCAGAGTTGTGAAAGTATTGCTGATAGAAAATATAATTAAATCATTCATAACAGGTATTTTTTTTAGTTTCTAATAGTGAGTACAGGGGAAAATAATAAAATTCAAAATAAAAATTTAATGATAACAAGTTCAAATGGGAAAGCACTAAAATATTGAAATTCCACCTAAATAAAGCAATGACGGAATTAGTAAATTATAAAAATTATATTTATCTCTCTTACTTCTATTTTTGTATGGTAACACATAAAAATAATAATGCTGCTGCGTACAGAAACAGAAACTACAGGACATGAATTCTCGTTACTGGCAATCAGATATAAGATTTGAAATTACGTTAATTGACGTCAGAGGCAACTAAAAAATAACGAAAAAAATTAACGACATATAGTGAAGAATGAAGACATGAAGAAATGACCAAATCAAAAACAATACATTTAGACTTGATCAATTTTACTTGTACGCCTATGATATCAAATTTTTTCTGCATTAGCAGTTCATTTTGTAGAATGTAGTTTTAAGGTAATTTTAATTTAAACTGTAAGTTAATACTTATATTCTGAATTAAGTTATTTAGTGGATCGTAGCATAACATATAATTTTTTTTCAAAAGGCTTCGGTATTAACTATTCTACCTTTTTCCTTTTATTGAATTACGGCGAATTATTTTATGTTATCACAGGGTCTTAAGTGTTTCGCAGATTTTTGTATAGTTATTATTTTGTTTTATTGAGCATTCAAAGATTTATGGTATATCACAGTAGTCTTCAAACTGGGTATCACGGAATGCTAGAGTGCTTGAAATTGTAAACAAAGGTAACGTAGATTGTAGTTTTATAATGAATCCATAATCTACATGTAATTTGTCTTGACCTGTACGAAACAAAGAATTGGTTCCGCAATTAACATTCTGTATTGGTTGTGCTCTATAACATTCTGTGTTGGCTGTACTGTATAACATTCTGTTCAAGGCTGTGCTTTTTAAACGAAGTATCTACAGGCATCCATGCTAGCAGTGGAATTCCAAAATACTGATCACTACTGACATGTATCTATTTAATCGACTATTGATCCGCGAATGCTGAATTAGATTAATGTGAGACCTTATGAATATAATGCTTTGTTGCATTACGCTGTTTATTCGTGGTTTAGAGCATTATAGGAAGCTTTTTGACTAACATGGTGGGCTAAACTGGGACGTACTGTTTGATATCTCGCAGCGGGTTGCCTCCCTTGATGGGTGTAAGGCATTAGTGAATGCTCCCTAGAAAATCCCTTCAGTTTTAATGATCATCTTCAAGAGAAGGGATGTTTGTTCCTGATTCCGTTCTTCACTCCCACCTAATTACGTTCTAGTTAGAGAACGTCTGGACCGAAATATTTAAGTTGCACGTTCTCTGGATAGAGAGGAAGATATTTAGTGAACCTTCCAGACTCTAACCTGGCACGTAAACCTACCATTTAAAGCTGATTTTGGTAGATATTCACCATCTATTCCAGCGTCTGGATTTGAACCTAAAATGAAAACGTCTTTTCCATTCGAATATCTCCTAGCTATTTTTGCTCGTGATGTATTAGCAGTTTGTCAAAAATGTATAAGTTTTCATTGAATTGTTTGTTATAATGTGCAAAAGTTTGGTAAAGTATTATTGTTTTCTTTCACGATAACATCTTTTTCCCTGCAAATACCTACATATCAAACCTAAACGGACTTTTAATGCTTGATATAGCTTCAGAATTCCGGTTGCGTGTATTTCAGCATTTTAAACGGATCGATGATTTTTTTCTGCATCACGCACTGTCTCACTATTTCTTATTTATACTTTTGAGTTCCTTAAGCTTAATGATTTCGAACTAATAATTATAGTTTAAAATCGTATTTTTAAAAAATATTCATCCCTCTCATTACTGGAGATAATCTCGCTTTAAAGGTAAATGGCTTTTTTTAAGTATGGAAAATTACTGATATTAATATTTGTTAATTGGTTTTGTTTTGCAAAAAAAATCTCCTAACTGAATTTTTCTTAGTTAAGGGATAGATTAATAAGCAAAGGTGGGTGATCAAATGCCGTTATGCATTTAAAATTTGTTTTATGCATTAACTTATTGGAGACGCTGAGGTTAGAATTATTTTTTATACCCAGTAAATTGTGTCTCATTAGATAACCCAACATAAATACTATATTTTGCTCCTTGTTTTCAAAAATATCTTCTAAGTTAATGTAATTTTTCTTATTTAAAAGTGTGAATGATAAGCAAAAGTGTATGATTAACTACAATAACCTATTTAACCTTCTCATTTCTGGCGTATCACAGGTGATACAAATATCAAGCTTTTATTTGTATCTAAGGACTGAGGAGGATAAATAAATCCAGTTTGTTACATACTCTCTATTGATATCTTTTTAAAACAAAGCTAGTCATCTTTTCAAAAGTGTAGCTAAACTCTCAACTTAAATGGTTCAGATTTTATGTGGTAAAAATGACAGAATAGGTTAAATTTTAATAAAAGTTTGACCAAAATTTAAAGACGTTCTGACTTAAGAGTTATTCTTCTCTAAACTTTAATAAATGTTATTTTTGTGACTAAATATAAAGAAGACATTCGGAAGTTAGAGTTCTTCTTGATACTTAATAAATGGCTGCCTCATTAAATGCCTCCAAAATAAATACTGCATTGTTCTGAAATCTATCATCTAAGAAAATTTTCCAATTTAAAACGTAAAATAACAAACAAAACTGGATGAGTAACTAAAGTTACATACTTAACCCCTTCCGGTAAAATGACGAGTCTAGCTCGTCATTAGTTTTTCATTCCATACCGCACAATGACGAGCTACACTCGTCATGCGATTAAAGTTACTGTTAAATATGATAATTAATTTAGTTTAAAATTTCTAGTGTACTGAATTTGGCAACACTTTTATCATTTGTGAAAATCACAAGTCACTATTGCATATTGTTTACTTAGAATTTCTTGGTACAAGTCATTGCCAAATTAATGAGTCAGAATAAAAGAAAACCTACTAAGAAATGCCGTGTGTGTTACAAGAATCAAATTAAAAGTGAAACTACTTGGCGGTGTAAACAATTAAGAATTCCTTTGCAGTTTGTTTTGGAAAAGTACCACTAGCTTGAAGACTATTATCTGTATACCTTATTAATGTTTTGCTTTGATATTTTCTTAATTTTACTGTATCTGATATTATTTAACACTATGTAAAAAGTGGATTTTAATTAAGAATATGTAAGAATTGTAAAATAAAACAAGTTTTTTAAATAAAAATTAAATGGTTATTTCATGCACAGTTTTTCATTATTAAATCATACCGGAAGGGGTTAAATTTCAATAAAGGTTATCTTTTGTGTCAAAATTTAATGAAGACACTGACGTTAGAGTTAATGTTTATATCTTGCAAATGATTTCTTCATTACATACCTACGAAATAAATACTGTATTTGATTCCTTGGTTTTCAAAAATATTTCCTATCTCAAAACTTTCTGTTTAAAATGTAGTAAGAGTTATTTTAAATTATTAAGATAGTTTGGGTATAGAGTTTCTGCTTATACCTTATAAATTGTTATAAATAAATCCAAAATAAATACTGCATCATGACTCTTTGCTTTGCAAAAGTATACTTAACTTCATTTTTCATATTTTAAAAGAAGAATGATAAACAAAAAAGAAGCTCTTGACTGCAGATTTGCAAGTAAAGTTTAATAAAGTTATCATTATTGAGAAACTTTTTGAAAATACTCTGACATTAGAGTTCCTATTTGTACTCTGTGAATTATTACCTCATTAGATGTCTCCAATATAAATATTGCATTTGATTCCTCGTTATGATAACTAGATTGTAAAGGGTATTTAAAGCCAGTCTGTGGCTTTTGGTCTTGTCTTGCTGTTTAATGATTTTCATCAATTCAGATTTGGCTTTAATGAGAAAGTTCCGTTAAATTTATGCCTCATAAAGCAAAAAATTAACCTTACAATCATAATTAGGACGGAACTATTTATATACCTAGGTTAATTTCTTTACAGACCAAGAAAAATTAACTAAGTAATTATAAAATCAGACAAAAGAATCATTTACATGTTAATCGCATATTTGATTGGAATATTATCTTCCCATTAAAGCTCTTATTGGGAAAGAAGTGAAAGACCTGTTCTATGGTACTCTTATAAAGAACCTTAAACTTGTTAAAAAATACTAAATCATAATGATGTTGACGTCTGAAAAGATGAATTTCTGTCAAAACCATGCTGTACATTTTAACCCTGGATTCATGTATGTTCAATTTAAAAATGATTAACCCTATTAAAAATAAAAAAAAAGAAAGAAAGGGAAAAAACTGATATAGTTATAATACGAAAGGGAAAATGGAAATAAATAACATAAAATTTAGCCTTATCAAGTCAAACATAATTAAGATTTAGTTATTTATACTGTCAAGTATCCTATAGCATGATTAATTCTTATCTGTTTTACAAAAACTGTGTTATATGAAACTCAGAATTAATTCAAAGCAAGAAATACATTGCATGGAAACCGTCTCATGAGAAATATAGAAATGAGACAAATCATATAGACAAATCAGAAATAAGAGAAATTAATCTGGTTTAGATTAATTTTTACCGCATTATAAAAAAACATAATTAATAGAAATTAAATGATTTCGTACCATTTTACATAGAATCTCAGAAATAAATGAATAAATCAGACCTATTAAGACTTATATAAAAAGAATCAAGTTGTGATTCATATGGTTAGTAAATAAAATTTTATAACAGAATGGGCAATAAATATGTAGACTTTTGCATGTTTGAATTTATAATTACTTAAAAAAATACATACTTCATATAATAAAATCATTAACTTAGATTAATTTTTCTAATTATTTATACCTATAGGTTACTCTCATCCCATTTCGAGTAAAAAACTACAAATTAATCGTAAACAAAAACTATTTCACTTACTCCTAAAATATATAATTGGTTGGAATTATAAATTCGCATTAAAACATTCACTAGGAGAGGTGAAAAACTTATTATGCGGTTTCTTGTAGAGAAACTTAAACTTATTAAACTAAATTTCGGGTATAATCATGCTGCATATTTTAAACCCGAATTAATGACTGTTTAGTTAAAAAAACATTAAAGCTATTAATAAAACGTAAAATAAACAGTGCAAGGGAGGAAATCTGGTAATAAAACTAAAACAAAAATATTAAGAGAGCAAATCAAATTTAATCTTAACAAATTAAATGTGATTAAGGCATAGTTTTTTATAAATAGATTATTCCGATTACATTGGAAGGAAAAAATATCAAATTAGCCCCTAAAAGCAAACTATTTCATTTACTGTTAAAGCACATAATTGGTTGGAATTATAAATTCGCATTTAAACATTCACTAGCAAAGGTGAAAAACCTGTTATATCTGATTTTTTAGAGAATCTTAAACTGCTTAAGATAAATTAAATCCATAATCATGCTTCATATTTTAAACTCGAATTCATGATTGTTTAGTTAAAAGACATTAAAGCTATTAATAAAACGTAAAATAAACAGTGCAAGGGGGGAAATCTGGTAATAAAACTAAAACAAAAATATTAAGAAAGCAAATCAAATTTAATCTTATCAAATTAAATGTGATTAAGGCATTGTTATTTATAAATAGATTATTCTCATTACATTGGATGGAACAAATATCAAATTAACCGTAAAAGCAAACTATTTCATTCACGTTTAAAACACTTAATTGGTTGGAATTATAAATTCACATTAAAACATTCACTAGGAGAGGGGAAAAACTTATTATGCGGTTTCTTGTAGAGAATCTTAAACTTATTAAACTAAATTTCAGGTATAATCATGCTGCATATTTTAAACCCAAATTCATGAATGTTTAGTTAAAAAACATTAAAGCTATTAATAAAACGTAAAATAAACAGTGCAAGGGGGGAAATCTGGTAATAAAACTAAAACAAAAATATTAAGAAAGCAAATCAAATTTAATCTTAACAAATTAAATGTGATTAAGGAATAGTTATTTATAAATAGATTATTCCCATTACATTGGAAGGAAAAAATATCAAATTAACCGTAAAAGCAAACTATTTCATTCACGCTTAAAACTCATAATTGGTTGGAATTATAAATTCACATTAAAACATTCACTAGGAGAGGTGAAAAACTTATTATGCGGTTTCTTGTAGAGAATCTTAAACTTATTAAACTAAATTTCAGGTATAATCATGCTGCATATTTTAAACCCAAATTCATGACTGTTTAGTTAAAAAAAAACATTAAAGCTATTAATAAAACTTAAAACAAACAGTGCAAGGGAGGAAATCTGGTAATAAAACTAAAACAAAAATATTAAGAAAGCAAATCCAATTTAATCTTAACAAATTAAATGTGATTAAGGCATAGTTATTTATAAATAGATTATTCTCATTACATTGGATGGAACAAATATCAAATTAACCGTAAAAGCAAACTATTTAATTTACTCTTAAAACACATAATTGGTTGGAATTAAAAATTTCCACTAAGACATTCACTAGCAGAGGTGAAAAACCTGTTATATCTGATTTTTTAAAGAATCTTAAACTGCTTAAGATAAGTTAAATCCATAATCATGCTGCATATTTTTAACCCGAATTCACGATTATTCAGTTAAAAAACATTAAAGCTATTAATAAAACGTAAAATAAACAGTGCAAAGGGGAAATCTGGTAATAAAAACTAAAACAAAAATATTAAGAAAGCAAATCAAATTTAATCTTAACAAATTAAATGTGATTAAGGCATAGTTATTTATAAATAGATTATTCCCATTACATTGGATGGAAAAAATCAAATTAACCGTAAAAGCAAACTATTTAATTACTCTTAAAACACATAATTGGTTGGAATTAAATTTCCATTAAAACATTCACTAGGAGAGGTGAAAAACCTGCGGTTTCTTGTAAAGAATCTTAAACTTATTAATTAAATTTTACATGCTGCATATTTTAAACCCGAATTCAGATTATTTAGTTGAAACATTAAGCTATTAATAAAAAAAATAAACAGCAAGGGAGGAAATCTGGTAATAAAACTAAAACAAAAATATTAAGAAAGAAATCAATTTAATCTTAACAAATTAAATGATTGCATAGTTATTTATAAATAGATTTTCATTACATTGGATGGAACAAATATCAAATTAACCGTAAAAGCAAACTATTTTTTACTCAAACACATATTGGTTTAATTAAATTTCTAAGACATTACTAGCAGAGGTAAATTTTATCTGATTTTTTAAAGAATCTTAAATTAGATAATTAAATTTTGCTGCATATTTTAAATTCAGATTATTGTTCAGAAATTAATTATTAAAAAAACCATAAAGAGCAGCAAAGGAGTATCTTAATAATACAAAACGAAAATAGAAAGAAAAAAATCAATTTCTTCAAATTACTAAATTCATCATAAATTAGGCGAAAATCAAAATAATTAATGATTTTTCTTATGTAAATAAGATGAAATTTTTAATCAGATGCATATATAAAATTTTTAGGAAGGTTAAAGTAAAAATCAATTGTTGGTGTTATTATTTAACAAAGACAAACTTGTATCTTCTATTTGGAATCTAAAACTTAAGGAAACAACCGAGAAAAAATAGCTGAGGTGATTGTTTCTTATCTACTGATCCATGGATGAATGATTATTGTCATAGAAAACACAAACAGTTGTTAGTTTCTGGAATGAACAGTAGTTTGCTATATACGCTTGGAGAAAGAAAACACATTTTCTCTGTACCTGTTTTGACAAAAATATTGGTTTTTAAATGTTTTGCATAGAGTATTCTGGGAATATCTAGTATCTAGTAATTTAAAAAAAATTCAACTTTTTTAGTAATTTAGAAATTGTTTTGTTCAAAATTCACTCATGTAATATATAATTTTACGCTATGAAAAGTGTTTAATGAAACAACGTAAAATTTAGAAAAAATGTCCAAAAGATGCCACGTCCTCTTTAAGATGTGTTTAAAAAATCAAATGAAACATCTTGCCTTAAAAGAATTTTTAATGATGATTCAACATATAAGAGAAGGTATAAAATTATTGTTTTTATGAAATAGTAAAAAAAGTAATCTTACGTAAATAAAGCTAACATAAAAAAAAGTTAAATCCATTTTTTTTTTTTTTTTTTGATTAAACTGTAATAATATATTGCTGCAAAAGTTCTATAAACAACTTTCTTCAGAAAAGTGGTAATGCATAATCTCCAAAAGATTGAAAAGCAAAACAAGAATGCAAAAGTGCTAGAATGCATAATAAATTTTAAACATGCTGGAATGCATAACAATTTTAACCTGGTACCGTTGTTTTGACAAAAATATTGATTTTTAATTTTTTTGCTTAGAGTATTCCTGGAATATCTGGTATCTAGTAATTTTTAATAAAAATTCAACTTTTTTAGTAATTTAGAATTTGGTTTTTGTTTTTCCAAATTCATTTATGTAGTAAACTATTTTAGTATATGTAAAGTATTTAATAAAAACACTATAAATGTCCAAGTGGTGCCAAGTCCCCTGTAAGATGTGTTTAAAAAATCAAATAAAACATCTTACCTCAAAAGAATGTTGAACAGGGGTTTAACATGCAAGAGGAGGTATAAAATTATTGTTTCATGATACAGTAAAAAAAAGCAAAGTTATCGTGCGTAAATACAGCTCACATAAAGAAAAATTAAATCCATTTTCTTTTTTTGTGACTAAGCTGTAATAATATATTGCTACAAAAGTTATATAAGCAACTTTCCTCAGAAAAGTGGCAATGCAAAATCTCCGAATGATTGAAAAAGTAAAACAAGAATGGAAAACTTCTGGAATGCATAACAAGTTTTAAACAAGAAAAGTGAATTCTACTGTACGTTTTGGCATCACAATACTATTGCATATGATTTTGACTTGCTCCCAATAGGTGTTTTTCCCATTTTATTTTCTCGCATTAATCTTTTTTCTCCCCACTTTTAAAGTTCAGGAGAAAATGTCAACAGTATTCCATTCCGATACATTTTTGCAAAATATTGATGAATGTTTTATATTTGAGTTACTATGGACTGAGGGTAAAGCAAAACTATAATTTAAACAACTTTGAATATTACAGTTTGACCTCCTATGTCATGTGGCCGAACGATGGCCTATGGGTTAGGGTACTGGCCTTCGGTACCGGAGTTTGGTTTGGTTTTGGAGCACTACGGTCTATTGATTTGCTCACGAGGGCTAAATTAGTTTCTCGGAGCAAACCGATTGATTACGTTTGGCAATTTTAAATGTTTACTTTCTTTTAGATTGAGTTTGGCATTTTAAGGCAAGCAGAGATTCATCCGGGTGGAAAGACATGAGGTTAAACACACAGTTCATTCCCCTACTTCAGGTATTTTAGTCTATTAACTTTTGGCGACGGAAGGATATAATTTTAATGAGATTTTTATGGAGGCATTGATATTTGTAGCAGTTCGGAATCGGCTTTAAGCTGTGGGTCCCGGTCTCATTAGCCCTCGTGTTGCAAAAAGTAGACCATAGCACTCCAAACTAAACCAAATCAAACCTATGTCATGGGATTTTAAACGACATAGGATACCATAATAAAAAAAGAAAAACTTTCTAATAACAGATTTGTTTAGTATTATACGTAAATGCAGTGCACTTAGAATATTACAGTTTGACCTCGTATGTCATCATGTGATTTCAAACGTCATAGGATGCCATAATAAAAAAAGAAAACTTTCTAATAACAGATTTATTTAGTATTATACGTAAATGCAGTGCACTTAGAATATTACAGTTTGACCTCGTATGTCATCATGTGATTTCCCACGTTATAGGATACCATAATAAAAAAAGAAAAACTTTCTAATAACAGATTTGTTTAGTATTATACGTAAATGCAGTGCACTTAGAATATTACAGTTTGACCTCGTATGTCATCATGTGATTTCCCACGTTATAGGATGCCATAATAAAAAAAGAAAAACTTCCTAATAACAGATTTGTTTAGTATTACTCGTAAATGCAGTGCACTTAGAATATTACAGTTTGACCTCGTATGTCATCATGTGATTTCCCACGTTATAGGATGCCATAATAAAAAAAGAAAAACTTTCTAATAACAGATTTGTTTAGTATTATACGTAAATGCAGTGCACTTAGAATATTACAGTTTGACCTTCTATGTCATCATGTGATTTCAAACGTCATAGGATGCCATAATAAAAAAAGAAAACTTTCTAATAACAGATTTATTTGGTATTATATGTAAATACAGTGCTGTAAAGTGAAGTTATATCTTCTGATTTAAGTCGATGTACTTGTCAAAAAAGTAATTTTATATGCAAAGCCTTAAAAATTTTGAAAATATCATTCCAAAGAACAAAATTATAAATAATAGCATAGGCTCGACAATTTGGTATGTTATACATAAGATTACCATCTACCTTCCATGAAAAGGAAAACTTCTTGCTAGAAAACTGAAAATTTTTACAAACTTTCTTTTAGCTTTCCCTGAAATTGGGACAGTAGGTATTAATTGTCTAAAAAAAGTTTGGCTTCTTATATTTGAAAATAATCATGCTTACATAACATTATCGTTTTTTAGTATAATATGACGGAAAAAATACAATTCTAGCATACTTTTCTGAATTGCGGTAGCTCAGTTGGTAAAGGCGACGATCTTGTAACAAGAAGGTTGTGGGTTCGGGGCTCGATCGTGCCTAAGATATATCGTGTTCGTTAATAGTGACTGGGGCATGTAAATATGTTCGCGGTTACAATTTCTTTCAAGTTCTCAAACGCTACCTTTGAGGATGGCAGGGTAAGTCTAGGGGTCTTCTGGTTGGTCAATGCTCCTAAATTATGATTACCCACTGAGCAAAGTATTTCTTTCACCCTAGAGGTGCTCATCAAACGGAAGGCGCACCCTACGCCTTAATCCCTTCTAGGTTCATTTTATTTCGGGCTTATGGGTCAAAAAATGTCAATTTTTTATGCTTATTTTCATACATACATAGCTTTTTAAAAATAATAGCATCATTCGCATACAAAATTTACTAAAAATTAATGTTAAAAAAATCTGTTTAAATAAATGAGTAATTTACCCGTATTTCTGTGCTTTCTGTGGATCAGAAATCATTAGACTTTGGAGTTAATTCACATTAACTGTAGATATAAAGCTTAGAATACCTAGCTTTTATCTTGAATTAAATTTTATTTATATCCTTTGCATTTGTACAAATGATTATGAAATTATTAATCAAAATTTGATCGTGTATGATACAATCGGAAACACGGCACTGCACAGAGTCCAACATAGAACCACGGCACAGTAGAACCTTGTGTCTCTCCTTACCTTCTTCCCTCTGCTGTCTCTCTTTGAGCAGCAAATAATCTAGTAGCCAGAAAAGTAGAAAAACAAAAGCATTCGAAACCATAAAAAGCACATGTGAGATAATTCGGGTAAAAGTGATTGCACGGTGTAAAATTTCATAGTACCCGAACTACAGCTTGGGTAAAACCAGGAAGGATTTAATTCGTGTGAGTCTTGCCTTAATTCGTAAAGATCCATCGTGTTCCTTAATAGTTACTGGGACATGTAAATATGTTCGTGGTCACAATGTCTGTCAAATTCTCAAACAATACCTTTGAGGATGGCAGGGTAAGACTAGGGGTCTTCTGCTTGGTTCCTGCTTCTAAATTATGAAGACTTACTGAGAAAAGTATTCCTTTCACCCTAACGGTCCTCGTCAAACGAAATACGCACCCTATGCCTCAATTCGTGTGACCTCTAACCTCCGTGCTTGGCTCATCCAAGTTGAATTAGAAACCACAATAACATATTTTTCTACTTTACTTCGTTTTAAAATTTCGTCGACTAAATATAATTATTGGTTTTTAAATTATTTTTTTTTCTAAACTTATTTAAAACTAAAACAATTCTCTGAATTTTCATAAATGTAAAATGGCATCTTTGAAAATAATATTCCCTTTTGCCACGAGGCAAATTTATGCAAAAAAATTTTAAAGAAAACTGTCAGTCTGAAGACATTCCTTTTACCTAGATAAGTGAATCAAATATCGATGTTACCCAGCCACCGTAAGAACGAGTTCAAGGGTAAATCTGGGTTTTAGCCTTCGGCAAACTCAAGTCGAGTCAAACTAAGCTGCCATTTAAGCGTTTTCTTTTTTAGCAGCTGCTATTTTTTGAAGCTTTTATGCGTAAAGTTAGAGTTTTCCACAGTTTTCAGAGATAATACTTAGTTGTTAGTGTTAATCAAAACAGCTGGTTTATTTGCGATTTGTTCATTAGATGATGATGTAGTACAGTCTAGTCTCCTATAAAGGATAACTTCATAACAGTATTTCCATATTAAAATTAAAATTAAAATTGTAATAGCTCTTCTATAACGCGATTTTCGTACAACATTCCAACAATTCAATTGGTCTGAGAAATTTATTTATAGAAGCATTTATTTGATTTGTCAAATTTTTGCAGTCGATGTTTATGGGGTATTCCCAGTTCCAGTTATAAGAAAATTTTCCTTAAAATATGCAAAATATGAAACACTGCTCTTTGTTAGTCTATATGATAAAATCATATGAACTAAGCATTATATTCAATAAATCTAAATTCAAATATATAAAATTCTACATATTCATTGCCGATTCTGTTATAAAATTTTATTTATTAACCATACCATTCTTAATTTGATACTTACGGAGTGCAGTTTTTATAGAGCTATGAATAGGTCTAATTTATAAATAATTTATTTATTTATATGACTCTATGTACACAGTTTCCATAAAATGCATTCTAATGAATCTCGGGATGGTAAACTTGACTGTACTGTAATAATGAAAATAATTTGTTGTATAAGAACCTTGAATACATGAGAAACAGAAACAGTTCAAGATAATGACCAGGCTTATAATTAATGATTACAAATTTTAAAAATCATATAAACTCATTATAATAGAAACGCTGGTTTTAGAAAATAAACTAATTGTAAGCTTCAAGTGAATTTTCCTTTTCTATATAAAGGTTTAATTGGTTTAGAGAGCTATGACTAACTTTTTGTTTGACGAGAATTAATTAGGTATAGACCTAGTTCTACTGACTCTAATAATAAAAGGCAGTGCCCTACCTGTTCTGCACTCATTTGGCGATAGAGTAAACTTTTAAACAACTCCTTCAGTAGAGGCATTGACCTCATAACCGGAGGGTGGCGAGATCGAATCTGGAGATGGTCAAAGATCTACCGTGTTCGTTAATGACAGCAGGGATACATAAAATAGGTTCATGGTCGCTCTATCTACCAAATTCCTAAACGACACCTCTGGAAGAGGCAGGTCAAGTGTCAAGGACTTCTGCTTGGTCCCTGCTTTTGGTTTGGTTTGGAGCTCTACAGTCTACTTTTATTTGATCTTTACTTTACTAGGTCACTGCTTTTAAATTACAAGGATCCACTTTGTTTGAGTTGTCCTAGGGAGTAATGCTAGTTACCTATGAGGCATTCCCATAATAAAATGCCCAAAAACTATCTGGTACTGGTGCTTGGTACTGGTGCCCTGCATTGGAATAATAATAATAATAATAATAATCGGAAATTTTTTTAACTGCTTTCCTGTCATAAATACACTTGTTTGAAAGTTCTAGGCCTCTGTCTTATTATTATCAAAGAGATGAGTGAATTTTTCCAAACTAAATCAAACATTACAGAGAATTACAGAGTTAGATTAAGCCATTTCTCCAGGATATAGTAAAAATATATAAGCAAATCCAACACGAATAAGGGCACGAATTATATAAAAATCAAAAGCAAACAGCTGTTTTATAGCCACAGCTGTTGAAATAACTCGATTGTGGTCACGAAACAGCTGCTTACTTTTTAATTTTATTTATGTCCTTATTTCCACTAGCTTTGCTTGTGCATTTCATTTTCACTACGGATGTTCAAGTGCTTGATTTCAATAAAGTCAAAATTTTATTGTTTTTTACACTGAACTTTGAAATGTTTAAACTTAAGAATAATGTTTTACTAGAAATAGTGCACATTATCTTCTATAACTTAAAAAACTTTGTAGTCAGAAAAATGATATTTTAACTAACCGTTAAACTAGTTTCTTCTTTGATTGCGTGAGGTAAATTCTTTTTTAGATTTAAGAGAAGTTTTTGAAAAATTCAAATATTCAGTGACTAGCATATTTTTCAGTTAACGAATGACACTGCTTATTTTTTCTGTTAAATGTATTTAATTTTTTAGTTTAAATTAAAGTAATATAATACGGATTAAAAATGATGAACTACCGTAATATTTCAATAGTAAAAATTGAATTATAGTTAAATTTATGCGATGAAATTTGGAAATTTGGAAAAAAATGTTTTATGAGGAGCATGTAAAATTTATTTTATTTATCATCATTTTTAAATATTACATTTCTATTTCAATTGTAATATTTGTATGTATTTATTAGAATAAACGTGCAGTGTCATGTGCAATACCATAGCTGTAGAAAAGTCTGTCATCGAAATTTTGATGCTAAAAGTTTTTTCTGTTAAATGTAAAGTTTTTGAAAACACAATAATAAAAGTAGTTTAACATTCAGGAACCAATTCTTTTTCTCAAGTAAAGAATTTTTAGTTATAAAAGGGGAAACTTACCACATTCAGATAACGATTTTAGTAAAAAAGTAGTAAATAGCATATTATAACTTTTAAATAAAGCAATAGATTGGTGCAGTATAGATCTGAATCTTTAATAAATTATAAAAACATCTGTCTTTTTATTCAATAAAAACTTTAAACTGGATTTCTAAAGAATTGTGATTTTCGCTTCACCGACAGACGTTAACAATCATAAGAGTCATAATAATTTTGAGAATTTTATAAAATTTTACTGTAAGTATCTAATGATGTTATGTATGCATTGAACCAAAATGTCTTAAATACACTCATTTAGAGATGATTTATTGACCTTTATCTAAGACGCTGTATTTTTCTTTGAATTTCTACTCTTTGAAATTACACCATTAACTATAACATTTTTATATTTAGAACACGTTCATTCGTTACATTCAAAGCTTACATAACAGGTATATGCCTAAATTTGTCCAAGTAAGTGATATGGTTTACATATTTTTTTTAACTAGGGATGTTCGCATAAAGTCAATTTTCTTTCAGTTTTTACCAAGTTTTAGCAAAATATTTATGCGTTTATGTTAATTTCCCCATTTTTCAATCTTTTATAACATATTCCAATAATTAAAAAAAAAAATTTCTAAAACCATATTTAAAATTTTTGGGTTCGAACGTAATTAGTTACCTTAAGATAATGAAGAGGATAGATTAATATTTCCCCAAATTAATATACTTTATTTGATATGGCTTTTGAACTACAGCTATAAAGTTCTAGCTTCTTTAATAGGAAAACAATAAGACCTGAAGAAGGATATAATAAAATTTATGCTGTAAAGGCAATTAAGAAACACAAATAAGAGAAGCTATTGTACCTTGGTACTATTTTTAAGTTTTATTGAAAATTTCTTCAGTTTCGCAAAGAAAAAGTGACTGATAAATTATTTCGATACTGTAGGAGGATGCATGTAATTGTAATATATTTTTATATTAACTATTTTTTATATTGCTGATTATTTTACAATTAAAGTTAAATTACCCCCAAGGTAAAACTCCATAAAGTATCTTGGAACTATTGACTGTTTTTATAGTTTTTTAACTCGTAAATGAATAAGAACTTTGTTTTAATCTAACAATGAGTTACTTCAAAAATTAGTTTATTATAACTAATTCTGTGGCTACAAGAAACGCATTTTATTGGAATGAAAACAAAAATTATATGTGCCCCAGCTTTACACCCCATAGCCTCCGAAACATAAGGGGAATGTTTATCATATGAGAACAATCCATACATACATATATATATATATATATATATATACATATATATATATATACACATATATACATATATATATATATATATACATATATACATATATATACATATATACATATATATATATACATATATACATATATACATATATACATATATATATATATATATACATATATATACATATATATACATATATATACATATATATATATATATATATATATATATATATATATATATATATATATATATATATACATATATACATATATATATATACACATATATATATATATATATATATATATATATATACATATATACATATATACATATATATATATATATATATATATACATATATATATATATATATATATACATATATACATATATACATATATATATATATACATATATATATATATATATATATATATATATATATATATATATATATATATATATATATATATATACATATATATATATATATATATATATATATATATATATATATATATATATATATATATATATATATATATATATTAGTCATAAAATTTCAAATTCTCTCAGAATAATTATCAGGTTTATCTTTAAAAAGAAAACAGTTTAGTATTGTAACTAGAAGTATTGTAACTTTTGTTATCTGTACTCATAAGAACAGTTAAAATCACAGGTGTAGAATTAATAATTTAAAAATAGCATATGATTTATCGATAAAAATCATTAGGGGTTAAAACATGACGAAGTTCACCCGAGGAAAGTACGAAAAATCAAATAATTCCATAAGATGGTGTTTCTTCAGGCTCCGGTATCAACTATACTGATATAGAATTGAGTTGTAACGGCGTTTAATCACCTCGTGGAGCGTATTTTGCCAAACATATTGTTAAAATTTAAACCAAGAACAAAAACGCCAAGTAAAACAGCCGTAGGAGTAGAATTACGAAAAGAATTCAAATGATAATAGCAAGAAATAGGCAAAAGCAAGTAGAACTGTTTGAAGACCTTAAATCTATACAAAAAACTTTTTTAGCAAATTAAATTTTATTTCTGCATATTCTTGCTTAGAAGATTTTTAAGTATGCTTGATTGTAAGATGAAAGTAATTTATTTAACTGTACGAAAGTTAATTAGAAGATAAGTGTTCAAATGATTATTAGCCTAGGGCTCCAAATAGAAGGTGATCCCGTAACAAGAGTTGCGAGTTCGAGGCTTGATCCGTCCAAAGATCCGCTGTGTTCATTGATGGCATCTGGGGCACGTAAAATAAGTTAGTGTTCGCAACGTCCTGCAAGTTCCCAAACGATACTTCTGGTGGTAGCAGGCCAAGCTTGAAGACCTTCTGCTTGGTCCCTGCTTCTAAATTAAACAGGGACCACTTTGTTTGCATTGTACCTAGGTAGTAATGTTGATCACCTATATGGTGCTCATGCAATAAAATGGGCAGAATATATCTGCGACTTGATAGTGGTGAACTCTGGAAGAATTAAGTAACCCACATTGGAATTAATAAAAGAAAAATGGCCGAATGGACAGGACCCTGCTCCTCGGGTCATGGATTCGAATCCCACTGATAATATGAATGCTCGAAACCGTTCGGAATCAACTATAAAGAGTTTCACTACCCTTAAACTTTTCAAAATATCCATTGAATATTCTGAAAATATATATATGAAAGTGGGATTACGTTTGTGTAATCAAAAATCTCCTGAGAAAATATTCCCGCAACTTAATAAGTTATATAGTAAACGTATCTTTTGATTCATAGAAAATAAACTGATAAAAATAATCTTTTTAATCATTTTTCTGTGAACATGAATTTTCATTCTTGAGCACATGAAGACTCTAAAAGTATTGCATGCTTTTTTATTAAAAATTTTTAATACGCAAAATTTTTTAAATGTTTCAATTTTAGCCTAAATTTAAAAATTTTGGTACCAAAGGACAATTGTTATACCTCTTTAAATACTCAAAAATGTGAATTTTTTCTTATTGTAGGAACACTCAAATTTTTCAAATGGGTTTTTGTTTCAAACTGACACTGATATTTTAAAACACTTACTTTACATGTGATGTTTTGCGTTTGCTATTTAAAATACAATCCTGTGTGCTAGTACATATTCTATATTTTACCTATAAAACGTAGTGTCTCATTTTCAATAAATTTATCTAAATTCTTATTTTCTCCATGTTCAATAACTCCGAACGGTGGACGATTGGTTAGGGTGCTGGCCTTCAGTACCGGAGTTCGTAGGTTCGAATCCCGCAGTGGTATGGATGTTCGTAGCCGTCCGGAATCGGCATTAAGCTGTAGGTCCCAGTCTCCTTATCCCTCATGTTGCAAAAAAGTACACCAAACCACTCCAAACCATAATCGATAACATTTTTCAAGATATTCTTCGATTTTAATAAAAAATTTCTTTCACAGTACGATGGCCGAATGAGTAGGGAGCTGCTTTTCAGTATCGGAGTTCGGGGGTATGAATGCCACTGCTGGCCGTTCGGAACCGGCTTTAAGCAGTAGATCCCAGCTTCAGAAGTCCTTGTCTGTCAAAATAGTAGACTTTAGTGCTTCAAACTAAACCATACTAAAAAATTGTATTTATTTAATCAATATTATTTGCCAAAAATTATTAAATATTATTCTTTGATCTCGTGTTTAAGAGTAGTAAAATCCCTTAATCAATATATAGATGTTATTATACATCGTGTAGCAAAATAGTAGACCAAACCGGTTAGAAGTCCCAACCCGAAAAATTAACTTTCATAGAAACTCTTGAAATAAAAGGTTTTTAGTGAGATGGTATTTACATATGGTCAAACTATTGAATTATTTTACTAACTCAAAGTATTGTTCTAACTTTTACACAATGCACATGCAACATTTGAAATCTATCTCCAAGATTTCAAAAGTTATTAACGTATATGATATCTTTGGCTTATTTGAACAAATAAAAATCTTAAGTAGCTTTTTTTAATCCAATTTTTTCCTTGAATTCTGCTCTATATTATAGTCTTGATTTATTAATTGAACGCACAATTACAGCTAACGATAAAACGTAAGTTACAAACAAGAACATAGTTGCACACAAAACCTTCCCTTTTTCAATATTTTACATTGATGCCACCAAGTTTTTAGGGGAGTTTAATTCCTCTACCATTTCATGTGACATATGGTTTCTCGTTCTTCGAATCATTTACATTAGAAAACCTAGGAATAAAACCACAAATTTCAGATATTTGCCATTTTTACAATCACTAAAAAAGGGTTCACAATTTGATGGCTTTAAAGGAATTCTTTCTTTTTTATTATTTTATTATTTTCATTACGCTTGTTATATGTTGTATTCTTTATAAACGTACTTAAAACACAATTAAATTCATCAATAAAGCAGAAATTACAAATTAAAACACAGCTACAACACACAGTTATGTACAATCAAGCATCTAACCAGGCCCATATGGCCTTCAGTGGCGGGCGGATCTCGAGTACTGGGCCACCCCGCCACGAAAGGCAACTGACAAGAGCCTGGAGCGCCGCAGGCGCAATCCTCTAGCGAACGCAGAAGACTGGCACTGCTAAGGAGAATTTAGAAAATTACTAGATGGACACAGTTTTGCAGAAAAAAATTCTATGCATTAAAATTACAAAAGCCTTCTTTAAAGATTCAAATGATAAATTTTTTATACAGGTTTTCTATCATGTATAGAATCAAACCCTCAATAAGTTACTTATTTTCATTTTTATGTACAAAAAATAGTATAATTAACTGTCATATTTTTTTTTTCATTATAAGTGCCAGTAAAATAGTTTTAAAAAATGTTATTTTAGAGATATTTGAAAATCGAGACTTGTGTAGGAGACTGTAATAGATCTAAAAATTTTGAACAAAAATATTAATATCTAAAAAAAATTACCGATTAAAAACAAAATTTTTAAACTTAATTGTTCAAAGAGACTTTACTTTTCTGAATATGGTTTAAATTGGGTAATAGAATACAAAACAAGCACAATGTTTATTGAAGAACTTAAATTTAAAAAAAAAATTAAAAAGGTACCATGTCCTCAAATCCCCAAATTGATGTCATTTACAAAGGAAGCTTTTGAAGGTCGCTTTGTTGATTGTTGCTATCATGCAAAATTACAGTTAACACTATTTTAAAAACCTAAAATATGAAATGATACCATGCCTTCTTAACCTTTGTATAATCCGTATTGTAGATTTGCAACATACCCGAAATTTGATGTAATTTACAACGGGAAATTTAGAATATGATTTTGATGAGTGTTGCTATGAAGCAACATTGTAAGTAACTAACTCTATTTACTAGTAAAAATCCTATCACTTAAAAGGGTCACATATCATTTTAACCCTTTCTATCACCGTATTTTAGATTTGTAGCATGCCAAAAAAATGATATTATTTACTACGGGAGCTTTAGAATACGGTTTTGATGATCGTTGCCATCTTTGAATATTGTAATTAACTCTATTTAGAAGTAGAAATCCTGTCATTTGACTATACTAAGTTTAATTTTCCTTACAAAGTTCCTTCAATCGTTTGATTAGATGTACATAATAAATATTGCTGAAATCAACTTTGGATCGATTAAATTAAAAAATATATTGGAAACTTCAGAGATACAAATCTCATAGAAATAGTTTGCAAATATTTTCTGTAAAGGTAATTTTTGTGCAAAATAATTTACAATATTGATTAGAAATATGCATTTTTTTTTTGGTAAAAAATACCCTTTTTAGCCAATATATTTTCATTTTTATATTTTATTCTTTTCTCGTCATTTTTTTTTCATGTTTGATTTAAAGTATTCTATGATTCAGGGAAAAATTTTTAATATTGGCAAGTGTTTAAAGTTCAAAATACCTAGGGATTGCTTAGATGTTTTAAATATACAGAACTAAATAGAAAAGAAATAAAGATGCTTTACACTAAAACTAAATAGAAACAAAATGAATGCAAATAGTTTTACTCAAATGTTGTTTGTGTAAGGTAAAAGAAATTGGTTTTATTTTTATAGTTGAATGCAATGTATACTACAAATGCAATTGCAGTTAATTATTGTAAATAGAAGGTATTTTGGTTAATGGTTGGGGAAGAATAAACAATGTTTCCCTATAAATAACAATGAAAATTATGATTATGAATTCCAAAACAAACTCCACATTTATGATTATTATTACATTTTTGTGCAGTTATATATTCCCTATAATCTGTTACATGTTTTAGGGTAGTTAACATTTATTTCATCCCTATAGGTTAAAAACCCTTTTCTTATGATTAGATCTTATGATTAGAACGAATTTATTGATTGTCCTTATGGTTTGGTTTGGCGAGCTCAGGTCTACTGTTTTTGCACATGAGGGCTAATGAGAGCGGGACCTACAGCTTAAAGCCGATTCCAAATGGCTACAAACATCCATGCCATCAGCGGGACTCGAATACGCGAACTCCGGTTCCAAAGAGCAGTGCTCTACCATTCGCCCATCTTTCGGCGTTTGGCCTTATTAAAGTATTTGTTATTAATCTGATTGCTTTTGATAATTATATGTTTAACCATGTGGTGGCTACCATGTTATTTTCAAGAGATTTATAAGTACATTGTGGGTTTAAATTTTTAGTACTCGCCTCTTCGTGGTTCCGTATGCTATGATAATTTTAGTGCTAAATGATTTACAATATTGATTAGAAATATGCATTTTTTTGGTGAAAAATACCCTTTTTAACTAATAAATTTTCATTTTTATGTTTTAATCTTTTTTCATCGTCATTCATCATCATTTTTTCATCATCATTTTCATCATCATTTTTTAATCATCTTTTTTCATCACTTTTTTTCATGTGTGATTTAATGTATTCTAACATTCAGGGAAAATTTTTTGAATTGGGGTTAATTGAGATATAAAGAGTTAATATGTTTACAGGAATTTACATACACTTTCTAGAAGTATTAAGACTCTTTGAGAATCTTTTCGTTTTGAATTCCAACTGAAGGGATTTATTGCTCACCTCGAAAATATTTGTCATTCAATCGGATGATCACGATTACTATGTTCTTCCTCTCCGCTTCGAGCAACAAGAGGGTCACTCCTTGTATTTGCTGTACGCAGTCTTTTGATGCAAGTGAAAAGAACTATGAAACTTTTTCCAACTGATCGACATTGTTTAAATCAGATGTATAGGAAATGAAATACATAGCCAAAGACTAAAGCCGTTTCTTCGGAGGCAATCAGCGTCTGTATACTAATTATAATTACAAAGAAAGAGGTATCATTTCTCAAAGAGAAGGAAATAATTAGATTTTGTTTCCTCTGATCTTCCATCCATAATACATACTTCACAGACTTCCAAACTATTTTTAAAATTATTAATCCTGGCAAGTGTTTAAAGTTCAAATACCTAGGGATTACTGAGATGTTTTAAATATACAGAACTAAATAGAAACGAAATAACTTAAAATACATTTACACGAATGTCGATGGTAATAAAGTAGAAGTTTCTGATCCAAGTGGAAAGAACATTTAAACTTTTTCCAACTGATCGACATTGGTTAAATCAGATGTATAGGAAATGAAATACATAGCCAAAGACTAAAGCCGTTTCTTCGGAGGCAATCAGCGTCTGTATACTAATTATAATTACAAAGAAAGAGGTATCATTTCTCAAAGAGAAGGAAATAATTAGATTTTGTTTCCTCTGATCTTCCATCCATAATACATACTTCACAGATTTCCAAATTATTTTTAAAATTATTAATCCTGGCAAGTGTTTAAAGTTAAAATACCTAGGGATTACTGAGATGTTTTAAATATACAGAACTAAATAGAAACGAAATAACTAAAAATACATTTACACGAATGTCGATGGTAATAAAGTAGAAGTTTTTGACGCAAGTGGAAAGAACTTTGAGGCCCTTACTCTCGACGTTGCAGTTCGTTTATAACCTTCGTTGTGATGTCATTTTGACGTTAGCTTGTGGACATTATGTGAGCAAATGATCAAACTGACGTCAATGTAATCTCACAACGAACGTTCGTACGGACACGAAACATCCACAGTAAGCCCCAGAAACTTTTTCCAACTGACCGAAATTGTTTAAATCAGATGTATAGGAAATGAAATACATAGCCAAAGACTAAAGCCGTTTCTTCGGAGGCAATCAGCGTCTGTATTCTAATTATAATTACAAAGAAAGATGTATCATTTCTCAAAGAGAAGGAAATAATTAGATTTTGTTTCCTCTGATCTTCCATCCCTAATATATACTTCACAGATTTCCAAACTATTTTTAAAATTATTAATGCTGGCAAGTGTTTAAAGTTCAAATACCTAGGGATTACTTACATATTTTAAACATACAGAACTAAATAGAAAAGAAATAAATTAAAATAATCTTACATGAAAGTCGCTGGTAATAACGTAGAAGTTTTTGATGCATGTGGAAAAAACTTTGAAACTTTTTCCAACTGATCGACATTGGTTAAATCAGATGTATAGGAAATGAAATACATAGCCAAAGACTAAAGCCATTACTTTGAAGGCAATCAGCGTCTGTATACTAATTATAATTACAAAGAAAGAAGTATCATTTCTCAAAGAGAAGGAAATAATTAGATGTTTTAAACATACATAAACATAAATAATAGAAGTTTTAAATATACAGAACTAAATAGAAAAGAAATCAATTAAAATACTCATACACGAATGTCACTGGTAATAACGTAGAAGTTTTTGACGCAAGTGGAAAGAACTTTGAGGCCCTTACTCTCGACGTTGCAGTTCGTTTCGAACCTTCGTTGTGACGCCATTTTGACGTCAACTTGTGGACATTATGTGAGCAAATGATCAATCTGACATCAAAGTGATGTCATAACGAACGTTCAACCAGACTCGCAACGTCCAGAGTAAGCCCCAGAAACTTTTTTCCAACTGACCGAAATTGTTTAAATCAGATGTATAGGAAATGAAATACATACCCAAAGACTAAAACCGTTTCTTCGGAGGCAATCAGCGTTTATATATAAATTATAATTACAATTTATCATTTCTCAAAGGCAGGATATAATTAGACTCTTTCCTCTGATCCTATTATATATACTTCACAGATTTCCAAATTATTTTTGAAATTATTAACCTTTGGAAGGATTTTTAGTTCAAATACCCAGTGATTACTTTGATGCTTTGAACTTATAAAACTAAATTGAAATGAAATGAACAAAAGTACTTTTACACAAATGTTATTCATCTAGAGTAAGTGAAGTTTATTTTATTTTATAATATTTAAATACATTGAGTACTCAAGTGTAATTACAATTAACTTTTTCCAACTGATCGACATTGGTTAAATCAGATGTATAGGAAATGAAATACATAGCCAAAGACTAAAGCCATTACTTTGAAGGCAATCAGCGTTTATATATAAATTATAATTACAAAGAGAAAGGTATCATTTCTCAAAGGCAGGATATAATTAGACTATTATTTCCTCTGATCCTATAATACATACTTTACAGATTTCCAAATTATTTTTGAAATGATTAACCCTTGGAAGGATTTTTAGTTCAAATACCCAGTGATTACTTAAATGCTTTGAACTTATAAAACTAAATGGAAATGAAATGAACAAAAGTACTTTTACACGAATGTTGTTTGTATAAAGTAAGTGAAGTTTATTTTATTTTATAATATTTAAATACATTGAGTACTTATGTGTAATTACAATTAACTTTTGCCAACTGACCGACATTGTTTGAATCAGATATATAAGAAAGGAAATACGCCAATAAAGACTAAAGCTATTACTTCAGATGCAATCAGGATTTATATATTAATTAAAATTACAAAGAGATTAATAGTATTTCTCAAAGATGCAATTAGATTTTTTTCTCTGATATTTTAGTTGTAATACATATTCATAGATTCCCAAATTACTTTTTAAAGCTATTAAACTTAGGAAGACTTTTAAATTCAAATACGTAAGGATTACTTAGATGCTTTACACTAAAACTAAACAGAAACAAAATGAATAAAAATAGTTTTACTCAAATGTTGTTTGTGTAAGTTAAAATAAATTTGTTTTATTTTTATATTTGAATGCAATGTATACTACAAATGCAACTACAGTTAAGTAATGTAAAGAGAAGGTATTTTGATTAAAATTTAGGGAAGAATAAACGATGTTTCGCTATAAATAACAATGAAAACTATGATTATGAATTTCAAAACAAACTAGACATTTGTGATTATTATTACATTTTCGTGACACATACACTCCCTATAATCTGTTACATGTTTCGGGGTAGGTAACATTTTTCCATCCCTATAGGTAAAAACCCTTTTTTCTTATTATTATATGAAATTTATTGTTTGGCCTTATTGGTTTGGATTGGTTTAGAAAGCTACGGTCTACTGTTTTGCACACGAGGACCAATGAGACCAGGACCTACAGCTTAGAGCCGATTCTGAACGGATACAAACATCCATACCGCAGCGGGATTCGAACACGCGAACTCCGGTTCCGAAGAGCAGCGCTGTACCATTCGCCCATCGTTCGGCGTTTGGCCTTATTAAAGTATTTGTTATTAATCTGATTGCTTTTGATAATTGTATGTCTAACAATGTGGTGGCTACCATGTTATTTCAAGGGATTTATTTACATTGTGAGTTTAAATTTTTAGTACTTGCCTCTTCGTGGTTCCCTATGCTCTGGGCTAGATTAAAACTTTTTTCCATTTACAAATAATTTTAATTATTTTTCAGCTGAAATGTGGCTGATTCGGCCTCCTGGGAACAGATTATATGGATTTGAGCTCCATTGTTTCCATAGATATTTGTAGCCTCGTGGAGTTGCCTCCTAAAATCGTTACCCTTAAAGTTCCGTGGACTGTCATTATGGATCTTTGTGGTCTACCCATAAAAATGTTTTTTTTTTTTACATGTAATACCCACAATTTTATGAACTTTCAGGTATATCCTCCTGATAACGGATTATATGGATTTAGGTTCCATTGTTTCCATAGATATTTGTAGCCTTATGGAGTTGGCTCCTAAAATCGTTACCCTTAAAGTTACTTGGACTGTCGTTATGGATCTTTGTGATCCACTCCATAAAAATGTTATTTTACATGTAATACCCACAATTTTATGATCTCTCAGTTTGATTATGCAATGCGTCTTTTAATGTTTATACAACATTCTAGAATCTTCTTTCCTTTATGATAAATGTAGCAAAAAAAATAAGCTTTGCTGATCTCTTAGATCTGGCCAAACCTTTTAAGTGTTAAGCAATAAGTTTAAGTCTAATTCACCTTTGTGTAATTGTAATTAGAAATTGACCATAGCACTTCAAATCTAATAAAACAGAACAGTCCTTCTATGTAAAATTTTCTTTTTATGAACTTAACATATTGTTAATGCCGTTAAAGTTCTTAAGTATTGTTACACACGTTCAATTAAACTCTTCCAAGTGCTTTGACAATGACCGAATAGTTAGGGCTCTTATGGTCCGAGACCATGGATTTATGAAACCTGATTGGCAAGGAGGTTTTTAGAGTTTCTGAATCAGTTTTCAGCACCACATCTTGATCTTGTATAGCAAATAGCTGAATATAAGACTAACAAACTCCACTGGTCTAAATGTTGTTTGTTCAAGTATGTATATTTAGGCATATATGGATTTTTAGGCAAAAAAAGTGATAAGGGCAAGATTTTTTATTTGAAACTTAATTAGGAAAATGACCTTACATAGCTTTTGAAAGTTTTGTTGTGTTTTACAGCTAGCTTCTTCTTCAGCATCGCTACAGCCTGGTACAGGCCAAGGCTTTCTCTGTCTGCCTCCTCCAAACGGCAAGACTATTAATACCCAAGATCTCCAAATCTTTCTCCACACAATCCAACCACCTTGTTGCTGGTCTACCTCTTCTTCTTGTACCCTCAATCTTTAAAAAAGTTAATTTTTTAACTGGGTCCAAATCTGCTCGTCTGAAAACATGTCCCAGCCATCTAATTCTGTTGGATTTAATAACTCTCAAGATGTTAGGTTGTCTGTATTTAGTATATAATTCATGGTTATATAAACCTCTCCATGTATTATTTTCCTTTACTGCTCCAAATATTGACCGAAGGATTTTTCTTTCAAAAATGAGTAGCCTATTTTCTTCTGTTTTGTTAATTGCCCATGTCTCACTGACATATAAAATGATCGGTCTTATAATGGTTTTGTATAGGTTTATTTTTGTATTGATGCAGAGGAGTTTAGATTTTATTTGTCTAGCTTATTGTTTTCAATTTTAAGCAAGATTGTAAACTAAAATCTGTTTACTTATTTTTTAATTTATATGCAACTAGTCAATACATAATCGAAAATAAATAAAGTCTACAAACGTCTATGGAAAGAGGTGTATGTGGTTCCCGACCCACATCTGCCGACTCCTGTTCTAGAACAGGGGTAGCCACACTTACGAAGTTTCTGAGCAAGTCTATCGTTTTGAAATTCTACTGAGAATTACCAAAAGAAACAAGGGCAGAAATAAGAACTTTTTTTTTTAAATCTTAGATTTTTTATTGACTATGAACATACTTTTTTAGTAAATTTAGTAAATCAATTTCAATAAAACTATAATAAGAAAAATATAAATGGATATTGAATCGTATACTGGAAGAATAATTTATCATTATTTATAAACTAGCATATAGCCCGTCATATGACGGGATCAGTAAAATTTTCAATATTCCAGAATTGTAAAGTACCCTTTAAGGCAGGTAAAAAAAATGGTTTGGCTGAGAATTATTTTACAACAAAATATTACCTTAAGAAAATTATTTACGTAATATCTAAGTTTAGTGATAAAACGTATGGAAATAATGCAGAAGACATTTAAATAATCTAAAATAAATGATTAAATGAGATGATTAAAGGAATGATGTCATAATGCTAGAATTTTTTTTTATTTTTACCTATTTATTACGTGATAAATCGATACATTTAATCACCTCTTAAAATGGAGCTTGATATAATAATGGTAATACGTGAATTTAATAAAAAAAATTATAAAAATTTGAAAAATTGTAAAAATTTAAAAATAATAAAACAACTTTAGGAATAAGAATTCAAAAGAAAAAGCAGAAATTATTAAATTAATTAGACATTTAGAAAAATTCGGTTACATCGGGGGCAGAACCATTAATCTGAGCAGTACGACAATCAAATGGGCAGACACTCTACCCCATGTGCCAGCTTACACGTGGTGAAGGAAATGGTTAGAATATATAAAGGTCAAGTAAAAACAGTCCAGAAATTTAAATTTTTCGCTACAGCTGTTTTGGAAACTTGTGAGGATTTTTTTTTTTTCCTAAATAATAATGAATTTAGTATAGAATAAGGCTTGAAATAATAGCATTAAATGCTCGAAAAGTAGGGGATGAGGTGGATTTCGAACTCACTTTAAATTTCACTAACCCTAACTCATAAAAAATCCAATATGGATGCCTGTATGCATTCCAGGTACAACCGCTTCATAAATTCGCGGACAGACAACTTAGGCTATTATTATATAGGGGATTAGAAAAACAAGGTGTCATTAGTAATAGATTAGAAACATAAGATAAGACTTTTTATCCCACGTATTAACTTAATGAGAAGAATAGTCATTTTTCCTCATCAACAAGTTTTATAGTGTTTTTAGAGTATGTAGTATAACACTTCCATTTACCTAAAATGTCGTTCGAACTACTAGTAGATCGTGGTCAGTGGTTTGGTAACTTCTGTGTTAAAACTTCTAAATATCTAAAACTGACAAATTATTAAAAAAAATTACATCAATACTTTATTTTATGCTTTGCTAAGCATATCTTAAAGTAATAATTGCAATTTTTTTTTCGTTTCTAAAATATGCAACTAAAATGTACGTTTTGTTATAAACTAAGAATTTTCATTTGACCTTTAGAATTTTAATTTTCTCTTTATGTATACAACAGAATAAATCCCTTAAATTTTTGTAAGGCTTTTTTAAACTAAGAAATGGAATTATTGAATTAGAAAACAATAAAATTAAAAAATTTCTCACACAAAAACGTGAAATTTAAATTAATGAGCATTTACTAGTAGAAATTTGAACATTTTTGGCATTCATCTATACTATTCTCACTGATTTAATTTATTGTTTTTACTAACATTTTAAATAAAACATACAAAAGCCTTTATTTAATAACTGTATTACTTTTAACAGATTATAATACTCATATATTAATACGGTTTTATGTTTTACGTACAGTTGTTTTGAAACTTGTGAGGAATTCTTTCAAATTTTTAATTATATTTTTAAATGAAATATAAATATTTCTTCTGATTTTCTAGACTACGGTGAATATAAAAGAAAGCCTTTGCGCCAGAATATAGACCAAATGGCCCAACGTAAATAAGGCACAAAGAAAATCTCTGTACTCTATCTGCGTTGGTATTACATTTATTACAGCACCTGCCGATTTGGGTCAAGTTCCCATTGTCAGGTATCCAGAAATAATTTGTAAGCAGTTTTGGAAATAGGCATAAAAATTAAGAAGAAATTGTATCCTTTCTGTCAGTGAATTCTCTTTAAAAAAATCCTATTCGACTCCGCATAAAATTAGATTTTCTGCTCATTTAAGAAAAACATTTTTTAATTCCTATAGTAAGGCTGTATAAAAATGACTTAGTATTGTCATTATGAGAAAGTTTGATTGATAGTAAATCGTAAGTGAAAATCGTTAGAGAAAATTCTGGTGAAAGATGTTAGAATTTTGTGATGTCTTTCAGATAACTTCAATATCATTATGTCGTATATCATTACTAGTAACTTAAGACTTCGATTAATTTTTTTTTATTATACATTTATATTAAATTTTTAAATAGTTAAAATAATTTTACAAGTGAAAAAGTGTATAAAATATAATGAAAACTTGTACCCCATATTTTAGAAAATTTTATTTAAGTGTACGACTTTTAAGTTTGTTTAGAACATTAAAATTCCATTTTCTATATTTACTATAGATGTTAACTAAATTGAAATTGTATTATTTTAGGGTTAATATAGCTAACTGTAAATGCGCCTGTTAAAACTCACTCTTCCTTGAGCGAGTTATATAACTCACTCAAGGAAGAGCAATTTTCCCTATGTTTCTTTAATCTGGAATAAAAGTAAAAATTGCTTTGTATCATCAAGTGTCAATGTGGGTGCAAGTTCAAGTTGTTCCTAAAGCAGAGCAATTCTTTCGATAGTTCACTTTGTACAGAATAGCATTGGACATTATGACTTGGATTAATTTTTTTCACTACACATTTATATTAATTTTTTAAATAGCTAATAATTTTACAAATGAAAAAGCGTATAAAAGATAATGAAAATTTGTACCCCATTTTTTAGAAATTTTACTTAAGTGTACGACTTTTAAGTTTGTTTAGAACATTAAAATTCTATTTTCTATATTTACTATAGATGTTAACCGAATTGAAATTGTATTATTTTACGGTTAATATAACTAACTGTAAATGCGCGTGTTAAAACTCACTCTTCCTTGAGCGAGTTATATAACTCACTCAAGGAAGAGCGATTTTCCCTATGTTTCTTTAATCTTGAATAAAAGTAAAAATTGCTTTGTATCATCAAGTGTCAATGTGGGCGCAAGTTCAAGTTGTCCTTAAAGCAGAGCAATTCTTTCGATAGTTCACTTTGTACAGAATAGCATTGGTTCACCGTTTCTTTTATGATAATAGAACTAACAAAGATCACGGTGTTTACGGTCGTATGTCCTCGGGATAAGTATATGTGGCATATTTGAAAAAAGATCATTCCTATTATTAGTTTAAGGTGATCCACTGTATAGAGTGTCATAGGCGGATGACATTGTTACGCTACATTGAGTTGTAACAGAGAAGAAAGATAATATTGTATGAATTGTCGGAATGTTTCCTGGAAAAAAAGATCATATCTTATAGATATATTTTGCTTAAGGAAAATATGCATTTCAGAGGTGTCTGTTTCCTCTCGTGGTCAAATCGGTATTTTTTGAATGGTTCAAATAGTTGTCTTTTCAAAAGTTCTTAAACTTATATTACTTTATTTAGAGAGGAAAATTTTGATAAATTATTTAAATAACTTTACCTCACAGTTCCAGCAGATATATTGCTATTTTTGTACTTTTTAAAATAGTTTATTCATGATCACTAACAGAAATACAATTTGAAAAAACTGGTTTTACGGTTTCTCACATTAGAGCTAAAAATTTTCCTCGCTTTATAATTTAATTTTTAGAAAAAAAAACTTTAAAATGTATGAAATAAATAAAATTTTATTTGTTTTTTAAGATTTCAGGGAGAAACAAAACTCTTACTACAATAAGTGGTTAAAAACTGTCCTATAAGATGAATTCTGTTAATTATAAACGTTACTATTTTACAATAAAGTTAACAACATATCAGTAAAGGGGCTACAAAGAGAACTATGTCACAAATTTCAAATTTTACAGAAGAGAATAAAGATTTTTTTTATAACCGTTATTATTTTACAATAAAGTTGACAACATATCAGTAAAAGGGCTACAAAGAGAACGATGTCACAAATTTCTAATTTTACAGAAGAGCATAATAAAGATTTTTTTATAAGCGTTATTATTGTACAATAAAGTTGACAAGATATCAGTAAAGGGACTACAAAAAAGATTTATGTCACAAATTTCAAATTTTACAGAAGAGCATAATAAAGATTTTTTTATAAGCGTTATTATTGTACAATAAAGTTGACAAGATATCAGTAAAGGGACTACAAAGAGAACTATGTCACAAATTTCAAATTTTACAGAAGAGCATAATAAGGATTTTTTTATAAACGTTATTATTTTACAATAAAGTTGACAACATATCAGTAAAGGGGCTACAAAGAGAACTATGTCACAAATTTCAAATTTTACAGAAGAGCATAATAAAGATTTTTTTATAAACGTTATTATTTTACAATAAAGTTGACAAGATATCAGTAAAGGGGCTACAAAAAGAACTATGTCACAAATTTCAAATTTTACAGAAGAGCATAATAAAGATTTTTTTATAAACGTTATTATTTTGCAATAAAGTTGACAACATATCAGTAAAGGGGCTACAAAGAGAACGATGTCACAAATTTCTAATTTTACAGAAGAGCATAATAAAGATTTTTTTTATAAACGTTATTATTTTACAATAAAGTTGACAACATATCAGTAAAGGGGCTACAAAGAGAACTATGTCACAAATTTCAAATTTTACAGAAGAGCATAATAAAGATTTTTTTTATAAACGTTATTATTTTACAATAAAGTTGACAACATATCAGTAAAGGGGCTACAAAGAGAACTATGTCACAAATTTCAAATTTTACAGAAGAGCATAATAAAGATTTTTTTATAAACGTTATTATTTTACAATAAAATTTGACAACATATCAGTAAAGAGGCTACAAAGAGAACGATGTCACAAATTTCTAATTTTACAGAAGAGCATAACAAAGATTTTTTATAAACGTTATTATTTTACAATAAAATTGACAACATATCAGCAGAGGGGCTACAAAAAGAACTATGTCACAAATTTCAAATTTTACAGAAGAGCATAATAAAGATTTTTTTATAAACGTTATTATTTTACAATAAAATTGACAACATATCAGTAAAGGGGCTACAAAGAGAACTATGTCACAAATTTCAAATTTTACAGAAGAGCATAATAAAGATTTTTTTATAAGCGTTATTATTGTACAATAAAGTTGACAACATATCAGTAAAGGGGCTACAAAGAGAACTACGTTACAAATTTCAAATTTTCCAGAAGAGCATAATAAAGATTTTTTTATAAACGTTATTATTTTACAATAAAATTGACAACATATCAGTAAAGGGGCTACAAAGAGAACGATGTCACAAATTTCAAATTTTCCAGAAGAGCATAATAAAGATTTTTTTATAAACGTTATTATTTTACAATAAAGTTGACAAGATATCAGTAAAGGGGCTACAAAGAGAACTATGTCACAAATTTCAAATTTTACAGAAGAGCATAATAAAGATTTTTTATAAACGTTATTATTTTACAATAAATTTGACAACATATCAGTAAAGAGGCTACAAAGAGAACGATGTCACAAATTTCTAATTTTACAGAAGAGCATAACAAAGATTTTTTATAAACGTTATTATTTTACAATAAAATTGACAACATATCAGTAAAGGGGCTACAAAGAGAACTATGTCACAAATTTCAAATTTTACAGAAGAGCATAATAAAGATTTTTTTAAAATCGTTATTATTGTACAATAAAGTTGACAATATATCAGTAAAGGGACTACAAAGAGAACTCTGTCACAAATTTTAAATTTTACAGAAGAGCATAATAAAGATTAGCTACAAATCTGTTCTAGTTTTGCTATTTTTAGTGAAAACGTGATAAACGTGTTATAAAGTTTTGCACTAAGTAATAAGGCAGACATAGTAGATGTAAACAGACGAAAACAGTAAAAATAAGAAATTTTATGTCTGAATGAGAGAGGGAAGTGTCTGTATCACGAAACCCTGTTGGTTCATAGTTTTTTTCCCAATTCGTTAAATATTTCATATTTAGAATTTTAAGAAAAATGATAATGCTTTCATCACATGATAGAGAATAACAAATTATACAGGTATAGGCAAAAATCTTATTCAGAAATGAACACAGTTCACTTGTATTTCCTTCCGATGTAAATTTATACTATGCTGCTTTGTGAGAACAACCTTCAATGAAAAAGAATATTAGTCTAAACTTTATTTATTACGAACCCCAGAAAATTCCACTGAGATAATAAATTATCTCCTTTATCTCTCTATAGCAAAAAACACAAGATTCCACATTTTTAGATTTGATCACACAAAATCTATTATCGAAAATTCAAGAAACGAATTACGTTAATATTTTTAAATGTTGTTCAATTTGAGAAAGATTTGACATTTTTTATACCTTAGCAACTGGGAACAACAGCCCAGGGAAATAGATGGATGCAAAGAAAATATTAATATAGTCTGTTTCCATGATTTTAACAGACATGTAATTCAAGTGTTAGCTATGTATTTCAAACTAGAAAATTTAACTGAGATAATAAATTGTCTCCTTTATCTCTCTATAACAGCAAACACCAGATCTCACTAAATCAATTATCAAAAATTCAAGAAACGAATTACGTTAACATTTTTAAATGTTGCTGAATTTGAGAAAGATTTGATATTTTTTATACCGTAACAACTGGGAACAACAGCCCAGGGAAATACATGGATGAAAAGAAAATATTAATATAGTCTGTTTCCGTGGTTTTAACAGACATGTAATTCAAGTGTTAGCTATGTATTTCAAACTAGAAAATTCCACTGAGATAATAAATTGTAAGAAATTCTCTCTATAGCAGAAAACACAAAGATCCTACATTTTTAGATTTAATCACACAAAATCAATTATCGAAAATTCAAGAAATTGAATTACTTTAATATTTTTAAATGTTGTTCTATTTGAGAAAGATTTGACATTTTTTATACCATAGCAACTGGGAATAACAGCACAGTAAAATACATGGATACAAAGAAAATATCAATATAGTCTGTTTCAATGGTTTTAACACCATGTAATTCAAGTGTTAGCTATGTATTTCAAACTAGAAAATTCCACTGAGATAATAAATTATCTTCTTTGTCTCTCTATATCAGCAAATACTAGATCAAACAAAATCAATTATCTAAAATTCAAGAAACGAATTACGTTAATATTTTTAAATGTTGCTCAATTTGAGAAAGATTTGACATTTTTTATACCTTAGCAACTGGGAACAACAGCCCAGGGAAATAGATGGATGCAAAGAAAATATTAATATAGTCTGTTTCCATGGTTTTAACAGACATGTAATTCAAGTGTTAGCTATGTATTTCAAACTAGAAAATTCCACTGAGATAATAAATTGTATCCTTTATCTCTCTATAGCAGAAAACACCAGATTCCACATTTTTAGATTTAATCACACAAAATCAATTATCGAAAATTCAAGAAATTGAATTACTTTAATATTTTTAAGTGTTGTTTAATTTGAGAAAGATTTGACATTTTTTATACCATAGCAACTGAGAATAACAGCCCAGTAAAGTACATGGTGGCAAATAAAATATCAATATAGTCTATTTCAATGGTTTTAACTGCTATGTAATTGAAGGGTTAGCTATGTATTTCAAACTGATCTTTAAATCAAAGATTTGTATGGCGTTAATTTTTTTTTCTGAAATGTACGTGAATTCGACAAAATGTGGGATTTTTTGCAAATATATTTTTTAGTTATACTAAATAAAGATCTGCTAGAATGTTAATATGGAATTTTAGAGATCCTTGAAAAAATTTCTTTTCAAAACATTTTGAAATTTTCAGCTGTAGATCACTAGACGGTGGTATTAATGGTTCGAGTAAGATTAACCTGAAAAATAAGTTATTATCTTCTGAGTTGACATCAGTGACCACAGCAGTCAATAATCTCCGCAGTAAACATCGGGTTTTATGTGTAGTGGCGGGGGTTCATTGTATAACAGTAAAACAAAGGCAACATTATGACATTTACTGTAGAAACATGTAACGCCAAGGCAAATGATGCTATTGTTTCATGACCTCAAGCTCTAAGTAAATCTTCAAATTTGACTACATATTATTCATTGGGCTACTCTTAAGAAGAAAAATTAAGATGAATTCTGAACTTCACAAAATTTAGAACAGAAAAAACAACAACTAAGTATACACAAAGATTACCCCGTTTATTTCACATCGATTGCCCATCTGGTCAACATGAATTTCTCATTATACGTTGATTATTTTGGAGAAGTATTAATTGCAACAAACATTAATTTTTGCATTAATTTGCAATTAATCCATTGTACTGAGGTAACTCCCATGGTAGCTCCCATGGAGTTACAAATGAATGCAATGTCGGTCACTGGTGACCCCATGGCATTATCAACTATTAATTATCACTTTAAAATTTTATTATCTTTATTTTATATTTTTAAAAATAGTTTTATTAATATTTAGTTTCATTAATACTCGTTATGCATTATATATATACACACACATAACTTCCACAAAATTTAAAATACTGTAGTTATCACTGTAAAGCAATTATTAAATGTAGTAACCGAGTAGGTTCATGCACACGTGCACTTACAAAAACATCTTTTATTTAGAACATAAGATGACACTAAACACACAAAATAATACAAAACACAGAAGTATTTTGATGATATTGTTTACATCACGATCTTAAAGGAAAAAGCTATGAAATCTGTGTGCCAGGCCTTTTATTAACTATTGGAAGGGGTGTGGCTCCAGGAATAATGTCATTACGGTAACCAATCACGTCTCTTTAATTACTTCTAGTTTATTCTAGAAGATATAGTACCTCTACAATGCGCGGGAAAAATGAATCAACGGGGCTGCAATTCTAAATTCAAGGTGCCAGGAAATGAGTGTTCACCGCCATTATTATTAAAAATGTGAATTTAGAATTTGTCAATAGGGAATCTAGATTTTCAATGGAACAAAGAAAGCATTTAAGTTAGGATTTTACTTTAATAGAATTTTATTATTACAAATATATATATATATATATATATATATATATATATATATATATATATATATATATATATATATATATATATACGCACATAGAGATAGAGGGAGAGAGAGGGGGGGGAGAAATTGCTTTATGCTTAAAATTTTGATTTGCATTTGTATGTTTTTTAGTGTTTTATTTCAGATTTTGATATATTTTATGTATCTTATTTTTTAGGTGTTAATGCCAATGATTCTGAAGACCCATCTACTGGAGAGGGACCAAAGAATGTACTAGTTGAAGGCACGTTCCAATCATCTTCACCGATATTTATTTCCTCATCATTTTTCATCCCTGATACTTCATCTGGATTAGCAGTAGATATGGACAGTGTTACTTCCACCCAGTACCCATCCACACCGGCAATGCCAGTTCTCGTAGATGCCAATGATTTTAAAGATGGTGATGTTTCATTGACTAGTGAAAGACCAAAGAAAGTACGAGAGGAAAACAAGCCCCGATCATCCTCACCGATATTTATTTCATCGTCATTTCTCACCGAAGATACATCATCTGGATTAACAGCTGATATGGACAGCATTTCTCACATCACCCAAGACCCATTTGAGCCGGGTGCATCAGTTCTCGTAGATGATGATGAAGAGAGTTTGCTCAAGACCAGTATTCAAGTTTCCTCTACAGATCAAACAATGAATTATCAAAACTATTTATCTGAATCCCATTTGGTAGATGTTCCTTCATCCTATTTATTGAATTCGTCACCTTCATTAGATTCATCTGATTCATCAGAAAATACATCTTATTTATTAGACAATTCAAGTAGTCACATCTCTGATATAAATGAATATCACTTAGAGTCATCTTCATCTAAACCAGAGGTTATTAATTTATATAGTTCACATATTTATCAGTCATTACCTGTAAAAGGTGAAGATGTTCCTTCAACAGTGATCAGTGAAAACTTTAAATCGACTCTTATCGCTGAAATTTTAACCATGACTACCAGTTATACAACTTCATCTAGTCCACCTATAGATGGCGAAAACTGGAGTGTCCTAGATGACTCGGCGTATCTAAGAAAAGAGATTCGACCTACTTCAATTGATGATTATACTTTGCAAAGCGTTAATTTTAAGGAATCTTACTCAGTAAATGAAAAAAATCCCACCCATAACGAAAACGGAGGTATTACTTCTTTGTCTGAAGAAGTTAACACAGATTTTAGAGATTTCTCTATTGAAACTCTTAGCGCATCAACGTCTTCATTTGTTGGCGGTTCAGCAGAATTATCAAGCCAAACCGTTTCGAGTGGTGAAATTTTGAGGGAGTCAAATTCAGAGTTAATGCCTCCTTCTGTCCTCACAACTTTAGTGGAAGAAATTAATGATTCCAATAAATCTTATTCTCACGAAATTATTACTGATGATTCATCATTGAATAACCAAACCTCCAGGAATGAAGATGCAGAAATCGATGACATTATTAGTGGTATCATTCATCTTTTAGCTGGGAATGTTCAAGTTGCAAGACCAACGAATAAGGGATTTGGATTTAATCCTACACGGCTACCCATACCTCTTCAGCCTTCACTATTACCTACTCGCATCAACAACAGAGGCCCATTTAGACCGAATTCCGGCAGCCGAACAGTTGTTGTTTTCTCCCAACCTCAAAATAATGGTCATCCAACAGAGCTTGCATTGCCAGGTCATTTTGTACCATCAACTATTCAAAATCCTCCATTTATAAGAATACGACCAACAAAAGTTGGGGAGCAACCCCCCTCAGCAGTTTCCGTCATTCATTTTTACAAGCAAGGACCAAAACCGCCAATTAATCCTCCAACCCCACATACACCATTTAGAGAAGTTTTTAACACAAATCCAAAACCAAATAATAACGTACGCATTACAGCTTATCCCAATGAAAATGTGAGACCTTCATTCTTAAATCCAGAGCAACAAAACGTATTCAATGGAAATCCTCAAAATAAATATCCCCACTTTATATTTTCTGACCATCCAGCTTCTTCTGTCGTAGTCATTCATCCTTCAAAACCCCCGTCAACCGAAAAATTTGAAAAATTTTCTTCAGGGTTGCAAAAGAAAGAAAACATTAATAATAAAACTTCTACCTCACCGAGTTTCGAAGTATTGATTGATGACACCATGAAAAAGAAAGTTTATGTTAGTCAGGCAGCTACGCCATCAGACAGTTATAGCGGGTTTAAAGTAAAAGAAGCTCCCGATAATCCTAAACCTGTAGGACACATAACTTCTACTTCAAGCGGGGATGATATGCCTAGCGGTCCAATTACAGACTGGGTTCCTTTTGCTGAACGTCCATCCGCGATGGATACTTTAAATGAAACTAAGTTATTGGAAGATGATAAAAATGTTTCTGTTATTATGGACCCAGTAATTTTTGACGTAACCGTAAGCAGTTCTGAAAAAGAGGAATTAACCTCAAGCGTGACTGAAGTAGCGACACCAACAACAAAACAATCACATTTTCCACTAGAAACAGTAGAGCCTTCATCAGTTTCAAAAACAGAGCACTATGAATTAAGCTCTAGTGGGATAACTGATGAATATTCAAATTCTAACGGAAATCCTCAAAATAAATATCCCCACTTTATATTTTCTGACCATCCAGCTTCTTCTGTCGTAGTCATTCATCCTTCAAAACCCCCGTCAACCGAAAAATTTGAAAAATTTTCTTCAGGGTTGCAAAAGAAAGAAAACATTAATAATAAAACTTCTACCTCACCGAGTTTCGAAGTATTGATTGATGACACCATGAAAAAGAAAGTTTATGTTAGTCAGGCAGCTACGCCATCAGACAGTTATAGCGGGTTTAAAGTAAAAGAAGCTCCCGATAATCCTAAACCTGTAGGACACATAACTTCTACTTCAAGCGGGGATGATATGCCTAGCGGTCCAATTACAGACTGGGTTCCTTTTGCTGAACGTCCATCCGCGATGGATACTTTAAATGAAACTAAGTTATTGGAAGATGATAAAAATGTTTCTGTTATTATGGACCCAGTAATTTTTGACGTAACCGTAAGCAGTTCTGAAAAAGAGGAATTAACCTCAAGCGTGACTGAAGTAGCGACACCAACAACAAAACAATCACATTTTCCACTAGAAACAGTAGAGCCTTCATTAGTTTCAAAAACAGAGCACTATGAATTAAGCTCTAGTGGGATAACTGATGAATATTCAAATTCTAACGAAGTGTTATCTCAGAATAGAAATGTACTAAATAGTCCAAGGCAAGTTTCAGAATTAGAATCGACATCAAGTTTCTCCTCGAAAACTCCTGATATAGCTTCCACTTCAGCATTAAATGCTACATATATTTTTGATTTTCATAAACCCCAGTCAACAACGAATTCTTCAGCTATCATTGAGGGATCAACTTACAGTAAAGACATTAGAAGTTCAGCTACAGAAAAATCTTTTATTGAAAATACCGAAAGGGCAACACTCCCGAAAAACTCCTTGAATTCAACTCCAGCCCCTCCTAAAGCATCTGAAGTTTCGGAACATATTACAGGCCGACCATTCGTAATACCAGTAGACATTGAAGATGTTCATCCCTTTATTGGACCATTTAATCCACCCGGCTTTGAGAGAAACAAAAACAACTCAAATCCAGGTTCATTGCCTGGATTTCAGAGAAATAAACCTGAAGATCCTGTACGCAAAACTACAACAACTACTACTCGTGTTCCTATAATAAGAAGTCCAAACAGACCAAGACCTACCAACATTAGGTAAGTTTAGTCACTCCCTTGTAATAAAACACTTTCGTTTTTAAATTTTTTTTTACTGCAATAAGATATATTCTGACAATTCCTACTTTGCACAATTATCTATTATATAATTCCTTTTCCTTTGTTTTAACTTTATCAGTGACTTTAGAAATATAATTTATTGCAGCTTAAAAAAAGTGGCCATACCTTTTAATTTTCTTCGTCTAAGCATTTACGCACTTTGTGTTAAAGCATGAGTTTATATTTCTGCATAAAGACTAGGGACATACGTGAAAAGCCTTAGTCAGGAATACTAACAGCAAAATTAAAACCGAGGAAAAGTCATTGCAAATGAATTTAAAAAATTTTATACTGGTTTATTATATTTTGTGCAGAAAATTCATAAAATAGAATAAGTCGCACTTTAACTTCAAAAAGAAACTTCATAAGTCTACTGACAATGCCTTCGATCGAATTGTTATCGTTCTTATTTTGATTTTCAAAGTCTATTACAATTTTTACTGCATTGCATACTTAATGTTATTTTATGGTATTCTTTGCATGATGTGTTATAAGATTTGTACATTTCAATATGTTACCAGTAAAAAATTAACAGGAAATTATAAATATGGACACAAAAGAATTTAAATTTACTTAAAATTTCAATATAGTTAAGAAATTGAAAAAAAGTATTAACATTGCAGTTCTTTAAAAAATTTTAATAACATTTTTATTCTATATATGCTCTAAGAACCTACAGATTCTGCAACTTAGGAGGTAAACAGAAAATTACTGTTTAATTTTGATTTAGAATGATTTTTATAGGTAAATTGCATTTCGAATATTCATAAAGATAAAATTCTTATAAACCAAATATATTTAAAATTGTTTAAATATATTTCGGTCTATTTCGGTATAACTATCATTAAAAAATTAAGACATTATTAAGAAGAAATCATTAGAAGATTATTATTAAGAAATTTTTAAGTATATTTCGGTCTATTTCGGTATAACTATAGTCTTATCTCAGCATATTCTCAATGTTGAACGACACTTTATATACACAGAATGAAATTTAGGCTTATCATTGGGTAGAATTGAAAGAAATTCTACTCCATAGATTAGTCTAAATTTCTTTCTGTATGCATATATTTATATTATCTAAAACTGATTTAATATTATTCAGGTAATCAAACACATATGTTATTTTTAATGACTCATTATATATAACTTCCTCCTACTCTACTATTTTCATGAATTTTTGAACATTTAATATCAAAATGACTTCTCAATTATTAATTTATTCTACAGAAGGTAGTTTTCAGATGACTTTAATTTGGTTGATTAATACCTATATTCTATATTAAGTTATCATGTGGACCGTAGCATAACACAAAAAATAGTTTTGAATTTTTTTATTATAATAAATTCAGACTGATTATTTGAAGATACTATAAAATTTGGATGAAGTTTTTAATGTATTACATATTATTGTTTGATTTTATTAAATATTTAGAGACTAATTATCTATTAAAATATATACAATTTAAGCATGCCCTAATATTTCTTTAGAATGTAGGAAACCACTTAAGTTAGATTCTACTCGATGCTTAACCTATTTGAAATTGGAAATTTTAAATTACAAATAGAAAGCAAAGTTATTTTTCCACAGGAAATATATCATTGAAAGTAATATAAATTTTTTATTGAAGAATTATGGTATGAAGAAAATTTCACTTATATAAGTATTAAGTAAGATTCTAATCGAAACTTAATCCATTATCACGCGAATCATTTCCGAAAAATATATATTTATATATATTGTTATTAGATCATTGATTAGTTATTATAGATTACTGAGAGTGTATAATTGTCACACAAAACACTTCGGTTGTAAACATTATTTTATTTTGAAGCACATTTATAATCAATTTTTACCGTTACAGTTTAGGACGCCACACTCAAAATGGGCGCCATTTCCACACACACACGCACACGCACAGAGCGTTATCTTTCTCCCTCGTCGAACATGACAAAAACGCCATCTACCGGCGTAAACCTCAACAGAGAGCAAAACAAATATAAAATTTAAACAACTTTGAAACTGTTGGCATTGATAATTCCTTTTCTCTCTGCTCTATTGTCAATTTTTCTAAATTGTCTTTCAAAACTTACTAGACTATGACGCAACACCGACGGATGTGGGTATTTAAAACAGGTTCCTAAAACTAAACAAGATTTGCGGTTCCTGGGCACAACCTATTTATTAAAAAAACAGTTTAAAGGTAGAAGAAAACAGTTAAACTAGACCGCGAGCATGCCTAGCAAAATACTGTGATCTCCACATACCATTGTGTAAGTCGGCTCGGGTGCAATTGCATAGGAAAAGTACTCGCGATACCGTTTGGCAGTGTGGCAATCTACATCGTGTTGGTGCTGTACGGCACTACATAAAAATAAATCCAACCTGATTAAATCAAGCACTTGAGGCACGTAGAAAATGTTCAGTCAAAGTAATATATTTTTGGAAGTATTAAACATTTGTATTTTGGTAACAAGAAAATTAAAATTTCTTCAGGTTCGCTGCTCCTACAGATACATAAAATTTCAACTCTTAAAAACGTATAAGATGCATCCTATCTAGCCAAAATTACAGGAATACAATTGTAATTCTGCACGAGTTAAATATTCATGAATTTTAAATTATTTACTTTATCCATTCCTTTTTGCTATTAGACCAATATTTTAGCCTTTTTAAAAGTATTTTCTGGTTGAAGTTGCAACCGGATCGGCACCTTCTCAACTTCCTGTGAATCCCGGCAATTTTTTTTTAAGTTAACCGAGGCAAGAGATTTTGCCACCATCTTAACCCTCTGACTGCTCATCCCGCGATTTCCACGGGCATGTCTTTTTCTACCTTTATTAAAGACCACATCCCGTCTTTTCACTGTTTAACTATTGGAATATATGATATACAGTATTAGACGTTTAATTATGTAATAAATAGAATTATAGAAGAGAACTATAGTTATTAAATAATAAAATTATAGATAGTATGCTATAAATAGCAATTAACTGTAATTCAATTGAAATTTATTAAAAAATAAATTTTGTAAGTCATAACATCTGAAATAAGTTTTTCTGACAGTTTAGTTTCTCATGATAAAAATCAATATAAAAAATATTTTCTAGAAAAAAAATGCGTATTTCAATTTTCCAATACACACACACACACACACACACACACACACACACACACACACATATATATATATATATATATATATATATATATATATATATATATATATATATATATATATATATATATATATATATTATATATAAATATATTATATATATATATATATATATATATGTATACATATATATATATATATATATATATGTATATATATATATATATATATATATATATATATATAGATAGATAGATAGATAGATAGATAGATAGATAGATATAGATAATTTAAAATATGCAACAAAAAATAAGCAATTTATGAAGAGATTTCATTTTACAAATTAGGCAGTCAGAGGGTTAATCGTCATTTGTAAATCTGACTCTCGCTGTATGTTTGTGACTTCAACTCTCACTCGGCAGCTACGAACTGTGTAATTTTGTGATTGGCTGATTGGAAGAGAAAGTTGCATGAATATGTTAAATTGTATGCGATGCCTGCTGCTGGATATATAAGAGGAGGATTGTTGGATTTTTTTTTTTTTTTGTATTTGTGCATTTTTCCCGGCACGTAGGCAGACATCGTAAAATATGTTTTTATTTTAAGATTTAAAATAAACCTACATTTTCGTTTTTAAATAGTTTGTCATTTTTATGTATGGAACTTCAGTTACTTTTTATCTACAGTTGTAACTTTATAGTACTTATGGAAATCACTACCACAACCTTGTTCTGCTCAAGTACTAGTATTGAGTTGTTCATTTCAATACCGGTAACATTTTCAACTATTAGAAGAATAAAAATCCCATTTAAAAAATCCTCATGAATACATTTATTGTATAAGAAATTTATTTATTATTCTGTTTAAATAGCCAGGGTTGCTCAGGTCAAAGGTCTCAGTTTTCTTTAATGACGGCTGGAGCACGTAAAATATTTTCGTTGTCGAAATGTCCTCCAATTTCTTAAACGATACCTTTAGGGGTGGCAGACTAAGCCTAGGAGGTCTTTTGCTTGGTCCCTGCTTTAAAATACAGGTCCCTCTTTGTTTATTTCTGTTGTCGTCTTTAGGGAGCAACATTGCTCTCTAGGGACACTCCATGATGTTCCCATAGTAAAATGGCTGACGAATCTGCGGCATGAGAGTGACGAATGCTAAAAGAAACAAGTATCTTATTACTGGAAATAATTATTCTGTTTAAAACGACGGTGGACGTTAAAAAAATTCTTTGGAAATTATAAAACTTTAAGTTAAAGAAGTTTATATACATATACAGTGAAGTGTAACTAAACAAAATAACATTTAAAAATATTTTTAAATATTTAAAAGTTTTTAAAATTTTTTATTAAAAATTTTGAAGTATTAAGCTTTAAACGGCTCCTGGCGAATTAAGTTTTAGTTTTCTATGTTTTTTGCCTTATTATTATATAAAATTATCTTTTGAACATAAATTGTTGATTGGTTGAATAAGTAATTCGTATTTTAATGTCTATACATATAATTTTAATGAAACATTCTTTCTGAAATAAAACTGAATTTTATCCATATAAATAGAATCGAAATTTAAAACAGATACCCATACGCATAGAGGGCCCTCCGGAGCACATCTGGTTTAGGTGTGGGATGAACGATGGTCGATTGGTTAGAGTGCTGCCCTTCGGTACCGGAGTTCATAGGTTCGAATCCCACATTGGTATGGATGTCCGTAGCCGTTCGCAATCGGCTTTAACATGTAGGACCTGGTCTCATTAGCTCTTGTGTTGCAAAAGGTATACCGTAGCAGTCCAAACCAATCCAAATCCTTTACTACTAGTTTACATGAATGATTTTTTCTATGGTCTACCTGGTAAGCATCAGCTTTCCTCTGTAGTGTTTGCTCTTTATCATGTTAGGCTTATTCAAAATGGAATCCTGACAGGCCTTACGTAGGTCATCAGCAGACAAGTAGCCGTTTTGGGTGTTGCTATTGTAGAGTCAGGGTGCTAAGTTAATCGTAAGCAGAATCCCTGGGTCAAGTTAAAAATAAATTTAATGTATAAAAGGTGCACAAAGTCTCCAACCGGCGCTTATCTTCACAACTGTTGTCTGCAGATACGTACTTCTAGTTATAAAAATATTTCAAATAATATAAGCATTCCTTTAGGGCTTTTAAAATTTAAAATTTCAATTTTGGAAAACAACAAAACTAAATTTTTATACTTTTCCCCATTTGTTATCCCAGTATACCTGAGAAATATTTTTTCTATAATCTGCACCAGGGGTGGGCAAATACTTTTAAGCTCAGGCCAAAATGAAATTTTCAAACTGTCTCCCGGGCCGGAGGACTATACCGCGTACGCTATGCACACGCGAATGTTTTGGGTGGAATTTTTTCCCTGCCCAAGAAATTTTTTTGACAAAAACACTATAAGTATCATTTTAAAAATTTGGACAGAGAAATTTGACAGTTAATAAAAGATAATAGTAATAATAAATTGTCTTACTTAGGTGTATATGCGAACAATTTGTGCCCAGTAAAATATGTCACTTAATTTTTAAAGATATATGATCCATTATATTAAATTAATGGTTATTAAATAAATCAGTTAATGAAAGAGTTTATTTTGATATTTATTTATATCTTAACGATATAAATCATTTTATTTTGATCATAGTTATTGCATTTTTATAGTTAAATTACATTTTGTAAATATAATAGTAAATAGAATTATAAAAAGAAAGTTATATTTGCAAAATAACAAACATTAGTCTCAAAAGAAATGACGAGTACGCGACTAGTGCTAAATCAAAATAAACAGTACGCGTGCTGCGGTCTGTCGTCCCTCGAAGAGTGAGAGGACTGCACGTTCAATTCTATGTAGTAAGCCGACCACACGCTTTATGAGAGTATGTATGTTGTATACATTAAAGTAGGGTTATGGTTACAGCTGTTCAAATTATAATACTCTCTATTATTTATATATTTTTCATTATTTATATGTACACTACGCATACAAATACTGTTGATTTCAACAAAATCGCACATAAGAGACTTAAAAAATTGCATGCAGGATTTTTCAAAGGGCCGGATAAAGTAAGCAAAAGGGCCGGATCCGGCAAGCGGGCAGGCAATTACCCACCTCTGATCTACACGGTAGTCATGACCTTGCCTCTGTAGTGTAGCAGCTAGGTAACCGTTTCTGGTTGCTTTCGTAGCAACATGTTATTCAGTTAATCGTATGGTGAAAATCATAAGGGCATATCCCTGCATCAAAAACTATTAATAAGTTAACTGATAAAAGTAAAAAATAATAAGTTAAAATTATATTTAATTTATATAAGATGCATTATATCGTCTTCAATCGACGTTTATCTTCACAACCATTAATAATAGTAATATACATCTAGTTACAAAAATGTTTCAAGTAATGCCATAAAAGCATTCCTTTTATGGCATTTTTAATTTTAAAACTTAATTTTAAAACAATTACAAAAAAAAAAGAATGTTTATATTTCCCTGTTCTATCATTATATTTAGTGAAAATTGAAACTCGTCCTAAAACTCGTAACAGTAAAAGTTTCACTGTTGTGTGACAAAAACTGATCGAGATATTACTACGAACCCTGTATGAAGAGTGTTAGATACAATGATACAATTCTTGTAGGAATTTATGAAAAATTAATTAAATAGTTAAGAGTGCTTTAAAAATTAACACAAGTTTCATAGAAAGTGAATTATTCAAAAGTATTACCTAATTTGAAGAAAAATTTTAATGTGATTAGTTTACTTATTTTTCCATTTATACGAATATGTCCAAATTTTCATAAATTTAAGTTCCTAATTTGTAGGAAAACTTTTTAATGTCCACTATTCCTTTAATAAGAGCACTTTTTCAGTTATTTTATTAAAGTAAAAAGGCACAAACTTATAAAAACTAGTTCATGATTGAAGATTATTCTCATACTTTAAGCAACCAAGTGTGAAATCTCTAAACTAAATTGTGCTCAAGTTACAGTGTCAGTCGAGTTCGCCAAGTTCAAAGTTGCGCACGTAATTTCTACGAATCACTGAATTTCTAGAATTGATAGAAATTTCCTGTTTAATCATGCATTCTCTTTTGCAGAAAAAATTCCACACTTCATATAGTTATCATGATAAATTATATACTTAGAGAAAAGTAAAGTTCAGGAACCTTTTAATGAGAATGAGAATTATGTAACCGTTAATGAAAAAAATGTTAATTGTTCCTATTATTCAATAAAGCATCTATTAGGCAATGTTTATAAAAAGAAATATTGTAATTTCTCTTGTTCTATACTTACACTTAATATTATAGTCTTTTGCGGTGGAAAAGGGTGAACTTTCTCCCCTTCTTTGCTTGCTCAGTTAGGGTCGCAGTTAAGTGGACAAAAATAAACAAGAGAAAGAAAAGTTAACGAGAAAGTGAAATGTAGTCACTTTCTATAATATAATAGCATCTACATTTATCTAATTAAAGAGAAAAATCAAATAAAGTCTGCAGCATTTGTTAATTTGTATGGCTTAAGAAAGGAAATTAGTAAAATAATATTTACTCATCGAATCCATTAAGACAGATGATAGCAGAACAGATATCCTTTCGGCATCGGAGTTCAAGGATTTGAATCTTACTACAGTCGAACTCGTTTATAATGAGCACTAAGGGACCGTAACATTTACTCGTTAAATCCGAGTGCTCTTAATAAACGGGTCCTTAAGCCAGGCTTTCAAAAGAAGAAAAAATCCTTGCACTCTTTGAAAGGAGAGTGTTGCGGACCATTTTTGGCGGTGTTTTTGACAGGGGAGCCTGGCGGAGAAGATTTAACTTTGAACTGTACAAGCTTTACAAAGAGGATGGGGTTATCAAATTTATCAGGCTGAATAGAATGAGATGGGCTGGATATCTATAGCAAATGGACGCAGATCGGGCTGCTTTAAAAGTTTTAATGCAGCCACTTTCGGACAACGACTAAGGGGCAGACCAAAACGACGGTGGATCGACTGCCTGGAGTCGGACTTTGGTCTCATAAAGATTAGATGCTGGAGGTCCCAAGCACAAAACAGAGCAGGATGGGAAAAACTTCTTAAGAAGGCGAAGGCCCACAACGGGATGTCGGGCCAACTATGATGATGAATGCAGGCGTGAAACCAGAAGGGGGGGAGCTTGGAAGGTTAAATGATTGAGTTTACTTAAATTGTAATTAATACTTGCTTTAATTACATTAACTAATTTAATTAAATACTTTTCTTAATTTAATAACAATTAACCCCCCCCCCAATCAGCGAAATATTTCTAGTTGCGCTGCAGTCTTAAAGAAAAGAAACAATAAACGGAAAGAAAAATAAAGGAAAAGATTCTTACCAAAAAATGTATTTTTTTTCATTAATCTACATATTTAAAATTGTAGTTTGTTAGCTTACGCTGAACTCGTTCCCTGTCTCTTTCCTGTGCTACTGTTCTTCGGAGAAAACTCATCGCCCGGAAAACATCATCACTTACATCCCTCGCTTCAAAAAAGGTCTACATTTTTTCAGCGAACTCCAACATCGTAGAACAAGTAGGGGGTGGATTCTTTATATTCATCAGTGTCCTCATCGCTTTCGTCATATTTTTTACCGCTGAATTCACTAGTACGTCAGCTACAATATCTTTGGTGGTCGGTACATCTGAGGTCATCGATGGATACATAGTTTTGAAATTCTTTGGTCATTTCCAAATTTGCAGTTTGTATGAAATTGTCAACCTCTTCTTCCTCAGTGGATTGACCATCGTGACAACTCTCTAATATAGCCTTATGGAAACACTTGATGATGCATGTTGATGTGACATTTTCCCATGCATCGTTCATCAAACGTATCGCTTCCAGTACGTTGACATTGGTATTTGATGCTGTTCCACTTCTATCTCTTCGGCTCAGAATCATCAAAATCACTTGCTTACGGAAATGGCACTTGAAACTTCTTATGACTCCTTGGTCTATAGGCTGGATAACAGATGTAGAATTTAGTGGCAAAAATTCAATTGCACCGGATTTGTGAACCCTCCCTATTTACATTGGAATGTTGGAGGAATTTTTCCTACGAAAGTATTAAACCGCGGAGAAGAAAAAAAAAGATAAGACAGAAATACTAGAAACATGAGAAAAAAGATTGCAAGACAGAAAAATATTGCTCGCTAAATCCAGGTATTGCTTGTTAAAAGCGACTTCTGTTCTTAACATTGACTTAACATTGATCCAACCAAATATTCTCGCTTCCCTCGGTAAATCCGAGTTCTCTTTAAATCCGAGCTCGTTATAAACGAGTTCGGCTGTACTTGAAATTATGCTTAGAATCATCTTTAAGGTGATTAAGTACCAGCCATATTGCATTCCTCTTCGTTAACCTATGTGGATAGTAGCTCTACTTCAAATCAGTTTTTATTTGAAGATTTCTTTAAACAAATTTTAAAACCTGACAGAGCGGAAAATTCTCCAGGATAGTAAGTGATCCTTTTTAAAATTAATTTTGAGAAAAATTCAACTTTTTGGAGATTCAGTGACAACTATATCAAAATATTTCACGAATAATTAAAAATTAAAAGTTTTTTTGATTTGTTAAATTAGTCCTGCCTTACTCTGGTGGGTTTTCTGCTCTCTCATGGGGTAAAATTTATTTAAATAAATCTTTAAATGTCAACTGCCCAGAAGTAGAAAAAATTCCCCATAGGTTAACATGGACCTAGAGAAATTTAATATAGTAGGAACCCCACTATTTTAAGCTACATGTCCCTATCAAGTTACCCTTTGTATATCAGAAAGCAGATTCTAGGTTTGGTTTGGTTTGGTTTGGTTTGGAGCGCTACGGTCTACTGTTTTGCACACGAGGGCTAATGAGACCGGGACCTACAGTTTAAAGCCGATTCCGAACGGCTACAAACATCCATGCCATCAGCGGGATTCGAACCCGCGAACTCCGGTTCCGAAGAGCAGCGCTCTACCATTCGGCCATCGTTCGGCTCCTAGCATTCTAGCATTCACAACATACTAAACCTAATTTAAAACAAATACGCTTTTTCGAGATTACTATTCATATTATAATTAGGTAAATTTCCTATTACTAAACAACAACCACCAATTTATAACTACTCATGGAGTTTCAGGATATTTTTTATTCGATTTCTTTATGCGGTGTCTATTCCCTCACAGCAACAAGTTTAAGTGTACTATGTAATGTTTTTTAGTTCGGTCTCATAATTTAGACCGTGGACCAAGATGGTGAAAGCAATTTAGTAACATGATACTTCAATCACGGTAGTGCCACTTTCATTTGGATTATTCATATAATATTTTGAAAAACAAATTTTATTTACTACTCAGGTTTGGATTTATACATTATTTATATAGTTTCTATGTACAATTGTTTTTCATGCGATTCCTACTTACAGTATAATTTCTTTTAAAATGTGTTAGAAGCGATATATTTATAGCTACTCATGAAGTTTAGCGATATATATTATGCAAAATAGGCCCGTAAAAAGCTTCTTGGTCGCAGTGTCCCCCAAGTTCCCAAATGATACCTTTGAAGGTGGCAAGCCAAGCCTTGGGGTATTCTGCCAGGTCCCTGCTACGAAATTAGGAGGTCTCTCTTTGTTTGTGTTGTCTCAAGGGAGTAATATTGGCCGACTTTACAGTGCTCCTATAATAATATAGTGAACAAATATTTTGCATAGTCTATATATATATATATATATATATATATATATATATATATATATATATATATATATATATATATATATATATATATATATATATATATATATATATATATATATATATATATATATATATATATATATATATATATATATATATATATATATATATATATATATATATATATATATATATACATATATATACATATATATATATATACATATATATATATACATATATATATATACATACATATATATACATATATATATATACATATATATATACATATATATATATATATATATATATATATATATATATATACATATATATATATATATATATATATATATATATATATATATATATATATACATATATATATACATATATATATATATATATATATACATATATATATACATATATACATATATATATACATATATATATATACATATATATATATACATATATATACATATATATACATATATATACATATATATATATTATACATATATATATATATATATATATGTGTGTAATATTAAAATCCCTTATTTACATATTTTAATTTTAATTTAATAACTTTTGTTCCTTTAGTACGTTGGAGTTTGCCAGGTAATTCTAAGTTTTCCCTCCAGACAAGCTATAAACTTAATTCAGCCTCTGTCTGTACTACTTTAGCCAATAGTTAGCTCGTTCTCTATAAATATGGGTATTTTTTATCACGTGATCAATTGTGCTTAGGGATTATTCGTAGTCTTTTTACCTGAGAAATCCCTACTCGAAAAGTGTGTGTGTGTGTAGGATCGAGTAGGAAAGTGCTTGCCTGTTGTATTGATTTCATGTATCATACCAGAAATAAAATGTGTTGTGCTTTTGAATGAGTCTCGCCTATATTACACACACACACACACACACACACACATATATATATATATATATATATATATATATATATATATATATATATATATATATATATATATATAATATTCAATATTCTATTATGAAATGCATATGAAATAACTGATATATATTACTGTCTTGCAATATAAGTAGTAGTTTGTAAAACTAAACTTTTTTCCTTATATTTAATGAATGCAGGGACTTCTGGCCTTGCCGGTTCTATTGAGCCGATTCGGGTGGTTGTGAAGTAGCTCCCTTGTAGATCAGGATCTTCCTGTGCAGCTTGGTCTTGAGTACCGTAAATTCATTTTAGGGGTTGTTAATGGCTCATGAGTTTTCTAAATACCAATATTTTAACTATCCCACAGAAATCGTTATTGTAATGAGGAGTTACTAGAAAACAAAATGAGCCATATACTTATTAAACAGCTTATGTATTTATTTTGTGAAATATTTGTGAAATTCTACTAAATACTAATTTCCAGTACTTTTATAGGATTGATACTTGCATTGTTGGGGATGATAATACATGTGATGCAGCTTACAATGAGACTTGCAGAATGGAAAATGGAATTAGTTCTTGCCATTGTCGCCCTGGATATAGCAGGTCATTCTCCAGAGCACCGTGCATTCGTAAGTAGCATATATTTAACTATTTAGCTAGAGCATACTGGGATGAAGGTTTTTTTAAAGTAAGACTTTCGTCTCTTTATTATTAAAATAAAATTTGTCAGGGTTTGAGTAGCTATTGCTGCTTAAGCCTGAAGAGGACGTAAAGAAAGAGAAAATATACTGAGGATTATTATCTGGTAATCACACCTGGTGAAAGGTTAGTTGTTTCTCTTTTATTTCAAAGGAACAAAAGGGCTAATTGTGTCTGGATCATAGTTTTCTTTTTCCTTCACTGGCCATGATGGAAAAAGAATACTATTACAATATTTTGTAAGTAAGTATTACAATATTTTGTTATTCACTAAGATTATTCACTGGCATTTAGATAAAATTTGTTAAAGTAAAAGGTAAGTTGTTATAAAAAACGAGAACATAAGTTCAGAAGTCAGATTAATAGCATTTCGAGATCTGATTTATTAAAGTGTAGTATAAGGTAAAATATTTTTTTGTCAACATATATCGATTTCAAGAGACCTTTTCTATGTAGCTGTATTTTTTATATTCTTTGTTACCATAAGTGTTACCATACTTGCACAATTATGGGTAACAGATATATATATATATATATATATATATATATATATATATATATATATATATATATATATATATATACATATACATATATAAGCAGTTAAATAAAAATGATATTTGTAATTAGATCATTTCTGTATAACTGTGTTTTTAAGTCAATAAATACTAGTCATATTTTTTTAATATAATGAGTTACTTAATATTTGTACTTTAAATGAAATATGTTATTATATGAAGAGTTTTAAAAACTTGTGTTATGTCATTATTAAGCACTTTGTTTATAGGCTGAAATTCTTTCTAAACATTTATGAATCGAAAGAAATATTTATAAGTTTATTTTATTTTATTAGTGGTTTCGAAGATTAGAAGCAGTATTAAAACAATTTCTACTATACTTCTATTAGAATACTATATATTATTATATTTTATTTGCTTACATATGAAACAAAAGACACTAAAGACACGACTTGCTGAATTTAACATCTTTAATTTTTATCTCCTTTTTTAAAAAACTCTTTAATCATTGCTTTATATATGTGTCATATTACAATATTTTATTTGCTTATTTATAAGACACAGATGCTGAAGAAATGAAATGCTGAATTCAGCATTCCATTTCTTCAATATCTGTGAAAAAAATTGAAGCCACGGTTAATTAACCGCGGCTTCAATTTTTATCCCTCTTTTTTAGAATACTTAAATCATCGCTTTAAGTTTGTGTAATATTATAATATTTTATTTGCTTATTTATGAGACATAGATACTGAAGAAATGAAATGTTGAATTTAACGCGGCTTAAATTTTTATTCCCTTTTGTAAACTTTTTCATCTCCGCTTTATGTATATATAATATGCATATCATGTTCTCCCCTTCACCTTTAAAAGCTCTTTTCGTATCCCGGTCCTTGAATTCTTTTGGCTGCGAACATGGAGAAAACAATTCCAACCCTTTCCTCAAACAATAGTGGCGAATACGAGTTTCAAATTGTTCCACATACTGACGCCGACATCAGCAGTGATGCATGTTTAAATATAAACAAGTCTTTTTAGACTCCTCTCTTTATTTTGATGAAGCTATTCATTTTCTTATTATTTGATTCCTAGGTCATGGTACTCGGAAGGCGTCAAATTCAAAATAAAATTCGGATATTAGTCGTTGTTATTTACTATTACACCGAATATACATGGAAATTCAATACGATATATTCTTTCTTTTTATTGCCGTTTGCATGAGCAGTAGTGTATTTACACAATCCACTTAAACTATCAAATGCCCTATTGTTAGACAACGTAATATTTATTTATGTTAAATAGTATGTATGCGTACTTAACACTAGATTGCCCAAGGCAGTCATTTTGACTGTTTTTTAATTTCAATTAGAAAAACAATTATGAAATATAATGACACAATTTCTTAGAATTTGGTGACTTTTTCTATAACATATAAATGGGTTTATGAATAATTGTAGTTATTTCCGCCCTCCTTTATTATATAATATTAAAAATTAATTTTAAACAAATTTCTTTACATATTTGTTATTTTTTCACAATGCAGTCATTTTGACTGTTTTGGGGCAATATAGGTATACAAGAAATCTCGGGCAATCTAGTATTAATCAACCAGTCAGGCTTTAGGGGGCTGCCAGAATGAACATTGCCCAAGGGCATCATGCCCGTTTGAAGGGTTTCACAAATCCCAAAAAAATTTTGGGGCATGCTGAAAGTGTGTCTGTTTTGATCGATTATAAGTTTTGGAATATTTAATAAAATTATACAAAATTTTGTGATCTATTTAAGGACTGCTTCAACTCTTATAAAAATGTTACTATTCTTATTAATTGATCACATTTAAAATATAGAATAACTAGCATATAGACTGACATATGACGGGATTAGTAAAATTTTTAATTTTCCAGAATTTTAAAGTACCCTATGAGGCAGGTAAAAAATTGGTTTGTTTTTTGGCTGAGAATTATCTGGTACACGCTCAATAATTTGTTTATCTTTACTGACCGCATGTTAGTTGCCAACTTTAATTTATCTTGTCATATTACGCGATAGGATGGACAGCAGAGGTTTTAATATTGACAGTGATTATTTGGCGGTATATATGAATGATGTCCAAAATTGAGCGAATCGATTGCAAACCGTGTGGTTATGTATAAAAAACAAACACACAAACGAATGAACTTCTTAATTTTCAAAGATATATAACTTAAACGCTAGATATTTATTAGTCCGTGAAATAGACTCCTAGACTTTTATGAAAAAAATTTGTAATTAATACCGTTCTAAAGTCTCCCGATACTGTGAATGCAGTTTAGAATGACGTTGAATTCATTTAGAAATATCAGCAGTGATGTATGTTTAAATACAAACAAGCCTTTTTAGACTCCTCTCTTTATTTTGATGAAGCTATTCATTTTCTTATTATTTGATTCCTAGGTCATGGTACTAGGAAGAAGTCAAATTCGAAATAAAATTTGTATATTAGTCGTTGTTATTTATTATTACATCGAGTATACATGGGAATTCAATACGATATATTCTTTCTTTTATTGCCGTTTGCATGAGCAGTAGTGTATTTACCAAACCACTTAAACTATCGAATGCACTATTGTTAGACAGCGTAATACTTATTTATGTTAAATAGTATGTATGCGTACTTAATCAACCAGTCAGGCTTTAGGGGGCTGTCAGAATGAACATTGCCCAAAGGCAACACTGATATAATAATTACGACTATATCTAAAATATTATATTTATTAAAGAAACCTGTCTAGCGTATATACAACAAGAAAATAAACTGAAAACCTGAAAAAGCGTTGATTTGGCAATAGGATTTTTTATTATTTATTTATTTGCAGCTCTTTTGTCATCTCATGCTTGTAAAAGTATTCTGTCTTAATTTTCATATTTTTCTTAAAATAAATTTTGAATAACATAATCAAGAAAGATTGCTTTATGTATATAAAAGCTAGCATATACATTTAATAATTGATATAAATTTAAAGAGGATAACACCATTATCTAGATCAAGACTCACGAAGAATTTTTTACATATTTTTTTTTTATCTAAATCAATGTTAACAATTTAATTTTTGAAATCTCATACTTATAAATGCATTCCTTGTTTATTTTCGTATTTTACAGAAAATGATTTTTGAATAATACAGTCAACAAGGATCGCTTTATATGAATATACGTTAGCACATACCTTCAACGGTAGATATAAATTTAAAACTGATAACTCCATTAGCTAGAACGTAATACACGAAGATTTGTTTAAATATTTTTGTTAACAATTTAATTTTTGAAATCTCATACTTATAAATGCATTCTGTTTTTATTTTCATATTTTTCAGAAAATGATTTTTGAATAATACAGACAACAAGGATCGATTTATGTGAATATACGTTAGCACATACCTTCAATGGTAGATATAAATTTAAAACTGATAACACCATTAGCTAGAACATAATACACGAAGATTATTTTAAATATTTTTGTTAAAAATTTAATTTTTGAAATCTCATACTTATAAATGCATTCTGTTTTTATTTTCATATTTTTCATAAAATGATTTTTGAATAATACAGTCAACAAGGATTGCTTTATGTATATACAAGTTAGGATATACCTGCAACAGTTTATATGAAATTTAAAACTGATAACACCATTAGCTAGAACATAATACACGAAGATTAGTTTAAATATTTTTGTTAACAATTTAATTTTTGAAATCTCATACTTATAAACGCATTCTGTTTTTATTTTCATATTTTTCATAAAATGATTTTTGAATAATATAATCAACAAGGATTGCTTTATGTATATACAAGTTAGGAGATACCTTCAACAGTATATATAATATTTAAAACTGATAACACCATTAGCTAGAACATAATACACGAAGATTAGTTTATATATTTTTGTTAACAATTTAATTTTTGAAATCTCATACTTATAAATGCATTCTGTTTTTATATTCATATTTTTCAAAAAATAATTCTTGAATAATACAGTCAACAAGGATCGCTTTATATGAATATACGTTAGCACATACCTTCAACGGTAGAAATAAACTTAAAACTGATAACTTCATTAGCTAGAATATAATACACGAAGATTAGTTTAAATATTTTTGTTAACAATTTAATTTTTGAAATCTCATGCTTATAAATGTATTCTGTTTTAGTTTTCATATTTTCTGAAACCGGTTTTTGTAATGATATAATCAACAAAAATTGCTTTATGTATATACAAGTTAAGATATACCTGCAACAGTATATATAAAATTTAAAACTGATAACACCATTAGCTAGAAATAGTACACGAACATTATTTTAAATATTTTTTCTTACATAATTTTAACAGTTCAATTTTTTCTCAAAAATAAGAATTAGCAAGAATATATTTGAAATTAATAGTAGGTCTTTAACGTGCATATCGTTAATATAAAATTTGTATAATTTTTAATATTTAACGTTTGAAATGATAAAACTTTCATGATTGCTTACTTTATAATCGTTTCGCACATAGACTACAGTCTGGGTAACTGAGACTTCACAATAAAGATTATGCTATAGTATAGAATTTATAAACATTTTAGGAGCTAATTTATTTTTTGATAAATTATGACGGCACTCAACATAGTATACATTATGTAACACTACGTGTCCTTTGGAAAATATATTTCGGAGAGGAGGCTATTATATTATCTAAATTACGACATATTAAATTAAGATCGATACACTTCTCAATAGTGATTAAAATTGAAATTTAATTTTCTTTACTCTTAACAGAAATTAATACCTATTTATATATTCTTAAAATCTATATTTTACATATTTTTGATTTCCATAATTGCAAAAGCATTTACTGAAATTTAAGATGACAGGTAGATCGAGATAGTGCTATCTCTGGTTCAATACTTTCAGAGGAAGATGTGTGAAAAAACACGTATGAAATCTCTTAAACATTTATTATATATAAACTAAATCAAGCTTCCAGAAAATAAATAGCCTATATGTCAATACTAGAACTAATACGAAGAAAATAAACAAATCTGCTTTTCATTCTGATCGGCAGTACCCACGTGATATGAGCATAGATACTGCAATTCATTCATCTTATTCATATAGATTTAAGATTTGTTTATATTTGAGACAATGGGATTCCCGTTTATTATTATTATTCCCTGTTTATTTAGTACGGTTTACAGTTAAACCAGCCGGTAACGAATTAACATTTAACCTTTTAAAAGTCACCTACATAAACTCTTTGGAATTAAATGAAATTAGTTTATAAATGTTACCTATGAACTTTATAAATGCAAATTGTATTAAAATTTTACAATCATTAGAGGGGTTTTCATTAAAAGATACCGTTAGAAGGATTTAGGGGGGTACTGACAAATCCATCCCGTTGTACAGCGTGAAGATAATACTTTTTAAAATTATAATTATATTCGAAGAACAATAAATGAGTGTTCTTAAAAAGTAAAGTAAATAAATAGTTTAACAATTTATAAGTGTTGTTTGAATAGATATTTTTGTTTGGGGTCATAAGTGAAAAAAATGAAATTACTAACTTTCCGGGTACAGCAAGTTTAATTACATGTATTTCAAAAGAATAAATAAATAAAATGCAGTACTATCCTTTATTGTAAGTTTTAAATGTCAAAAACATAAAAAACCGATAAAACATTCATATTTCTCAAAAGAAAAAAAAAAAGAGGCCGAACGATGGTTGATTGGTTAGGATGCTGGCCTTCGGTACCGGAGTTCGTGGGTTCGAATCCCACAGTGGCATGGATGTTCGTAGCCGTACGGAATCAGCTTTAAGCTGTAGGTCCCGGTCTCATTGGTCTCATTAGCCCTCGTGTTGTAAAAAGTAGACCGTAGTTCTCCAAACCAAACCAAACCAAAAAAAAAAAAAAAAAAAAAAAAAAAAAAAAGGTGAGAGAGGAAAAAAAATATTAACAGGAGGTTTTACTGCAAAACCACTGTCCGCTAAAAAGTGAAACTAGTGATAGACAACCTATCAACCACGGAAGGTCACTTGCTGTGATGGCACATTGACCGGCCACACTTATTACAATTAGATATCTTCGGGGGAAAGAGAGAGAAATTATATTTTTGTTTGCATTTTAAACTATATCCACAGTATGTTACGATAGCATGACATGTTGAAAATCTAAAACTTATTTATTAAGACAATTATCTAAAATAATATAGGAATTCATCTTTTTACTTCTTTTCTCGAATAAATCTGAAATAATTCATGATTTTTTCATAGCCTATCCTCACACGTTTTTGTTTTTTCTCTCTCAACATTAGCGGCTTTTGAATGAAAAGAAATTAAATAATTTTTAAGGTATCCGTCTACGTTAAAAACGTTATTTTTTTGCCAAAAATCATAATTTTTTTTATTTCTCTGTTGTAAAATTTCAACTTTTAGGCTTCTAAATCTGTTTTTGTTTTGTCTCTACGGCATTTTAAAGAAAAGTTACAGCTGTTTAAACATCAGTAACAGCTGTCGAAACAAAACGGAAGTAGCTACTTGGTAACCGGAAGTTGTGAATTTAAAGCCTTTTAATGAACATTTTTTGGACAAAACTTTTTAAATTTTCATGAAGATTAGTTTAAACATTTTTCTAGTATTTTTAATAATTAGCAACTTGGCAATTAGAAAGTTTTAAAGTAAGAAATTTAAACATATATTTTAATTTTTTAACAGTTAAAATTGCTTTTATAAACTTCAAATGCGTTTTTCTCAGAACGGTATTTTTAATAAAATATTGAAATTTGAAATGTGATTTCTCAAAAAGTTCTTAAAATATTTTGTTGAAAATTATTATGAATGCTTTTGATAGTATTTACTAGTGAATGACCTAAAAGCTTTAAATTTTGAAAAATTTTTAATGATGTTACACTCATAGTTAGCTATAAAGGTAATGAAAATTCGTTAAAAATTCAATATGTATGATTTTGAAGGATCAAAATTTTTTACCAAATGTAAATTAAGCAAAGATTTTAAGTGATTCACTAGTCAAGTGTATAAGAAATGTGTTGCATCAAAAAATATTGAAATAATTTAAGTTATTAAAAAATTAGACCTTTTGAAAAAACCCGATTTTTTTACTAAATTTTCTTCATTTATTAGAAATTTTATAAAAAACTTCTTCAGGAGTAATTTTTTTAGTGCAATTTTCTGTGATAATATAAAAAATAAATCTAAAAATGTAAAAACATGAACTGTTTTCTAGGCTTAACACTAGATTGCCCGAGATTTCTTGCATACCTATATTGCCCCAAAACAGTCAAAATGACTGCATTGTGAAAAAATAACTAATATGTAAAGAAATTTGTTTAAAATTAATTTTTAATATTATATAATAAAGGAGGGCGGAAGTAACTACAATTATTCATAAACCCATTTATATGTTATAGAAAAAGTCACCAAATTCTAAGAAATTGTGTCATTATATTTCATAATTGTTTTTCTAATTGAAATTAAAAAACAGTCAAAATGACTGCCTTGGGCAATCTAGTGTTAAAGAAAAAAGTTCTCCGAACGTAGAAGGATACCTTAACCCTTTGTGTCTAATTGATTCCGATATGAAAAATATCCACACTTATAGTAATACATTGCATCATTTTAAGTATGTAAAATATTCTAAAAGTCTATAGCACACACACAAAAAAACATTTATTATCAAAAAAGTTACCTGCAGCAAATAAAAAATTACATATATCTAATATATATATTCTAAAATTTCTTGCAGAAAAATCGCCTTTCCATAACTAATTTGGACTTACTTTTGTAAAAATACTATTTCTAGATGTCTGTAGTCTTTTTCAGAATTTTCTTATTTAGATTTTATAACTTAGAAAATATCACGGGAAACTGATCAAAAGATAAATTAAATTTTGGTACGAAATAGTAAAATTAGTATACCACTAAGCCGTGGTAGCTCAGTCGGCAAAGGCAGCTGGTTCGGTGTTTAAGCATGTTCGGCATATCATTCTTGTTTTTAATTATTCATATGAACGTTGCTTGAGTGATTTTCAGTTATTTAAATTTTATAACTTAGAAAATATCACGGGAAACTTATCAAGAGATAAATTAAAATTTGGTACGAAATAGTAAAATTAGTATACCACTAAGCCGTGGTAGCTCAGTCGGCAAAGGCAGCTGGTTCGGTGTTTAAGCATGTTCGGCATATCATTCTTGTTTTTAATTATTCATATGAACGTTGCTTGAGTGATTTTCAGTTATTTAAATTTTATAACTTAGAAAATATCACGGGAAACTTATCAAGAGATAAATTAAATTTTGGTACGAAATAGTAAAATTAGTATACCACTAAGCCGTGGTAGTTCAGTCGGCAAAGGCAGCTGGTTCGGTGTTTAAGCATGTTCGGTATATCATTCTTGTTTTTAATTATTCGTATGAACGTTGCTTGAACGTGTCTCAGTAACAAAAATTTGGTATGTAACACTATTGGAGAAAATTACATAAACATTTTGCCTCTTACAATTGAGTACTTCTCCATCCCCCATATTTTAAATTACGGAATTGAGATGTTGAACACATTTCGGCTTCGTAAGGAGCGGCAGCTTAAAAGCGGATGAGAACCACTGATTTAAACGTTCATAGAATATATGTTACATGCTGCATATATGTTGTTTATGTGCATTAATATTCTCTTTTCATGTCAATTTCCAGTTAAACCTATTAATGAAAGTTAATATGAAACAACATATTTAAGATATTAAAGCCCATTGATCTATGTTCACCCTTATAAAAAGACTACCATGCAAAGTTGACTATTAAATAAACGAGGGTTTACTTAACATCTTACCCAAGGATGTATCCTGAATAATTACCCAAGACCTGAAGAGTTTTATTGCACTTTAAACGTTCTCTTTGAATGCCAGTTTCTAGTGAAACCTCATGATAAAAGTTAATATTATACAACATCCTTAAAATATTTCCCTATTGAAAGCCCACACTTTAAACAATGAGTCCTCTGGAAGTTCACAGAAAGCACCTCTTTACACAATGTTTCGTTTTACTTTCTTCACCGTTAGACATACATGAATTCTATTATTTTTTTAAAGTTTGTTATGCGGGGGGATTGTTTCAATCTCAGTTCCGGATGCTATTCATGAATAAATGGTGCTAAATTCTATTGCATATTAAACTCAACCAACGTAAAGACAGCGAAGCGTAACGATCCGTATCTAGCCGTAACCTCTGAAATGGGGATAAGGTCTTAAGGAAAGGATGATGTCATGTTTTATCGCGTTTAAAAGCGTAAAGCTTCATAAACCGACTTAGTATGCGTTTTCTACCTTCCGATATGTTTTGGAAGATTTAATTATGACAGTGATGAGAAAGGACCTAGAAAACATAGCGTGTCTGAAGAAGAGCAGAAGGGAAACGTGTCTTTAGGTTTTTATGTTCTACAGGGAATTACATATGCATTTATTCCCTTGTCTCAATTATAATAAAATAAAGAACACTATCCAGTCAACGTTTAAAGAACATAACTATGCTATCTTGAAACAAATAAAAGAACCTTATAATTATCTTTTCATACTCCAGATTCTTTCTTCTCTTCGTTAATAAATTATAACACTGTAATTCATTCTAAAACGAGGAAAATGCATTTAGATAATAGTTGTTGGTGAGGTAAAAGACCTTGTTTTCGTCGCTTTTAATAATCCTACTAATCTTTACTTTCTATATTTCCAATGAAGAAAGCATAAAAAACCTAACCGTGTTAATCTTTTAAGTTTTATTAATCAGGACATTTTATCAATATATTTTTTCCTAATAGTTAGAGAGGCCGTAGGTCCCGGTCTCATTAGCCCTCGTGTGCAAAACAGTAGACCGTAGTGCTCCAAACCAAACCAAACCTAATAGTTAGAGAAGAGTACATGGACATACTCCCTTATTCTCCGGTGACAGCTAGGATTATGAATCCTTCACCACGGTTAGATCTAAACTGATTATACCCTAAAGCGTGAACTACCTTTGTACTCGCTGAAATGGATGTGCTTTTATAGAATTGGTGAGCTGATATTTGTGTTAAACAGGAAGAAAGATAGGAAAACCCCATACAACTAATCCCTTCAGTTCTCGATGAAACTCGTTTTCAAACGAATTGATCTGCCATCTTGAAAAATATTATCATTTGAAGAGCGGTTACATTTCAAGAAAAAATAGCATCTAAGTTTCAGCATTTAAAAACTTTTCTTGGTTTTTAATGCTTAGCTTATAAAAGTTTTCGGTACTAGTGAGTGCTATAATTCAGCTACAATATGTTTTTCCTGTTCTTATATTTAGAATACAAATTTAGAATACTGAATAATTCTTACTATTGTATAAATGTTGAATAATTTAACTGCTGATTTCAGATTTTAAAGGTTCTTATTTAACAAATTTATCTTTTTATTAAATCTGACGCATTATGCATTCATTGGGTTTAATTATTTCTTTTATTACAGCAATTGTGTCTCTGATGCTGTCAATGAAACTTGATCGGTTTGGAAATAGGAAGCTGGCGTACAATTCTAGATTCAAGGATAAGAACTCCGACGACTACAAAATCATGGAGTTCGAAAGCAAGCAGGGGGTAAGTGGCTTTTATAAATATAGTAGAACAAGAATGAAATCATATCACCAAAAAAAAAAAAAATACCATATTTATCAAAGTACTAGGGGTAGCATTTTAGATTTTTATGCAGCTTTTGAAAATTTTGAAAAGAAACTAAATCTTCAAGGATATAACTAACCTTGCAATAGTTTCGTGGATAAGGATTTTCAAAGATTTCCGCCATCAGAATATACATTTGGTTCGGAATGCTCTGTTACAACATGCAAAATATGCTGCATTACAATTGAAAAATTGAAAAATTGAACAATTGAAAAATGGCCGAACGATGGCCGAATGGTAGAGCGCTGCTCTTCGGAACCGGAGTTCGTGGGTTCGAATTCCACTGCGGGCATGGATGTTTGTAGCCGTTCGTAATCGGCTTTAAGTTGTAGGTCCCGGTCTCATTAGCCCTCGTGTGCAAAACAGTAGACCGTAGTGCTCCAAACCAAACCAAACCAATTGAAAAAAGATTGGTTTGTTGGCGGGATTGGCATCATTATAGTTTAATCTTTTAAGACACTTAAAGTAGGCTTTATTACATTTAAATTTATGAAATATTTTATTGGGAAATGAAACTTAGTAAGAATATGTTTAAGACTATTAGTACTAAAATTGAGTGGATTACCTATGCTTAGAAATTTTTCTTGACAGAAAATTTGGAATACAAAATATATTTTTGTTTTACGAATATAGATGAATCATATTTTTAAGTATAAATGTAATTGTTTTCTATAATTACTATTAAATAACAAAATGTTGGAAAGCAATGTCAGAATAAAGAAAATAATATTATTACAACGATAGGATCTTTAAGTCTATTGATAATTAAAAAAATGAAATATGTAAAATATACTGGGTGTCCCAAAGGTCGTTTACAAACTTAACATGCTGGTTTGTCATATCACGATGAGCAAGATTTACATAGGAACTTGTATCTGAAAATGCAAACTGCGATCGCTAGAGTGCTGTGATCACAAGTGTAGAGCAGGAGAAAAAAATCATATCGACAGTGGTGTTAATATGATTTTTACTACGGATGAGGATTACATCACAGAAAATGCTCAAAATTGTTTCCCTTCGCCACAATACAATATCGGAACATGGATTCACGAACCCGATCAATTTGGCCAGGAGTGTCACGGTCCATGTTCGATGTTAGGGTGTCTCGTACACCATGAACTTCATGTGTCCCCACAGGTCTCCACAGGGGAGTCAGGTCGGGGGATCGAAGCCGTTCGCCTCTACCGATCCACCGATTTTCCTGCAATTATTGCCCTCTAGCGGTTACAGTTTGCATTTTTGGACACAAGTTCCTATGTAAATCTTCTTCATCATGATATGACAGACCAGCATGTTAAGTTTATAAACGACCTTTTGGGACACCCTGTATTTAATTTGATTTAAATGAAATATTTAAAATTAAATTCCTGCAATTCCTTATACTGTAAAAGGCAGCTCATTATATATATGTGGCCGTCTGGAATAAAATGCATTTCCATTGTGGCCCAACTTGTCTCTTTGTTTATTTTGTTTTTGCTTTTTTCATTGTGATATTTTGGGACTCCTCTAGAGCAGCGCTGTGCAATTTCTCTTAGTCTACGAACCACTTTATCCTCTACAAACATTTTGGACGCGAAAGAAAGATAGTAATTAAAAACTCGATTTTATTATTGAGTTTACTTCTGTGGAGAAAAACAGGCAATTTTTTAAAATAAAAATATATTCAAAATCTCAAAAAGATCTTTGTGGACTTAATTGTTGGGAAACAGTTTTAGTGTGGATGCTCAAAGCCGATCCAACTCGGCTTTAACTCATTAATGCTCAAGTCATTTTTGCCGAATATACGATGAATATCTTAAATCTAAATTATTATTTACTGCACAGAGTAAAACAAATATGAAATTTATGCAACTTTGATTATTACAGTACATCTTCCTTAACCCTTAATTTGGCAAAGTCTGGCCGCTACACCGGACATGTATATTTATAACTACTATATAACATAACTGTCAGTGTTCGCCACAGCGGACGTTAATTATCTCAAAAATGGAAAATATTTTTTTTTTGTTTATTTTACAGCGATCCTAATGTCTATACAGACATGGGAAAATAACAGAAATTAAAAAATATTTGAAAAAATATCTTGTCAAATTAAGGGTTAATAATCCGTTTTCATTTTAAACATCATAGGATGCCATTTATCATATGTACACTTATTATTGCAAAGTGAAGTTTTAAAGTGCAGATCAAGTTATTTATCATTTTAGTCGGTATTCCTGCCGAAAATGTAAATTTATGTGTGGCGCTCAAAATTTCATAAAATGCCAGTACATATCACAAAATTATAAATAATTTGGTAGATTGTTTACAGGATTTCCATCTAGTTTTGCTGATAAAGAAACCTCTTTCAGAGAAAGCATAAAAAATCTAGAAACTATTTTTTAGATGCCCCTATAAAGAGGCGCTAGGCATAAATGGTTTAAGCAGTAGATTTCAGTCTAATCGGCTCTCGTGTAGCTAAACAAATTACGATAGCTCTCCAAATCAAAACAATATATCAATAACGCAACCAGAATTTTTTTTGGGGGGGAAGGGTTCAAAGTCATAATCCGAAGTACAATGAACTTTCAGTCTCATAAAACAAAATTTCATTACTCACACACATATATACATAAAATTTATACAAATGTACATATGTAAGCCTTATACATAAATCCATAGTTTTGCCTGCTTTCATAAATACACCATAAAACGGATCAGAAACACTGAACGTAATTTCATTGTATCAGGAAAAATGCATGTGCAACCACATTGCCTTTTAGTTTAGGCTCTAAGTTTTTATCAGGTTTAATTTGCTTGGTAAATTGTAGGTCATATTTAATTTGCCCCCATTATTTACTACACAACTTTAAACTAAAGTAATTTAATGAATAACTAGGAAAATAAAAAATATATTTATAAAAGAATTATGATATATTCTTTTATTTTTCTTTTACAAAATTACATACCTTGTATTATAGAAAATATCTACAAATGTACATATGTAAGCCTTATACATAAATCCATAGTTTTGCCTGTTTTAATAAATACGCATAAAACGTATCAGCAACACTCAACGTAATTTCATTGTATCATGAAGAATGTATTTGCAACCACATTGCCTTTTAATTTACGCTCTAAGTTTTTATCAGGTTTAAATTTGCTTGGTGAATTCTAGGTCATACATAATTCCCCCCCCCCCAATTAATTACTAGACAACTTTAAACTAAAGTAATTTAATGAATAACTAGGAAAATAAAAAATATATTTATAAAAGAATTATGATATATTCTTTTTATTCTTTTACAAAATTACATACCTTGTATTATATAAAATATATACAAATGTACATATGTAAGTCTTGTACATAAATCTATAGTTTTGCATGCATTCATAAATACGCATAAAACGTATCAGCAACACTCAACGTAATTTCATTGTATCATGAAGAATGTATTTGCAACCACATTGCCTTTTAATTTACGCTCTAAGTTTTTATCAGGTTTAATTTGCTTGGTAAATTGTAGGTCATATTTAATTTGCCCCCATTATTTACTAGACAACTTTAAACTAAAGTAATTTAATGAATAACTAGGAAAATAAATGAATATATACATGGAGAAAAGAATTATGATATATTCTTTTATTTTTCTTTTACAAAATTACTGATGGACGCCGAGCGAAATCCAAACTAAAATCCAAAGCAAAATATGTCGAAATCTACAGTAGGGTTCAAGTAATCAAAGTTCAATAATCCAGAGTAGGAGAGCAAACAAAACATTTATTTACATTTAAATAAATATTGAGAGCAGCAGATGTGCTCATAATCAGGTGAGGGATACAACCGAAAAACAACATACCAACTACAAGCAATGAAAAAACTTACGCAGCTGCAAAAGCGCCCTCTGGAGGTGGGTCCAAACACTTACATATATTGCATTATATGAAATTTTGAAAACAGTATGGTATAACTAGTAATTTATACTTGTAAGTGTATTTTCATTTGTACCAAATTTTAATTATTTAAAAAAACTTTTGCAATACACACATTGAAAATATTTCGGGAAAGGACAAATCCCTCACAGTCCCCCACCCCCAATAAACATAGAAAAACTCTTTTTTTTTATTAACGAATTCCTACTCGAATTGTAGAAACGGTGAAGTCGTAATTAAATTCACTATCAGATTTCAAAATGAAAGCTTATAAAAATGTATATTATGATATGACTAATATTTATTGCTCAGAAATATTTTAGCTAGGTAGCAAATACCACCAGCAGAGCTAAAATCTTTTAAAAAAATGAAAAAAGATTCATACAACTGTGGAAAGTGAAAACAATTTTTCATTCTATAGTTACATTGTCTCGCTAATTTTTGTATTTCGTTGACTGATCAATACACTGGATATTTAGGTTGATTCAAAAGATAATCCTAATTTTTTAGTAGTTCTTTTCAACACTAAAAAGAGATATCTACATCCGTTTCGGTTACACTAAAGGATTTTTAAAAATAAATTTTTTATCATTTGAGCACAAAGATTTAATCTCTTTCACTTAGAATGGAATTAAGAGTTTTCAGCCAGATTAAGGTCAATAGCTTTAGTCAACCTAGGTTCTGATGTGAAGTTAAACCTTTATAATCTATCACAACATTAGAAAGGAGGCAAAATGTTACAATGATGAAAAAGCAAAATGAGTTAAACAAATAAGGTTTAAGGGTATTCACAGACCTCACGGGACCAAACGGGAAAAAAGTAAAATTAAAAGGTTGGTGTTAGTACTGTCAGACGAACACATCCGGGTTGGCTTCGTGAACCATAACTCCGAAGTTCCTGCTCTATGATCGCGAACTTCTTTTTATTAAAAGAATTTTATACTCAGTTTGGTTATTTTAGAATTTAGTTTCCAATGTTCTGAAACTTCTCTGAAATAGTAACAAAAGAATAGAAAGAAAACAGAAATTGTCGATGGGTTCGAGTGTCAAATTTTAACTCTTACTAGTAAAAAAAGATTTCATCAACAAAATCAAAGATGATTTGAATCTACTATGTTTACCAAGGACATATCATTAGTCTTTCTGAGTTACTTGGCCCATCTCCTCGTGTTACTTTTTTTTTTTTTTTTTACTTTTTTAGAAATCACTGGCTTTTTTGCCTACATTTGATGATGATGGTTTTTTCTCATCGTTTTTTTTTCTCCCCCTTTTTTGTTTCTAAGCTTTGCCAGTTTTAAAAACATTTATACCATTTTTCATTTTATAATACCTATTTTTATCGCATTCTCTAGCTCAGAGGATGCTCAGAAAAAGAACGGAAAAGTTTCAAAGTAAAAAAAAATTAAGAAGATACATCTATTTGATCGCGAACATCTTTTGATGAAAAAAATTTTTTTTCCTACTCAGATTGGTTATTTTAGAATTAAAAGAAATATGATGCCTAGGAAAAGAAAGAAAAAGTTTCAAAGTAAAAAACAAATTAAGAAGGTATATAAAAGACCTCGCTTATGAAAGCCGATGCCAACGAATTTAAAAATACGTTTTGTAATGAAACATTTCCTATTACATATTTTGAATCCTTTTTTTATGTTATTTGATATCCAATTCATAGCTGCAGTCCGCATAATATCAAAACTAACTTAATATTCTAAATATATTAGCATAAAAAAAAAAGATCGGGGTGAAACATAGGAAACAAAAAGTTATAAAGTTACTAATAACTGTAATAACTAAGTACATAATAATAACATAGTAATAAGTACAAGTTAAAAAAAAAGTTTAAACACTGCTCTCAATGGGTGATATTTTTAACTCTATGCACTCTTAACTTATTCTTTTTTAAAGCTAAAAGGATTAAAATCTGACTAGAAAACAGTGTACACTATTATATTAGTAGTATTTACTGTATTACAGGAAAATTTTGTTAGAATTTCTTCAAAATAAAGTTAGTACAAAGCATACTGAAATTCATTTAATATTGTGAATATATATATGAATAAAAATAACTTGGAGTGAAAATAAAAACCCAAATGTTAGGTCACTAATAATTGCTCTCTGTAGGGGTAAAAAAACCCACTGCTTTCTATGTGCTTAATTCTCAAATCTTTAACCACTAAACAGTATCTTAACAGTAAAGGATTAAAACTAGACTTAGCATACTGTGTATGCGTAGTATACCTGTAATAAAGATCCTTTTTTAGCAAATCTTCTATAAGGTAATCTTAACAAATGCATGTCAAGAGAAAGAAAATTTCCTGCAAAAGTAAAGAATTGCCCTTTTAGTCTTTAACTCCTTTTTTACTCTATGATTTTGGTATTTCAATTGAATTATGAGCGGTTTTGGTGGCCCAGGTTCAATTCCCATTTAATATTCTTCCTTCGTTTACAATATTTTTTATTACTGATTTTTACTATAAATGATAACAGAATTTATGCTACGATGATTACCTACATCTTATCAGAAATTTATTTTTTCCTGCAAAAGTAAAGAATTGCACTTTTAGTATGTAACTCCTTTTTTACTCTATGATTTTGGTATTTCAATTGAAATATGATCGGTTTTTGTGGCCCGGGTTCAATTCCAATAGAATATTCTTCTTCCGTTTACAATATGTTTTTACTATTGATTTTTACTATAAATGATAACATAAGTTATGATACGATGATTACCTACATCTTATCAGAAATTTATTTTTTATTGGCATATTTGATAGATTAATTACAGAAATAAACACAACTATTAGTTTAAAAATAAATTTTTAAAGATTTTAAATCTTTTACAAATTGTTAGTATAACAATCGCAAGTAACTTTTAGAAAAGATTTAAAAAGTACTTGCATTGTCCAGTTTCCAATGTTCTGAAACTTCTCTGAAATAGTAACAAAAGAATAGAAAGAAAACAGAAATTGTCGATGGGTTCGAGTGTCAAATTTTAACTCTTACTAGTAAAAAAAGATTTCATCAGCAAAATCAAAGATGATTTGAATCTACCATGTTTACCAAGGACATATCATTAGTCTTTCTGAGTTACCTGGCCCATTTCCTCGTGTTATTTTTTTTTTACTTTTTTAGAAATCACTGGCTTTTTTGCCTACATTTGATGCTGATGTTTTTTGCTCATCGTTTTTTCTCTACCCCTTTGTTTTGTTTCTAATCTTTTCAAGTTTTAAAAACATTTATACCATTTTTTATTTTATAATACCTATTGTTATTGCATTCCCTAGTTTATGGCCTAATATGTTCTTCAAGTGAGTAGCAAATTACCTGTTACTTGTTCCCCTCTTCCTGTTAATTTTTTTACTTTTTTAGAAATCACTGGCTTTTCACCCCGCATTTTCTGCTGATGTTTTTGCTCATCGTTTTTTCTCTCCCCTTTTGTTCTGTTTCTAAGCTTTGGCATTTTTAAAACGTTTATACCATTTTTTCTTTTATAATATCTATTTTTATCGCATTCTCTAGTTTATGGCCTAATAATTTCTTCAACTGAGTAGTAAATTACTTATTACTTGTCACCCTTCTCATGTTATTTTTTTTTACTTTTTTTAGAAATCCCTGGCTTTTCACCCCACATTTGCTGCTGATGTTTTTGCTCGTCGTTTTTTCTCTCCCCCTTTGTTTTGTTTCTAAACTATGCCAGTTTTAAAAACGTTTAAACCATTTTTTCTTTTATAATACCTATTTTTATTACATTATCTAGTTTATGGCTTAATATGTTCTTCAACTGAGAAGTAAATTATCTGTTACTTGCCTCCCTCCTCTTGTTAATTTTTAAAATTTTTTTTTAGAAATCATTAGCTTTCACCTCACATTTGATGCTCATATTTTTTCTAGTCGTTTGTTCTCTCCCCCTTCATTTTGTTTCTAAGCTTTGCCAGTTTTAAAAACGTTCATACCACTTTTCTTTTATACTACCTATATTTATCGCATTATCTAGTTTATGGCCTAATATGTTCTTTTAGATTTCAGTGCCAGAAAATCCAATACAACCAACCAATTCTAAGAACAATCAATATCCAGACAAGGATATACTTCAAATATCAAATATATAAAAATGTTCGGATATACGCCTCTATCATTCGAAGCATAAAGTATTTAACTTCGTGTAACAAAAATTGTGTAGTAAATTACCTGTAACGCTCCGAACCAACCAATTACTTGCACATGTGAGTACACATGATTACTCTTAAGTGGATTTAATGCAACCAGGGTAAACCACGATTCTTAAATATCTACTGTAAAAACTATTGAACTCAATCTGTGCTGGAAGATATTTTGGAAACTTTAGATTTCGTCTTAAATGTGGTTATTTTTATGTTTAGACTTTTTCATGTACTACATCTCTCTATGAATTTATATTAAGGACGAGTCATGAGAAAAGTAAATTTAGTACAATGGTAGACAAACCCAAGGCCGTAGGCAGGGGGAGGGATTTGGGGGACTGGTCCCCCCCCCGAAACTTTGAAAGACCATTTTGTAGATAGACAATGTCCCATGTTTGTGTGTTTATGTGCTATCTGCCTAACTGTTCATGAACAAGAACAGTTATTCTCTTAGAAAAAAACCACCGAGACCATAAAAGTTTTGCTGGGCCTGTATTTCCGGCACTGTATTTTGGAAATACAGTACTTTCCCTTGCATCAATTGAAGTATCATTCACAAATAAAGATGTCTTTCTCCCTTGGTCCCCCTCCGAAAATAATTTCTGGCTACGGCCCTGGATAAACCTACAATTACGAAGGGTCTCTTTATATGATGGTCACACTCATATTATAGAGACATTTTTGGGGTGAAAGGGGTGAAAATTCGATTTTTCTTTGCCTACAAAACTATCTCCCAGACTTATAAAAATTAAGACTTTTTAAATTAAAACCTTACTTATTTTAACACCTCATGAATAGAAATATCTAAAAAAATATACATACAATATTTTGCATATGACACAAGGTATCTCAGTCAGCAAAAGCAGATATCTTTTACGAAGAGGGTTATGGGTTTGGGGTTTGAGCCGGATAAAGATCTACCATGTTCATTGATAACAGTGAGCCGTGGTAGCTCAGTCGGTAAATGCAATAATCTCATAACTGAGAGGTTGCGGGTTCGGAACATGAGCCGGCCTAAGATCCGCCGTGTTCGTTAAAGGTGACTGGGGCACGTAAAATATGTTTGTGGTCGCAATGTCCTCCAAGTTCTCGATCAATACCTCTGGGGTGGCAGGCCAAATCTATGGATCTTCTGCTTGGTCCCTGCTTTAAAATTATGAGGACCCATTTGAGCATAAGTCTTACTTTCACCCTTGTGGTACTCGTTATAAAACGAAAGGCGCATCCCTTTGCCTTGAAACGAGTAGCCTCTGGCTCAATCGTTCTTGGTTTCATCAAGTGGCAAAAGTCAACAACAACAGCAACAATTAACCCATTGACGCCCGGATATTTCTGATGACTATATATTAGTAAATAACTAACATAGAAGCTGTTATAGACTCCTGGAAGTAAAACAAAATATGAAATTTAAACACCTTTAAATATGACATCAAGTCATTATTAGTGAGGTTTGGTTTGGTTTGGTTTGGAGCGCTACGATCTACTGTTTTGCACACGAGGGCTAATGAGACCGGGACCTACAGTTTAAAGCCGATTCCGAACGGCTACAAACATCCATGCCTGCAGCGGGATTCGAACCCGCGAACTCCGGTTCCGAAGAGCAGCGCTCTACCATTCGGCCATCGTTCGGCCATTATTAGTGAGGAGGTGTCATTTTAAAACATCATAAGATGTCATTAACACTAGATTGCCCAAGGCAGTCATTTTGACTGTTTTTTAATTTCAATTAGAAAAATAATTATGAAATATAATGACACAATTTCTTAGAATTTGGTGACTTTTTCTATAACATATAAATGGGTTTATGAATAATTGTAGTTACTTCCACCCTCCTTTATTATCTAATATTAAAAATTAATTTTAAACAAATTTCTTTACATATTTGTTATTTTTTCACAATGCAGTCATTTTGGCTGTTTTGGGGCAATATAGGTATACAAGAAATCTCGGGCAATCTAGTGTTAAAAATATGGAAAACTTCGCGATAAGAGATTTATATGTTATCATATATGAGCAAAGTACTGTAAAGGGATAATTTATTACAGATATGACTATTATCCATGATTTGGGGTGGTGTAAGTTCAGAAACAATAAATTCCTATACTAAGCTTGAAAATCATAAAATCCAATGTCCATCGAAATGACAAAATTATAGATATCATATTTGAAAACTTAGGAGATTATTCATAAGATTAATATCTATTTTCATTAAAAAGGAAGAATCATTTCAAGAAAACATAAAAATTCTACAAACTATTTCTCCATTGTCCTCAAATAAGAACGCTGGGCGTTAATGGGTTAATGATAGTGAAGAACATAAAATATGTTCTTGGTCCCAATGTCTTTTAAATTCCCAAATGATATCTCTAGAGGTGATATACCAAGCCTGGGGGTCTTCAACTTGGTCCCTGATTCTAAATTACGAAGTTCCACTTTGTGTGGTTGTATTGTCTTAGAGAGTAATGTTGGCCACTTATATGGTCCTCCTACAATAAAATAATCGATAATTTCCATGCCGTTCTATGGGAGGTCTGTTCTCAAATACACAAAGAATAATTTATGAGCTATTTCAACTTTGGTTGATTGACTTTATTCTTTTCAACATAACCGTGTGAAACAAGCCATATTTAATTATATGACTGAGTTTAACTGGGCATTAAATGACTTGTTCAATAAAAATTTTCACTCCATTTATTCTTTTCTCATACACGTGCAAAACAAAATCACGATTGTTTATATATATCATGCCTTATAGGAAGAGATTTTCCTAGATTTAAAAATGCTTTTTTTTCTGTGCATTATATACTAGGTACATTTATTATTATTTAATAATATATTTTTAAATTAGGGTAAATACTAAAAAAAGGTCAATCAAGTATAGTAGTGTGTAGCAGCTCATAACAAACTAAACCAGCCAAAATATCACCGCTTTCCTACACAGGACAGTGTTGAAAATTAATTGTTAGATTAAATCCCTTTTATTTTTTAAAATCGTGATTTTGATTTCGAAGAGATTTTTATACAGTTCAACCATTATTCGCTCTTGAGATTAATCTGAAATTTAAGCTGCATTTCTTTTCTGCTTTAAAAAATGTATTTCTGCAGATGACTGATAAAAATTAATTAAAAAATATTCTTAATTTATTATTTATTATTAAATTATAACTTCTTTCTACATAAAGAATCAAATATCCATTTTAGTTTATAATAATTACGGTGTATAAGTTATAATCTAAATTAGAAATATTTGTGCAGAAACAGTAAATAGGATGAACTTTACGCATAAAATGTTCAGCTAAAAAAATTAATTTTTCATCTGTGCCTTATACACTAGCAACATTTATTATTATTTAATAATATATTTTCAAATTAGGGTAAATACTAAAAAAAAGGTAAATAAAAAATTCTTAATTTATTATTTATTATTAAATTATAACTTCTTTCTCCCTAAAGAATCAAATATTCATTTTAGTTTGTAATAATTACGGTGTATTAGTTATAATCTAAATTAGAAATATTTCTACAGAAACAGTAAATAGGATGAACTTTACGCATAAAATGTTCAGCTAAAAAAATTAATTTTTCATCTGTGCCTTATACACTAGGAACATTTGTTATTATTTAATAATATATTTTCAAATTAGGGTAAATACTAAAAAAAGGTAAATAAAAAATTCTTAATTTATTATTTATCATTAAATAATAACTTCTTTCTCCCTAAAGAATCAAATATTCATTTTAGTTTGTAATGATTACGGTGTATTAGTTATAATCTAAATTAGAAATATTTGTGCAGAAACAGTAAATAGGATGAACTTTACGCATAAAATGTTCAGATAAAAAAAATTAATTTTTCATCTGTGCCTTATACACTAGGAACATTTATTATTGTTTAATAATATATTTTTAAATTAGGGTGAATATTAAAAAAAGTAAATCAAATAATATATTCTTAAATTAGGGTGAATGCTAAAAAAAAGTAAATCAAATATTCTTAATTTATTATTTGTTATTTAATTATAACTTCTTTCTCACTAAAGAGTCAAATATTCATTTTAGTTTAAATTAATTATGGTGCATCAAGTATAATCTAAATTAGAAATATTTGTGCAGAAACAGTGAATAGGATGAACTAACGAATAACATGTTCAGATAAAAAAGATGCTTTTTCATCTGTGCATTATATAGTGTGAACATTTATTATTATTTAATAATATATTTTTAAATTAGGGTGAATGCTAAAAAAAAAGTAAATCAAATTTTCATAATCTATTACTTGTTATTAAATTATAACTTCTTTCTCACTAAAGAGTCAAATATTCATTTTAGTTTAAATTAATTATGGTGCATCAAGTATAATCTAAATTAGAAATATTTGTGCAGAAACAGTGAATAGGATGAACTAACGAATAACATGTTCAGATAAAAAAGATGCTTTTTCATCTGTGCATTATATAGTGTGAACATTTATTATTATTTAATAATATATTTTTAAATTAGGGTGAATGCTAAAAAAAGTAAATCAAATTTTCATAATCTATTACTTGATATTAAATTATAACTTCTTTCTCACTAAAGAGTCAAATATTCATTTTAGTTTAAATTAATTACGGTTCATCAGTTATAATCTAAATTAGAAATATTTGTGGAGAAACAGTGAATAGGATGAATTAACGAATAACATGTTCAGATAAAAAAAAATGCTTTTTCAAATGTGCATTATATACTAGGAACATTTATGATTATTTAAAAATGTATTTTTAAATTAGGGTGAATGCTAAGAAAAAGTAAATGCCCTTTCTACGGATAGTAATTATAGTAACTATTAAATAACTAGCATATAGCCCGTCATATGACGGGATCATTAAAATTTTCAATTTTACAGCATTGTGAAGTACTTTATGAGGCAGGTAAAAAAATGGTTTGTTTTTTGAGAATTATCTGGTACACGCTCATAATTCTCAATATCTTCATACTCCTCTAAAGTCTCCCGATACTGTGACTGCAGTATCGGGTACTATTAGAATCAAGTTGAATTCATTTATTCAAACCGTGTGGTTATGCATAAAAAACAAACACACAAACGAACAAACTTCTTAGTTTTCAAAGATATATAACTTAAACGCTAGATATTTATTAGTCCGTGAAATAGACTCCTGGACTTTTATGGAAAGAATTTGTTGTTAATACCGGTGATAAAATTTTCATTGCAACAAAAAATAATCGATCATTACATTTAAAATTATCACTATGTACCTAATCTATTATTTAAGCCAAACATAAAAGAAAATTATTTACGTAATATCTAATTTCAATAATAAAACGTATGAAAATAATGCAGACGGTATTTAAATAATTTAAAATAAGAAATGAATAAATGAGATGGTTAAAGGGGAATGACGTCATAATGCTATAAAAAATGTTATTTTTACCTATTTCTTATGTGATAAATTTAATCACCTGCTCTTAACCGGAGAAAATAGGTGTTGAAATAATGACATTAAAAGATCAAAAAGGGGTGTATTTCGAACGTTTTAATGAAGTATTATAAAACAGTATTTTTCACTGTGATATGAAGCATATTTATACAAATTTATTTTAGAATCGGATCAATAGTTTTGGAGAAGATAAACTTTACTTGCTTTGAATTTTGCTAACTCTAACTCAACGGGAATCCAACATGGTTGCCTCTATTTTTTCTAGGTCCAACAGCTTTATAAATTCGAAGACAGGCAGAGAAATAGCTTAGGCTATTATTATATAGGGGGTGGATTGGGGTTTGAGGTGGGCAGATTCGTTTGGAGTGTTACGGTCTACTTTTTTGAAACACTAGTGCTACTGAGATCGGGACCTACAGATTAAAGCCGATTCCGAACGGCTACAAACGCCCATGCCACTGTGGGGTTCGAACACACGAACTCCGGTTCCAAAGGCTAGAATCCTTACCATTCGGCCATTAAGTGTTGGAGTTGTTTATTTGGAGCTGATTCAGTTTGTATTTACAATACTGAAACCCTGCATATTCAACTTCAATTGGTTTGGTTTGGTTTGGAGTGCTACGGTCTACTTTTTGTAACAAGAGGGCTAATGAGGCCGAGACCTACAGCTTAAAGCCGATTCCGAACGGCTACGAACATCTATGCCATTGTGGGATTCGAACCCACAAACTCCGGTACCGAAGACCAGCACCCTAACCAATCGGCCATCAACTTCAATTGCAAACGATAGTTGAATTCGCGTAATGTTGGCAGTTTTATAAAAATGTTATTGTTTGTGATAAGTCTTATCACCAATTCATATCTTCAGAAATTTATGTAAACGTGCTATTGATGGATGGGGAATAATCAAGATATGTAGGATTTTAATGACCGAGCAAAACAATTTATCCGTTCATATATTGATGAAAAGTCCACTATCGTGTTTTGACGGGTAACAGCTATTTTATATTTTATTTCTCAAGATATTCAATGTATAATTTATTTTAAACTGGTGATTTTGTAGCTCATAGTTTAGACTGCATCTTTCTTTCTTGATAAATGTTAAAAAACAGATTCAGAAAACCTTTTTAGATTCCTCAGATTCAATATAAAATCAACTAGATGTGAACATCTTCAGTCAAATAAGTATGTTTTTATTTCTTAAGAAAATGGAAAATTATTGGAAATTGATTACTTGCTTCAAATAATAAAAGTAGAACATACAAAAATAAAGATTTATGCTAATTTGCATGGTTCTTGTAGGTATGGGGACCCCTGCTATGGCTCGAAGATTCTTAAAGAAGTATCCGCAAGGATCACATCATATATAAAACCATGCTCAGAAGGGATTCACACGGTGCAGTTAAATAAAACAGTTAGATCTAGACACAGGCATTTATTTAAGATAGTATAATAAATGACGCAGAGCTCTGGATATCAAACTAAACTAACGTTACAGAAGTTTAAAATACAGAAAGTACATACAAGTTACATAAACAAACATCAGTACCTTCGATGCAACCGAGCACTCTGCTACTGCCACACTGACTCTTATACAGGAAGACAACATATAAGGCGATTCACGTAGTAGGGCAAATTCTCAAATTATGACAATTCTGGCTTTAGTTTCAAACGGAAGGGCAGTTTATTGTTTTGTCTATTGGCTGTTGTAAACATGAAAATGAATGGGAAGAGCATTATAATAGTTCGTGACGTTGCGACCAATTGCTCTATACGTACATTACAGATATTTGCATATTTAAAAAGATGCTGTGTTGTCACAAATAAAAATACGATAAGTATAAAACTTTACTTATAACAAATATCAATACAGATCAATGAATTCATGTTACAATAATATGTGAAAATACATTACAATATTTATAATATATACAAGACACTATTTACAAAGACTGAACGTCAACGGCCTTAATCAGAAATGATGCATATGACTTCAATCTTCGGCGAATCAAAACGAGGCAACTACTGTAGTTGTTATTGCGTAATCCTCCACATAGGAAATGACATAAATCTCCTCTTTTGCTACATTGGTATTTCGGGCTTTCTAGTTTACCGATCATAAACAAGTAGGTTGGGAAACTCCAGTGTCCAATCACAAAATTTCGTATTATAGTGTTATTAAAAATCAATTATTTACTTATTTCATTGCATAGATATATCACCCTTTATTACAGTTATTCCATTGTCGCATACCATTCTGTTTCTATATGTTTCTTTGGATAGTTTTTAATAACTAAATTTGGAAAATTAAGATTTCTACTTCCACTTAGTTTGGTTGCAGTCTTAGCTAAGATACCTGCGAATTCATTCTTAGTCAGGCATGGTTAAAGAATATAAAGAATGGGGAAAAATCTTTAAACAAACAGGATTTTACTGTTTGATATTCTTTAGTACTGTACGCCTCAAGTCATCTATTGCATTGCAGTACTCTTTTAACCAACGATATTGGAATGAACCCAGCAATCAACCGAGGATATCATAACAGACGGTTGCACAAGCTGTTTATTTAGTAAGGATTATGAGTCTGTTTATTCAACACATACTCATGATCTCGTTCTCCTTTTTCTTTTTGAAATGTGAGTATAAACCTGAAACTTTACATAAGAATGTTGATAGTGAATAAACAAACTTTTAGGAATTCGTTTGAAGTAAAGAAGATCAACTGTACTCAAAATATTCAAATATTCTACTGGTAATATGCATAGTACAGTGTTCCCTCGCCATTTAGCGCTTTGTGGCTAAGTAGCGCTTTCTTTTCATGTTTTGCGGCTTCAGTGCTTTGCGGGTTTTCCCAAAATATTCATCAAAATATAAAAATGAAAAAATACAACCATGTCGGCAGCCACATTGCGGAAAGGAGCGTTGTTTCATGTTCATACGCCAGAGAGAAGGATCCCTGCATGTCAAACAAAGAGATGAGTTGACTCAGAGTACATACCACGGGCTCTTGAGATGACAAAGTCTGCAAGTGAGGAAGAAAATGAAGAGGAAGAACAAACTGAAAAGTGTGGCCTGAGAATCTGTAACAATTGTGCAACATGGAAGAGTTTGCACAAGACATTGACGACAATATGGTTCTAGCTGTCGAGTTCAGTAATCACGTTGATGGGGTTATGTCCTTGTACAGGGGAATTTAAGAAAAAGGAAAAACAAAGACAACTACCCATCACCATGTTTCTCTCCAAGGTAAAGCCCCCTGGCTCTACCATCAGCGCCTCCAGCAGAAGAGTCTCAGAGTGAGCCTAAAACTTCTACGTGTCAAGTGAGAACCTCTCCTCCGCCACCAACACAAGACTCTTCGCCTCTCTCAGAAAGCAATGTTGATTAATGTTTATTACTCTATAAGGTTTTGTATTTAACCTTATTAATTAACACTGACACGTTTATGTAAATACTATACTATTGCAATTTTTGTCTTAAATGTGTAAAGTATAAATACAGTTTACATATTTAAAACATTCGTGTATCCGCATACACGAAAATTCCTAGAAGCAAATCCTACTTCGCGGTTTTTCAGCTTTCGCGGAAGGTTCTGGTCCCCATTAACTGCGAAAAACGAGGGATCACTGTAATGCAGTCACAATGTACAATATCCAGTGATTGCAAATTTTATCGCCGAATAATTTATAGCAAATAAATCTCAAATTTTAGCTATAGGGATTTAAACTATTCTTCCCTTTTTTAAACTCAGGCATTTTATTATGGGAATTTGATAATTAAAATACTTTTTTCGCTAAGTATAAAATGTAATTCTAATGGCCAAATGGCTTAATATCTTGAGGTTTGACTGAACTGATAATACAACTTTATACGGAGTAGAAAATTTCGTAATTTTTAGAGACTACAAAACTAAAATTTAATTTGTTTCTTCTTCAGTTCTTCCTAATTTGTGACGTTTTTACTAATTCTTTTTATAAATTTGCTGATCTAAATAAAATTAAACATTTAGAAGAGAGTGAGAGCCGAAATCAAATTACTGTAACCAACATTCTTCATGTCTATTTCTGTAATATCAACTCTTGGTAATGGTTTTGCTTGGTTTGGTTTTGGAAAGCTACGGTCTACTTTTTGCAACACGAGGGCTAATGAGACCGGAACCTACTGCTTAAAGCCGATTCCGAACAGCTACGAACATCCATGTCATAGTGGGATTCGAACCCACGAACTCCGGTTCCGAAAGCCAGCAACCTAACCATTCGGTCATCGTTCTTCATGGGTTTGGTTGGAGGGCTACGGTCTAATGTTTTACTACACAAGGGCTAATGAGACTGGACTTACTGCTTAAAGCTGGCTCCTAATGGTTACGAACACCTTTGACTGCAGCTGGATTCGAACCCGCCAACTCTGGTGCAAGAAGTAAGTAGCCCTTCGTCCATCGTTCGGCCCTTGTTGCTAGCTAGAATGCGTTTAAAACAAAAACTTATGCGATAATCAAAACAACCTTATCGAGACTATCTCAAGAATTATTTATTTCTTATTAGCTAGTTTTAACTACATTAAACTCGCTAATAAGAAAATATATAGATAAATAATAAGAAAATAAGTTAGCGAGTTTAATGTGGATATGATAATTTTTTATTGAGGTCCTTAAGTGAACCGTGCAACGGCATCCTTACCGTCCTTATCAAAATTAAAATCATTTACGTACACACTGACAGAGGTAGTATACATGTACAAGTAGCTGTGATACAAAGCTCATTCTTTAAAGTCAGTAGATCCTAAAAGCAGCTATGAATAACACAATATTTTTTAAATGTTATGTATCATTCTAAGCATATTGACACTAAACATACCTACACTTAATACATACCTATTTTTACAATAGCCGGTCAAATGACCGGACTTTTTTTTTCTGATTACAAATGTATGAAATATGAAAATTGGAAGGAAATAGACAAATAAACTTTATTACAATTAAACAAAATTGTATAGTGTAAATTTTTATGTATTGCAAAAACAAAGAATAAGAATTTTTAATTCATTTCCCATCGCATTTTTTACATAAACCTTATGCGTCATTTGGCCAGTTATATGGTATGTTTAGTGTTAAGTTTTATAAACTGTTAAGTGCTTCTAATTAGTGCTGTAAATAATTTATTCATATTCACACATTTTATTGAATTTCCATTTCTATCGCCATGGAAAATGGTGAACGGGAGTTCTACTGTATTATCATTTATTACTAGCATATTGCCCGTCATATGACGGGATCAGTAAAATTTTTAATTTTCCATAATTGTAACATACCCTTGACGGTAGGTAAGAAATGTATTAACCCCTTCCGGTAAAATGACGAGTCTAGCTCGTCATTAGTTTTTCATTCCATACCGCACAATGACGAGCTACACTCGTCATGCGATTAAAGTTACTGTTAAATATGATAATTAATTTAGTTTAAAATTTCTAGTGTACTGAATTTGGCAACACTTTTATCACTTGTGAAAATCACAAGTCACTATTGCATATTGTTTCCTTAGAATTTCTTGGTACAAGTCATTGCCAAATTAATGAGTCAGAATAAAAGAAAACCTACTAAGAAATGCCGTGTGTGTTACAAGAATCAAATTAAAAGTGAGACTACTTGGCGGTGTAAACAATTAAGAATTCCTTTGCACTTTGTTTTGAAAAGTACCACTAGCTTGAAGACTATTATCTGTATACCTTATTAATGTTTTGCTTTGATATTTTCTTAATTTTACTGTTTCTGATATTATTTAACACTATGTAAAAAGTGGATTTTAATTAAGAATATGTAAGAATTGTAAAATGAAACAAGTTTTTTAAATAAAAATTAAATGGTTATTTCATGCACAGGTTTTCATTATTAAATCATACCGGAAGGGGTTAATAAAATATTTGTATAATAGGAAATATTTATTTGTATAAATATTTCTATTAATAGCAAATTAAACACATGCTTTCTTGATATACCTAAATAAGTAATAAGATACATGCTTATTTGTCCGTGACTTTATCTTCCTCGAATTTATCTTAAAAGTTTAGAATTATCTCGAAAAGTTTTGGACATGGTAAAATATAAAATTAACATTAAAAAAACTTTACTGACAGTATGTTAGTTGCCAACTTTAATTTATATTTTCATATTACATGATAAGATGGATAGCAGAGGTTTTAATATTGACAGTGATTATTTGGTGGTATATATGAATGATATCCAAAATTTAGCGAATCAATTGCAAACATTGTGTTTATGTATGAAAAACAAACACACAAACGAACAAACTTCTTAATTTTCAAAGATATATAACTTAAACGCTAGATATTTATTAGTCCGTGAAATAGACTCCTAGACTTTTATGAAAAGAATTTGTTGCTAATACCGGTGATAAAATTTTCATTGCAATAAAAAAATAATCGATGATTAAATTTAAAATGATTACATACCTAATCTATTATTTAAGCCAAATATAAAAGAAAATTATTTGCGTAATATCTAAGTTCAGTGATAAAACGTATGAAAACAATGCAGACGATATTTAAATAATTTGAAATAATAAATGATTAAATGAGAATGTTAAAGGAATGACGCCAAAAAGCTAAATAAATGTTATTTTTACCTATTTATGTGATAAATTGATAAATTTAATCTCCTGCTCTTAATCGGTGAAAATAGGGCTTGAAATAATGGCATTAAAGGCTCGAAAATACGCACGACTTCACTCGCTTTGAATTTTGCTAATTCTAACTCATCAAGAATCCAATATGGATACCTCTATCCATTCCAGGTTCAACTGCTTCATGAATTCGAGGACTGACGGACAGATAACTTAAGCTATTATTATATAGGGAATAAATATGTATCAATTCCTACGGTACCCTCTGCCGAATTATGGCTAGAGAGCACCTCTTCGTTGCTGGAATGCGTGGGTTCGAATCTCGCTGATGCAAGGGATGCATGATGTTCCTAGCTGTTCGGATTCGGCATTAAGAAGTAGGTCCCGGTCTCATTAGCCCTCGAGTAGCAAAATAGTAGACCATAGCTCTCCACACCAAAGCAAACTAATTCCTACGGTACTTTTCTTAATGCATGCATTAAAATATGGTGTTAAGTTCACAAAAGATGGAAAATGTTTCCAGAAAAATGAGAATTTGTGGATTTCTCCACTAATACGATTTGCCGCTAAACTCTAATTTAACCCGAGTTTATGCGAAATGTGGGAAAAAGATGATAATAACCACCATGGGAAAAACTTCAAAAAGAAGTTACAAGAAAAGTTTTGAAAGAAGATACAAAGATAAACTTGTTCCAAAACTCGTTATGATAGCAATGAACTACAAGAATTTTCGTATTGAAGGAAAATTCAAAAACCAGTAATATGAATTGATTATAGGCGATGTCAAAGTGCACAAGGAAGGAAATGTCACTTTGTTAGCTAGCGGTATGTTATAGCCGTTCGAAACCGGCTTTAACTTGTTGATTGTAGTACATTAACAGTTATGCAGCAAATTGTGGCTTCAATTATTTTTCTCCGCATATTGCAAAACTTAAAGACATACTGATACTAAAAGTATATGCTGTGGAAAACAATGAAAGTTAGGAATTGTTCATTCATACATCTTTAAGGTATCCGTCTACGTTCGGAGAACTTTTTTCTTTAAACGTTGAAACTAGTTCATGTTTTTACATTTTTAGATTTATTTTTTATATTATCATAGAGAATTGCACTTAAAAAATTTATTTCTGGAGAAGTTTTTATAAAATTTCTAATAAATAAAGAAAATTTAGTAAAAAAATCGGGTTTTTTCAAAAGGTCTAATTTTTTAATAAATTAAATTATTTCAATATTTTTTGATGCAACACATTTCTTATACTCTTGACTAGTGAATCACCTAAAACCTTTGCTTAATTTACATTTGGTAAAAAAAGTTTGATCCTTCAAAATCATACACATTGAATTTTTAACGAATTTTCATTACCTTTATATCTAACTATGAGTGTAACATCATTAAAAATTATCCAAATTTAAAGCTTTTAGGTCATTCACTAGTAAATACTATCAAAAGCATTCATAATAATTTTCAACAAAATATTTTAAAAACTTTTTGAGAAATCACATTTTAAGTTTCGACATTTTATTAAAAAACACCGTTCTGAGAAAAACGCATTTGAAGTTTATGAAAGCAACTTTAACTATTAAAAAATTAAAATACATGTTTAAAATTCCCCACACTTTCTTGCTTCAAAACTTTCTAATTGCCAAGTTGCTAATTATTAAAAATACTAGAAAAAATGTTTAAACTAATCTTCATGACAATTTAAAAGTTTTGTCCAAAAAATGATCTTTCAAAGGCTTTAAATTCACAAATTCCGGTTCCGAAGTCGCTACTTCCGTTTTGTTCTGACAGCTGTCACTGATGTTTAAACAGCTGTAACTTTTCTTTAAAATGCCGAAGAGATAAATGCCACAAATAATCCTTCAAAGAGCCGCATTTGGCTGGCAATCCGCATTTTGGCCTCACCTGATATATGTATATAACTTATTACAAAAATGTGTAAACTCCCTCTGTAACTGGAAACAAAAGTTCTTATTTATAGCTGTGTTTGTTTACAGTTTACATAGTTTAATCCTAAAAACGGCCTGACTCAAACAAATATGTAAAAAATCTCTATTTTGCTGTAAAATTTATAATTTATGACGTAGTTTCTTTTACTTCCAATGTGCAGGTACGTGCATGCTTTCGTGCGTGTGGGTGATTTTTTGTTTCAATATAAGAGTAATTCTTAGCAATTCAAAGAGTTGCTTATGTAAAGTAACATCTAACTTGTTGGACTTTATCTGACAGTACCTCGATTTTTCATTACTTTATTTTCCAAAGGTTAGTAAATAAGAAAATCTCAATGTTTTCCTCAAGTCAGACTTAAATTTCCTTAATACAGTTATTATTGTAGGAGTTTTTTAACTACAGGTTACGTAGTTAAGTCCTTGATCGTCTTTTTACTCGGCAAACGTTGGTCGTAGACATATACTTTCAACTACAAAAATGTTCCAAATAAGATAAGAATTATTTTTATAGAATTTTATTTTTGAGAATTAAAATTAGAAAAAATACAAAATCTAAATTTTTATACCTTCTCCTATTTTTTATCACTGTGCTTAATAAATATTGATACCCATCTTAAGAATCGTAACACAAAAAGCTACATTTTCTCTGAGAGAAAATTTGATCAGGATATTTAAATCCGAAGTTTGCGAAAATTTAGATAATTTTTTTCTCCTTCTATTAGGAAATGGTTATTAGAACAACTACAATAAATCGAGGTTGGGATTAGGTTGGAATCAGGTTATCCCCTTTACAGAAAATGGGTTGAATGGGGTTAAGAACTTATTTTACTGGAAAGTACAATGAATATCCATTTTCTTTTGGATATAACTATGTTTATAATAAGGGAACACACACTCTCTTTCGCCTATAAAAGGGATGATGCAACATGATTTCAATGTTGAAACAGCGTAGTTAATTCAGTGATTCCACCCCTCTCCATTCCGAAAAAAAAAGAGTTTCAACTATTATTAATGTTGATAATGATAAAGAATGAAGAAATGTATAAAAATTTAGATTTTCTATCTTTTAAAAATTGAATTTTTAAATTTATAAATACCATAAAAGGAATACTTATATTATACGAGACATTTTTGTAATTGAAAATACATCTGTCCGCCCAACGGTTGCAGTGACTTTATGCACTTTGTATAAATAATATTTATAAATGCTGTTCAACTTTAACTAAAATCTTCTATTCTTTTCAATTTTAGCTATCTTCACTAATTTCTCAGATACCAGCTTTTTCAAGGACTTTTCAAGGAATGCGTATCAACAAATTCTATCCTATTGGTGATAAGGTGGTCGTCAATGCAACAATATATTTGGAACAAAAAGAATCAACCAGAACTCAAGCTGTTCGAATGCGTCTACGAACGCTTATTGGTGAAGCTGTGAAAACCAGGAAACAGAATATAGGAGACAGCCGACTTTACGTCGAAGGTCCCTTTAATCCAATCATAACTATCGAAGGTAAAGTAAGCAATTCACAAATATTAAACACAAAGACAATACAGCTCTACTTTTTTTTATAATTTATATAAAAACTAACAGGTTTTCATTACTTATGAATCAAATATTGAATAATAAATAATACTCAACTGAAAAAAACGTACTGTGCTAAACTCTAAAAGGAAAATAAAAGCAAACAAAAATAAGAGTAATTTCAATCAAGTTCTAAGTATCCAGTAATACAAACAAAACTACACACATATATATGCTTGTATATGTGTATACACACACACACACACACACACACACACACACACATATATATATATATATATATATATATATATATATATATATATATATATACTGAAGAGCCAAAAATCTCTGGTACACCTGCCTAATATCTTGTAGGGCCCCCGCGAGCACGCAGATGTGCCGCAACACTACGTGGCATGAACTCGACTAATGTCTGAAGTAGTGGTAGAGGTAATAGACACTGTAACGTCACAGCTCTAAAATAGGTAACTTTGATAGCGTTATGGTCGAGCAGGGTTCTTCAAAGGCCTCATGAGGATGACACATCGAACACAAGCGAGATGGAGAAGAAAGAAGAATTTATTCTGGTATATACAAATATTTACATCATTTACATTCTCGGCACTGCTCATTCATCCTCGCCCGCCGGACAACGTCTTCTCCCACCCCAAACGACGCTTGGCCCTCGTGACGTCACTCCAAATTCCTCACACCCCTCTCTCTGTCTTTTCTAGAGGAGGCGTTAGAGAGAAGAGAATGGAGGCATGGGGAGCCCCCAGATAACAAAGAATACGTTCGACCGACGTCGGAGCGAGCCTTGATACACAAACAAAGAGAAATAAAAATGGTTTTCCAGTAGCGTGATGCTACAACACCATGAATGTTGCAGGGCTGTCCATAAATCCTTAACACGAGGTGGTAGAGATCTCTTCTGAACAACACGTTGCAAGGCATCCCACATATGATCTATAATGCTTAAGTCTGGGTTATTTTGGTGGCAAGCGGAAGTGTTTAAATTTAGAAGAGTGTTTCTCAGCCCCTCTGTAGCAATTCTGAATGTGTGGAGTGTCGCATTGTCCTGCTGGAAATCACAAGTCCATCGGAATACACAATGGACATGAAGGGGTACAGGTGATCAGACAGGATGCTTACATACGTGCCACCAGTCAGAGTCGTAAGTAACCAGGGGTCCCATATCACTCCAACTGCACCTGTCCCATACCATCACAGAGCCTCCAACAGTCCCCTGTTGGCATGCAGGTTCTATGGATTCATGAAGTTGTCTCCATACCCTTACACGTCCATCCTCTCGATACAATTTGAAACGAGACTCGTCAGACCAGACAATATGTTTTCAATTTATATTGCAACAACAAATTTCAATGTTTATTGCAAGCTTCGAAAATCTAGTTCTTTTGGAAGTTATAAGCTACTAAGTCTGTAATTGTTTACCAACACTTTCTTTGCTTTGAGATGATATATTTATTTCTATTTCGGTATGTCTTTTAATAAGTTCTGTACTGTATATATGTAATATATCAAAATTATTACAGTTTAATATATTATAAAGATTCTCCATTATCCCATTTTTATTCCTTCAAATCTATTTTAAAAGCTAGAAAATATCTTAATTAAAGGAGTGTTCGCGACTTAAAATTCTTCCAACCCATTTTCCAAAATTTTCTCTGCAATAAATGCAAATCATATAATGCCACACTATCAGTTCATCAGTTAGTTGAAAATACAGATAAAAGTTGCTACATAGACAGCTTTACTACAGACAGCTCTATAAGCTTTATACTATACTAGCATATAGCCCGTTATATGACGGAATCAGTACAATTTTTAATTTTCCAGAATTGTGAAGTATCCTATGAGGCAGGTAAATAAATGGTTTGTTTTTTGGCTGATAATTATCTGTTACACGCTCAATAATTTACTAACCACATCTTAGTTGCAAACTTTAATTTATCTTGTCATATTACGTGACGGGATGGACAGCAGAGATTTTAATGACAATGATTATTTCGCGGTATATATGAATGATGTCGAAAATTTAGCAAATCGATTGCAAACCATGTGGTTATGTATAAAAATAAACACACAAACGAACAAATTCTTAAATTTCTAAGATATATAACTTAAATGCTAGATATTTATTAGTCCGTGAAATAGACTCGTAGAATTTGTTGTTAATATCGGTGATAAAATTTTCATTGCAACCAAAAATAATTGCTGATTAAATTTAAAATTATCACATACGTACCTAATCTATTATTTAAGACAAATGTAATAGAAAAATTATTAGGTAATATCTAAGTTCAGTGATAAAACGTATGACAATAATGCAGACGATATTTAAATAATTTAAAATAAGAAATGATTAAATGAGATAGAATGACGTTATAAAGCTAGAAAAAAAATTTATTTTCAACTAGTTATAATGTGATAAAATGATGAATTTATTCGCCTGCTCTTAACCGGGGAAAATAGGTCTTGAAATAATAGCATTAAACGACCGAAAAGGAAGGAAGGGGTGGATTTCGAACGTTTTTGAACTCACTTTAAATTTAGCTAAACTTAAATCCAAGATGGATGTCTCTATCCATTCCAGGTCCAACCGTTTCATAAATTCGAGGACAGACGGACAGATAACTTATGCTATTGTTATATAGGGGATTTGTTTCAAAACATTTAAAATTACCACTCCTACGTATGGAAACTTTATTGGTGTCTATTACCATGTCTGGTAGTGCTGGATTGTTTATCTATATATTGTCAAATATTGATATACTTTAAGTATCGCGATAACAATATTAAAAATTCTGCTCTGCCATCAGCGAGACTGTTTTTCCTTCGAGTGCGATATCACAAATATCCTGAATATTCCGCATATTTCAATATAAAGTACTATTTTTGCCTGGACTCTATTTACCAATATCTACTATCATCCATGCTGGGAGCTAAATTCGAACCCGCGGAACCCGATACCGATTGGTTTGGTTTGGAGCATTACGGTCTACTGTTTTGCCCACGAGGGCTAATGAGACCGGGACCTACTGCTTAAAGCCGATTCAGAACGGCTACGAACATCCATGCCAGAGTGAGATTCGAACCCACGAACTCCGGTACCGACGATCAGCACCTTAACCAAACAGCCAGCGTACGGCAAACCCGTTACCGAATATCAGTTTTCCAATGAAAGAGTTTAATTTCGATTTGGGAGAAATATAATATGGCATAACTATGCAATGTAAATTAGTAGCAATGGTTTCCCATATAAATAAACAATTCTGTTTAGTAACTGAACAAATTAATTCTGAACAATATATATATATTTTTTTTAAGTGTTAAAATGAATTACTCCTAAAAAGTTGTTTTTACCTTCCAGAAATCTTAATTTATAGAGTCAAATTGTAATTCTAATAGTTTTAATTTCTAAGAAGAAAAAAAAAACGGTTTAGAAAGAAAGATAGCTATGGCTATTCAAAAATACAATAGAACCTCGGTATAATGACCTCCTGTGGGACCAACATCATATGGTCGTTTTAACGAATGGAAAAAATAATAAAAAACTTGAGCAAAAAAAAAAATGATGCAACAGTACATACCTAGAGAACACTTCTATTTATTTGTATTTCCATTACTGAATTTTTGAAAAAAAGTGTTTGATTGACGCCTGTTTCAAGTTCATTTGGGAATTTTTCATTAACACTGATTCCATATCCGTTAGATTTTGAAGAATATCTTCAGAATTAAATTGCCCTTCAAAATATTGACGCAAGGCATTGATTGCATTGAAGGCTTCTTTTTCATTCACTTTTTCAAAAGCTTGGACGATTTCTTCTCCGTCGTCGGAATCGCAGATTTCTTCATTTCCTGTAATACGGGCAATAAAATCGTCCTCATTCAAATTTTCTTTGCAGCACTGTAAAGTTTCGTCTACCGCAACATACACATCAAAAGATAATTGAAGATCCGGAAATTTGACACCGAGGAACTGGGTAATTTCATTAGTGTCTGGAGTGTCACATGACACTATGGACATCAATGTCGTACGCGAAGAAAGGGTTCCTTTAAGCAGACACAAAAAGAGGAGTACAGGTTTCTTGAAGTTGCACCACAGTACAATAATTTTTAAATAGCCCACTTGCTCATGAGTTCTGTTGTCTAAAATTGGCAGTTGCTCTAACGAAAAATAATACGCTTGAGGTCGTTGTAATGATTCAAAATTAACATTATTCCTGAGGTAAAATAATTGGGGCTTTTTAAGATGGTCGTTCTAAAGAAAAGGTCATAGTATCGTCGGGTCGTTAAAAAGAGGTTCTACTGTAGTAATATCTGAAATAGTAATATACCTTACTACTTTAAAGTATTATCTTGATATATCAATTATATCAATATCAATTGGGATTATATCACGATATTAAATTTTTGATATCGCCCAGCCCTAATTCAAGACCTGCCCTTGATTCCCTGGTCAGTTAAATGCTGACTTCAGGAAACTCTCTGGTAATATGGTTAAATTCCTCCGTCTTCATTTCTTCATGTCATGTATATGGTACACATTCAGATTTAATTATTTTGTACTGTTTACAGTAACAGGGTAAGACAATTCCGTCTAAATGTTACAAAACGACTAAATGTTTTATGTAAAAGTAAAATAGTCTTCCATAATTAAGAAAGGAAATAAATAATCTCTTTCAATTTTTTACTTTTATTTATTTATTTATTTATTAACGAGAATTTGAACATATATTTTCAGAATGAACCGGTTTTAGTTGACTGAGTTATTTTATTGCTTCGTTATTTTTTCCCACAGATGTAAATGAATGTTCAGATCCAAATTTAAATGACTGTTCTCCGGAGGGAATCTGTTTCAATGTTTTCGGAACCTATCTCTGCAAATGCAAGCATGGCTATATAGACCCGTTTATTCACGATGAAAGAAAGAGTGGAAGAAAATGCTCAGGTAATTATCACTTTACTAGCATATGCTAAAAAAAGTAAATCAAATATTCTTAATTTATTATTTGTTATTAAATTATAACTTCTTTCTCACTAAAGAGTCAAATATTCATTTTAATTTAGATTAATTATGGTGCATCAAGTATAATCTAAATTAGAAATATTTGTGCAGAAACAGTGAATAGGATGAACTAACGAATAGCATGTTCAGATAAAAAAAATGCTTTTTCATATGTGCATTATATTCTAGGAACGTTTATGATTATTTAAAAATGTATTTTTAAATCAGGGTGAATGCTAAGAAAAAATAACTATTAAATAACTAGCCTATAGCCCGTCATATGATGGGATCAGTAAAATTTTTAATTTTCTAAAATTGTAAAGTACTTTATCAGGCAGGTAAAAAAAATGGTTTGTTTTTTGGCTGAGAATTATCTGGTGCACGCTCAATAATTTGTTTATCTTTATACTCCTCTGAAGTCTCCCGATACTGTGAAGGCAGTTTAGAATCCCGTTGAATTCATTTAGAAAGATAATTCAAAGTTTTCTTAGCTACTTCGAAATTATCTTTGGGTTCGTTCCAACTTTTTTCCACACTAATTAATGAAAGTAAAGGAACGAAACCCTCATTTCCACTACACCTTGGAGGTAGATAGAATTTGTTGTTAGTACCAGTGATAAAACTTTCATCGCAACAAAAAATATTCGATGATAAAATTTAAATATATGTATATATATATATATATATATATATATATATATATATATATATATATATATATATATATATATATATATATATATATATATATATATATATATTAGACGACTCGACAGACGTTGTCCTGTTTTAACGCTGTAAGTCCAAAAATTTTAAAATGCTTTTAAATAAATTATAAATAGCCCGTGAGCTGACCACTGCGCAATAGATACGTTGGCAGTGAAGGATTTCAAGCATTATAATAATCTCAATAAGGTGCTCAATTCTGGATTATCAATAAAAAAAAACATTTTCTATCGTATCAGTTTGTAAGTCTAAACCATTTTCGAATCAATTTAATTGCATACACTAAATGTCATCAAAATCAGTCCAGCCGTTTAAGAGGCGTTCTATTACAAACACACGGACAGAAGAATTTTATATATAAAGATATATAAATTGATTTTTCAAAGAAATGGTCCCCTTTAAAGCCTTTTTACTTTTGTTTTTTATTCACTTAAAGTTTTTAAAATAAACACATATAATTGTAATGAACACGCTGAGTATAATAATTATTTTGGCTTTATATTTTGATTAATCTCTTCTTACTTCAATTTAGCTTGTTCCTCAGAGTACTGCAGCTTCCATGGAAAATGCTTCGTGGAGAAGCATAAAAGATACTGCAAGTAAGTACTTGTGAATTATCTTAATTTATTTCTACTAGTATAAATTAAGTAATCAATATATATATATATATATATATATATATATATATATATATATATATATAATTTGAATTTTTAGTAAAGGGAATATAAAAGGGATCATATTTATTTTCAGTTTTGGGGATGCTTTACTTACGTCCAAAACATTATTATCCAATAACTTTTAAGGCTCCAGTGAACTTTCATCAGTAATTTAGTTTAAATTTAATCTACTTTGAACACTTAACATTTAATTTGAATTTTTAGTAAAGAGATATTTTGGGGATGCTTTACTTACGTCCAAAACATTATTATCCAATAACTTTTAAGGCTCCAGTGAACTTTCATCAGTAATTTAGTTTAAATTTAATCTACTTTGAACACTTAACATAACATTTATCATCGGCAAAACGCTAACTATTAAAAAAAATTGTTAGCCAAGATCTCTGAAAGTCCATACTTGAATATTATCAATAAAGACAACATTACCCTCCATGGTTCTCCATAACATAGTTTTAAGTCCACCTTCACGCAACCTTTGAAGGATTTCAAGCGGCATTATAATAATTCAAAAAGGCGAGCAATTTTGGATTCTTAATAAAAAGAAAACATTTTCTATTATGAATCTAGTACATTCTCGAATCAACTGAATTACATACACAAAATTTCATCAAAATTAGTCCAGCCATTTAGGAGAAGTTCTGTTACAAACATACGGACAGAAGAATTCTATACATAAAGATATATAAATTGATTTTTTAAAGGAATGGTTTCCCCTAAAACCTTTTTACTATTGCTTTTTATTCACTTCTTTTCGTTTTTAAAATAAACACGCTGATTGTAATAATTATTTTGCCTTTATCTCTTGATTGACATCTTCTTACTTCAATATAGCTTGTTCCTCAGAGTACTGCAGCTTCCACGGAAAATGCTTCGTGGAGAAGCATAAAAGATACTGCAAGTAAGTACTTATGAATTATCTTAATTTATTTCTACTAGTATAAATTATATAATCAAATATATATATATATATATATATATATATATATATATATATATATATATATATATATATATATATATATTTAATTTTAAATTTAGTAAAGATATATTTTTGTGATGTTTTACGTGATGTCCAAAACATTATTATCCAATAACTTTTAAGACTTTAGTGGACTTTCATCAGTATTTTATTTGGCTTAAATTTGATCTACTTGAATACTTAACACAGCATTTGTCAGCGACGAAACGCTAACTGTTAAAACGTTTTTGTGAACCAAGATCTCTGAAAGTCCATACTTGAATATTATCAATAAAGACAACATTACCCTCCATGGTTCTCCATAACATAGTTTTAAGTCCACCTTCACGCAACCTTTTGTTTTTATATTGTGTTGAGTATTTCAGTACAGGAATAAGTCGTATAAATTTGTATAAGTTGTATGAACTGGAAATGGAAAACAAATATTTTTAACTTTAAATTAAAGATATTTTGATTCTATATTTAAGTGTAGTGGATTTATGTTCTGTAATTAATTTATTCCTAAATTTAACAAAATCTAAAACCACTATACGTTAAGTTGGGTATGACTTCATATTTCACACCGACAGCATTAACTCTCTCTCCATCTCTCTCTGTGGGAGTATATATATATATATATATATATATATATATATATATATATATATATATATATATATATATATATATATATATATCAAGGCCCTAGGCAGGGGGAGGGATTTGGGGGACTGGTCCCCCCCCCGAAATTTTGAAAGACCGTTTTGTAGATAGAAATGTCCCACGTTTGTGTGTGTGTGCTATCTGCCTAGCTGTTCACAAAAATAAACAGTTATTTTCTTTTAAAAAAACCGCTCAGATCACAAAAGTCTTCCTGGGCCGTTGGCTGGAAATACAGTACTTTATTTCTGGCACTGTATTCTGAAAATACAGTGCTTTTTCTTTCATTAATTGAAGTATCATTAACAAATAAAGATGTCTTTCTCCCTTGGTCCCCCTCGAAAATAATTTCTGGCTACGGCCCTGATATATATATATATATATATATATATATATATATATATATATATATATATATATATGTGTGTGTGTGTGTGTGTGTGTGTGTGTGTGTGCGTGTGTGTGTAATCCAGCGGAAATTATAACTGCCGAACACAATAATTATGTAACCCCTATTGTATTTACTTGCCCGGGCTACTAGGCAAGGAGAAGCCTATGCAACTAGACTATTACAGTCGGGCCACATTGAAGAGAAGCACAATTTTGAGAACAATTTAAATCTTTATCGAGGGAAAAGCTAAAAAGACATCTTTGAAAGTCAACGGTAGACAAGAGAATGATACGAAAAACACTTTGCTGTAACAGAGATGTACCCCAGGGAGAGACAGATAAAATTTTCCCAAGGGAAAAGAAACTTAGTCAGCCAATTTAACTGTTAGATCAGGGGGGGAAATGAGCCATTTGCCGGCGACAGCTATAAAACGTGTTTATGGACAGAAAATTTGCGTCTATTGCACAGAAAGCTTTGGGAAATGTGTTGGAAGAATTCTAAATCGAAGACACTCCTTTGATTAAGACGTTTTGTGGCTGGGAAAATAGATTTTAAGGAATTAGAATGCGAGAGAAGAGGTTTTCAAAGAGATATTAAAGTGAAATAATTTTGACATATTACATATGTATATATTCATACAAACATACATAAATATATGCTTACATACATACATACATACAAACATGAATATATGTGTGTGTAAAATTGGCTGCATAGAATATAAATTATTTTAAAAGTTATTTTTTTACTTTTTAAAAAACACCTTCCTCAAAACTGCTCTATGTGCCTTTCACACATAACACGGCCTTTCCATTTATTGGATTCCTTTTAAACCTTAGAATAAAGCCCAATTGTTTTGAGCATCCGCGGAAAATATTGAGATAAAAAATAATAGTAAAAGTAGTTAGTTTTCCTTCACATTTTTAATAGTAATTTTTAAGTAAAGGTTTGGCTAATTTTATATTTCAAAATATATTAATTTTAACTAAGTTTATACTCTACAAAGCCTAAAGTTGATAAATTTTGAACGGATATGACTGTTAATATTAACTGGTCTAAAACCTTTCACAACAAATGGCAACTGTATTTGTAAAACCATTAGAAGATAATTCAATATTTTAAACATGGTCATTGTGTAGACCCATTACCAAAAAATTATTAATATTGTTTTTTACTCATTTTCTATTAGATGCCAGGGAAATTACATTGGTTCTCGCTGCGAAGTAGATGGAGAAGGTAAGAGAAAATTATATTTTGTCTTCCGCCTATGAGAATTATTATTTTTAAAGAAGCATACGAGGGTTGGAACTTTAACAGTGGTAAAACTGCTGTAAAAACGCTACGCGTCAAAACCAAACAATGGCACATATACGACACGTGAGCTACATACCTTACCTCTCAGCAAAAAGAATCGTCCTTCCTGCGTCATGCGCATGCGGAGTGACGGGAAGAACTAATCCTTGTATTAACTTGCGGTCTACAGTGTGGTCAGGATGTTTCCAAAACAAGAACAACGAAATATGATAAAAACTGAATGTGCCAGAGGTCGTACAGCACGACAGTGTCATCGAGGGCTTCAAGATGCTTACATAACTGTAACAAGATGGGTAAAAGCCTTCAATGAAGGGCGCCAAAATGGGGCAGCCAGGTCGTCCTAGTATCAGAGAAGCAGAAGTGCATGCTGTTGCCGCACTAAGGGACAGTGATTGATGCCAAACGGTTCATGAGCTGACCCGACAGGATTTGCACATAGTACTGTGCTGCACATTCTGAAAGGACGCCTGGGCATGAAAAAAAATTCTTCACGATGGATTCCACATCATTTGACGGAAGTGCAGAAGTGGCTACGATAGGATGCTGCTAGAATCCACCTGGAACGCTATAAGCGCGAAGGAGAGGCTTTTTTTACGCCGTATCATTACGCTAGATAAGACTTGGGCCAGATCTAAGCACTTGTGACTTTGACTTAATTCCTAAGATGAACGAACCACCGCGTGGCATTCGCTTCAGAACTGTTCCAGAGATTCTTCCGTCAATAGACCAGTTCATTCGAACTATCAACAGAACAGGAGCATAGGTGTTCTGTAACTTCCACATCGTTGGAAACAGATTATATACAATGTTGGCGGCTATATTGAATAACTGTAAAACATTGTGACATGAATCACTTTTGTTTTCCACGTAGATAAATAGTTACCACTATTAAAATTCCAATCCTCGTAGATACGGTTATGGTATTTCTTGTTTAATAAAAAAGTATATGTCGCTAAAAAACAGAAAGCATTCTTAACCATTCCAGCTTTACATGCAATTATAAATTAACTGTATAAAATAAATTAGTCATTTAGCTTGAACATTCAGCACTTGAATGAAGGATTGCACTACAAGTCAAGAATTTTACAGTCACACGTCATGGTTTCCTTTTAAATTCACATAAAATTATAAGAATTCTTGCAAAGAGAACTGTGAGTGTGCACAGAGATTTTGAAATGCTTTCTCGTTTGGTTATCTTTAATAATAGATTTATTTATTTTAATGAGGACTACACTTTTGAAGCAAAACTTCAATCTGAAATAAGCTCAAAAATTGTTGTCACTTGAAAGTTCTTTATCTTGGTTACAATGGTATGAGATCGTATATCTTTTTTAATTATTCTTGTTATTCTAAAAAAAGTAAAAATTTTCAAGCTTTTTCGACCATTAACTAAAAAATTACCATTTTTCTTATTTATTTTCAGTTTTAGGAGTGGCTATTGGAGCATCTGTCGCTGCTATTCTTATAATTCTAGTGACTCTAGGATGTCTCGTCATCTGGAAGTAAGTATTATTCATTCAGTAAACACATTTGATGCTAGATACAGTGACCTACGAAAGAAAATGGCTGTTATATAACTTAATATTTGTGAGTTTGCAGAATTTCCTAAAAGACGCTTCGCACTATGGAAGACTTTTAAGAGCATTCAAATGATTTGATATAAAGGCATGCATATTGAATGCTTTTTTCCATAAAAGTAGAAAAGAACAAATTTTCACTTTAAATGTAGAACAATTTCGCACAGTGTGACATACTTCAAATGATACAGAATTTTATTTTCGTTTGAAAGGGAAGGGCACAATATCGGTTGCCAGTTGGTTATCCTAAACAAGGTAGATGAGTAGGAAGATTAATATACAACAGGACTATGTATACTACCCTTATCAATATATCGATATACCGTGAAATAACGATATAACATGTTGAATAGTAACACCGATTCCAAAATTTTCAGTTCATTGTAGTATCCTGATGTAGAACAAACATCGATATAACTAAATCGATTTAATCTTCTCCGTCGATCTCCAATGTTCGGATCACTTTTCCGATATTCTGTCTTAACGAGAGGAGGTAACAGTGCACGTGTGATATCGTGTCCCTGCTACATCGCAATAAACATCGTCTTCCAGATTTCCGACTTCAAGTAACAGCGTGATATTACCTAATCATCGATTTACCTACATCGTGAAATAGCATTTCCTACTTCGCGAGTAAGAGAGCGTACGCGATGTAGCCGTTTCTCGTTATATGAAGACTTTCCAATTTCCAGATATTGTGATAGAGACTCACAGCGCAAGCGCAGTATAAGTGATCACCGATTTATCTCTATATCCTGTAATCGTTTTCTCAGCTAGGGACACGTGCAGATGTTATATGAAAACTTAGCCAGTACAGAATTGAATTTTTTTAATTAGACCTAATTAGAAACATACAGCTTCATTCTGCCCTAAAATACAGAGCTACTTGTATTTTTGACAAAAAACAAAAGTTATACTCGAGTATTTTCTTCCATATTAGTTGTAACGTGCACACAGAATAAAATTTAAACGTTTTGACGTTTATATTTCTTGCTTCATCGTAGCACTTCGTGATGAATAACTTTTTTTGTATAGAATATAAATTTCTATCAAATTAAAATGCATATTTTTTATTTTATGTATATTATATAATGGTATAATATAATAAATCTTAAAACAAGCTTAAGAAATCATCAAAAAATTTCTTATATCGATATATCGTTAAATCGTAATATAAATCTGGTTATATATTATGAAATAAAATTTTTAACGTCGCCTAGTATACAAACTAACATAGTTAGTGCTCTGCATCTATTTGACCTATAAGACCTAAAAGTTTTATCTGGCTTCACCTACCTTAAGAAATTCGAATATATAATACATATTCTCCGACCGTGCTGTAGATTTTCTCAGTATGACGCAATTTTCCTGCCCTAATCCATTTCGATTTAGCTGCTTATGCCGCACTTTTACGGTAAGGGTTGGTGTGAAACTGCCTATCTACATCATAGTACGGTACGACCATGAATATTTTAAAATATGGCTTTACTTTAATAGAAACTTTTTTTAGCAACCTTTTCGTTTGGCATGACGTCGTTAGGGATGGAATATAAACAGATTAACGGTCTATGAAAAAGGACCAATCTTGAATTTACTTAATTCGTTATTGTTGTATAACTGGTATGAAATAAGTCAAAAATACGAAATCTTTCACGCAGTCTCTTCGTGTAGAACTTATTCCCAGGGACTGATTTACTGATTTACCAATAGGCCTGGATCACTCTTGCATTAAGACCCCCAAAGTTTCAAAACAATTTTTTCCGGCAATTATTATTATTTTTTTTAAATTTGGAAAAGGCAATTTCACTTTACCTTACATATGCTGCTTTATTTTTTCTAAATCTATCAAAACGAGGGATTTCAGAATGCGACTTTCTTTGTTCAATATAAAACATGTATTATAGATAAATTTCAAAGAGGATGTGTGTCGAGGGGGTTGTAGGGACAGGCGAGTATTAGTGAACGGCCAGAGAGCGCCACCTAGTAAGTAGATTGAGGAGAACGTCGGAGGTGATTGTAAACTCCGGAAGTGTAAGCGAGGCTCTTAGGATAGATCCTTGAGTTGATATAATTGGTTACTGTAAATATTGTAATATTTGTATATATAATTGTCCGGTAGTAGTCTGTGCTCTGTCTTAAAATAAACCTTAACGTTGGAAAAATAAATCTACTGTTTGGATGTAAATTTATACAACGCTCGGCAATCTTCACATGGGTATAAAAACAGTAACGCACAAAATAGTTTTTACCAGTCCAAGGGTGACTTTTTTCCCCCACACTGTGTACACAACAATTAGTGATTAATACGCTAGTTGCATGGCATAACACTGTTCCTGTTATTAAATCAGTGTTACGTTACTGATTTTTGTATTCGATCATGTATTATGAAAGGGAGAGCCCCTTCAGGCTATCACTATCCCACAGACTATTCCAGAATCCTCACCCTCATACACAATTTTCGAAATCGGACCTGGCTTATCCTTCTAAATAAGGAAAGCCTTTACTTTTGTAATCTAAGCATTACAGAAGAACCATTAGAACCAAAAAGGATTATCTGTAAAACTATTACGTTCACCTACCCATGTATACTAATAATGAATGGAAACATTATATTTTCTTTTTCCATTCATAGTTAGTGTACATGGGTATAGTCAATGGCATATTTATAAAAACTTGCGGCATGTATATTTTCAAAAAAGATACAGTTGAATTGTTATAGCATTTTTTTTTCAGTCTCTGATATCTTTTATCATTAACAGTCGTAGGTGGAAACGAAAGCAGCAGAAAGCAGAAGCTCTGTCATCTCGCTCCTACAACAGCAACCAAACTTTCAGCTATATGGGAAATATGGGAAATGGTAATACTAACCCATATCGCCTTACAATGGAAGACCGTATGAGATGGGCTCATATTTCCGATGTCATAAAAGTGGTAAGAGAGAAAATATTCATATGAAATATTTTTAAAAATACACCCAATGATATAATTAAAAATATTGATGTTAATATGTGCAACCAAACTATTGCATATCTCTTACCTTATAGTTTAAAAACTAATTCTCTGCGACCTCTTAATTCGAGACCCTGTACAGTTAATTATAGATTATTTAATACCTTAAAATATGACAAACCATAACCCAATAAATAAGTCGTGAAAATTTTAAAAGAAATCTTTCTTCACTCTGAACTCACATGATAGCCAAATAGTAGGACGCTGTCTTTCTAAACCAGTGTCCGCTTATGGCACAGATGTTCGTAGCAGTTCGAAATCCGCTTTAATCAGTAAGTGCCGCCGGTGTCATTAATCCTCATGTTGCAAAAATGTAGACCGCAGCACTCCAAACCAAACTTAAACTTATATTCTATATACAACATTGTGACGACTTCAGTATTCTCGAGTGAGATGTAGCGTGAAGAAGGGATTACAGTCAAAATAAAATTGGAAATTACTTTTACTCTTGATTAACTACGACTATTTACAAGTGGATTTTAATTCCCAAAGCATGTAGAACTGCAAAGGATGGTTGCCTGTATAACTTCCTCACGACAATCACAATCGAAAGAAAAAGAGATTTAATAATCTCATACAAGTGAGGAGGCTTTTCAGGGTGCAATCAAAACCCAATTTATCCCCCGTTCGGTATCAGAGACTCTGCCGCTCCCTATATGAGCGGACTTTACGAATCTTCCGAATTAAAAAGCTGGCTACGGTAAAAAAAAAAAAAAAAGAAAAGAAAAAGAAAAAAAAAAAAAACGGGAAAGCCTTTACGAGGTCAAGCACCTCCGTAAAAAAAAATGTCGAAAAGCCCTGAGTCGCAAAATTGTAGGCTTTTTATACCTTGGGGTCAGTTACGGTCCCGCCAACTTTTTTTTTTTTTTTTTTTTTTTTGGTCAGTTAAGATCCCAGTTACTTGAAAATTCCAACTAAAGTTACAGTTAGATTTTGTAGCTGAATTTTCATTTGCTGGCTGTCCCTTTCCGGAATTCCCGAGGATTCATTAACGTGATCTATCAGGGGGCATAATCGTCTATTCAATCCTCTCGTCAAGATCCCAGACTCTGCGACGCCACGCTATTGTCCTGGTAAACAGGTGAGATCCGATCAGCTGTTTTGGCACGTGCTCGGAACAAAGGGGAGTCTTCACAACATGCGTACATTATTACAATCAGGTCCGTTATCTAAAATACTTCAAGTGATCTCTTTGCCAATATACGAAGATATTCATATAATAGAAAATGTGGGATTATTAAATTTAAAGTTTGTAAATTTTTATAACTACTTGAGGGTTTCGTTTGTCATCCAGATAAATGCTTTGCGTAAGTTTCATATAAATTTAACCCTTCTTCTCTTTAAAACCCCAAATTAAAAAGTATTGTCTGAAATGTTCGAATACATCCTATCTAACATATAAAAAATATAATTCTTTCTCTCAAAAAAATTTAAATCCTAAAAATAAAAATTTACTGGAAAAAGAATGAATTTTCTACAAACATAAATTAATGTTTTCTCATATTGTAAATTATTTTACCAAAAAATTATCTTTTTATATAAAGAATTTTAAGCTACCTTTGTGGCAAATCAACTTCTAGTGTTCCCGACTTCTTTAAAATTTAATTAGTCTAAAAAGTTTATTTCAGTGATATCATGTACATATCAGGAAAAGACTAATTAACTTTGACATCAAAATTAAACTTAGTTTCAGCCTTTGATTGCATTTATACTAGTTGTTGTTGCAAATGCCCCTTGTACTTTCCAAGCAAGTGGACCAGAGGTCCCACGATTTAAGACGAAAGGTGCTGCCTTTCGTTTTACGAGAACAGCTAGGGTGAAAAAAGCCGGCTCGAGCTCCGGCCTGTAACCTGCCAGTTATGAGTTTGTTGTCTTTACCGACTGAGTTACAGTCTCCCAAAGAAATTTCCGAATACCTCCACGAGTTATTTTCAATGTGGATACTCCCAAACAAGGCTCGGACGATGAATTTAGAATTATTTTGTTTTGGTTTAGTGATATTTAAAACATCATTAGGTGTATCTTTTATACCTAGTCACGCAAAAGAACACAGTCTCCCAAAGAAATTTCCGAATACCTCCACGAGTTATTTTCAATGTGGATACTCCCAAACAAGACTCGGACGATGAATTTAGAATTATTTTGTTTTGGTTTAGTGGTATTCGAAACATCATTAGGTGTATCTTTTACACCTAGTCACACAAAAGAACACAGTCTCCCAAAGAAATTTCCGAATACCTCAACGGGTTATATTCAATGTGGATACTCCCAAATAAGGCTCGAACGATGAATTTAGAATTTTTTTGTTTTGCTTTAGTCATATTCAAAACATCATTAGGTGTATCTTTTCACTTAGTTACACAGAACAGAGTTTCCCAAAGATATTTCCGAATGTCTCGACGGGTTATATTCAATGTGGATACTCCCAAATAAGGCTCGAACGATGAATTTAGAATTATTTTGTTTGGGTTTAGTGATATTCGAAACATCATTAGGTATATCTTTTACAACTAGTCACACAGAAGAATACAGTCTCCTAAAGAAATTTCCGAATATCTCGACGGGTTATATCCCCCACACAATTTATAATATACCTTGTAAAAGTCGATATATTATATTTTCCCTTAATAAAGAAATTATTTCCCCCGATTTTAAATAGAATTCCTTTTTAAAATTAATTTTAAAGTTAGCACTAGTTTTTTTTAAATTTTCTAGCAGACCAAAAGGTATGTAAAATAATTGTTCACGTAGAAGTTATGTTTAAATAAAAAAAATCAAAATATGTTATTGGTAAAAGGAAATAAAATTTATTATAATTAAACAAAATTGTATATTGTCATTTTTTATGCATACAAAGAATAAGAATTTTTAATTCATTACCCATTGCATATTTACGTATACATTACTGGTCATGGTATGTTTAGTGTTAATAGCTATATTATTAAATGCAAAGATTGTATTGTTTGACAATTGCACATATTTTTTATTTTACCAATAACGTCCTCTGATTTTTTATTTAAAGATTGCTTCTACGTGAACAATTATTTTACACATCTTTTGGTCCGCTAGAAAATTTTAAAATACCAGTGCTAACTTTAAAATTAATTTTAAAAACGAATTCTATTTAAAATCGGTGGAAATCGTTTCTTTATTAAGGGACAATATACCGATTTTTTAAATGTATATTATAAATTGTGAAGAGGAGGTATATAACCCGTCGAGATATTTGGAACTTTGGGAGACTGTAGCGTGGCTCTTTCTACGAGTAAATTGTGTTAACAACCAATACAGTAGAATCTCGATTATCCGAGCTAATTGGGACCGTTAGTACCTCGGATATCGGAAATCTCGGTTAATAGAAACCATGTATAAAAACCTTCCATCTTCCGAATTTAACTAACTTTCAAAGTAAAAAACAATAGAACGTTCTTTAAATGATAAAAATAAATATATATGAACTTATGTTTCACAGTTAAAAAGATTTTAAAAGGAAATCAACTCTAGTACTAAATTTTAAAAAGTAAAATGGAATTGTTTTTTAACTATACTTAGTTAAATATCTAAAGACGCATTTTTAAAAAATAATTTCATGGAAGTTGAGTGCTTTTGTGGACAAGTGCCTGTAACACGGACAGCTAACTAAAATGTATATCATTTTTTCCAAGCTCATTTTGGAAAGGAGAAAACAAAAATTAGACTTCCTTATTGACTCGGGTAACAGAAACCTCGGTTAATCGAGGTTTTACTGTATTGCCATCTACAGTCCCTTTGTAAATGACATTAATTTCGGAGTTTGCTGCAGATGTGGATATCGGTTATACAAAGGGTTACATGTATTAGTAAATTTTAAACCACAGTAAAAACAGTTACAGTGCGTATATCGTACTCATTTTTTAAATATATTTCCTAAATTATTCAACTTTAATAATTATTTCTTTAATACAGCAACCGAACCAGATGATCCCACGTCTGTCTCCATTGTCCACGGGAATGGATCAAACTTCTTTCTCGAATCGATGCCCGACTGAAGATGATCTCTCTTGGTACGAATGCAGAAGCCGACCACGTTCACGTGCTATGAAAACTTATGGGGTGAGTGAAGCTTTCTTTAAATATACTCATTTTTTTAAACCTCATATATATTTTTCTTCTCTTTTTTTTTAGTTGAACCCATAATGTAAGATTAACTAGACCTGAGATTCCCAACCTTTTTTGACCCACTACCCTTTTTCTGTAAAAAAAAAATTATTCATCGCTTCATATTTAGAAAAAAACATACTGACTCTCGTTCTTGAAATCAGTCGATGCTATTTATCATAACTATTTCCAATACCGGAGCACTAGCTTTGACACAGCTACCGAGGCTCCTTAGTCAGTACTTTGTAGTAACCCATAATTTTCAAGCTTCCATACTCCCCTTTACTAAACAGATTCGATAATGCCCCTATATTTTATCAAATATGCTCTATTATATATTGAACGACAGAACCATATTAAACATTCTTTATTAAATGTTACGAACAATGTAGTCATTACTTTGTAGTAACCCATAATTTTCAAGCTTTCATATTCCCCTTTACTGAAGAGAGATTCGATAATGTCCCTATATTTTATTAAATGTGCTATATTATATATTGAACGACAGAAACATATTAAACATTCTTTATTAAATGTTACGAACAATGTAGTCAGTACTTTGTAGTAACCCATAATTTTCAAGCTTCCATACTCCCCTTTACTAAACAGATTCGATAATGCCCCTATATTTTATCAAATATGCTCTATTATATATTGAACGACAGAACCATATTAAACATTCTTTATTAAATGTTACGAACAATGTAGTCGTTACTTTGTAGTAACCCATAATTTTCAAGCTTTCATATTCCCCTTTACTAAACAGATTTGATAATGCCCCTATATTTTATCAAATATGCTATATTATATATTGAACGACAGGACCATATTAAACATTCTTTATTAAATGTTACGAACAATGTAGTCGTTACTTTGTAGTAACCCATAATTTTCAAGCTTTCATATTTCCCCTTACTAAACAGATTTGATAATGCCCCTATATTTTATCAAATATGCTATATTATATATTGAACGACAGGACCATATTAAACATTCTTTATTAAATGTTACGAACAATGTAGTCATTACTTTGTAGTAACCCATAATTTTCAAGCTTTCATATTCCCCTTTACTAAACAGAAATTCGGTAATGCCCCTATATTTTATCAAATATGCTATATTATATATTGAACGACAGAAACATATTAAGCATTCTTTATTAAATGTTACGAACAATGTAGTAATTACTTTGTAGTAACCCATAATTTTCAAACTTTCATATTTCCCCTTTACTGAAGAGAGATTCGATAATGTCCCTATATTTTATCAAATATGCTATATTATATATTGAACGACAGAAACATATTAAGCATTCTTTATTAAATGTTACGAACAATGTAGTAATTACTTTGTAGTAACCCATAATTTTCAAACTTTCATATTTCCCCTTACTAAAGAAAGATTCGATAATGCCCCAATATTTTTATCAAATATGCTATATTATATATTGAATGACAGAAACATATTAAACATTCTTTATTAAATGTTACGAACAATGTAGTCGTTACTTTGTAGTAACCCATAATTTTCAAGCTTCCATACTCCCCTTTACTAAACAGATTCGATAATGCCCCTATATTTTATCAAATATGCTCTATTATATATTGAACGACAGAACCATATTAAACATTCTTTATTAAATGTTACGAACAATGTAGTCGTTACTTTGTAGTAACCCATAATTTTCAAGCTTTCATATTCCCCTTTACTAAACAGATTTGATAATGCCCCTATATTTTATCAAATATGCTATATTATATATTGAACGACAGGACCATATTAAACATTCTTTATTAAATGTTACGAACAATGTAGTCATTACTTTGTAGTAACCCATAATTTTCAAGCTTTCATATTCCCCTTTACTAAACAGAGATTCGGATAATGCCCCTATATTTTATCAAATATGCTATATTATATATTGAACGACAGAACCATATTAAACATTCTTTATTAAATGTTACGAACAATGTAGTCATTACTTTGTAGTAACCCATAATTTTCAAGCTTTCATATTCCCCTTTACTAAAGAGATTCGATAATGCCCCTATATTTTATCAATGTGCTATATTATATATTGAACGACAGAACCATATTAAACATTCTTTATTAAATGTTACGAACAATGTAGTCATTACTTTGTAGTAACCCATAATTTTCAAGCTTTCATATTCCCCTTTACTGAAGAGAGATTCGATAATGTCCCTATATTTTATTAAATGTGCTATATTATATATTGAACGACAGAACCATATTAAACATTCTTTATTAAATGTTACGAACAATGTAGTCATTACTTTGTAGTAACCCATAATTTTCAAGCTTTCATATTTCCCCTTTACTAAACAGAAATTCGATAATGCCCCTATATTTTATCAAATATGCTCTATTATATATTGAACGACAGAACCATATTAAACATTCTTTATTAAATGTTACGAACAATGTAGTCGTTACTTTGTAGTAACCCATAATTTTCAAGCTTTCATATTCCCCTTTACTAAACAGATTTGATAATGCCCCTATATTTTATCAAATATGCTATATTATATATTGAACGACAGGACCATATTAAACATTCTTTATTAAATGTTACGAACAATGTAGTCATTACTTTGTAGTAACCCATAATTTTCAAGCTTTCATATTCCCCTTTACTAAACAGAAATTCGGTAATGCCCCTATATTTTATCAAATATGCTATATTCTATATTGAATGACAGGACCATATTAAACATTCTTTATTAAATGTTACGAACAATGTAGTCATTACTTTGTAGTAACCCATAATTTTCAAGCTTTCATATTCCCCTTTACTAAACAGAAATTCGGTAATGCCCCTATATTTTATCAAATATGCTATATTATATATTGAACGACAGAAACATATTAAGCATTCTTTATTAAATGTTACGAACAATGTAGTAATTACTTTGTAGTAACCCATAATTTTCAAACTTTCATATTTCCCCTTACTAAAGAAAGATTCGATAATGCCCCAATATTTTTATCAAATATGCTATATTATATATTGAATGACAGAAACATATTAAACATTCTTTATTAAATGTTACGAACAATGTCGGTGTATTGATCAAAGCTGATTGACAAACAACATATATATATATATATATATATATATATATATATATATATATATGTATGTATGTGCGTGTGTGTGTGTGTGTTTATAAATAATTGATATGTTATTAGTAAGAGGGTGTAACATCTCTTTTACTTCAAAACGGTTGGGGGTTACCCGATTATAAAAGGGGATGTATCCATAGTAAAGTGGATATTTTCTAGCAAAATAGGCTCTTAATTACCTCTCTCTTTTGGCGTAAAAGGGATGTTGCAACCTGATTTCAACCTCGAATTACTGAAACTAATCTGTTAACCGATCCCCAAAGAAGGAGAAAAATCTTTAAGTTCTCGCAAATTTGAATTTAAATATCTTTGTCGATTTTTCTCACAAAGAAGTTGAACTTTTTGTTTTACGGTTCTTAGGATGAGTTACAATTTTTTACTAAATATAGTAATAGTGAACGGAAGTATGTATAAAAACTTAGATTTTATAATTTTTGAAAAAATGAAGTTTTTAAATTTAAAAATATCATCAAAGAATTATTATCTTATTTGAAACATTTTTGTAACTAGAAGTATATATCTACAACCAACGGTTGTGGAGAAAATTGGCTGATCGAGTATTTAACTATGCACCCTGTATGGATTGCAAAAATAAACATGAAAATACGGTTTTCATATCCGCAATAAAAATAAAGCTGTGATAACTTTAGAACAAGCAGATAATTCCCTTGGTACAATGTGTATTGGGAAACTCATAAAACGGTAGAAGCAGTAAAGGGATCCTCAGTACTGACTTGGTTACTGGTTACTGCACAAAGTACAATTTTCAGAAAACATTGGAGGAGAAATTTCCTTATTCTAGGAATTTTAGGTATTATTACGATTATGAGTACTTAAAAGTTACATTAACATTAGATTTTAAAACAGAAGTAACAAATGAAATTGTGATTTTAATTATAGCCTCTCGATAAACGCCAGTCCATCAAAAAAAAAATTGATTCAGAGCATATATGGATTATCCACTGTACCCACTTTTATGCTGTTATTGTTTTCTAATTTTTACTACCCTAAAACGTTGTTTAAATTACAGTACATGATGCATGTAATTGCAATTAAAAATTATGGTTTTGTAAAATGTAAGCAAATCACAGTATAGACAAAATACAGTAGAACCTCGGTATAACGACCCCTGTGGGACCAACATCATATGGTCGTTGTAACGAATTGAAAAAATAATAAAAGAAATTGAGCAAAGAAATAATGCAACAGTACATACCTAGAGAACACTTTTATTTTTTTGTATTTCCATTACTGAATTTTTGAAAAAAGTCTTTGAGTGACGCCTGTTTCAAGTTCATTTGGAAAATTTTTCATTATCACTGATTCCATATCCGTTAGATTTTGAAGGAAATCTTCAGAATTAAATTCTCCTTCAAAATATTGACTCAAGGCATTGATTGCATTGAAGGCTTCTTTTTCATTCATTTTTTTCAAAAGCTTTTACAATTTCTTCTCCGTCGTCGGAATCGCAGATTTCTTCATTTCCAGTAATACGGGTAATAAAATCGTCCTCATTCAAATTTTCTCCGTAGCACTCACTGTAAAGTTTCGTCTACCGCAACAAACTCATCAAAAGATAACTGAAGATTTAGTTCTCCCCTTTTCGTCACGCCCTCTCCCCTTCTTTAAGCAAATATAAAGAGAAGAGTGCAGGTTTCTTGAAGCTGCACCACAGTACAATAATTTTGAAATAGCCTACTTGCTCATGAGTTCTGCGGACTAAAATTGGCGGCCTTTCTAACGAAAATTAATATTATTTGTTATAACAATAATTGTAATGATTCAAAATTTACATTATTCCTATGGTAAAATAATTGGTACTTTTCAAGATGGTCGTTCTAACGAAGGGGTCGTTGTATCGTGGGGTCGTTAAAAAGAGGTTCTACTGTATTAAAGATTATTAATTAACTTTTCATGAAATGTTCAAGGAAAGTTAGAAAATTGATTAGTTTTACTCCAAATTCGGCAATATGACGATCTGTCCAATCTTGGTAAGATTTTCATAATGTATATGAAACTGTTGCTGGAAAAAAAAGTATGAATTGATTGTAATAGTTTTTTTAATACAAATGTACAAAGAATTTTTGACTGAAATAAATCGTAATGAATTATTTTATGTATAGTTGAATAAATTTGCTTTCTTTTTAAAAAATTATTATGATCACAATTTAGAATTCAACTGAAAATAATTGAAAATAAATTGCTAAGTTGCTTCAATTATTCAGAACTTATATCAATGCTTAAATGTTGATGACAATATTTTTAAAATCTTTGTCGAACATTTAACAACCTCACCTCCCAGATTCATAAATATTTTTATTTCATTAAATGGTACTTTATGACTTATTTGACTAATTTTAAATATTTAATTTCAGGGAATGCCAGTGCCCTCCTGCTTTGAGATGGATATTTCATCAGGCGGGAGCCATTATGGAGGACCTAGTGCTCATACTTCTAAAAGAAGCCTGCCTAAGCGTCCAGTATCACGCTATTAAGGCTTCATTCCGGTACACCTAATAGGACTGAACTACACTCAACAGGGTAGGCTGCTTTCTGGGGGCGCTCAAATGTCAGTGCCCTCCTTCTTTGAGATGGATATTTCATCAAATGAAAACCATTACGGAGGACCTAGTACTCATACTTCGAAAAGAAGCCTGCCAAAGCGTCCAGTATCACGCTATTAAGGTTTCACACCTAATAGGGTAGGCTTCTCCCTGAGGGCTCTCAAATGTCAGTGCCTTCCTGTTTTCAGATGGATATTTCATTAGATGGGAGCCATTACGGAGGAGCTAGTGCTCATACTTCGAAAAGAAGCCTGCCAAAGCGTCCAGTATCACGCTATTAAGGCTTCACACCCAATAGGGTAGGCTTCTCCCTGAGGGCTCTCAAATGTCAGTGCCTTCCTGTTTTCAGATGGATATTTCATCAGATGGGAGCCATTACGGAGGAGCTAGTGCTCATACTTCGAAAAGGAGCCTGCCAAAGCGTCCAGTATCACGCTATAAGAGCCTCATTCCCGTACACCCAATAGGAAAAGCTGCTCTCTGAGGGCGCTCAAATGTCAGTGCCCTCCTGTTTTCAGATGGATATTTCATCAGATGGGAGCCGTTACGGAGGAGCTAGTGCTCATACTTCGAAAAGAAGCCTGTCGAAGCGTCCAGTATCACGCTATTAAGACTTCATTGCCTTACACCCAATACGGCAAGCTGCTCCTTGAGGGCGCTCAAATGTCGGTGCATTTATTGCAAACATTGAGTATTAGATTCATCAGATATATATATATATATATATATATATATATATATATATATATATATATATATATATATATATATATATATATATATATATATAGATATATATATATATATATATATATATATATATATATTCATACATTTAATCAGTCATTTTTTTATTTTCATTCCTGTGTATAGTTTTATATTTGCCAAATGCATTTCATATGTATTGTGATATTTCTTTTTAATAAAATCAGTGTCGTAATAGAATTTGCAATTATTTATTTATCACATACACAATGACAAAAACGAAGTCGTGATTCATGTATTCATTTGAGAATATAAAAATGAGCTGACACAGAAGTAAAAAAAATGGGGAAAAAAAGAAGGTAAAAAAGAATGAAATGCAGAAAAAGAGGCTTAAAAAGAAAATTAAACAACTATTAAAAATTAATATTTTGATTTACGTAATGCTAAACATGTACCTAAATATGAAATATGAAAGAATCTTAATAACTTTATATCAATATAAAGAAGTACCCAAGTTTCCTAATTAAAAAAATATTTAAAACAGATTCAAACCAGATGTTTCTTCACCATGTCTAATTAAAAAATAAATTCACAAGTAAAGTTGAACCTCATTATATTAAACTTTGACAAACCACATGTTTTGTTTGTTGTACCTGAAAGTTTAATAAAAATGCTATAACTCTCTAGCACAGATGTAATTAAAAAATTACTAAGATTTAGAAAAAAAAATGATCTTTAAAAATATTTTGGTTTGGATAAAACCAAATAACTGAACAATTGCCTATTAGAATGACCAAAAACGAATGCGAATTCAAAAATAATTTTATCTTTAATTGTTGCTTAAAATTCAGAATTAAGCTGTAATCTCCTGCTGACGTGATGCCAATATCAAGATAGTTTAAAGAATTTCTTTGTTCAATACAACAAAAGACATTTTTTTTTCTTGGCTGTGTGGGCAAAAAGTTATTAATTTCACACACTTTAATTTTAAATTTAGAAAGATTTGTTGAAAGAACTGTTTTTATAACTGCAGAATCTTTTTTTAAATGGGGGCAAAACTTAGTAAATGATTAAAAGAAGGCATTTTTCTATAAATTCCTAAGATTCACTATAAATAGATCTCGGGAAGTATAAAAAACCAATAATAACACATAGTGTGCGGGTACATTTCGCAGCGGAATTGTACCGGGAGCGGGCGTTTTGCGCGTAAATTTAGTTATTCAGTTAACCCTCTAAGCGGTCCGCACGTACAATTAAGCAAAACCGATGATGTCTTCAAAGCGGTTGTCACGTACAATTTTCGACCTCCAGAAACGTTCTGAAAATGGATATATTGTAAACATTTCTGCCAATGTTTTCCCCATGGAGTTTTGAGATAGGAGGGTCAGGTCGATTGTTTAGGAACTGCACCCCTCTTTGACTGACATTTATTGAGGGATGCACTCCTACTCCCTGAGGCACATAGACGCTGATAGCTTTTCATGGCTTTGTCAATCTCTATTTCGAAGTATTTCGTTTGCGGTAACAGATGTATCTCTAATTGCACCACTTAAATAGCTTAGATGACTTTCGTAAAAAAATATAAATCATTATCTTAAAGAATATTTTTATTTGTACTTTTAGTATCTATTATTTCTTATGGAATGATCTTCGAGACTTGCCGAGCTTTATGCGTATTAAAAATTAACAATCTATAATGTCTATTTATATATCTATTTATAACCGGAAGTAAAGGGACAATAACTAGGGTGGGTTTCCCGTATTCCAATCTAGTCGACAAAGGGTGAAGTAAAAAATCATAGAACACTTTGGTCACAGACGCAATAAAGCTTTAGCGTATTTTTTGGAGATATTTCTTGGCTCAGTGTGTTCCACTCGGAGGGTTAAATCTCAATAGATCGAAAATTATTTAATTTTTTAACCAAATTTTCGTATTTTATATTTGTTGAGAACGATAATAAAGTGGACTGTATTTAAAAACGTAACAAAAACTTTAATTAATAAAAATATAACAGGGTCATACAAGAGCATGGGCTCTGACAATAAAAATATATATATATATATATCAGGGATATATCAGAGCAATGGGCTCTAAAGAAGCAATCTCAGGGGAGACGCGGATAACGGTTCGACCTTCCTAGACGGAGTCCGAACGCTCACACTCTCGTTACCAGTGTTGCTAACCTTCAAAATTAACCTGCAAAATTATGGATTCTAGGTTCTAAAATTATGGCATTGGCTTATAAATTATCGTATATTTTTGTAATAGTTAAAAATAGTGTTAATAGATGGCACTAGTATCATATATTTTCTGGTAGTACATTTCTCTCTCCCCCCAACTTTTTTTTTTTTTTGGTGGGGGGGGGGCAAAAAATGTGTAAATCCCTTATATAATAATAGCCTAAGATATCTGTCCGCAAATTTATGAAGCGGTTGGACCTGGAATGGATACAGGCATTCATTCAAAGCAAATAAAGTTTATCTTCTCCTAAACTATCGATCCGATTCTAAAATAAATTTGTATAAATATGCTACATATCACAGCAAAAAATACTGTCGTCTTTAAAACGTTCGAAATACACCCCTTCGCCCCTTTTCGAGAGTTTAATGCCGTTATTTCAAGCCCTATTTTCCCCGGTTAAGATCAGGCGATTAAATTTAACCATTTATCACTTAATAAATAGGTAAAAATAACAATTTTTTCTAGATTGTGACGTCATTCCTTTCAACATCTCATTTAATCATTTCATATTTTAAACTATTTAAATATCGTCTGCATTATCTTCATACGTTTTATCACTGAACTTAGATATTACGTAAATGATTTTCTTTTATATTTGGCTTAAATAATAGATTAGGTATATATGGGATAATTTTAAATTTAATCATCGATTATTTTTTGTTGCGATGAAAATTTTACCACCGGTATTAACAATAAATTCTTTTCGTATAAGTCTAGGAGTCTATTTCACGGACTAATAAATATCTAAATTTTAATTTATATATATTTGGAAATTAAGAAGTTTGTTCGTTTGTGTTTTTGTTTGTTATACATAACCACACGGCTTGACTAAATGAATTTAATGTGATTCTAAACTGCATTACAGGATCGGGAGACTCTAGAGGAGTATGACGATAAATAAATTATTGAGAGTGAACCAGATAATTCTCAGCCAAAAAACAAACCATTTCTTACCTGCCTCATTGAGTATTTAACAGTTCTGGAATATTAAAAATTTTGCTAATCCCGTCATTTGACGGGCTATATGCTAGTATTTTAATAGTATTCATTAAATATTTTTCTATCATCCCGTATTTTATTTTAAATGAAACACTAGACATGTGATTTTTCTTTATTGATCTAAGTATAAAATTGTGTGTGTGTGTGTGTATATATATATATATATATATATATATATATTAATAATGCTATAATTCATTATTTACTGTGGTGTTTTTTTAAATATGAAATATTCAGCAATAAAACCGATTATTATTTAATAATTGGTTTAATTACTAAAAATACCATATTTTAGTGAAAACTGCAATAGAACAAGTAAAATGCAAAATTACTTCTAATTATCTATAATTATGTAATCATTAAAGAAATTTCTCCAGTATAATTGTGAATATTCAGTAATTTTGCATTTAACAATTTTATGTTTTAGACTGATTTAAATAATTTTAAATGACTAACAGATAAAAACACTGGACATAACAATTTTTAAAATTCTTTATTTTATATTCGTTTCAAAAAATATGAAACATTAGTAACTAGGTCATATTCAATTCCACAAATATGCTTTTTTTTATAATTGACACTTTCCTTTCTTTTATTACACAGTAGATATGGGATTTCTCAACCTCTGTGTCGTTATTATTTACTTTCATTTAATGAAGAAGCACCTCAAAACATGCTCCTTAAGCTGCTCTAAAATCTACAACAATAATTATTTGATGAGAAAAAGTAATAAAAAAATTAATTAGACATTCTCTATTTTTTGTTGTTGATATTTATAGAGTTACAGTTAAATTACCCGTTCATTCAATTTTCCATTAGTCTAATGTTGTTTTATCGTACAAATCAGGAAATTATCGTACAGTTTTTCAGAATTATGTCACATAATTTTGAGATTATTTTTCATCGTACAGCGTCCTAAGTTATCGTACATATACGATAATTATCGTATGGTTGGCAACACTGCTCGTTACGATACAAAAAAAGAGGAAAGGAACGCGCTGGATACAACCATTGCGCTTAAGGGGTGGGGGGAACGTCGATATGTACCGAGCATCCCGCCCCACATTGAAATATTTGAAAATATTTCAATACACATATACAATTCATCAAAACATACAAAAATCAATAAACACACAATACATAAAAATACAAATTGAAAGGCAGTAACAATTATGTAGTTAAGAGACTTTGTGAATTAAAATTAAATATATCTTAAAATATACAGTAATAATTATAAAATAAAGGTATTTTAAATTGTAATGATTATGCAATTTTATAAATATTAAAACAATGTTTCAAAATTTCACATTTATACAAAAAAAAAATTATTTTTCTAATGGTAGCACAACAATCTTTGAAATAACTCTTTTGAAAATGCCATTTTTAGTTTTTACTTTGACAACTCTTACCTTGTTATCTCTACCCAAGATCACATCTACAATCCTACCAAGATGCCATTCACAACAAGGAAGGTTATCTTCCTTGACTACTACCATATCACCAATTTTAATATTTTCTTTCTCTATATACCACTTACTTCTTTGTTGCAAGGTAGAAAGGTAATTATTATGCCATTTTTTCCAGACAGATTGAACCATTTTAGTTGTTTTTTGCCAAATATTTAACCTATTCTCATTGAACTGAATTAAATTTGGTTCAGTAATGGATGTTACCGGTCTTCCGAGTAAAAAGTGACCAGGTGTTAAGACCTCTAAATCATCAATGTCCTCTGATAAGGGAGTTAACGGACGGGAATTTAAAATTCCTTCAATTTGAGTTAAAATAGTTACAAATTCTTCAAGGGTAAATTTCTGTAACCCGATGGCACGTTTTAAGTGGAATTTAAAAGATTTAACACCCGCTTCCCATAATCCACCGAAATTAGGAGCTCGTGGGGGCAAAAATTTCCATTCAATAGACTTGGAAGACAAATAGGTAACGAGATTAGTATCACTTTTGGCTAACTCGTGCAATTTTTTCAGCTCTTTATTAGCCGCAATAAAATTAGTAGCGTTATCGCTAATTATTTTTAATGGTTTGTCTCGTCTTGCTGGAAAACGTTTTAATGTCGAAATGAAGGCTTCGGAAGTTAGATCCGACACAAAATCTAAATAAATTACTTTCGTTACCATGCAAACAAAAACGCATACATATATTCTTTGAGGAGCTGATTTACGCTGTCCTTTATTTTTCACATAGAAAGGACCACAGAGATCTACACCAGTGATTATAAAAGGAAATTGAGAGTTAACTCGTTCCTTAGGCAATTCCCCCATTATTTTCTGAGAAATTTCAGGTTTGGCTTTAAAACAAGTGATACAATTATGAACAATTTTCCTGCAAGCGCTTCTGCCATTAAGTGGCCAATATTCCCTACGAACACAATAGAGTAAATTCTGAGGACCGAGGTGCAGATATTTTTTATGAAAATAATCAAGAATGGCATAAGTTAATTTATGCTTAGGGGGCAATATAATAGGGTGCTTTTGCGAATCCCTAACACTGACATTTTGAAGTCGGCCTCCAACTCTTAAAATTCTGTTTTTATCTATAAAAGGGTTAATATTTCTTTATTTACTCGACGGTGATTTATTCTGTGTAAGATTCCTTACTTCTTCCGCAAATTCACTTTGCTGAGCAATGCGGACTAAACAAAATGTCGCATTCTGCAGCTCTTGCACTGTAAAGGGTCCAAACCGTTTATTCTCGGGGTTTCTAACATTATAGGCAAACCTAAAAAGAAAACTAACAATTTTAATTAATTTAGTGAAATTGTTGGTTATGCTAAGTAAATTATCTAGAAATGAATTATTAGTTGACACAGCTAAGGCTGAATCAAAAACAGTTTTAAATTCACAAGTGAATTCATCACTAGAGTCACTGAAAGTTCTATGAATTTCTCTAGGAGTCTCTTGTTGTAAAAACACTGGACCATTCCACCACAGTTCATTAGTAGAAAGTGCATCAGCGTCAAGTCCTCGTGAAATTATATCAGCTGGGTTATCCTCTGATGAGACATGTCCCCACTTAAAGTTCGTTGTCAGTTCTTGAATTTGGGAGACACGATTGCTCACGAAAGTTTTTAGTAGATGAGGAGAAGTCTTTATCCAACCTAAAACAATGGTAGAGTCACTCCACAGGTGCACTGTGTCAATCTTAAGTTTGAGAGCTGCTAGAACCTTGCTCATCAGTTGAGATAGCAAAAGGCATGCTGAAAGTTCTAGCCTGGGAATAGTCAAGGTCTTTATGGGAGCAACTCGGGATTTGCTGCATAGAAGATGGCAAGAGATCTCTGGAGAGTCAGAAATTAATTGCAGATAAATCGCTGCTCCAAACGCTCTTTCCGAGGCATCAGCAAATCCGTGAAGGTAAACAGCTTCATAACTTGAATATAGGATGCATCGAGGGATGCTGATCTTCTCTATATTTGGAAGCGATTTAATGAATGAGTTCCATTCCTGAGAAAAAGATGCAGGAAGTTTTTCATGCCAGTCTAGCTTAAGTAGCCACAGCCCTTGCATGAAGATTTTGGCTATAGTTAGGACAGGGCCAAGTAATCCAAGGGGATCAAAAATCCGAGCTATCTGAGGTAAAACATCTCGCTTTGTCACAGCGCTCAATGAAGTGTATTGTTTATCAAGGCAAACTTTGAATTGAAATGTATCACTTGAACAGTTCCAGAGTATTCCTAGTGTTTTCACAAGGGTCTGTTCATTATTGCGATCAAATGGGAAAGTTTGGGAGGTAGTTTGTGAAATCGAATTACAGCACCACTTATGGAGGTTCATCCCTCCATGTGAAAATAATTGAGTCAATTGATTTTTTAACTCATTAAATTCAGCCAAGGTAGAGGCACCTGATAAGCAGTCATCCATATAAAAGTCTTGCATGGCAACAACAGACGCGAGAGGGAAGTTATTACGCTCGTCGATGGCAAGTTGATGCAAAGTTCTTGTAGCCAAGTAAGGAGCACATGCAGTACTGTATGTCACAGTTTTTAATCTGTAAATCTGTACAGGTTTGTCGGTTTCTTCCTTCCATAGAATTTTCTGGAATTTAGTTTGGGAAGGTGTTATTTCAATCTGTCTGAACATTTTTTCAATGTCAGCAGTAAAGGCATAAACGTGCTTCCTAAATCTTAACATTTTAGAAAATAAATCCTCTTGGATGATGCCTCCCTTAGAGAGGTGGTCGTTTAGGGATTTTCAGTTGGATGTTTTCGCACTTGCATCGAAAAACACTCTCAACTTAGTAGTTGTGCTACTGGGTTTTAAAACCCCATGGTGAGGTAAAAAATATCCATCGTCGGAAATTTCATCATTATTAATCAGTTCCATATGATTCAAGGATTTGTATTCCTTTAAAAAATCCGTATATAGTTGTTTCATGACTGGATCCCGTTCTAAGCGTTTCCATGTTTGATTTAATCTTTTAGAGGCTATTTGTTTAGACTCTCCAAATTCAAAATCTTCTGAAATACCTGGCTTAAAGGGCATTTCTACTACGTATCTCCCATCAAGTTTACGGTAATGAGTTTTTTCAAAATGGTCGTTGCAGTAAGCTAATTCATCACTGATTGCAGGTTTTGTCTCGGTAATATTTTCTATTTCCCAGAATGATTTTAAAGTTTTATCCAAATTTTCTGCGCATGTTGACAGAAAACATACATCAAGCGGATTAGAATCAACATCTTGAAGCCTTGCACTGCCGGAAACTAAGTATCCAAAGCAGCTGTTTTGCAGGACTAGTTTTGAATCCTTTACTTCTATTTTATTGGGTTTTAGATATTGAAAGAAATATTCTGCTCCGAGAAGGATATCGACTTTCTGAGGAGTGAAAAAGTCAGGATCAGCGAGAGTAATATTCATGGGAATATTAATGTTTGAAATATCTATGTGCCTTGACGGCGTCAAATCAGTAATTTTTGGAACAATTAGTAGATCCACATTAAAATTATAGTCACCATTCGAGTTGGAAATTTTGGCTGATATTTTTGATTTTATATTCGTAGTGCAGTCATTTAATCCGTTTACATGAACCATGGTTCGTTCCTTTTTTAATCCTAAAGCATTTGCACATGCTGCGCTAATAAAATTGGATTGAGCTGCGCTATCTAAGATTGCGCGAACAGCTCTTTTCTTACGCTGCGAATCGTAAACAAACACAGTCGCGGTGTTCACAAGCACATAACTTTTCTTCATTCCCGAGGAGAAAAGAGCAGAGCTGTTAAGAGAGGGCTCTTTGTCCACCTCTGACTCTCCTTGTGTTTGTGGGGGGTTGCTGGACTGGGAAGCGCTCCCCCCTTGAACTGATTGTTCGCAGGGGTGAAGGAGCGAATTATGGTCGCTACGTCCACAGACGAAGCAAGAGGTTCGCGATTTACACTCCGAATGGGGGTGAAAATTCAAGCATGTGCCACACAAGTTGTGCTTAGCTACAAGCTTCATCCTTTCAGCCACACTTTGATGTCTAAATTTTAGGCAGCGATACACCGGATGTTTTTCCTTGAAACATATGAAACAAGTTTTGGTCTTCTGGCTTGAATTAGAAATAAATGATCTCAAATGTTGCGAATTTTTTGTTTGCATGGGCAACTTCTGATTATGCGAAGGTTTAGAAAAACGGTTTTCTTTACTTAAACCTTCCAAAATTCGCGCCCTATCTTCTATGAATTCCAGTAGTTCATCCAAACTTGGTACGTTATTCGACCTAACAGACATTTCGAACAGTCTTCTTGTTTCTTTGTCTAGTTTCGATTTAATTATATTTAAAATTATAGCATCCGCTAGTTCATTTCTTGCATATTTTAAATTTTCTAATGATCGCAAGTTGCGTTTTATATTATCTACGAGCTGTCTCAGTTGTAAGGTTGATTCGTGAGACTTTTCGCAGTATAATATGTTATTTATAAGTGCATCAACCACAGCTCGTTTATTCTCGTATCTGTTTCTTAAGGCAGATAGTAAAGACTCGAATGTATCTTCAGAAGTCTCTATTGACTTAGCTTCACCTCGAAGTGAGGCCTTAAGATAATATAATTTTTGAGCTTCGCTCAATTGAGAATTATCTCCAATGATCGTCCTAAATTGATCAAAAAAGTTTTGAAATTCCTCATATTTTCCGAAGAATTGAGGAAGGGGAATTTCTGGTATTTTAAAACTAGACCCTTTAGAACTCAAAACTGTTGCATTATCGGTTTTGATTTTAGGGAGGAGAAATTTCAAACTCACCTCTAATTCTTCAGCTTCTATTTCCAGTTGCTGCAACGAGTTCACCGATTCCGAAATATCTACATCTTCAGGGAGCTCGTAGTATTTCTGTAGTAAGGACGAGATGCTTTTCTCGCTTTCTAATATAATATCCAGTTTCTTTTGTAACAAAAGTTTGCCTTTCTCATTCTTGGGATCTTCCTTATATTCACTGACAAATTTAGAGATATTTGTAATTTTAGATTTGCGTGCACCCCGATGGTGGTTAAGTGCAGTAAAATTCATTATTTCAATTCTATCTCTCGGGCTCGAACGGCCAAATGTTGAGAACGATAATAAAGTGGACTGTATTTAAAAACGTAACACAAACTTTAATTAAGAAAAATATGACAGGGTCATACAAGAGCATGGGCTCTGACAATAAAAATATATATATCAGGGATATATCAAAGCAATGGGCTCTAAAGAAGCAATCTCAGGGGAGACGCGGATAACGGTTCGACCTTCCTAGACGGAGTCCGAAAGCTCACACTCTCGTTACGATACAAAAAAAGAGGAAAGGAACGCGCTGAACGTCGATATGTACCGAACAATATTGAAATATATAAACAAATATATAAATAGAAATATATAAATAACAACCATAAGATTTTTGCAAACAAAAAATATATTTTTCGTTGGATAAATTTATAATAGTATCGTAAATATGAAGAATCAAATAGAAATAATAGTATATAGTTTTAATTTTTTCGAATTATGTTATATATAAACATTTTTACATTTAAAAAAAAAGGAAAAAAGCAATCATAAAACTAATAATGTAAAAACTAGTTTTTATTTGTGTAAATATTTCCCGAATCTATGTAGTAGACAAGAACATTCGGCTTCGTTTTCCTGTATATACCGTTATTTTTGTACCCACAAACAAACCATGTTGTTACACTAACCCGTACTAGTACGTAACCCGTGCTCAAGTATCAATCGTTAGAAAACGTACTAGTACATGTCCCGCATACAGTGCCATAATATTTCAATTTATACTATTAACTTTATATACTAATTTGAAAAATTAGCATTCTGTAATAAATTCATTTTATACGGGAAACTGCCATTATTTTCGACGATTTAGGGGGGGGGGGGAACGGCCTGAAATGAAGTGGCAGAACTCATTTCATTCACGCTGTACTATAGGTGGACACTGAAATAAAATATTTCAGAGAAAAATAATGAAAAAAAGAGGAAAATGAAGAAGAAAAAAAAAGTTTAGTAAAGAACTATTAAAAATATTTTTATTTAGATAATGCAGAAACAATGGGTAAATATGAAATACACTTGAAACTTGTTTATATTAATAATTTTTAATAATATAAACAAGTATTCATGTCTCATAATAAAAAAAAATTAAACAGATTCAAATTTCAGAAGTTTCTCCAATATTTTAATTTAAAAAAATATATCACAAATGCTACAATAATTTAAAAGCACATTTCAAATTGCAGATTTTTAAAAGCCATTTATGAAAACAAATTTTAAATTTTGGGACTAGAGAAAATCTTAAATGACACTAAAGTCTATACTTCAATAACTTGTAAAGTTAAAAGAATTTTCGTTAGATTTAATTTTAATCAATGTTAAAAAAAATTCATGATTTAAATAGCATACGACTATTTACGCTGTATATAGTATACGACTATTTTTTAAGTGGACAATTAAAAAAATCATTTTTAAGTAGTAAAATTTCAGGACGAAGATCGATAGGGTGTCAAACCATGAAAATAAAATCATGATTTAAATAACATACGACTATTACGCTGTATATAGTATACGACTATTTTTTAAAAGGATAATTTTTAAAAAATAATTTTTAAGTAGTAAAATTTCAGGACGAAGATCAATAAGGTGTCAAATCATGAAAAAAAAAATCATGATTGAAAAAAAATCATTTTTAAGTAGTAAAATTCGCAGTCATATTTCGCAGTCATCTCATTAATACGCATAAAATTTCGGGAAATAGTATCCATTTTAAACAGAGTTTTGATCCAACATCGCAAATCGAAATTACAAAAAAGGAAAAAGAAAAAAAATTTCAGGGAGCGGAAACCATTCTTGTTTTTTTTTTTTGTTTTTTTTTTTTTTTTTTTTTCAAACTAAGCTTAAACACAAAAATGATTTAAAATAGTGTTTTCATCATTATTTGCTGAGAAGGAAAGATAAAAATGGTTCGAAAACTACTTTACAGGCGTATTAAAATTGGATACAATGTGTCTCCTATCGATCGAAAATATGGGTTCAACGCCACAGGGTTCAAGTTTTCAAGTAGCAAGTTGTTTTGGGGCTCCTTGACTGACAGTCGTATCCCCAGTGATGAGCAAATGAAGCAATCATTACAGTGTGCTTCGTTAAATACATACGTTCGCAGATACATAATAAAGTGAGGTTACATTAAAATTAGGTTAAATATAAAGAAGAATTAAAGAAAATAAGGCCCTGTCCTCAATAATAGTAACAATAAAATAAAAAATAATAAGAGATTAAAATTAAAAGTTAAAGGGAAAAAGGATGGAGAGTATTTTTGCGGATGCTAACATCCATTTTTTCAAATTTTAATAATTTTTTTGTTTTTATATATTTTTTTATTTTTTTAGACAGTTTTAAGTAAAAGGGAAAAAGGAAAATATAAGAGAAGGCAACATAGAAGTTAGATATTACTGACATTAAAAGTCGAGGGGTAGTAAGAGTCATTGTGGCGCCATCTATCGACGCGGAGAAAATTAAGTTAAGAATTAAAGTTATGTTAAGAATTTGGAATAAGTCGAAAATGATTTACGGGATCATCGCCGCTCTTGGGCGCTTGCGATTTCTCGCTTCCCTAAAATCATAACCAGAGAATTCAGCAATGATTTCGTTGTTTAAGTTATTAATCTTGGCGTAAAAGCTAATGGAGTGCTTAATGCAACTCTCTTTGAACGTTAAAGTATTTAAATCGCGCTTAACCACATCATTACGTAAGTACCGCGGAGGTCTTACTATTCCTCTAAGAATTTTATTCTGAGTACGCTCTAGAATATCTAAGTTAGATTGGAAAGCAAAAGACCATATAGGTGCTGCGTAAAGTGCAGCTAACAGTATTACTGTTTTGTACAGTAATACTTTGTTTTTAATAGATAAATGTGACCACTGGGTTCAAGCAACACCTCCTAAAAGATCAAGCCTTAGTACGAGAAATGTGACGTCACGTACCTAGGCCTACGTCTTCAAAAGAATGCGTTATATCACATTCCTGATTTTTCCATGAATTATTTTTCGGCTGTTTCTCTCTACCAAAGCATTTTTAAGTATCATAATATTACATAAAATTATGGAGTACATTTTATACTCAATTTTCAGTTTAAAAATCCCATAAATTTGGTAGTTATTAAACACATTTACTCAAGTTAAAATGAAAATGTTAATAAAACAATTTACTTTAATAAATTTCTCATTACTAAAAAGGAAATCTACATGAAATAAATTACTTTATATTCCTCCTTTAATTTATAAAACTATCATTGATGATGTTATGGAAACTTTCCAAACAGAAAAAGGATTTAAATATATATGTATATTTAAGTATGACTTGCAGTAAAAGTCCACACTTGCATAGTAAAAATTCCTGTAATTTTTTTTTATTTAGATTATGTTGTTCATCACAAGGCTTTTTATTTTTTTTATTACTATGCATTAAATATTACAGTAGCAATTAAAGTATTTAGCTCTTTTAGGAGGTGTTGGTTCAAGACGGTGACAGCAAAAGCAAGTGATTTTTTGTGATCAATTTCTGGTGGTGCCATCTCTTGTTGAACTATGAAATTACTTTGGAATTTATTTGGACATTTTCAGTGCTACCCTCTGTTGAGAGATGAACGAACTATATTTAGAAATGATAACTATATAGTAGACGATGGCAAATTCCGAACCTGGAATCCCGCTGAGGGAGGCTACTGTTTCAACCATTTTTATAAAACTCAAATTTTTATTTATTAATTTTCTACTAACATTAGAAAATAACTTTTCATATTCTCGGTTTATTTTAATGTATTTTCAGATTTTGTAAAAGTCGATAAATTCAGTACTTTAAATAATATATTACTGTCAAAATAGATTATATTTTTAAACTTAGAATACTTTTGCTGGGATTTGAAAAGATTTTCTAAGGTTTTTAATGCATACATAGGGTATACACTATGTTTAAATAAAGGATATTAGCACAGAACAATTAGATAATTAGAAAACTAATGAATAGGAAATCTAACTTACCTATTTAATGAAAATACCTAGAAACTTTAACTGTAGACAATATTTTTTTCACTGTTTTTTTTCTAATTTGAAAAATCTGAATGAAATGTTAAATGTTGTATAGGTTATAATGTATTGGCCTTCTTATTTCCATAAGACTTTACATATATCCATTTATCTGACATGCATTTAGCAAATACCCTAAAGTAAGACATTTCTTTCTCAGGAATTTCATTTAAGAAAGAATCTAAATGTTAATTTTCAGTGTGTTAACAACAGAATAACGGACATCCATATCTTAGAGCTATTTTAGTAACATAATCAGGTCCTGAAAGAACTTTTAAATTCTCAAAAGACTGCGTAACATTTTGAACAAGTTATAAACTAAAATTTCTGATACATGGCATGGATGGAAGAAAAATTGAACAACTAACACATTCTATTGATGTATACTATAAAGCAGGGGTGGCCAAACTTTTGGGATCCGTGGTCTACTCAGTGTTGGCAAAACCCCGGGTTTTTTCAGAAAAAACCCAACCCAGTGGGTTTTTTTTTCAGGGTTTTTTGAGGTTTTTTGAGGTTTTATCAGGGTTTTTTCGGGTTTTATCAGGGTTTTTTCTTTATAATTTATATGTAAGAGGACATTTTGAACAAGTTATAAACTAAAATTTCTGATACATGGCATGGATTGAAGAAAAATTGAACAGCTAGCACATTCTATTGATGTATACTATAAAGCAGGGGTGGCCAAACTTTTGGGATCCGTGGTCTACTCAGTGTTGGCAAAACCCCGGGTTTTTTCAGAAAAAACCCAACCCAGTGGGTTTTTTTTTCAGGGTTTTTTGAGGTTTTATCAGGGTTTTTTCGGGTTTTATCAGGGTTTTTTCTTTATAATTTATATGTAAGAGGACATTTTGAACAAGTTATAAACTAAAATTTCTGATACATGGCATGGATTGAAGAAAAATTGAACAGCTAGCACATTCTATTGATGTATACTATAAAGCAGGGGTGGCCAAACTTTTGGGATCCGTGGTCTACTCAGTGTTGGCAAAACCCCGGGTTTTTTCAGAAAAAACCCAACCCAGTGGGTTTTTTTCAGGGTTTTTTCAGGTTTTATCGGGTTTTATCAGGGTTTTTTCTTTATAATTTATATGTAAGAGGACATTTTGAACAAGTTATAAACTAAAATTTCTGATACATGGCATGGATTGAAGAAAAATTGAACAGCTAGCACATTCTATTGATGTATACTATAAAGCAGGGGTGGCCAAACTTTTGGGATCCGTGGTCTACTCAGTGTTGGCAAAACCCCGGGGTTTTTCAGAAAAAACCCAACCCATTTGGTTTTTTTCAGGGTTTTTTGGGTTTTTCAGGTTTTATCAGGGTTTTTTCGGTTTTTATCAGGGTTTTTTCTTTATAATTTATATGTAAGAGGACATTTTGAACAAGTTATAAACTAAAATTTCTGATACATGGCATGGATTGAAGAAAAATTGAACAGCTAGCACATTCTATTGATGTATACTATAAAGCATGGCCAAACTTTTGGGATCCGTGTCTACTCAGTGTTGGCAAAATTCAGAAAAAACCCAACCAGTGGGTTTTTTTTCATGGTTTTTCAGGTTTTATCAGGGTTTTTTGGTTTTATCAGGGTTTTTTCTTTATAATTTATATGTAAGAGGACATTTTGAACAAGTTATAAACTAAAATTTCTGATACATGGCATGGATTGAAGAAAAATTGAACAGCTAGCACATTCTATTGATGTATACTATAAAGCAGGGGTGGCCAAACTTTTGGGATCCGTGGTCTACTCAGTGTTGGCAAAACCCCGGGTTTTTTCAGAAAAAACCCAACCCAGTGGGTTTTTTTCATGGTTTTTGGGCTTTTTTCAGGTTTTTCAGGTTTTATCGGGTTTTATCAGGGTTTTTTCTTTATAATTTATATGTAAGAGGACATTTTGAACAAGTTATAAACTAAAATTTCTGATACATGGCATGGATTGAAGAAAAATTGAACAGCTAGCACATTCTATTGATGTATACTATAAAAGCAGGGGTGGAACTTTTGGGATCGTGGTCTACTCAGTGTTGGCAAAACCGGGTTTTTTCAGAAAAAACCCAACCCAGTGGGTTTTTTTTCAGGTTTTTTGTTTTATCAGGGTTTTATCGGGTTTTATCAGGGTTTTTTCTTTATAATTTATATGTAAGAGGACATTTTGAACAAGTTATAAACTAAAATTTCTGATACATGGCATGGATTGAAGAAAAATTGAACAGCTAGCACATTCTATTGATGTATACTATAAAGCAGGGGTGGCCAAACTTTTGGGATCCGTGGTCTACTCAGTGTTGGCAAAACCCCGGGTTTTTTCAGAAAAAACCCAACCCAGTGGGTTTTTTTCAGGGTTTTTTCAGGTTTTATCGGGTTTTATCAGGGTTTTTTCTTTATAATTTATATGTAAGAGGACATTTTGAACAAGTTATAAACTAAAATTTCTGATACATGGCATGGATTGAAGAAAAATTGAACAGCTAGCACATTCTATTGATGTATACTATAAAGCAGGGGTGGCCAAACTTTTGGGATCCGTGGTCTACTCAGTGTTGGCAAAACCCCGGGTTTTTTCAGAAAAAACCCAACCCAGTGGGTTTTTTTCAGGTTTTATCAGGGTTTTTTCGGTTTTTATCAGGGTTTTTTCTTTATAATTTATATGTAAGAGGACAGGATATATAATTGTTTGATTAAAATAAATTTAAAATGTTAGTCACTTTTTAAAGTTAAAATTTTAAAAATCAATTTTAAATTATGCAGAAAAAAAAATTTTGGAAAGTGATGATTTTGCAAGCAGAAATTTAACTATAAAATGACTTCTGTAAATTTTTAGAAGATTTAAAACAATAACATCAATCAGCATTATTGAAAGAATTTTTTTTGGATAATTGGTAAAACTACGAAACAGACTAAATGTGATACTGCAAAAAAATTATAAAGTATACAGATCTTTGAAAATGTCAAAAGGAGTTGAAAAAGACTGGTAACTTTAAAGAACTAAAAAAAAAATTAAGTTGTCATAGATCAGCATTTAATTAATAATCACATTTATTGTACTTGTATCTATATAAGAGGAAAATTAAAAACAATTTCATAAAAGTTTAATGATTTATTTAGAATTTTACATACTAATTTAATTTTATATCCCTAAATCATATTAAAATACCCTTGTTTCAAGATAACAGTTAATCTGTCAATTGTTTATATGAACAAGTTTTTCCCTTATATCGTAACAGCTGATAAAGAAACTTATATCACTGACTGGATAACATTTAGAATAAGTTGTATAAAATGTAGAATGTTCTTCTAATTTGTGTATGTTCTTGTAAATATACTCAAGCCCTCTGGGTAATTCTTTTTTAGCCATATTATTTCTTTAAATATTGGCTGAAAGACGTCAGTTTTCATCATCTTGGCAGAAATACTGGTTGTTTTGATTTTTAATTGTTTCTATAATTTTTTCATTGTGTTTAGACCCCCTCAAATTAAAAAAAAAAATTCTACGCTCATTGTCAAAGATGAGATATGTAATATATATTATAGATTTAACTCAATATTTCTATTATTAGCTAAATATATGGAATTTTAAATAATGATTTTGAAAAAACCCACTTGGGTTTTTTCAAGTGGGTTTTTTCGGGTTGGGCAAATCAAGCCAACCCTAGGTCTACTACACATTTAAAAAATCGAAGGCGGTCTACCAATGGCAGAGCTAAATTAACGTAACGTACTTGTTTATATATTTATTTTCAATAACAAGAAAAAATGGTAAATTATCTAATTTTTCTAAAAAAAAACTTAATATTTATATTTACAAAATAAAAATTTACTGACGAAAATAATCAAAGTATTCATATATCAAAAACTGACCATCCTATTCACTTCGTTTAGTTGAAATTTGGCACTGTATATCTGCGACAAGTCTATCATATTTTGGCTGGCACGAGCTTATTGCAATACGTAAGCACGAAATTAAATATTCATCTGTTAACAAACTATTACGAACCAGCGTTGCCACTACAAAGCTCCAAAAAGCTTGGAAAGCTTAAAGTAGCCAAAAGTCTCCAGCGACGTCAGATATCGCCCGAAAAGTCGCCAAGTTTGGCGACAAAAACCATGGTGTACATAGTATATGGAATCAGTACCATACAATGATTATATGGTACTGATTCTATTATATTATA
>CM063503.1:41923012-42020512 GCA_032207245.1 Pardosa pseudoannulata
ACTGAACAAAATAGGGAAATCGTTAAAGAAATTTATATTCAATAGTTGCATTATTTAAATCACATACATGCTCTTTTATATAATTAATTAGGTTTATACTTAATTGTATTGAATATCGACAACTAAAGGATTAAATATACATGCAATCTTTATAACTTAATGCAATTATGTATATTTTGTTTTCAATAAAACACGATATGGTATAAATTAAATAAAAATTAGATAATTCTTGGGAAAAAAATCATGCCATGTTTTTAACTCCATCATCACACCGGACCTAGCAGGAAATAGATCACCTTTCTGGATCTCATAAAACTTTTTATGTCTAGGGAAAGTTTTTTTCTAAACAGTTCGAGTGATACACACACATTTTCACCTATATAGCTCTTGTAAATTAATTCAAATTAATTCACATTTATTTCCTGCGAACTTATACTTGTAGAAGTAATTCTGTATAGAAGTCCATGTTCACGAAAGAAACGTCTGTACCAGGATCAGTGAATGCATCCTCAATAGATAATTGTTTAGCAGGAGCTAGATCTTATAGAATTTCTTCTCTTTCTACATGTGAATATCTTTCGGAACGTTACAGAGGTATATATATTTTTTTTCTAACATTTAGAAATTATATTTTACTATTTTCTTTTCTTTATTCTTTCTAGTTTCCTGAATGTGGCAACAAATACATTTCGGTTCCATGAAATGCCAACTCATCCAAATATAAACGCTCTTAGTATAACGTTACGGAAGATTTGTCAGATCCATCTTATAAATTTATTGAAAGTGTGAGTTTTATCAGTGAAAACTTCTTCAAACATTTAAGTGCGAGATCAATAGAGAAAATTATGTTTAAATCTACATATTTTATATATATATATGTAATTCATTTTTTTATAAAACTTCTTGACAAGGAGAAACTCAACAGCTAGCAGTAATAAAAATGCAGTCGGGCCTCACATTGAAGAGAACGGCAGAAGTCTAATTGAAATTTTATTCCAGAGCAGCTACAACGCACATCTATTCTACTGGACAACAGACAAATAAAAAGCCACAGAGTTCACTCTGATCGAACAGAGGTGCACCCAAGAGCGATGACAGAATGAATTTTCCCATGGTTAAAAAAAACCATAATAAGAGAATTAAATGCAATATCAGCAAAACGCAAAACCATTTGTCTGCGACAGCTGGGAAACGTGCTGAATAGACAGAAAATTTACAGTTTTCGGACAGAAAGGAATGTTAAGTGGAAAATGCTCCTTTGATTAAACTATTTAGAGGCTGGGAAAAAGATTTAAAAGAATTAGAATGGGAGAGAGGAGGTTTTTAAAGAAATATTAAAGTTAAATAATTTTGATATATATATATATATATATATATATATATATATATAAGGTGTATAAAATAAAATTGATCTCTTTCTCTATATTTGTTTATGTGTGTTTTTTAAATCTATATTGATCTATAGAAATTTAATTTTTACTAATTTTTTTAAAACTTATCACATGTTGGATTATTTTATAGAAATTTAAAAAAAATTGTAAATATTATATAAAACAGGTGAAAGAGAAAGGAATGGAAAAAATCGTGGAAGGGTTGTGTTATGCCGAAATGTGATAACACAACAATATTTTTTTTTAAAAATCTGCAATAATCTATTCATTTTATCATTCACAAATGCTACCATTCATTCTCAAATCTTTTATAATCTGGTAAATTCTAGCAAGGCTTGCATTTTAATCTGCTCTCAAGCGAGACGTTTTGTCGTAGTGGTTAGGACACATTTGTCCCATCGCGGAGTTCCAGATTCCCACTTTGGCATAGTCTATAAAAAGTTAGCATTTTTAAATAAAGTTAGTTCATCTTTCAACAGAGGGCAGCACTAAAACATTCCAAATAAAAAGTGATTTAAAAGTGCAACAAGAGATGGCCCCACTAAAAATTTGAAAAGTAAAATCCACATTTCAAGTCGTTACCATACCTTTCCAAGAAACTTTCAGAAAATCTACTGTTGCCATTCCTTTTTACAGAAATTTCAAATAGAGTTTTCATGCTCGTAAAAGATTATGAATAGTTATGGCAGCAGGTCTACCACTCCACTCGACAACACGTTATCAGGGATCACATCATCCCCTACGTCATGTATGATGTCATGGTTTTCGGATCCAGAATCCACTGATCCGAGGAGTTGAACCACTATTTTCTAGCTACTCCTAACAATAAAAATTATATTCAAGTCAATACTTAGATACTTCTTGACAATATAGTAGACATAAAATTTCGGGTCCCCAAGAGTCTTGACACTTTTATGCCACAATTTTACTCCTTTCACAGCTCAGTGTTGTGCATATATACGAAGCAAGATTCTTCAGCCCTCTGATGATCTAAATCACTATGATACACAACTTTGGAATGTTTAACTCTTTTAAATATCAACAGATGACCTCAGTAAACAAGGAGCTTCGATATAATGTATACTGATAATTTTTTATATTGACATGTACTAGTGTCTGCTTTAGAGTTTGATGGGTTTAAGGACTAATTCTTTTCTAAAAACAAACATGAGCATCTAAAGTCGGTAGATAGGATATTTGTAGATTGAAATTGCTTGGGAATGCTACGGTCTACTGTTTTGCTACAAGAGAGCTAATGAAACCGGGACCTACTGCTTTAAGCCAATTCTAAGCATCCTTTCTCGCAGTAGAATTGAACCCACAAACTTCGATACCGAAACATGGCACCCTATCCATTCGGATATTGAACTCTTTAAACTTGATATTTAAACTCAATTGGTTTTTTTTTTTTTTTTTTTTTTTTTTTAAGATTTGAAAATGTCTTAATGTGAATTACCAGAATTTATGACATATCATATTATAGGTAGACTTAAATCCTGTCAAACACAACATAGTTTTGCGAACGCTGTTGGAGGCAGCAGAAGCATCATTGCAAGGCTGTAGAATCGATTCCAAGAAACAGGGAATGTTAGACGTCAACCAAGCCAAGGCCGGCTATGCTCCACTACAGCAACTGATGAACAATATACTGCTAACAGCTCATTGAAACAGAACAGACAGTGCTACTCAGCTGCAAAGACAGTTGCTCTTGGCAACAGGACAAAGGATGTCCAGCCACACAGTACATAATAGGCTTCATCAGGAGGTCTATGTATGTAGGCCAATGGTCTGCATTCCATTGACCTCAAGCTATCGTGCGGGCCAAAGAAGATGGGCTGCTGAACATTGAGATAGTGAGCAACATGATTGGAGCCAAGTGCTATTTACAAACGAGTCCCGATTCAGTCTGGAGTATGACACCTGACATGTTTTGGTATGGAGAGAAAGGGACACTCAAAATAACCCTGTATTCATTCATGAAAGGTCATAATACAGATGAGCTGGTTGGATGGTATGGGGTGGAATCAGCATAAATGCATATCATTTGGAATGGTACTTTTAAGGCCAGAAGGTATGCTGACAAGATACTGAGACCTCGTATCATACCTTATGCTGCAGTCATTGAAGATTCCTTTGTTTTCCAGCATGTCAGACCACATACAGCTCATCTTGTAAAGAACATGCTTGAAACTGAAACAATACGGTGTATGGAATGGCCAGCATGTTCTTCTGACATGAATCCAATCGAACATGTTTGAGAAGAACGATGCATTGCTGCGAGACTAAGTCTTCCTTTTACTCTCCGGGATTTAGAGACTGTACTTCTTGAGGAGTGGAACAGTATTCCCAAAAGTCTTATAACATCATCACATCCATTGTAAACAGGTGTGCAGCAGTCTTAGCTGTTCGAGGAGACGAAACACCATATTAAAAATCTTGCATCATTCCTAAACAATACTTTATTGTTTACATGTAACCAAAATTTTGCCCTAAATCATCTTTTCATGTTTTTTCCATAATTATAAAAGAATTAAAGCTTAATTACAAATTTCTTTTAAAGCCTTTTTTTCGCTATTGCACATTGATACATGTGTACTATCCATTTTATGTCAATACATGGTTATCTTGCACAGTTTTCTTAACATCTTTGCTTGCTCCCCTAATTTTTTTAGCAGTATTTTTAATATCAGGATTCTCACTCATTAACATTTCTTTTATAAGAGTCTTATTTAAAAGAGTTGTTTGAGAAGCATGTAGCAGGTGAAGCAACTAAATAATAGATAGTTATGTAGTCACACTAACTTGTAATCATCAAACTCTCACATTCTTATAACTGATCTGTAAGTGTTTAGTAACAATGGCTACATTGATTGCACTCAGCAATCTTTTGTATTCTTCAGTTAAGTCTTCGATAATAAAAATTCCATTTAAATGATTAGTAACTTGTGCTCAAGGATGACTATTTATGTTTCAAGAATTTTTCCCTTGTGTTAACTTAAGTAAAAATTTAAAAAAAAAAAAGTTCAATTGGTATACAAAGTATTACAGAGGAAGGGAAGATTGAAAAATAGAGATACTGAAACAGTGCATACACAAAATAACAGAATAAAAAATTTAATTCACTTTATTATGATGAACAAACAAGTTATTTTTGTTACAAAAAGTGACAGAATGAGTATCACATTTAAAGTTAATGAATATTTTTTTAATTACAAAACAATCATTATTAGCTTTTCATATGGGAATTTCATTTTGGCACACAAAATTTCAATTGAGTTCTCTGACAAAGCTGAGATAAACTGGGACAAAAACAATTTGTGTGTAAGAAATATTTATCAGATCTAAGAAAGTTCAGAATTAAAGTGACTTAAGCCGAATAATATAAATGCTTAGGGCAAAAAGTTACAAGAACAATAGAACAAGTTTTGAAACAAATTGGATGAAGAATAAAAATGGTTAAAAAATGGTAAAAGAAATGTTGTAAGTAGATTAAGTGAGATAAAGTGAAGTAATGTTGCACAAGAAATGTGTAAATTAAGACTTTTTCCAAACACATTTTAAATTGGTTTTCACTTTGATCCATAAATGCTAGAAAAATTCATCAGGTGATCAATACTTTGAACAAATATTACACTACACAGAAAAACATTAAAGAGTAAATTCGAGTGTTTAAACCACACACCCACTCAATAAAATTGTAAAGACATAATTAGTATGATAATAAAAGCTCTATATATTACATGAAAAATTACAAGCTGAGCACATACTTAATGTGATAAATATACAAAATACTAAATTTATAAAAAAAAAATCAAACTATAAAATAAGTGACTAATGGTAAATATTGGCACTACAATATATCTACAAAAACAGAACAATGAGTGAATGATTATCTTCGAACAAATAAAATGCACTATTATTCTGCATCATAGATGGCTATGATTTCAAGTTAGCGAGCCACAATATAGTGATTTTTAAAAGAAATCTCTCTCATAAGGCTCCATTTCCATCCAAAGTAATTGTAATCTAGGAAAAATATATATAAACACTCTATAGAATAATTAAATTTTTACACAATTATAACATAACCTTAGCAGTACAATATGGTATTTTAAAACAATCTGTACTAAACATAAAATTTTCATCAAACATTTAATATGGATTTTGCTACTTATTAATTCTGTATACTTTATGCGCAGTATATCTTTGACATTCAGTTTATCATTTCCAATAAAATTAACTAATTACACTGATACACCAATATATTTAAAGAGCATTAAAAATATCAACATGTTCTGATAATTAGCAGCTTTTCTTCCCACAAAAATCAATCAACAAAAATAACATTCTAAAAATTAAATATGTTGACAGTGATATGTCAAAATAAGTTATCTTTGAGAGAGAGAAAAGTATGAACACATTTAAGTTATTGACTTAGTTTAACAGTATATTTCAATAAATTTGGCAAGATTTCCATTATAAAAATAAGTAAATATTATTTATAATGTAAATAGAAGTTATATAAATGTAACATACAATATATTTATAAGAGGGAAGACAGCTGCATACAATATCAAAAGTTAATTTAAAATATAAAAAAAATTCATTTCATTTAAAAACAATATAGTGGATGCTTTGACAGATAGAACATAAAATATTTTACACTATAACAAAAAAGAAAAAAAGTAGGACATATCTCTTTATAGCCAATGCAGATAAGTGAAAAAATAAATTACACAAACAAGTTAGGCACATAGAATGGTTCTGCAAATATACTATATAAAAAAATTTAAGATGGCAGTCAAAAATAGCTCCTTCACAGAAGGCAAGTTTTCCAAGGAACTACATATCAAACAGCACACAAAACAAAAGTGTAAACAAACTATAAAAAAGATCAAATGAAATTAGCTATTTTGGAAATGACTTGGTGAACAGCACATATTAAGGCCAACAGTCATTAAGTTTTTAATAGGATTGCACAAAATTCTATGTTTACGTAAGTCAAGAGTACAAATGGACATATTTTATGCTTGACAGTCACGATACATGGCTGAACGCTCTTCAACAACTTTAAGATGATCTTCCATTTCTCTATTTAAAGCATCAAGAAGATCTGAAAAGTCCTTTAATTTCTTTTCATTTTCATCAAACTCATCTTCCATACCTAATAGATAATCAATAGATTAAAATTTTAGAGAACATTTAATTGTAGCAAAAATTTTAAGGAATTTAATGCAATGCAATCATAAACTCGCAAAAAAAGTTCTATATTCTCCAATAGTAATAATTCTATAAAAAGCATAACATACCCTGAAGTTCAGTTAATCTACCATTAGCAGCTTCAGCTAATTTCTTTGCTCTATCCCTCAATTTATCAGCTCTTTCTTTGGCTGCACCACTAACCTTAGCTTTATCATCTAACGCTTGTGATGCACTATCATATTTGTCTTCTAAGTCTTTAACATCCTAAAAAAGGAATATAAAATTATTTCACTCTTTTATCCAATAAACTTTATCTCTATTTTGTACAATTCATAATGAATTCAGCTCATGGAACAAAAAACAAAAATTTTAGCATGCAAACAAATTGTTCTAAAATGGGTACACATAGTACTGCCATTGAGTCACATGTACAATTAAAAAGTCACTACACCTCAATGTGATAAGTAGATTTAAAGTAGCTATTTTAATTACCTACTTTAAATCTATGAAGCAATTTTTTTTTCAAGTAAGAATTGTACATAGAGAACTTGTAGGATATGATGCCCTGAACAATTTGAAGACAATTAAGACTTCAAACATGGTTTCAAATTTTGGATTTATTAAATTCAAGATTTATTCAATTTTTCATAAAAAAAAACATTTATAATTTGTCAATTCAAATTTTTTAATAGAAAATAAGAACTGCTGTAATTTTACGTTTGGAATTTAATATAAATTCCTTTTTTCCTACTTATGTTTACTTTAAGCTTCTTTCAAATATAGCTCCTGAATAGATTAACTCTAGGGAATGAAGCAGAAAATTGAAGCAAAGGAGGAAAAAATTACCTAGATATTTCTTCATAGACAGCTCCTCCTAAATTGCTCCATCTAAAAGATCCTGCAAACTTAAGTTTGCAGGATTTTTAGATAAAGCAGGGCATTGATTAGGTTGTAACCAACCATAATTATATGTTCTGAAAAAGCTCTAGTGGGCCATTTTTTTTAAACTTTATTACAGCAAAAACCAAACATTTTCAACTTATTTCTACATAAAATTTAGTATTTAAAATTTTATAAGACAAACAAAACAAGATTTAATAATTGTAAACAGTATTTAGAGTCAAAAGAATAAAGACACATTATAGACAGTTAAGACTTTTGGTATATTGTAGACAGCAACCCTAAGTATTTTTAATATTAGTAACATACAATACTGATGTAAAACTACTAGATATCAAGCAGTACACATAAAATTCAAATTTTGCAGAAAATGGGATCATTTATCAAAGTTTCACAATCCTCTATTAGCTATGTATTCATGCAAAATTAATAAAGATAAAATATAAACATTATTTGTATACAAAAGCTTTAATTTTATGTTATACACTGAAATTTGTTACATTTGTGAACATTTAAATCAATGAAACTTGTGCCTGCCAATTTCTGCAGAAGATGACAGAAAAATGAAACTAAATTTCAAGTTACCCTTTCAGCCTGCTCTGCTAAACCACCAGCAATATTTGTTTCATTGGCAGATTTTCTGGCATTTATCTCATTTTCTGTGAACTTTTTCTTCAGTTTATCAAGCCTATTCTGCATTCCTTGGATATCATCTACTGATTTGTTTGATATCTCTTGTGCAGCAGCAGTTTCACTGGCAATCTGAAACATAGTATTACTTTAGAGATAAAGCAACATTCAGAACCCTTGGGAATATAAAGAGACACAGGAGTTACAAAGGAAGTTCTGACAGAAATTCTTCATTGAAAACAAAAGTGGTTTGAAACATGCTGAAATCTAAACTTATATTGAACTCAAAATTTCTAAATTTAAATACAAAACAAATAAATGTACAGTTATTCAGGAAGTATCTAATTACTTTCATATCAACATTACAAAAACAAATAACAACGATACTAAAATAAAAACAGTATGGTTATATGGGGTTTGGTGCAGAAAAGAAAAATGTATACACAATGACGATTTCATGCTATGTAATAAGATTCTGAAGTGGGTTTCAGTTTCACAAAAAACGTGCTGATATTAAAGAGTTGCTGAAATATAGAATGGTAAATAGGGATTGTGCACTGATAGTCAAATTAGCTGTACCATTCATTGATACAGGATTTTTCCTCTGCAGAATGTCCAACAGGAGATTCATCTTGGTTGTATTCAATATTTTCATGGGCTATCAATAAATACTTCAGTAGATGCCAACTTTTAAGAGAAAGTACACACAATAAAAGTATTAAATCAACAAAACAGTGAACTCACATATAAGAATGTGAAAACATATAACAATAAACAGAAATATGATTCAGATAAGAAGTATCTTCTATACTTAACTCTTTGCACTCACATGTTGGAAATGTTACTTAATTTTAATATTTTTTTAATTATTTCAGGTTGATAATTTCAATGGAAAATATAAGAAAAAAAGACAAAACAAAGATTTTTCTTCATAGTTAAACTCCTTGTTAAGTGTGCCGACATAAAAGATGGCACCAATGTTTAACAGTCCTATCACACTCAACCACCAAGTGCAAAAGGTTAAAATTTGAATACAAAATTTTGTTGAACAAAACAAATCAGAGACTGTCTTATAATGAAGCAATTTCTTTTTTTCCTTTTGCAATAGAATATCACACATACCTATCGTAAATAACACTTATAGTTGATGACAATTTAAAGAAATCTCAAGTTTAAACATCAATTATTAAAAATGCAAAAAATGAAGCCAAATAAGATGGTCATACCTGTGCAAGATCTATATCAGCAGCTTTAATATCATTGTTTGCTTTTTCAATTGCAGTTTCAGCCCTTTCTTGAGCCTCACGAGCCTCTTCTAGAGCATCTAAAACTTCCTTCGCAGTCTGAAGAATAGCTTCAGCATTTTCTCTAAATCAGAAATACACATATTTAGTAAGTTACAACTATACATAATTACTTAGAATATAAACATTAAGAATAGCAAAAATCTTCAAAATTCTAAACAAATTACGTACTCTTACTTTAGTGAAGACAAAAAACTCAGTTATTTCTAAATCATCAGGTTGTTGAATGCAAATATATAATAAGGATTCACTCAGTTGATAAAAAACAAGTATATGGCTCATAAATTATGATTTTATTTTAAAAAATCATAAATTTTTCCATTTATGATAGAATTTCACTTCACCATGCTTGATTGGTCACAGAAAGGAAGTCAATATGTTTAATATAATTAAAAAGACGACTGATACATTGCTTTCTCTTTCAGACCTTGCAGTGAGAAGATAAAAGAGAATGAAAGAATACAGCTAATATGAGAAAGTAAAACTTATGTCAGAACATAGCAATAAATGCAAAGCCAAAATAAGGCAATAAAGATTGATTATACAGGTATTTTCAAGCTATAAACCAGCTATCATATGAAAGTGCACTCCCATTATTTCAGATACAAATAAAAATTGCTTTGCTAAATTTATTTTCTCATTAACTGTTTGGAAAATCTCTTCAAACTGAATAGTTAGCTCAATACTCAAATTGTAGGTACTTTTTTTGAAAAAAAAAAAAAAAAAATACAGTAAAGGACTATTACAACTTGTGAATTCATAAATTAAAGACCACTCAATTCTTCAAAATATGAAAACGAAACTCATTTTGGCTAAATGTGAAAATATTGTAAATAGAAAATATAATTTATTGAGAACAAGTATTTAAAGTATTAAAAAATCAATGAAAATATTAGTTCAGACATAAAATACCCAAAATAATATATATATATATTTTAAAGTAGAAATTAAGTTTCCATTCTTGCCAAATCAGTCTTAATGGGTAAATGCAATAGTAATTCATTTTATTATATTTTTAAGGCAATTGATAAAGACACTAAAGTATATTTGTAATATAACTTACTTGGCTCTATCCGCTCTATTTTTCAATGCTTGGGCTTCTGCTAGGTCACCAGCAGTAGCATTTAAAACAGTATCAATATTGGTCAAACTAGCAATAGTATCATTAATCTTGCGAGCTAAATCTGTTATCTGCTGTGGCTCCAAAGAAATAGACAGCCTGAGGCACTGAAACATAGTCATTGAAAGTCATACAGTAAGAGAAATAAATTGTTATTTATAAGAACCCAGACTATATTTTAAGTAAATGCTTACACTAAATTTATCATTTTACTGAAAGTTAAAAAACTTTTAAAAATTTGATTATAATATAGGATTCACATTTAGTATATCTAAAATGCTTTAATTATACAATAACTAGAAAGTTATAGCACAAATAATAAACTGAAAATGAAATTTTGGTTACCAGAAGTAGACATATTTAGATAAATAAGTAAACAATTAGTTTGAACTCTTATTTCCTTTCTCTTAAATAATACACATGTCTAACTTTATTTTTAAATATAGATTCATGTTCTATTTGCAACTAACATTTGTATTAAAATCTTTAAATGCATTTTCTAAGAATGTTTAAGATATTAAAAATTAGTTTTACTCAATTCATTTTATACTTTCCAATGCTATGAACTAAATTCTAAACTATTGGTTAATTTAATGATTTTTGTTTTTAGGAAAGTAAATTTTGAAAGGAATACAATTTCGAGAATGATTGCAACATCAGAAAGTTGTATAGTATGTATAGTCAAAATTGGTGAGCAACTTGTGAAACGGAAGAGAAGTAAGCAAAATTTAGTATCTACTATGGAAGCAAAACTAATTGTAACATGAATTATGTCATCATGAAATCAGTCAAGAACTTATTAGAATTTCAGGAAAATATTTTAATTGAAGATCCCAAGAACATTAGACCATACAGCAAAGAATAAAGAGAGTCAGTAGATTTATAAACCAAAAGAAAATGGCCATACCTGGTATATCAACAGTTTTACTCCAAAGAAAACTTTAAATGTGTGTTCTGATATGTTAAATGGGCATCACAAGATTTTATGAAGAAGCGTTGATGAAGTATTTATTACTATTATATAAACATATAGTTAATATACTGTACTCCAAAAAACTGTGTATGAAATGAATTTTTAAAGGGGCAGGGGGTTTTGTAGCATATTTTTGTAGTGAGATGTGTAAAACAGATGTTTTCTTTCCTTTGCTATGGGTAAAATTTACTGTTTACTGATTGTATTATAAATTTAAAAACTTTAGTTTGGATGATGTTTTCGACATGACTTTTGCTCTTAACCAAATATTTAGTTCTTATAATTTAACTTATCATTGCTATATAACCTAAAATGTTCAGACTATTAAGAATTCTTCAAAAAATAAATAAATAAATAAAGGGAGGATTAAATGATATTTTAAAATAATTTTATGAATTTTTGTACCAAAATAAAACTCTTTTTGCAGTAGAAAAAGTATAACACAAATTATTTTATATAAGATACAATAAGGACTGTGACAAGTGGAGTGAATCGGGACAGCCCCTATGCTGCAAATGTTTCAAAGAAAAATTACTTGGTTCACTGCCACCATCTATTGACTAGTATATAAACTAAAACTATTTAATTGTGCATGATCTTGGGCAGTTTTTGAATCATTTCTAATATTTTATTTATGTTTTAGACAATATTTTAAATGAACTTTCTATTTTCTCATTATTTTTTGTTATATTAATCTTTGTAAAATTTTGCCATGAAATAATCTTGGGTAGTTTTTGCACCATTTCTAATCTTTTATTTACATTTTTGACAATTTTGAAAAATTTTTTAGTTACTTAAATTGTCAATTTTTTAATTATAATCTTTGTTAGTTTTTCTCATTTTAAGTTCTTAAAATGGATTTTTGTCATTATAAAGTTTCTTCATACCTCATGCTATACGTAATAGATAGTAAACAGCCTCAGACACAGAAGTCAAAATTTTGGGAAAAAAGAAGGAAAAAAAGGAGAAAAATTCAAAAAAGAGGAAGTTAAATAACTATTAAAAATTAATGTTCTGATTTACTTAATGCCAAAACAAGTGCCTAAATATGAAATATGGAAGTATCTAAATAACTTTTTATCAATATAAGTAAGTATTCAAGTTTCCTAGTAAAAAAAATATATTTAAAATAGATTCAAATCATATGCTTCTTCAATGTGCCTCATTAAAAAAATAAATTCACCAATACAGTTGAACTTTATTATATTAAATTTTGAGGAACCATATTGTTTGTTGTACTTGAACCTTTAAAAATAATGCTAGATCTCAGAAAATTATAACTTATATAAGATTTACATAAAGTTATATATTATCTTGTATAAGATTTATAAAAATATTATCTTTAATGATTTTAATTGACCTTAACCAAACATCTGAACGATTGAATATTAGAATGACCAAAAATGTAGACAAATGCAAAACTAGTTTTGTCTTCTAGTTATTGCTTACTACTTTAATACTGAGTTAATTTATAATCTTCTATATCAAGATAGTTTAAGGAATTTCTTTGTCCAATACAACAAAAAACATTTTCTTTCCTTGAGTGGCTGGACAAGATGTTATTAATTTCATGCACTTTGTTTTTAAATCTAGAAACATATATTTAAATCTGATTTTATAACTGCAAAAAAGTTTTATAAAAAATGAAGAAAAAATACTTAGTAAATGATTAAAAGAAAGGATTCTTCTACCTCATTCCTAAGATTCACCATTTATGGATAAATTAGCATTGTAAACAAAAGGAAAATCATGAGATCAAAATTTTCATTTGTTATAAGCTGGTTTGTTAAAATAGGGATTTCAACAGTACATCAATAATTTAAAAGCCGTTTCAAATAGCAAAGCTTTAAAATGCACTTCCAAACAGAACTTGAAAACTTTGTAACCGCAAAATTTGTTATTAACTAGTTTGTAAAATTCTATTAATTTTTCTTACATTGATTTATAATAAATATTTAAAAAATACAGTATAAGTCTAATTTTTTTAAATGGACAATTCCAAAAATTTTTTAATAAAAGTAGCAGATCCAGAAGTTAAATATTAGAGGGGGAAAAAAGGAGGAAAATCGGAAAGTAAAGAACAATTTAAAAATATTTATTTAAGTATACATAATGCAAAAACAAGTACCTAAGTATGCAATATACCATAAGCTAAATAATTTTTACTAATATAAACAATTACTAGAGTCTCCCAATCAAAAAATGTTCAAAACAGATTCAAATCAGAAGTTTCTCAAATATCCTAATTAAAAAAAAAAATCTAATAATATAAATGCGCATTTTAGATATCAAATTTTTAGAAGGCATTCCTACAAAGAAATTTTTAATTTTGTGACACTAGAATTTCTTGAATGCAGTAAAATCTATACCTTAATAGTTTGTAAAGATACAATAATTAGCATTAGATTTAATTTTAACCAATGTCTAAAAACTCATGATTTAAATAACATATACTCTACATAAGGCTATTTTTTTAAGTGAACAATTAAAACTACTGATAACGCTTTTCTCCTGCTTTTTGTCAAAAAAAAAAAAAAAAAAAAAAAAATTGTGGACGTGGCAAATAGAAAAAACAAATGAGAAAAGGGGAGAAATCTGATTATCGTCAAAATTTAAATATATATAAGTTTAAAAAAAAATTGCTCCTTTTAATTATTTATTTATTTTTTTTAATTTCTGAAAAAAAATCTGTTTTGCAATCTTTTTTTTTTAATTAAAAAAAAAAAAAGGAAACCACAAAAAATTTCGGATCAGAATCATCTTTGAATTCATTCAATATTCGAAGCGGCAGTCCATTTTTTAGCGCATAGGCTTGGAGTAACGTTTCTTTTCCCCCTCTTGGGTTCAGAAATGGGGTAAACAGATTTCTTGACACCACAATCAAAATATTCGGGTCCCCCCTCTAGTTTTGACACTTTGAACGTTATTCGTTAACTTTCAAACATCTGTACTGCCAATAAATCGCCTTACACTTTTTTCTTTTTCTTTTTGGGGGGGGGGGGATCTCACAGAAAAAAAAATAGAAAAACAAAGGTGTTACCAAAACATGGAAAAGAAGATGTGTGCAATCTGTTAGGTCGTTACATAACTCCGTAAACGTTGAGAAAGAAAAAAGGAATAAAAGGAGTGAATGGCCCAAAGAAAAAAGGAATAAAAGGAGGGAATATGCGAAAAAAAGGAGGAATGTCGTAAAATAAGGAAAAAAAGGAGAAATTTCTAAAAAAAAAAGGAAAAAGAGGAAAAAAAAAGGAGCGCTGCGGTATCTGCAGCCTGATTTTTAAAGATTAAAAAAAGTTACCCAAGTAAAATGTCATTCACTATAATATTTTAGGATCTTACAATTTTCTACCAAGGAATATATTTATAGTCTTAAATTTTACTATTCCTCCCAAATGTATACTTCAATATTAAACAATTAATTTACTTAGCAAATTTAATTTGATGTTGAAATTCAATCAGAGAAAAAGAGACAGTAAATTTTTTTCATCAGCTTAGAAAATGCATTGACACTAAATTTTTAACTGCTTTTAATAAAGTGTAAAACTTCAAATACAATATTTATCCTTAGATACAATGTACTTTTAATACTTAACTTACAAAGTTCAACATTTAATATTGCTCTGTATTTTTGTGAGGTATAGAAAAATTTAATATTAGGAATATTCTTTGATAGAAATATATAAGCTTCTAAATTACATTCAGGGACATTTTAATGAATAATTTTTTTTCATGCTTAAATCAAGCTATTTATTTACTGTCAAGATAAAGAATTTACTATTAAAGTAACAAAAATAACAAGAAACAAAAGCAAATATTAATTTAAAAAAATATCCAAAGCATTAATAAAATGGTGTTAGAAGTAGCACAAAATCTGCTCAAGCAAATTCACAAAACCTACATAGTTCGTCTAAGGCAATCAAATAAGCCCTTCTGATAGGATATGGTATCCTTATTGTTACATTACCAAAAACAGACTGGCTACATTTATTTTGTTATTAGCCTCTAACCATTTTAAGTTTTAGCTTTATTATCATGACCTTATTTCCTCTTGAAAATTATGACTAAAATGATTGAAAATAATAGAGGAATTCAATTTTTAATTAATGTTTTCTAAATTCCTTTACTTTATGACATATTTACACTTAAGACTTAAATTACTACTGTTAACCTTTGGTTTTAAAATTTTGATTTTACATATACCACTTTGAATTGTTAATAGATTGCAATACCAATATCCTTTTTTATTTCAGCAGATATTTTGAATTAATGTACAATTCTTATTTGAAGTTTTTATAAATCCCATCAAAACTACGCATTAAAAATCTATAAATTCTACAAACAAAAATTTTCATAATAAACCCTTTAAAATTCATATATTCCTATCTTTATAAAAATTTTCTGTAATTAACACAAAATACAAAGTATAGACATCTGAAATAATATAAAAGTAATGCCCAAAATTTAATACAAAAAGGATTTAATGCCTAGGTGGTAACCCAACAGAGTTACTTCAACCAATCAGAAAGGTTTATTGCATCTCCTTGCACAAACAATGTAGGTATTATGAATTTACTTGTAGCACATTTTTTGTGGATTATGATGTCAGCTATTGCAGACCTGATGTAATGAATGCAATACATATTTTATGTGTAACACTGTTTGCCCTTATTATGTTAGGTAAAATATTTTTAATCTACACTTTTAAATATATTAGATTAAAAATATTTTAGTAAACATAATAAAATAAAAAGGCAAACAGTGTTACAGGTAAATTTAATTTTACATTCTAGTATAATAACAGTTCACTGTATACCTAAATAACAACACCATATGCAATGAAAACAGCCAATTGAGTGATGAAAATTTTAAATATCTGAATATATAGTTTATTTCTGATTATGTCATAGATACCATATAACCATGAAGGTAAGTGGTGTATTCTACAATTTAAACAGCTAATGTAAATAAAAATGTTACAGGAAATATATAAGATACTACTTTGCAACCAATCTGTAAGAAATACTACGGAGAATATATATCTGGTGCTAAAATTAAAATCCCTAGTTGTGCATGGAAATATAACTAAATTTTAAAGAACAAATATTCTATATGGAAGAAAGAGGATCTCAAATGCCATAAAAACTGAAACATTAGGAGAGAACAAGTCAAAACATTAATAAAAAAGGATTATTTAAGACAAAAATGTTATGAAGAATCACTACCTTAAATAGTGCAATAACCAACCAAAACACTAAATTTTCATGTATCCTATACTATATTTTTCCGTGTACAAGCTGAGAATTTTTAAGGCAGGACTTAAAGTAGTGGGTCAGCTTATATATGGATTCATGGAACATATATAGCATATGCCCTTGGCAAAATTTTTTTCTTTAGGGGACAAAAACTTGTCAAGCTGGCAAAAATAAATGAAATGGTTTTTTAAGGCAGAAATAATAAAAAGAAAATATATATAATGGCAAAAAATAAATAAAATTTGCAAAACTTTTAAAATGAGAGAAAACACAAAAACTGAAATAAAAATTTGAAATGACTTTTACCTGTATTATAATCATGCAGAAATAGCAATGATACACCTGTAGCAGATCAACTAATCTTTAAAGAAAAATATCCTCTACACAAGCCAGAAACAAATTTCCAAAAAAAAAATACATTTACAATATTTGTTAGTTTATATTGCTTATATTTATGAAAAACTGAACCTTTAGACAGTGCTAACAGAGTTGAATCTATTGACATTAGCATTTAAGCAAATATATTGACCATATGGTCCAGTGTCGTGATTTTCAAACTGGGTGCTTATGCATTAATCTAGAAAAGTCAGCATAAAATCATAAAGTTAGTAAAAATAGGATTAAGTTACCCAAAAATTTTTATTTAAGTTGTTTTTCCTCCTCACTGGCAGAACATACTATTAGATTCATTAGAACATCATATTAGTTTACGTACAAGTTTTGAATATTGATAAATATTTGAAGAAAAATTGAACTCTTGGCTTATAATAGGAAATATACTATAAATAAAATTATAAATTGTGAAAAAGTAAATATATATACATACTTCTTCAGCATGATTTCTTATTTCAGCAGGTCTTGCTCCACCTCCTTCCAAGAAGTTTTCAATTGTACCAAGCAAATCTTCAATCATAGCAGTAGCATTTTCAGATCGACCTTTAGCAGCCTGTGCTCGTTCATACGCTAGCTGAGCCTCTTCAAGAGCTTCATCTGCATCTCTACGAGCACCATCAACCTATAAAAATTTTTATAAGAATTAGAGGGATAAAAAACCTACTATGCTTAATTAGTGAATATTTAGTAAATTTATGCAATACATTAATATAAAACTTTATTTTTTATTTAAAATTTTTTTAAGTATTCAATGAAATAACAATGTCAGACACAAATCTAAAAGAAATCTAAAAACACTGATTTCTCATTTTAATAAAAATATATTAGGGAAAATATTTTTATTTTAGGAAAGTACATAGTATTAACTGACATTAGAAAAATAACAGTTTTACATATTTTTTTACAATTAATCAAATTTTTATATTGATCTTGAATTATATTTATAATATCTACTTTGAACCTACGTAATTATAATACTACTATTGATGAAATAATTAACAGCTATAATGGAGTTGTTTTTGCACTAAAATAATTTTCATTTCAGTGTCAGTTTGAGCCCTTTGCAGTTATAGGTATACTGAAACTATCACAATTCTAGCATTAAAATGTTTTTCAATATATACTTTAAATTTGTAAAAAGAAATTTTGTGACTTTTCTGTTAGTTCCTGAAACCCATCAAAAACCATTTTATGTACACAGAAAATTTCCAATATTCAAAATAAGTAACTGAGGAACATAAATTAGACCTAAAAAAATTTTGGTATAATTTTTCCCAGAAAATATTCTACCTGACCATTTAAAATTCTACAAAATGATTTTCTGACCAAGTTTTAGGTATACTTAAAGAACACCCCCCCCTTTAGCCAGATATTATTCCTAATTGCTCTGTTACATCATACACCCAGTGTATTGAAAAGACATTAAACTTAATATATTTATTCTGCTAAAGTTGACATTTTTAAAATTTAATTAACCAAATAAAATTATGAAATTTATTATAAAAAAATGAAGCTAACAGTGATAAATATTTGTTAACACTATTTCAAATTTAAAAATAGGAGTACTTCTGTTTTTTTTTTTTTTTTTTTTTTTTTTTTTTTTTTTTTTGAGTGCAAAAAATATCCTGCAAGTTATCTCTGGTTAAGAGGAATTTTAAGGGCTTTTGTGATTGACAAGTATTACTGGACAGTAAATATTTAATATGAAATATTATACTCACCTCTCCTAACAATTGCTTTGATTTTCCCTCTTTTTCTCGAATAACATTTTCAGCATCTTTTGCTAATTCAAAGGAATTATTAGCTCTGGTAACTGCTCCCAAATCACAGCTTAATCCTCCACATTTATCACATCCAGCACCTCCACATAAAGTATCACACTTTGAAACTGTTCCAGATCCATAACATACCTTTAATAACAAACATTTATTACCAAACAATTGGAATTTAAGATTCCTAATTTTTATAATTTAATGCATATTTGAATAATAAAACAAAGTAACTATCTATTACAGTTCATTCTGTTTAAATTTAATTACACCACTTATAGTTAAAAATGAATATAGACAGGGCTGTAATTTACTTAAAATTAATGTACTTAATATTTTTACATTTGACATAGTTCCCCAATTGGTGATATGGAAAAAAATCTACACTCACCATTATTAGTTTCTGCTGATTACTAATCTCACCAAAGTGAATTAGAGTTAATCAGAAGTTAGCTACCTTATATTTATATATCAATAATCCCTGATTAGTCCTAATTAACTATGGTTCAATAAAACCTTAAAGTGAACATTTTAAGAGATAATGAAAAGTATATACAAATACAAACAAAATTTGCATAAAGAAAACATTAAGATCTATTTATAAGAGTTATGTTGCCTGTATATTTATTATTAATTTAGTGTACTAAAGGCATTCTCTTGCACTAAATCTTAGAAATACTATACAGGCATGAAAGAAGCTTAAAATAGAATTAGGATACATCAAAGGAGCCTTACTTTAATTAGATTAAAAGTACAATTTGAATCTTATTCAGAAACAAACTTAAATAAGAATATGGAGTAGCTATAAACTCACTATATTATTTAATTTTGGTATTTCGTCTTCAATTGAATTAATTTTATCTGAGATTTTCATTAAAGCTGCTTCATTTTCTAAGTAAGTTTGATTATACAGATCAGTTGCTCTTTCTAATAACTTTTCTGTCCTTCTACGATGACCTTCAGATTCATGCAATACCGCTCTAGAGTCTCTTACTGCATTTTCAGCATTATCTGATCTTATTTTTGCTTGCTTGGTAATATTAAAAGCTCCTGTAAAAGAAATATTATCAATATTAAGAACAATGAGAATCCAGTTACAAACACAAATTTAAACTAATTGCAACATATTTGAACTTATAGCAGTTGAAGTAGTGTTTTTTTAAATCAATTGACAATATACTACATCTCTCTCACACACACACACACACATAAACACTCTCTAAAGCATTAAAATAAGAGCATTCAAAGAACATTAATAACAATTATACAATTTAAATTTTAATACAGTTTAAAAGTTTGTTATTTATTAGGCATAAAAATTTTAAAACAATCTGTCAAACAATAATGACTTACTAAGATTTTAATTTTAAAATTCCAAGGAACTGATTTCTTTATTAATATAAACACTAAGAGAACATAAAAATATTCTGATAAAATATAAAGTAAGCAGAATGGATATACCTTCAACATTAGCCTCTTGAATAGCAGTAGCATTACTCTTTAGATTTTGGGCATCTCTGGTGAGATCATTGGCTCTCTTGCGTAAATCAGCAAGATCAAGATTAGCATCATAAGTCTTTTGTGTGGTCACATCAAGTTCGCTATTTATTGCATCCAAATGATCTTGTGTGACAGTCAGATTTTGCCTAAGTTAAAAAAAAAAAAAAAAAAAAAAAAAAAAAAAAAAAAAAAAAACATCAGCATCCTGTATTTTTTAGCATAAGTAGAAATTCATATTCTACCAAATATTGATTCACTATATGATTACATTAATTTTAAAAGTAAACAAATATTACAAGAGGAAAAGATATTAAAATTCATTTTATTTTGATGATATAGATAAATTAACCCTCAAAATATATATCCAAAATTGATGAATAATAGTATTTTAAATATTCCAATAAAATACTAATGGCTACATTTACTAAACAGAGGGTAAAACATTGATCACAAAATCTAAGGATTATCTCCAACTGAAATTTAACCCAGGATCATCAATAAGTGCAATTCTCCAAAGGTGATTTTGATTCTAGAATTAACTCTTCAGTGTTTATGAGTACAGACTATGTATTGCAGATGGTTGTATTTAGATTCGTTTGTTAATAGCACTTGTCTTTTAGACTAGCAATCATGTGGATATTCCTGCTGAGTGAAATTTTACCACCATAGAAAAAGAAAGTTTAATTTATGTAGTAGATAAAAACACTAATATCTTGATAATCTTCAAGTTGTTAAGTTGGAAATCCTATCAGTGCACTGTTACACATTAACAAAATACTACAAAATTGTAGCACTACATAATTATTTGAGAACGGAAATTGAGTTACATTTGCATCTATGTTAAGAAATACAATTTAAGCTTTGCTATGAACTCATGAAAATAAAATATCAAAAATAAATATGAAAATTTTAAAGAAAAGAAAATTAAGAAATACTAACATACTTGTATGGAAACCAAACTTCACATTCATGTAAATAATTTTTTATAACACTAATACTTCATTAGCAATTTTTTTTAGAAAATACAGCATCCAGTTTAAATTTTAATCAGTTTAAAAAATATTTAAGTAACTTACTTTATACAAATTATGATGTTTAGATATGTAAGTATTGAATTTCTACTACATTTATTTACAGTATGGGGAGATGAGCTGTGCATGTCTGATAATTTAATCCAAGCATTAACCAGTTGAATATATGAATAAAAAATGCTGGGTTAAGATAAAGTAATCTTCAGATTATGGCATGGTAAATACTAGAAAACTTGAACCTCATGCTGGCAAATACAACCATTAGTGATTAATATTAATCACAAAAAGGGACAATTGCTCTTGAATTACACTGTGAAGGTTGTTAGTTGTATTTTTATAGTGCAAAGATCCATTAGGTCCGGGCTGTGTCAAACCTAAAGTATTTTGAAGAGTTGTACATAAAATGATTTATTAGTAAAATTTAATAAGTGAAAATATTAATACTAAATAGCAACTAATAACAAGAATGAACAACCAAAGTAATAGTAAAAACAAACCTAAAACAACAGCAAAGTGTATAAATGTGTTTATTCATTGAAGCTTAAAGCTAAAACTTAAAAAGTTCATTAAATGAAGTCTATAAAAAGTTAAAATATTACAATGATATTCTCCAGTGATGTCATCTAAAACAGGATGGTAATTACTTTAAAAAAAAATGAGTAAATAGACAGAAAATTAAGAAAAGATGTTAAAACATGTAACAATGAAAATGAAGGATTACACAGTGGGCAGTTCATCCAGTAAAAGATGACCATGAGTAAAAACTAGTTTATCTGACATAAATGCATTAACTTATTAATGCTCAAATAATTTATGCTGAATATATATTGATGAATGCTTTAAATGCATATTTTAATGAACTCCTGGCAGTAATACAAATATGGAACTTTAACTAATTTGAATATCATAGCCTGACCTCATTAGTGATTTAGCTGACATTCTAATCATCACCACATGCCATTTATTAAAAAAATAAAACTTTATTAAAAGATAAGAGATTTATTTGGTAACCTGTAAACACAGTACACTTGAAAGTGATGTTTTATAGTATATAAAAATTTTCTTATGGTTTTAGTTCATGCCCTTACTGAAAAAAAAATTGAGTGCAAGGAAAAAAATGAATAAAATAGCTACTGAAACAACATAGTTATAAATAATAGTAAAACTCATAAATATAGGACATAGTTTATAGGACCTTGTGTTAGTAACCTAAGTTAGTAAAAATGAGGATGAAAAATGAGATCATTATGATCATCTCTAAAAGGGGATACTACACATTAATAGATTAAATGCAATTTTTGATGGATGGAAGTTCATATAATGATCATCTTTTATATAAAATATAAAAGGATTACTATTTAGTATACTGCTTATTTTACCACCTGTTTTTAATATAAAGCTTTATAATTTTATGCCAGTACATGAAACTGAAATAAGAATAAATGTAGTAGATGAATATGACTAATACTCAACCAAGTAGAAAATTCAGATAAAAACTGACATACAATATCACAAAAAAAAAAAAAATCTTATCAGAAAAAGCAACAAACCTTAACATGTCAACTAAATCTTGAAGATCTTCAATATCTGATCCAGTGATATTTGCATCTGCTAATGTCATTCTGACCTGTTCCAACTTTTCTTCCATATCTGCAAATTCTTTTGAATAAGCACCAGTAATACCCGTTTGTTTGATGTGACTTGCATCATCCAATAATTGTTGCGTTTCCTCTGTAATATATTCCCAAAATTAAATAATTATATTTTTTTAAAAAACCTATACCAACCATAAATAGGACCAGTGTGCATGTATGTTACATAAAGAATTTGAAGGGAAATAATGTGCTAATTCCACAGAAATTTGGTTTTTTACCCTGCACAATATTATCCATTAGTTCTTTCCTGTAATCGAACTCACTCATGAGGACTTACAAACCTACAAGCCTACTCATGCTCTTTTTCTCAATATTGCAGAGACATTCGACTTTTTATAGCAGCCTAAACAAGTCTTATAGCTGAACTCCTAGATTAATATTACAACAGCCTATCTATGAGGTTGCATGTCAATCTGCTAAGCTAACAATAGCTCTACCCTTCCCTTTAACCTCTTCTATAAGATATAGTGTTTCTATGTTATGTTTGTGAAATAAAATATTTAAAAGTTTTACTTTATGCATTTATGTACAAAAAAGATAGTATAATGCATTGTGTCCACTAATATTTTTTTTTCAGGATGTTAATAAAATTTTTGTATATTTTCAGATTAAAAGAACTTTGACTAGCCCTTATGGATTTCTGACACTTTACCTGCTTTTTATCATAGCCATCTTCAAAATTTATTGTAATTCAAATTTATTTAAAGATTTTACCTCAATTTTTACCTTTTCAGACCAGAAATAAAGTTATCTGGTTAAAGAACCCCTAACTGCTTATTTTATTTTATTTGTTTTTTTTTTTTTTATGGGGAAAGGCAAATATCTCCCTTACATACAGAAAAAGCAAAAATCTAATGTTCTCATAATAACAAAAGCAGATTTGTAAATTTCAAAGACATTCATAAAAATTATAAATATAATCACTATCACAAGCTTACCATAGAAATTTGCCAATGGTACTATTGAAGCATGAAACAGAATGAAATAAAATATTAAACACAAATCAAGTAGAGTATTTTTCCTGAAACTACAAAATACAGGCTATATATACCTTTTAATTCTTCCAAAATAGCATCCCAGTTGTCAAAACATTCTCCACAAGGATCACAAAATGGTGCATTTCCTGTATAACCTCTTGCACACATATCACAATTTTTTCCAGCTATTCCTTCAGAGCATACACATGAACCATCTTCTTTTCGACACTGCAGTGTGGTAGAACCATCTCTGTTACATTCACAAGCTAAAATTACATAATATAAAAATGTATAAAGTAAATTTTCACATATTAAAAAGATTTAGTTAATTTCATGTAATTAACAGTTTCAGATGTAAAAATAAATATTTAAATAACTAAAATATACAAATTTTAAAAAAATTAATAAAATCTACAAATTAAATTACAATATTTCTTAAAACTTTTTCTTTAAATACTTTTGTGTACTGAGACAAAATTGTATAGTGCTAATTAAATGTAGCAAGTTTGGTGTGTTCCAAGAAATATTTTTTATTGCTGCATTAGAAATAAAAAATATTTTTTGGAACACACCAAATTTGCTGCATTTAATTAGTACTACAGTACTTAATCACATTTTTTAATCAAATGTATATTAAAACAATACTTACGATAACACTGTACATGTGGATCTCCCCAATAATTAGTCTGGCATTCATCACATTTTCTTCCACCATGTCCAGGTTTACAAGGGCACTGACCATCAAACTTAAAAGATTTTAAAATATAGATATTTTCTTAATTCACAATTGCAATGGTGTCAGTAAAGATTTGAATAAATAAAGATTGTATAAATTAATCTTATTCATAATTAAGATTTCACAAATCATTAAAAATTAAGCAGTATCTTTGTTGCAAGCTTTTGATAGTTCCTGCAAATTAATTATAGTTCAAAAGTGGACTGAAGAATAGGTAATCCTCAGTGAAGGCATTTCAGATTTTACAACAAATTTAGCATTCTGCAAGCAAGTATATCTATGGTAAATTCATCTATGGTATCTATGGTATAAGATCAAGGTTTATCTATGGTATAAGATCATCAATTTCCACAGTAGAATCTTTTGAATTTATTTTATTATTTCATCTAAATTATACTTTGATTTACTTCACAAGGAGCCAAATTATCCTTTCCATCAGTTAATAACTTCCGTAAATTTTGCAATTCTAAAGCCCCTATTTGTATGCAATAAAAATTAGGAAAATAAAATTTCGAATATTAAAAAAATACTTACTTCATTACACTCTGATGCATAAGAAGCAATAGGATCACAATCACAAGGTTTACATCCAGTTCGACTACTGATATTCCAATGATTTGGAGCACAGCGATCACAGGAGATTCCAACAACGTTTGGTAGACAAGGACATTGCCCTGTGTTGCTATCACAATTACTACTAGCATCAATAGTTCCCAAAGAATTGCAAACACATTCTGTTATGAAGAAAGAAAAACTATTTACTATAAACTAGTAACCTGGTAATATATGTTTAAATATGAAAGAATATGAGATTATAGATGAAATCAATTATAATTTCCAAATTATCTCTAACACTTCTAACTTTTTAAAACTTAAATGATTTTAAAGTAACACTAAAGCTGTTATGAGAATTATGTACATTCAAATTTATTAAGAAGCATCAATGAATAAAAATATTACCCCCCTCCTCCCCAAAAAATTTTTTCTTTATAGATCACTCATTAAAAAAATTTCTCTATAGACTTCCATTTTTTAAATCAGAATATAATATAACAGTGTTACTTATGGTAACATAACACCTAAGAAATAATTGGATATTATTTAAATTTTTTTTAGTTTTGCTCCATACTAATAAATATTCTATAATAAAAAATTTCAAGAACTTTGACTTGCTACAAGATAGCTTGAACTAAAATATAAGATACAAAACACCTCAAAAATGAAAATTATCTACATTATTCACGAAAAAAAATTTATTCAAAAAGTTTTTTTGAAAATTTTTAATTTGTCTTAAGACTGATTTAAACAAATTAAATTAAAAGAAACAATGTCTTACTTAGACATTCTTGGCGAGTTGCATCACCAAAGAATCCATTCATACAATATTCACAGTGGTCACCTGCAGTGTTATATAAACATTTTAGACATGCTCCAGTAGCTGGATCACAATTTCCTGGGACTGACTCATCAACATTATTACTGCATTCACATTTCTTACAAACCCCATTTGGAACAGTTGGGTCCCCATAATAATTATTGGCACAACGGTCGCATCGTTCACCTATATAAAACATCAAGACACAGAATAATATTAAGACTATAGAATAAGCATGAAACAAGTTGCAAAATAAAATAAAATGCATTTTTGAAATTTTCCATCTTGTATATTAATTTGACAGTTTAAAGAAAATTCTACCAACCAAACTTTCAAGCTTAAAATTATAAGCTATGAAATTGGTTTTTTCCCCTCAATTAACTGAAACAAATATATTTAATATTATTAAATAATGAAATTTAATATTTTTTACAAAAGCTCACATTACTTATTTAACAAAAGAAAGAGTCAAATATTTAAATGATTAATGCAATCAATATATCAAAATAAATTTAGCTGGCCTTTTTTCCTCTCAAAGAAATGTATTCAAAACTGAGAAAAACTTTTTTAAATATATAAATAATAGACATGTACAAAAAAAAATATTTTATAAGCAAATGAGCTAGTTCTGCCCTCCCTCCCCCAAAAAATAGTTCAGATGTACTTAGCTTAGAATACTAGATAGCACAGAAAAGTAAAGAAAAACTGATGAAAATACAGATTATCCTTTGTATCTATACGCAATTTATGAAAAATTAATTTTCTGTAATAGGTAATGAAACTTATAGACATACTAACTTAATAAAACAGTAATTTACAATTAGTATTAACAGAAGCCAAAATATTATAACATACTCTTAACAGTTAGGGTTCTTATTACTGAGTTTATATTTAATTTACTTCTTGGGAGAGTAATTGTCTATATTATGAAGTTCAAGGACTAGTCCAAATGATCTTTGTTTAAAGCTTATTTAGAATAGATAAAACATTCAGGCAAACAACTGGATTGAGAGATATAAAGTCATATTTAAAACAGTTAAGTTACTACTCAGTCAGCATTCTAGTGTTATATCCAGACCATTTGTTTTAAAATCTGATCAATATATTTTAAAAATTCCAAAAGCTATAGATAACTTGTTTTATCCTTTAAGCAAAATACTATATTTTTAGTTTCATAGTTTTAACATAGAGCTCAATTTTTTTTTTCAACAGAGAAAATGAAACCAGAGCACTACATTTATCTGAAAAGTATCACCTGTGTTTGACTCCCTTCTATATTTAACATACATTTTTTTTTTTTTAATTTTAAGAGAAATTGACTTATATAACAAGAGAACTGGTATATATTTCAACTGATAAAGAGATCAAATACATATCTCAACACTCACCTGCATAACCAACATCACACATACATATAACATTTTGTGTCCTTGGGTCAAGCTCACAACTCTGAGCATGACTTAACCCACTATCTGCTACTCCAGGGCATGGACATGGTCTGCAAGGAATGTTCACACCAATTCTAGGATCTCCATAATAGCCTGCATCACACCTATAATTTGAGAAAAATTGATATTGAAAAATGAAACTCAGGGTTCTCACAGAAAGATGAAAATAAATTTCCTTGACTTTCAAGAACAAACTATCCAAAATATCCCTGACCACGTAATAACACTGTTAGACCCCATGGTTAAATCTTATCTCTTGCAGTATCTCTTCCCCGAAGCGTCATTCTGGGAAATTCGTATTTTGTATAAATACTGTGTTTTGTTTGCTTAGCCGAGTAGGTGGCTTTTTAGACTGTATCGTGGAGGTAGTATTATTTTTGTCTCATGGCCGGATGAGAAATTCGTGTTTAAAGATATTGTAAATGAACTGATAGCCGAAGAGTCGCGTTTAAAGTTACGTGAGGTTGATTTAAATGACACACCCAAGGTGGATATACAAGCAGCTGAAAAAACTGAGCTAAATAAGCAGCAGCAAATTATTTGTTTCAAGTGTGGTAATCCTGGCCACTTGAGACGACAGTGCCGACTAAGAAATTGCCGTACTTCTTCGCCGAGTAAAAGAAATTATTCTGCTGACCGAGAAAGTGACCACGTCTCCAGAAGCAAGTCTAAGAACTTCTTTACTTTCGGAAATCCTCAACGCCAATGTAGAAGCCGCAACACCAAACTCCAATACAGACAGTTAAGCTGTCAACGAGATTATTCACCCACGTCGGAGCAACAAAATAGACAGAATCCTTTTAAGCATTCTAATACTAATTATATTTCCTTTACAGGCTCAAAGAAAAACCTTAAAAATTGGGCGAATTTCTTTGTAGAATCAAACTTAAGTAACATTAATGAAGGTACGGAGTGGATATTCGATACAGCGGCGTCACATCATTGTTGTAAAGATAAGAAGCTTTTTGTGGATTACAAACCTTTAAATGGGGAAGAAATGGCAGTAGCTATGGAAGGGGTCACATTCCCAATATTAGGTAAAGGAACCATAAAAGTTAAATTTGGCCAAAGAATTTTATATTTCCAAAACGTAATGCATGCTGACAATTTAAGGCGAAATTTAATTTCTGGCCCCAAGCTTGACTTGGACGGAATTTCCTTTTACGGTGAGAACGGGGAGGTAAATGCGTACAGTAACGGGCAACCACTATTTAAAGCGATTTTGAAAGGAGGAATCTATAGAATTAATTTTCGTGAACCTGGCCCAAGTAATAGGAGAGTTAGATTCGAAACAAGTGAAAGTCATGCCATTGAAAGAAGTAGTATAGATGTATGGCATAGAAGGTGTGCACATGTAAACCCTTCTATTTTGATGCAAACAAGCAGAAGTAATGGAGTCAGGGGGTTGCCAGGTTTTAAAGGAGATAAAAATTTTAAATGCGAGTTTTGCAAATTATGTAAATTTAAAAGAAAGTCGTTTAAGCTAACAAAGCGTATTAGGTCCAAATACCCACTGGATTTACTATTTGCTGATGTATGGGGTCCATGTCGTGTAAAAGGCCGTTCAGGTGAAAGATATTTTCTATCAATAATAGATGATTATTCCCGAAAAACCGCTCTTTACCCAATCAGAGAAAAATCTGAAATTTTTGGTATTGTTAAGCACCACATAACAAGAGCAGAAACATTTCTTGGTCGCAAGGTCAAATCGTTTCGTTCTGATAATGGGTGAGAGTTCGTAAACAAAAACTTTAAAGATTTTTTTGCAAATAAAGGGATTTATCATGAATTGACCAACGCTTTTACACCTGAGCAGAATGGAGTAGTTGAACGTTTCAACCAAACAGTAACTGACGGGGCCCGTACAATGTTAAGAGAAAGTGGATTAGAATCTAGTTTTTGGCCTGATGCCATGTTACATTTTGTTTATACCTGGAATAGACTAGTACATAAGGATTTAAGTAAAACACCTTTTGAGCTTTACGGGGGCACCAAACCCTCTATACGACATTTAAAGCCGTTTGGAATTCGAGCCTACGTAGGAGTCCCCCGTCAACAACGATCCAAGCTTGATGCGAAGGCCAAACTTGGCGTTCTCATTGGCTACGCTTTTCGAACCAAAGGATATAGGATTTTATTACCAGAGGAGGAAAGGGTAGTGGAAACTATTAACGTTTCATTTGATGAGGATCAAGGGATTGAGGTTGGACAGAAAGGAGCTGTGCTGGGCCCTAATGAGGATTTTAACTGGCTTTCTCCCGTCGTTGGAAGAGATGCAATTAGTGACGACTTCGAACAGGAGAGCGAAGATTGCCCCTCAGAAGACTCTCAGTCATCCTCTGCTGACGAGGAAAGCCTTAGCACTGATGAATCTCAAGATTCAGAAACAGAAGCTGAAACACCTGACTTGAAACAGGTCAGATGGATCCGAAAAAGGAGACCCCGAGCTCACAGTTCCAGAGTCGATATATATTACTATGAAGAAGGTAAAAATCAAAGACTTAGATCTGAAAACGACGTAAAGAAATATTGCCTAGAAAATGGTTTGTCGTTCAATCCTTTAATTTTTAATTTTAAGGGAAATGACAGGTATCAAGGTATAATAACCGATCCCAGTAATAAAAGCTCGAGCCTAGCTGAAAGCAGCTGACTAGAAGACATCCATATTCCAAAAACTTATAAGCAAGCATGTAAAGTGGAACAAAGTAAGGAATGGTACAAGGCGATGAAGATAGAAATTGACACAATGAAAAGAAGAAAAGTCTGGCATTTGGCGGAACTACCGACAGGAACAAAACCTGTAGGGTGCCGTTGGGTTTATACTGTTAAAAGAGATGAAGATGGGAGGATAGTTAAGTTTAAAGCAAGGTTAGTAGCACAGGGCTATAAACAAGTAAAAGGACAATCGTATGACGAAACGTTTAGCCCAGTCATTAATTTTAATGTGTTAAGATTTGTTTTTACCCTCCTTGTCTCGTATAGTAAATGGTACCATATACAGTGCGATGTAACAAGTGCATACCTGTATGCCCCTTTAGAGGAGAATATTTTTATGACTCAACCCCCAGGTTTTAGCGTCTTGGACAGTAAAAGATTTTTCTGCCGGTTAGATAAGGCGATATGTGGTTTACACCAATCCGGTCGAATGTGGTTTTACGAATTAAACAAAACTTTATTATCACTTGGTTTTAGAAAATTTGATAATTGTAACTGTGTGTATGTTTTAAATGCAAATGTGGTCTTAATCGTATACGTAGATGATATTGTTATTTTTGGTAATAGTAAACAAGTAATAGAAAAGGCAATAAATCTATTGAACACCCATTTTGATTTAAAAGTAATGGGAAAGACTATAAAATTACTGGGTGTGGAGTTTGAGGATACTGAAACCGGGTTATACATACATCAGCAACGGTATATAGAAGAAGTTTGTGAAAGGTTTAAAAAGTATAGATTTCCCATATCCTCACTTCCCATAAGTAAAGGTTCGGTATATTCTAAAACTAGTTGTCCACATTCGGATTTGGAAAAACAAGAAATGGAACAGTTCCCTTACCGTAGTCTTTTGGGCTGTTTATCATTTATTGCCAATCGTACCCGACCAGATATTTGTTACGCTGTAAATATATTTTCTCAGTTCCAATCAAACCCAGGTGTAGTTCATTGGCAAGGTCTGTTAAAACTTCTTGGATATCTATTCTATACAAAAAACTTGAAACTAAATCTGTCCTGTAAGAACGCACAAATAACTGCGTATTCAGACGCTGATTTTGCCGCAAATAGAGATGACAGGACATCTATGGGAGGTGAGCTTATCTTATTAGGTGAATCACCAATTGCTTGGAGAACTTTTAAACAAAAATGCGTAAGCCTGTCAACAATGGAGTCGGAATTCGTGGCAAATGACTGAAGTAACTAAAGAATTAATCTGGTTAGATAAAATCTTAGGCGAGTGCTTTGACAGGAAAATAATCACGGGAAGCAAAAGCAATTCAAAACTGTTCGTGGATAACCAGGCAGCCATTGAATTTGTTAAGTCCCCGATTGAAAATTGTAGATCTCGTCATATTGATGTGAAATTATTTTTCATAAGAGATTTAGTATACGAGGGAAAATTTGAATTACTATTTATATGTTCTAAAAAGAATTTAGCTGACGTATTTACTAAACCTCTAACCAAATTTGATCTTAAAAAGTTTATAGACCATATTTTATTATAAGAATTTTTGTAATAAGCCTATATGTTTGTATACTTAGTGTATTGAAATTGTTTATTAACATAGTATAAACTGTTATCTAGTTCATCTGATGGCATGATAGTTGTAAGTCTGGGGCCCCAGTATGTGTTGTATGAAAGTTGAATGTCTGTTTTGATATCTAGGTAGTCTGTAACTAAAACAATTGATAAAATCCAGTGTAGAAAGTTTTTTTGTATATTTCTTTAGTAATTCTATATACAGGCTAAGTTGTTATATACACAATAAGGATGTTCAATTTAAATGTTATGTATTGAATACCATATATGAAAAAAAAGGAACTTGTATAGTCATTTTAAAGCTAGAATGTTTATGTAAGTTAAGTTGATAAGTGTTCCAGGCAATCAATTGAATGTATAATATTGTGTTGATGTATCACATGTGCTTAAATTGTAAGAACCAGCCATGAGCATTGTTTAAGAAATACTGCAAGAAGATAAGAGGGGGGCATTGTTAGACCCCATGGTTAAATCTTATCTCTTGCAGTATCTCTTCCCCGAAGCGTCATTCCGGGAAATTCGTATTTTGTATAAATACTGTGTTTTGTTTGCTTAGCCGAGTAGGTGGCTTTTTAGACTGTATCGTGGAGGTAGTATTATTTTTGTCTCATGGCTGGCTCGTTGAGTTTTTTTTATAAGTTGATTTAAGTTCTACTTGTTTCATTTCTTTATGTTTTATGTTAGTAATAATTAAATTCAGTTATATACTTTTAGCCGTGGTTTGTTTATTTCTTATTGTCATATCGAGCCATTTTTATTTTCCCTTGAATATGAGTTAAACATATTAGAGTTACTATCTCAAGGAAGTAACAAACACTTATATAAACTTTTTTAACTCTATCATCCCCATAGTCATCCAATGTCTCCCTCAATATTTTTTATTTAATTCGCAATTGCAAAATATAATTATGACAGTTGACATACTTGTATCATAGGCAACACAGATGATAATCATCAATAACTATAGACAACACATAATGAAATGATTAATTATAATTGCAAAAATATTAAAAAGTTAAGAAATTTTCTTTTTATTATAACAACTAATGAACTATCAGGGATAAATAAATTTAATAATTAGTATTTAATATTTTAACATGACTTGAAATTGTTTTAGATTTGCTTCCTTATAAATCAGACTGATGGATATACATTTCTCAATCAAAACAATATGGTATTACAACTTTAATTTTCAGCAAAGTGTATTTCAAAATCATACACTTTTTTTAAAAAAATCCATTTACTTCACTGTTTTACTAAAAATTTCATACTAGCTTCAATGGCTTCTGCTTTATGTTAAATACATAAATATTCTCCAACTTGCACAACATTTTAGTGGGGTTTCTGTGCATTTTAAAAGATAGACAACTTCCAAATAAGGCTCCTTATCAAAATGTAGATAAAATGCAAATAAATGGAACTCATCTAAGAGTAAACTGGCAATTTATTATTAGTTTAATTCCTTTTATTGACATGCTACCTTCATTTTGGCCTGAACTCTATTCAGAAGTTATTTTATTTTAGAACCATAATAAACCTGTTTTATTAAAAATTCCTTGACATTCCCTGATTTTCTACGTTAATTGGAGTCTTCCATAAATGTAATTTATCTAATGCAAAATGAGAAAAAATTTACCTTAAATTTGAATGAAACAGTTAGGTGAAGACTCATTCAAACATTTAATGAGAGAAAACAATAGTTTAGAACATTTCTTAAAAATAATTACACAGGCTTGTGATGAAAAAAATACAAGGGATGTGACATCTAAACTTAACATATTTTTTAGTACTGATTTTGAAAAGAATCATTAAAAATGTCTATCACGTCACATTTTTTAAAAAAATTGAATTTTATGTGGTTTTTTATGAATATTTCTCACGTATTTTGCTTTCATACTTTCCTTCCTGTTTTGACATTTTACCGTGATGAAACCCTAAAAATTACCCTTTTGCAGTAAACTACAACAGCGCAGTTAGTATTTTAGGGCTTTTAAAGTTTCAATGTTAATCCAGATCACCAATTAGGCAGATTCCTGGAAGCGCGCGAGCCTGGGAAGAGCTTAGGAACGCGCAATGTCCCTCTTCATCATCCCTTCCTCCCGTCCCAATCGCTGTTAACCTATAGCAACGCTCGAATCCTTATCAGTGACCTTACGTAAGCACCAGTACTTAGTCTGTAAAAGAGGCAACACATTTATTAGGCTCCAGATTGAAAGAAAAAAACTTATTGGCCAAAGGAACCACTTTTTATTGGTACAGGAATCGTGAAAAGGAATTTATTCAGTATTTTGACGAAGACGAGAACCTCATTTATTGCTCAGATGTTCCTGGATTGATGAGAAAATTTAAGATTCCCTACAATTAAGATGAATGGAGGCTTTTTATAGATTCGTGAAAAAGGAACCTTAAAGCTGTCCTATTTCATCGAGAAAACCAATGGGCGTCTGTGCCAGTTGAATACTCGGTGCATTTAAAAGAAAGGTATGAAAACCTAGCTCTCGTTCTCAACAAAATAAAATATGAAAACCACGGCTGGATCTATTGCAGTAATTTAAAAATCATCACCATGCTTTTCGATCAACAAAACGGGTATACAAAATTTCCGTGTTTTATTTGTGAGTGAGACAGCCGTGACAACAAAACACAATATTGGGTCAGAAAAGATTGGCTCAAAAGGCAGAATCTTGCGCCAGGCACCAAAAATGTAATTCGAGAAAGCTTAGTTGATCAAAAAAAATATTACTGCCCCCCTGCACATAAAATTAGGTGATGTGAAGCAGTTTGTTAAGGCTCTTCCAAAAGATGGTGAGTGCTTAAAATATATGTGTAAAAAGTTTCCTGGATTTTCTGAAGCCAAATTAAAAGAGGGAGTCTTCGTAGGACCAAACATCCAAAAACTTATTAGGATTAACAAATTTGAGACAACTATGACATTAAAGGAAAGAGAAGCTTGGGTTGCCTTCAAAGATGTCGTGGAAAAATTTCTGAGCCATCACAAAGATCCTAAATTTAAAAGAATTGTTGGCAACATGCTAGACAATTTTCAAGTGTTGGGCTGTTCCATGTGTGTAAAATTGCATTTCCTCCAATCGCATTTGGACTTTTTCCCCGAAAATTTAGGATGCGAAGAACAGGGAGAAGGTTCCACCAAGACATGAAATATATGGAAATAAAATATCAAGGTAGGTGGAATAAGAATATGCTTGCCGACTATTGTTGGATGTTAGCAAGAGATGAAGATAAGATTGAACATAAAAGAAGACCGTCAAAAAGAAATTTTAACGGAAAAAATATACGTAACTAAATTTAAATGTCTTTGTTTCGTATTGAATTTCAAATATATTTCAAACTTACATTTATTATATATAAACCTTAAAAAACGTAAAAACAGGTAGTTGGGGTTTTTCTAGGACTGTTTTTCTTATAAAATTAATGTAAAAAATTTAATAACGAGGGAACTTTTTGACTCGCCCTGGTGCAGCTCATGCGTTCTGGTTGCGATGGTTTTCATTCTTTATATACAAAATGTATACATTTTTAATTTTAATTGTTGTTTAAAAATTAATATGCCTAATCATAAACAGATTAAATAAACTCACATCAATAGATAAAACCCACTGTTGCCAGTCAGTACAAGCTAACAGTCCGAGAGCATTTTTCCATATAGGATATTACCAGTAATATGTACATCAATTTTACAAAAAATCCTGACGTGATGGAAAAAAAATGGAGGTCATTTTTGAAATCAGCATACCAAATAACTTAAAAATAAGAAAAAACTTCTCTTGTATTTTTCAAAAATTTCAATTTTGCAGGCCTATGTTATTTGTTAAAAAAATTTAATTAAAAAAACTTAAAAATATTTTTTAAACTTTTCTAACTTTAATATAATTTTATTAATTCTAACTTAAAGGGAAACAAGAAAAATTACCTGTCACATTTAGGACCTGCAGTAAAATCTTTACAATCAATGCAATAACCAGTCCTTGAGTCACAAGTCTCAGCATGACCATTACAATCACATCTCTGGCAATTGGGATAGTTCCAATAACCTGGTTGACATTCATCACATTGTCGACCGTAAGTGTTTAATCGGCACTTACAATTTCCACTTTGTGAGTCACAGAAGTTATCAAGGGAGCCAACACTATTGCAATCACAAGCTACATATGACAAAGAATCAAACAATATGCATATGAATAAATTGTAAAAAAGATTTAACAATGTTACAAAAAACTAAAAATTTCTTCATATTGTTTTAAATCAAATTAAAAATGATCTAGGTTTCATAGGAATATAAATAATGTTTCATATTAGAAAAAAATCTGATGTAACATTTTAGGAAAAAAGATGGCATATATTTGGTGATAGAGCTCAGAGGAATTTTGACAGATAACTGGATTTTAATAAGATTATTCATACATTCTCTTAACTAGAAAATCATACATTTTAAATAACTATACATTTAACATCTTAGACATATGCAGGTTATTCCTGAAAATGATGAAGAAAGTGGGATTTTCACTAACACATAATTCTCTTAGTTATAATATTGCTTTACTTAGAGTTAAGTACTCTGTGGGTGAGTACTATTATTTTATTCTAACCTAAATACTTTATAATATTAATTTCATATGTAGCATTCAAGTGTATCCCTATAAATATTTAATGCAGTCTTAAAAAAAAGAGAAACAATGAAAAGTTAGCATATTTTTTGTAGAATTGTCTTAATACCTAAGATATATACTGTGACCTTTGAATGAAATAGACCAGTCTATTTGAGAGAAGGAAACCAGAATATTTCTTTCCTACAGGATATCTTCACCGATTAAAGTAATTTTTTTTTTTTTTTGAAATTTTTAAAATAAAAAAATTATCTTACGTCTACATCCTGATGGGCCAAATCCATATGTTCCTGGAGCACACCTATCACACTGTCTTCCTACAACATTTTTTTTGCAGGTACACTGTCCACCAAGGCTGTCACAACTTGTACTTAATGAACCAGTTGGATCACAAGAACATTCTAAAATATTTAGAAATTAATTAACAAATAGGAAGAAAAATAAAACCAGGTACCCAGAGCAACTGCTGCATTTCACACTGTAGAAAATTAATAAGGTTATGAACCAAATATTAATATATTAAAACATGTTACAATGTACAAGAAGGAAAGAGAAAACAAGGGTAATTAATTGTTGATTAACTGTTAGTCCTAGGCTTACCATGGGCTTTATCATAAACATAAAAGCCTATGCTGTAAAGGTATTTTTTACAAACATCATTTGGAACAGGCCGCACAACAGAGTAAAATGCGTTTCCACATCGAAACCTTTCAAATTCCTGTCTTCTATACTCATTTGCAACTGAGCCTTGGAAGAAGGGCATGCTGTCTATTCTTGGAATGAATGCTATCTGCAAAAAAATAAATAAATGATAAATAAATAATTAAATAAAATAATTTCAAACACAAGAAATTCCTAAAATTTGAGTCAATATTAATTGAATTAACAAACAATAACAATAATACTTGAATTGATGTTTATAACCCTGAAATAATTTAAAACTTACAGAATCAACTAAAACAGAGGCTGATGGGGTTTGGACTTCTCTGTCATAATGCTTAAACTCAAGACGAACGTTGTAATTTTTTCCTTTTTCAAGACAAGCTGGTGGATACACAACAGCATATCGCTGACCTTTAAAGTATAAAATGCTTATGAGTTGAAAAATTAAAGGAAAAATGTTTATTATTTATAATAAAACTAACTAAATAAAAATAATTAACAAAAAATACTTAAAATAAAAAATAATTTAAAAATAACACTCTTAAGCTATAAAAAAACATTGAAGCAGAAAATTTTTCATTAATTAAAGCCAGTAATGAGATTATATATATATATATATATATAAAGACAGCATATTATATATAGAAGACTGTTGTACAGTGAGATTTTAATGAATTTCTCTACACTTTATCCAAGATTTTTAGTTTCATATATTACATTGCATCTTCAAAGTTTCTTTTATCTAGAGTACCCAAGATCTGAATTTGATACATTCATTTAACCCATTCCCTAAAATATTTTGTTGCCAGTAACATTTTTTTTTATCACCATACTCCATTTGATCAGCAAAAGAAACTGAAGTAAATTGGGTTTATAAGCCCAACATAAAAACTTTTTACAAATGAAATAACTACACCAATAGGTAGGATACTTTCTAGTCAAGATGTTTCCATGAACACAAAATAAGGAGCATTTAAGAATTTATGGCAATTGATAAAACTGAATAGGAATGATAAAAACTGGAGAGGTTATTATATTATATAGAAAAATCATTAGATGAATGATATAAAAAATTATAGTAAAAGATAGTAAATGATAGTAAAAGAAAAAATTTGTTTCCAAAATTTTTTTAAACAATCTTCTTAAACAAAACATTAAGGACTAAAGTTTGCAAAATTTTAGAAATTGAAATAATTTGGAAAATGTCATTCGCATTCATTAGTGTATTTATGCTACTGAAGATTAAAGATGCACATACTCGCATATCAGTTACTAAAAATTGTAAAAAATGGTATAATGGAAATTAATTCAGAGTCTATTCAAATATATATTATTTACCTGAGGGTAATGACACAATTTTAACATCATCTTGTGGTATTGTGTTTGCACAAGGTCCATTTGGATCAACTGGACCAGGTCTTTCAATTACAACACGAGCTTCTTCCCACTGGCCTGGTAACTGAGGAATAACATAATTAAGGAATATTTCATAATATAAAATCAGAAATAATAATTTACTTTGGAATGTGAAAATCCACAAGTTTATACAATATTTATAGGAAAATTTAAACAATTTTTAAAAATTTACAGTTAGATTCTTAAATAGTTTTAATATTGACAATGCCTAGTGCAAAACTCTATATTCTGAAAATAGTTTAAAAGTCTGAATTAAAAAGAAGCTTTATTAGAAATGTAAAACTTTACATTGTATTTTACTATTTTAACCCTGATATTCAACACTTTGAAGTGTATAATGGAAATATAATTTGGAAAGGAAAAAAGAAAAATAAATAAAACAAAGAGTACACTTTTTTTAAACTAAATTAAAACAATTAAAAATACTTTAAAAACTACCATTTAACTTTTAAGATCCCTAAAGTAAAATAAAATACCTGATAAATGGAATCTTGAACATGAAACCAAATCTGAGCAGCATAAATATAAAGAGGGATAAATTTTAGAATTTTCCATATAAATTTTAAAGAGTGATGAGAATGAAAGGAACTAAATTTTATTCACTACTTCAATATTGAAAATGAAATATAATTACTTTAAAAAAAACCAAACATGATTCATTTTACATTAAACATTTTCATGACAGCTCATTTTTACAAAAAAATATTACCATCTCATTGACAGAATAAACTTGCATTTTGCACAAAGATATATCATAAAGATATACAAAAACATACCCATTGTTATGGAAGATTAATAAAAAAAAAAATACAAATTTAACTATTTTAAGAAACTTTACATTTAAGAACCATAATACTCAGTTACATAAATAAGCAAATAATTCAAATTCATAATATTAATATGCATATGATTTTAAAGTATTTATATATAACCATTATTTGTCTGCAGTATAGTCAAAGGAAAAAAAGTCAGGGCAGCATTTTTTTTTTTATTCTTTCAAATAAAAAGGTTGAATTTCCCCTTATATAAAAGCTAGGTTAAGGTTTATTTTGAAAATACCAAATAAGTCATTTCAAAGGATCATTTGTAAATTTGAAGCCTTTTTAAAAAAGACACCAGGAAAGATTTATTATATTTTGATGCAAATATAATTGTACGATATCTGATATCCTTAATATTTATAATACTATTGCTTAGCATACCACAGTAAGTCATCAGAGACAACGATTACATGCTAAGATTGTGTTTTAAATTTATGTTCTTTAAGAACAAAGTAGCTTTAAAGTACACAAGCCAATTATTAATTGGCTTACTGAAAATCCTTGAACTGTTATCTAGAAAATATAAATGAAGTGGATGGAAAAAACCTTGAAGAAACTGTTATGAAACCTTTATAAAATACTATTGCTAAAAAAAAAGGAAGAGGGTGAACATCCAACAACTTATCAATATATATAGATCTGAAAACCTAATTCCTGGCAAATCCATACTAATGTGATACTATTGAATCTAACTATATGCTGTAGATATAAAAAAAATTTCAGGTTGTTAGTTTTTTTCCTGTCATATGCCAAACAGGCATTTATCAAACTACACAACTTGATGCAAGAACTTTAAAATATTTAATAATGACCAGTTTAGATACTGAATTTAACAAACACTATAATGACCAAAGTAATCATTTTGACTAATATAATTTTGTAATGGTAGATACCTTTTAAAACAATTATACTTAAGAGTTATAGAAGTTCACTGAGCTTTCCATACTTTTATTACATTCATGAAGTTTGTAAAGGTATAACTACTGTTTTCATCTAATATTTTATAAGAGTATAAATTAATGTGATCATTCTAGGTAGCTGAAAATATGTTGTTTTAGTGTAAATAAACCAATAAATATGAGAATATAAGTGTGTAATTGACTTAATCACTTTTATAACCACAGCAGTACATCAGGCATCAGTTTTTATAAATTTTAGTCTATGAAAAAGAAAAGAATAACTACATCCTAAATATGAATCTATTAAAGGATAAATGTAAAATAGCATCACTAATAGTTCATTTATAGTTGTAAAAGTAAAACAAAATGTATGGAGAATACTACCTGAGGTTCATATCTAACAACAATATCATATTCCAAAGATTGAGGTATATCTGTCACTTCAAATTCTAGATGAGAGCCTTCAAAGCCTCTCATAAATCCAAGACCTGTCCATGATGAATCTCTGTCAGTATAGGGTTCTCGAACAAGCACTTGACAGTCCTATTTCACCATAAAAATATGTTGAATAATTGATTACAAAATACTTAGTTTACATTTAAAAATATCTGTAACCCTAAATATCTGACACACACTTACAGGTGTTCCTTTAGCTAATTCTGCTTCATAGACCATATAATCCAAATTTACAGCAAAAAATCCAGACTCAGGCTGATCACACTTTCTTCCTGATACATGTGCACGACATCGGCACTGACCAGTAACTACATCACAGTTATTGTCATATGAGCCCCCTGGATCACATTCACATGCTTTACATCCATCTTGATCTGCACTTAAACCATAATACTCTGGCTGTAAAATAAGTTTATGTAAACAGTCAATATTTACAACATACACTGTTTTCCCAGAAAAATAAATTAGTGTATAAGATTTATACAAGTTAGGAATGTACAAAAATTTAAGGAAAAAGTCAGAAAGCTTATAATAAAGATAGTTAATATTCATTCTCTTTGTCTACATGCCAAATAGGTACATAAAAATAGCTGTTTTCATAAAATTGTTTTATTCCTAATTAAGTATAAATTATTAAGTAATGAATTACTATAATTAATAGTTTTAACCCTTTTATTTACTTTTTCTTATGCACAAACAAATAATTTTAAATACATAAAAGCATTATTAACTATGCAACTGGTTTTATTTTAAAACATCTTGTTGCAAAGATTAGGCATTTAATATTCATACTGCATAAAAATGGCATCTAAAGTCAGGTGATAGAAAAAAAATGACAAATCTTTTTTAAAGAACATTAAAACATAAAAATTGCAAAATTATAAATATTGATACACATCATCAGTATTCAAAATCATGAAGAATATGTCCCCTAAACAATACAAACATTTAATAATTAACTATTCATCTCAATTTTAAAATTATGAAACCTAAACATCACTTAAACTATAAATTAAGCATGAACTCCTTAAATTCCTTTGCCTTGCCATCTAAAAACCTTTTTAACCCATTAAAGGATAAACCTATATATGCATGGATTTAATATCATTGCTGTTGAAAAAAGTTAAATTGTAACACTTCCAATTTGTGGTTCTGAATTACAATAACCTTTATTTATTGTTTTATGTTATGACTACATTATCACATGCTTAATTCAATACATGAGAGATGCAAAACTATTTAGTATGATCAAAAAGATAACATATACCTTTTCTGTCTCAGACCTCAACAGTCACAAGATTAAAGATAATATGCATTTTACTGACAACAAAGCAATTTATCTATTAGAATTTATTAATTAAAAAATATACTTACCAAACACTGATTACATTCTCTCCCAACAACGTTCCTTTTACATGTACACTCACCATTAAATACATTACAACCATAGTTGCCAATTGTACCAAGAACATTACATGAGCATGCTAAAATATGAAATGAAATAATCAGATTTTAGACAAAAGGAAATATTGTAGTTTAAAAGCACTTCATCTTAATAATAAAAAAAAAAAAAAAAAACAGTAATAAAAGATTAAAGTTAGAAGTAAAAAAACAATAAACTTTCATAATACAGCTTAGAACTTAAAGTTAGTTTACATTAGCAGAAAAAAATTAGAGTAATATATTCAAATTGTTTTAATGTTTTACAGGATGGATGAAGATAATTGAAAATGATATAAATTTACATTCATTACTAAATGTGAGAAGTAAAACTTATACAGTGGCTATCAAAACTGATTATATACTTAAAAATTTGCAGAGAAAAAACAAGCTTCCTGAAATTCAATTCAAATACACAATGCAAAACAATATTTTTTTCACATAAATGATTGTGGATAAGACAACTTTTTTTTAATATAAATGCATTTCGTTTCTATATAAAAATACAAAGAGTAGAAAAAGCACAGGTAATAAAAGAAATTATACATATAAACATTTTCAGATAAATTCCCTAATTACAGTCCCTTTCATTAAAGTTTTGCATTATGATGGCATTTAAAAAAAATTAATTTTTGCTTGCTAGTTTATTTTATAATAATTTATTTTTTGTTTCAAAATGGCTCAGTTGCAAGGAAACACTCTACATAAATTTCTCCTGACAATGTTTGACAAATGCTCAGGTCAGCTAGATTAAATAGGTATTCTGCCAGTAGAAAATTTGCTATTACTGTAAGAAAAAAAATAAAAAGGTATTTCCTTTGTAATTCAATGGGCTTATTTACCCAAAATTTATTTGGATAACTTTTCTTTTTTCTGCAATCAAGAGAAAATTTTGGTTTTGATAACCATATAATTATATGGTGAAGGAAAAATATAGAGCTTCAGTTACATTATTAAACTACTAAATTATGCTCACAATTCAAATAAATCTATGAAAAAACCCTTAACGTAAGATTATAAGCTAAAAATTTTCACAAATCTACTTAAATAAAATATATCATGATTTTCACTTGAAAAAAATATATATATATACAGAAAAGCCTATATTTTCTTTAAAATACATACATTAAGAACTAAATTACTATATAAATTAAATCTGAATTAACTATTACAAAACATACGTTCACATCCATCAGAATTATCAGCTTGAAAATTCCAAAAGCCATTTTTACATCTGTCACATCTGCGGCCATCAACATTTTTCTTGCAATGACAGCGGCCTGCAATCAGTCCAGATAGAGTATCCGTACGAGGATCACAAATTCCTTCATCCAGAGAGCCACTTGGATCACAATCGCAAGCTAAATTAGTAATAAAATTTATATGTAAGAAATATGTAAATATTAATGGGCAATAATTATTTGCATATAAATAATAAAGAGTAAAATTGATAAATACTCAAAAATCAGTAATAACTTGAAGAGATTTTTTTTTTCCCTTTTAACAAGATACAACAGAAGAATCATTTTATGGTAACATTTTTGAATTTTCGTCATTTTCATTGAGAAAAAAAGTTTGCAACTTTAGAATAGTTTCTGCTACTAGTTTGGTTTGATGAGAATGTAGACTAAAAGAAATACTATAAATATGTCTCCAAAAATTAATAGATGGCTTGAAAACTAACTTTCTAATAAAAAATTCTAAAAAATTAAATAGGGGTGTAAAAATCAGTTATTTCATTTAAAAAAAAATTTATTTCTTTGTGTATCAAATTTCCAAATAGAAAATGCTTAAAAAAAATATATTTTTTAAATGACTTCAAAACTTTATCCTAAGATTTTTTTCAATGCTGGTAAATAGCAAGAAAGTGAAGTACCCAATACCTGCGAACTCAAAAATTCATTGTATTGATACTAAGCATGTATTTTGCCATTGTAAGTCAAGTTACTTATAAAGATTTCAAGTTAAAAGAGATACTTTAAACTAAATTTCATTTGCTTTTGACAAAGCATATTGCTGAAACAAACACAAACTGTTGGAAATTATATAAAAAACATAAGGAAAATTTAGAGTAAAGGATATCAGATTTTTTACAGCAATATTTTTTTCAGTTTAAAATTTTAACATTTTTAAATAATTTTATTATGGTTATTTCAGTATAATAAACAGTAAGTATTTAAGTATATCAGTATAATAAACAAAATTAGTTGAGCTGTATACCATTTAACAGTAAAGTGTTAATTTTTAAATTATACTTATAATTTAAAAATTTAAAAATACCATTCTATGAGCCTGAACTTAGGACAGAATGTGACAAAGACATAATTTAGAAAGTAAAGAAAATTTAACTTTAATAAAAGAATCTAAAATCATGCACACCTTGACAGACATTAGGATCTCTTATGTCTCTACCAGGATCTTGATAAAAGAAAGGTTTGCAATATTCACAATTACGGCCCATTGTGTTGTGCTCACAATCATCACACACTCCTCCACTAACATTTCCAGTTGCTTGAAACACAGCACGGTCAAAATGACATCTAGAAGCATGCCCATTACAGTTACATCCTGCAATAAAATATTAATTCAATAAATAATTTGATTTAAAACTCTGAAAAGCTTAATAATAATAATAAAGCTGAAAGAGGTATGAAATATTAATCTACTTATGCTATACAAAATAAATTTACTATTAGGTACCTACTCTATTTATAAAAGTTTTATTTTAATAAATGTAACATTTCCTATTCACTAAAAGTAAACACTGAAGAAAGTAAAATAAATGTTTTACTGCTAACATACAGTAGTTGCTATTATATTTTAATGAAATGGAAGTTAAAAAAATTGATGATTTGGAATTTGAAGGGATTATTTTAAGCTTTTGATTTTTATTAGATTACTTTTACCTACACTGAAAGAAATTACACAAATAATACAAAATTCATTATAAACATTTGCAATAGACATTGAAAGAACATGTTCAAATTGTTAACAAAATGTAGAAAGAGACAAGTCGCTTTTATATTCAAAATTAAAGTCAAGCTTATTTTTACAAAATTACATTTATATACTTATTAATACTTTTATTGGATACTTTTCAGGATCATTTCAAATATTTCTACACTTAAATGATAACATATTAATCAATAAAATATAAACTAGTTTATGACTATACTAACATTCATTTCATACACATGCATAAATGAAATTTAGAATAGGAATATATTAATCTGGATTTTAAAGTTTTCATTAAGAAATCTTACAACAAAAGTTTCTGGGGTGAAATAACAAATATTTTTATGCTTAAAATATTATTTATGAAATACTTTAATTATGGTACAGTTAGAAAAATTTTTCACATATATAAAGAAAAAGGATGGAGTCCACTACTCTTCATTTTTTCATATACTCATAGAAAAGAAAAGTAACTATTTTCAATTAGTCATGTTTTTGTTCTTACTATTACAAATACTATAACTGTTTTTAGCTCAGTTAAAACATTATTTTATGAACTTAAATAAATATGTGCATCTGCTGGAAAACACTATCGGGAGATGAGGGGTAGTGTTACACACTTCTATAGCATTCTGTAATCTATACATGCCCCTTGGGTAATGCTAAATGTGTAACAGCTTTGCCATTGACAGAAGAGCATGTTTTGACTTGTCCAGCTGTAAGGAGCAATTTTGCTTTATCATTTTCTGAGACCCCCCCACCTTCTGGGGCAATTTTTTTATTTATTGGACTGTCAGGTGTCACATGCTCGAGACGAGCATTGGCAGGCATGATTTTAAACTATAGTGACATGTAGGTAATTCTTGTTGCTAGAAATAATCCAAAAGTTGATAGACTACTACAATTTTGCTATAATGTATAGTTGATCAAATTCTAAAAACTTGCCATTATTTCCCAGCTGCTACACAGTTAAGCTTCAGTCATCTCTCTACATCTCCTGATACCATGTAAACAAACATGCTTCATAGGTTGTTACATTAAGCTGACACAAATTGCAGTTGTATGGTGGTAATATGCATGAGTGCTATATCGGCAGAACCAACAGAAGATACCGGGATTACCAGCATCCCATTAAAAAATTTATAGTTTTCCCGTTTTCTTGCATTACTTGTAATGCATGCTTATGCTTCCTTATGCAAAGCTGCTTTGCAATTCAAGCGGGTACTCTTTGATGTATGTGGGAGTCATGTTCATAGCTTGAGTTAGTCATGCTTAGGTGTGATAGGTAAGGACATTGACTTGGTGGAATATTACTGTGTAGTAGGCTTAACTTTTGACAATAGTTATTTCATTGCTGCTGTGTCAACTCTAGCTTGTCTCAGTTCTAGTCATGTTATGACTTAGTATTTATTTTATGGGTTATGTAACTATGTGAGTTACATTTCATAAGACTTAAGTTTATTTCTGTATATCCTGTTATGAGATATTTTTTAAATTGTAAATAATCTAAATGTTGTTTGTAAATTACTATTAATTGAAATAAATACAGACTTAGTTTTAATCAGTTTGTTTAATGGGCTCATACCACATTTTATACTAAGTGGTTATTCTACAGTTGGGTATTACCCCCTCCCACCAGCAGTATGCATACAAAATTTTATTTTCCTAAATTAAAATGTACTTGAGTTAGTATGTACACATACACATAATTCCAAAAAATGTTATTTGATTCTGGAAGGTCCAAAACATGAAGATCAATCAAAATGTTAAGGTTAAATTTTTGGACAATAACAATATTTTCCCTATACTGCATATACCAGAAAGTTAAAATGCTATGACTTTGAAAGCAAGTAAAAATGTCAATGTATGAAACATATTTCTAATAGACCATAATTTTACTTATTCACACAAGGCATACACATAATACCAAATATGTATATGGAGGTAACTCATATATAAAAAAAGGAAATATTTAATATTTTTCTTACTTTTACAAGCATTGGTTTGTCTTCCAATGGCAGGCTTCCATTCCAGATCATTGAAAAAGTCTTCACACTCCTCACAGTTAGCTCCTTTAGTATTATGAGTACATTCACACTGTCCATGGACCTGAAGAGAAAATGTTTTAATTAGAAATTTTGAGTTTGCTTTACAGGAAATTTTAATTTTATTTAAACATGGAATACTTTCATTTTTAAATTTTTCATTTATTTCTTTTACTCCATTAATTCAATCTCAGGTACTTCTCAGTGCATGCACTAAGCAGACTCAGGTATGAATAAAAGAGAACTTCTTGTATTTTATTACACTATGTGAACAATTATAATAAAGTGCTTAAATTTTTTTACTTTTACAATTCTTAAGAGATTGGACTAAGATTAACCCATTAACGCCCAAATTATTTTTGGCGACGCATGCTTTGTCTTGCCCCCTGTGCAGTGTGGAATGGGTAGAGCCCCTAAAAGCTAGTTTCCTACACTACGTTTAGCGATCTAAAAATAGATCACTGGGCGCTAATGGGTTAATAACTGTTACATGTGCTTGAAAAAAACCTTAAATAAACTTAAATAATCTTGAAAATTGAAAGTAAAAATAAACTATAAAGTGGTAAAAGATATTAAAGAACTATTTCATATTGAATGCATATGCACTATTTAATACATTGAAGTACTTCATAGTTACTAAACTAAATATTTTACATGAGGTTTGTAAGTTAAATACTTGATAAGTACAATAATTATATAATAACATACAAGCATACTCTTACAAACAAAATTACTACTGATATGATACAAGGACAGAAATTATATACTGTGAAATAAAATCTAAATTCAAGAAAGTTGCTTGTATTTTGGTTTTAGTAATACTTTGCAAGAATTACTATGATGTAGTACATAACAAAATTTAATTCTCTAATTCTACATTCTGTATACTAATTTTACCCTTTTTCTATATGAAGTCAAAGTTGGGCAACAGACCATAATATATCAATATTTCTTTAATACTGTGATAATGGTATTGAGATTTCAATACCTCCAATATACCATTTAAAATGGAATTTCTTCTTCTTTATAGAACTATTCCTCAAATGAGTGTTGTCACAGAGAAAAAGATACTTTTATGCACAGCTTATGCAACCACAGAATTTTGGTTAAGTGTCAAAGTTCCTTATATCTGAAAATTTTAAGTTATTAATATTTGTCCAATATTTAGGAGGAGGGGAGTTAAGTTTCATGCATTACCAAAATATTGCACAATTTAAATTAAGAACAAAAGTTGCTCATTTTTTGAAAATTTTTCACTGATGTCAATACTTTCATGATTTGCAGGGGTTTGATATGTATATATTTCATGCAAGATCCAGAATATGGATGTAAAATGTTCTGTTCTGATGACCAATACTGGAAAAAGTATTCAGGATATATATAGAACTGCTCCTGGACTCTAAACTGCTGGTTGAGTTTTATAATTTTCCTCTGAGTTCTGAAAGCATATGTGTAGTTATTGATAACAAGAGAAATAAATATATATTTTTTAAGTACAAATTTACAAAGTCCTTATATGTTATTTTCTTCATTTATTAATAACATTAATATACACTATTTATAATTCTATAAATCATTTGCTTTAAATCAAAATTTTACTTAAAGTGTTAAAGCTATTTATCATTTATTTATTTATATTTCCCATAACAATTCACCTGTATTTTGGGGGTTATTAACTATGCTTATAAGTTCTAAAACATAGTTTTACCACATGTCCTTGGGAATTTCAAAGCTCAGATTTTAAATTCCTTGCTCCTGAAAAAAAAACATTCAGTTTGGAATTTTTTCAAAATTTTGATTATTGTGTTTTGTAGTGCTCCTAGTGCTTTGTTATTTACATTCAGAATCTAGGTGCCCATCAATTACAAAGTCTTGTCTGTCAGAAACTCTTTTACAGAATTTGCTAATGAAAAATCTTAAAAATTAAGATTTTTCATTAGCAACAGTAAATATCTAATAAAAATCACCAGTTTTTACAGTTAGAAGTCTGATTTTTTAATGGCAAATAGAAAACAAAAATTAAGATTTTTAAAGCATTTTTCATTTCAGATTTTTTAAAATTAAAAATCAGACTTGTCAATGCAAATTTCTTTAAAATATTAGTTATACTTCAGTATTATGCCAGTCAGAAATCTTGCATTTATAGAATTCTGAAAATCAAATATCAGATTATTTAGCAGCAAATTGTCAAAGATAGTTAATGGTGGTAGCCTATCCGATTTTAAAATTTATAAAATATGCATAAAATCTTTATGTATGTGTAAATACTGTTAAGTTTAATTTTAGATTTCGAACAATAACAAATATGAGTTTTTGTTTTATATAATGCAAAAACAAATTGAAATGTACAGCATTAAAACAGAATTTTTTTTATTAGTTTTGAAAATCTAAGCTGGATTTATTAGAAGCAATTATTGAGATTATTTCCTAACTGCTTTATTTTTTATTTTAAATTACATTTTTTGCATCAGTTGTTACTTTTAACACATTAAATGCAATATTTTATTAAAAAAATATTTCAGTTTTAAAATTTGCAGATAATATAAAAAATACTTAAAATACTCTTTATTTGTCAATCAGAGTTTAATTAAAAATGCTTTATAAACTACAATAATCTACTTTTGCATTTAATTAAATAACTTAAAAAATAATTTATTTCTAACCTTAATAACAAAATATGTAGTAAATTATGTTTTCATATTTATTCTGATTAATAATATCACAATTTATTAACACCAACTAATTTTGCAACTGTATATAAACAAGATGAGCCTTGGAACCATGATTGTCCAAAATTTCATAAACTGTTACAAAAATAATAATTGCAAGCACATTTGTTCCATTTGATAATGCCTAATTTCTTATGTACATTTTCTTGTTTCACTTGACTAATTTACTTAACTAACTGAAAGTTTAGAATAATATGCATTTTAGATTAGATATGCAGGGAGATTTGCATTTTTTAAAGCAATAGATAAAAACTTAAATTTATGTATCATTTTAATATATTAAATTAAGAAATTGAATTTTAGTTTTTTAGATAACACATGAATGTGTGTGTATATTACTTTATACATATCACTATAATTACAACACGATAATGAAGTGACATGTGAATTAAAATGTATCAATAAATCAAAAATATCAATAATTTGTGGACAATATATCACAATATAAAATTCAAATCTCATCCATCTCTAATGGAGAATATTGCACAGTTATATTCAAAGCAAATTTGAATGTTCATAAGAATATCAAATATTAAATGATTTACCATATCAGGATTGTTTACTGAACCAGGAGCTGCAACACATCGACTAGCATGACCATAGCATGAACAACTGCCTCGAACAACCATTTCATAAATAGCATAGTAATATTTTTCTTTAATTTCTCCTCTGGAATCCAAGAGATTATCTCCTAAAGTATGTAACTTAGTAAAATTTATCCTCAAATTTGTCATCTTCAAAAGATTTTGAACGTCTGCACTGTATGGGTCATCTATAGGAATGTTAGGAGGAAGAACTCTGAATATCACCTATAAAAGAATACAGCTTTAAAATATGTTACACTTTTTTTAATGAAAGATTGTAAACTAGTTTCAAGGTATCTGCCGAAATAAAATTTTTCAAATAAAATTTATTATAGTTAGCATCATTATATACAAGTTTAATTGCAGTATGTTTAAAATTAATGTATACACTAATTCTTATAGGTGATAGTTTAAGCTTTTAGTATAAATAATATACATAGGATACTTAGCCACAGAAAATAGAAATTTAGAAGAAATGTTACATTTTCCATATCCGTAACAAAATTTTATATAACCTAAAGAATAGCTAAATTTAACACCCTAATTTTTCCCCCAACATTCTGAAGTTTTTCAAAATCATAATTATTGAAATGATTAGAAGTAGGCTTATAAAAAATTTATATCGTTAATTATACTGTTAAAATATTATAAATGTCAAGAGTTAATCAAGGCAATAAGACTTTGTACCTTTGACCATCCTTATATTTATAAATATCATTATTGCATACCTCTCCATCAGTTGATGGTTCAACCCCTGAATAATGGGCATCACAAACAACATCTGTAATTTTCAATCGTGGTCCTCTGGGAATATTTGGAAATGACTCACCACAGTCGTAAGCATAATACTGGTACACCTTTAAAAAAATGTTTATATTCAATTTAGTTTTTTAAAATACTTACAACATTTATTTGATTTTCAATTAAGTATCAATTACGATTTGTTAATTTATATCAAGGTAACATTAAAAAACTGTTTAAACATAAGGTAGTATACTTTAAAAAATTGATGACAGTAAAATTTTAACAATATAAATATACAAGTATAATATATAGTATAAAAGTAGAGTTATAACTTATATTACATTATGTTCCAATAACTACATTTAGTGCCAGTTGATGTTTTCTTGGATAAATACAGATTGTATTTCTTAAATAGTATGACACACTCATTTTCTGTCTTATACTGCAAAAAATCATAGTAAATACAGAATTTTGTTTGAAAATAAAAATTTTAATAACAATAAATTTCCTATTATTACAAGTATTGAGACAACTCACACAACACATATCATAACAATTACCTAAAATATATTCATAACATGTAATGCCAAATTATTCTCTATTGTATCTTCTAACTCAAAGCCACAAGGCATTTAATTTAATATTACAATCATATATCACTTGATTTTGTTACCAGTAGGTTAAGATAATAGCTTTTGCCAAAGCTAGCAAGATAATTTTAAAGTATAAAGAGTATATATAAAATGAAATACATAGTTTCATTGACTGTTTTTGAAAGCATATAGACAACCTAGAGTTTACATCTTTAAAATTTTAATTCTAAGGAAAATAGATGTTTGTACATTTCTTGTTAGCTTATTAGCATACTAAATATAGTTGTACAATACTATAATTTCATCTGTTAAAAGTAATTTCAAACAGACACCTATGATACTCCTTTGAATTATTATGAAAAAGTACAATCATGCAACAGACAATTGTTTGAAGCCAAAGCCAATACTTCCTAATGATTGCTTACGGTGCAAATAAGGTAGAAAAATAAAGTACAGAATTAAATTATTCAGTTTCAGTTGTCTCAAATATTTTACAATTATACACAGGAATTCCAAAATTATGAAAAATTTAATCCTTTCTATGTACATTAGAATTATACCTTCCATGTTCGTCCAAAATCATGGGACCTCTCAATGAGCATAGCAGCTGGTCGGAATGTTTTAAATGTAATGATTAAGTGGGTGAAATGAAATTCTTCTTTTAGATCTAGTTGAATCTGTACATTTTCAACTCCATTTTCAGACTGCCACCATTTGCGAACTCCTCTGTTCTTTTTTCCAATCCTGAAAAAATGGGAAAAAAATTAATGATGACAAAGTTAACTTTAATAATATAAAATTTTATCAAAAATGAATCAATACAATTCTGTACCCATTGCACTTTTCAATAACTAAAAATAAAATTTTAGTAGACACCCAAGATATTACTAAAGAAATTCCTACAGTACTTCCTGGAAGAAGACTGCTTTGAAGAGAGTTCTTAAGAGATGTTTTAAACTACTGTAGTTTATGACTACAAAGATAAGATCAAAGGTTTTAAGAAAGTGACAATTTCAAGTGAGTAAGCATGGTAAATTTCCAATAGACAATATTCAAAGAAACTAAAAAAAAAATTTTCATATGATCTGTTATTGTGGTAAGCTGTGTATGCTAAACATAATTGTTGCTACTTATATAAGGTTTACCCTTAGACTCATACAGCAAAACATCATATTTTTCAAATCATTTACAAGCCTCGTACCAATCATTTATAGTTGCCTAAATAACCAATACATCATAACTGCCAATTTTCAATTCATGACTATTTACAGTTGTTTGGTTTTGAGCAATGTTTAGTAAGTTTGGAGCATGGAAGAATATATATAGAGAGCAACACATACCTTATACACAAATATTTTACAATCTACATAATTATACATATATTGGCTGGCGCATAAACACACTGATTCAATATGCATTGAACTCTGAAGAAATAGTTTGATTATGATTACAAAATGGCTATTTCTAATTTTATTTAATTTTTGCCTTTATTTAAGTCTTATTTCTATATTCGGACACAAATGCTTTATCTTACTTACCAATACTGGCAATTGGAGGTATTCCATAATTTAAAGTTTACTGTGGTGGAATGTAAGGTAATGCTCATGCTTAAACACTCCTTGGATGGTATCTTGTCTACTAAGTTTAATAGCTATTCTAACGTGATTTCAATGTTTATAAATTTGCCTTATATATAAAAGTATTCTTACCATAACCTACTTATGCCATATGTGGTTTAAAATAAAACTAGTTATTAATGTATTTTTTTAAGTCCAATTGTAAAAGAAAAGTGGATCAAATGGATGGTCCCATAGAGAAACTACAGCATGGAAAATATAATAAGTATAAAAATTGGTGTTCTTATAAAACCTCACTTAATAAAAGAATTAAAATATTAAAAACATTTTAAATAAAATTTACCTGGATACAATATTTTCTATCCCATGATATAATTTTACATTATCCTTTTGACTTGGTGCTGAATGACATTGAAAGCATTTTTTGCGTTCCTTTAAATGACTAACAATACAATATCGCTCTACATCTTTTGTGCCACAAGTAGATGAAGCAGTGAGATCTTTTTCTCTTCCTATGAGGAGATTACCAGTAGCTGGATAACAGCTAGATTCATCACATGCATGTACTGATGATCCCTGACTTGATCCCTGAGCAAATACACCTAAAATAATAAAATCTAAAATCAAAACTATACCCAGAAAAAAATAAGTTACAAGTAAAAATTTGGTTTTCAGCAATGGTTTATCATGAATTAAAAATTATGCTTTATGTATAATATAAAATACAAGCATAATGCAAAGCTGATACTACTGTATTTAAATAAATATATAAGAGTAAAAACTATACAATTTACTCTTAATATCCGACAATATATATATATAATTTTAAAATTAAATCATCTTTATTCTATAAGAAAATTGTATAAACTTAAACAATTAAATGTGCATACTACAATTAAATATCATTTAATAGGAAAATTTTTTCTAATCATATATAGTCATATACAAAAACTACCATTTTTAACTCTTTAAAAATCAGTTAAAATTCATCTCAAATATACATTTTCATATCAATACCTTTCGCTGAGATACTCATTGTAAAGATATTTTCTAAAAGCTTAAATTGGTACCACAAATAATATACTGATATATATCTTTATCATAAATATTAATCCTCAGACTATCATACTTATAAATTCACTCAATGTCACTCTTGTTGATAAAAGCATAAGTGTACGGCTTGTAAAATGCTACTCCGATTTACAACAACTGTACATTTTTGCTTTTATACTTTGACTTCATTGTCCTACAATCAATTTGTCATAGGAAAGAAGTCAACGTATTTAGTATTATTACAAAGAAAGCTTATATATTCAGTCTCAACCTTCATAGCCAGAGGGTTAAATATCATATGGAATCAAACTGAACATATATTTTACATAACACTAAATTCAAACAGTACTTTTAAACTCTGATAGTTAATGATATGTGCATCTATAAGGGAACATACAAAAATTTTTAGATAACTAAAGCGTTCTCACATTAGAAATTATACATTAATAAATTTCTTCCCTTTACCAATATAAGTCAAGTTCTCAATATTTTTCAAGAATGATGCAGAAGGCAATATAGTTTTCAAGTGGATATAATATGAATCAGCAATATTAAAGAATAAAATTATCTGTAGACAGAAATTAAATGTAAATCTGAAAGAAAAATTACTTCGCAATAAACGCTTTCATACATACATGTTTATTTCATCGCATGCTTCTTGAGAAATGATTTTAGAATCATGTAACACTTTGATGAAATGGTTTCTTAAGGCATCTACCTTCCTCGACCTTGAACAAACTCATTTACTGTTTTTGCTGTCAGTTTCTTCGATGAAAGTATGGCTTCTTCAACTCTTGAACAACAAAAATTTTCAAATCAGAGTTGAGTGAAACTTAGTTATATGAGCGGTTAGTTCTTGTTAGTCCCTTCACATGTTTAGCTTTGATTTCTTGTTAGAATTTCAGCAAAATTAATCCGTTTCCATTTAGAAGCCAGAAAAAACTATGCACCATAAATGTTTAACTAAAATATTAGTGTGGCATTTAATTATGCAAAATATGGCCAAATATCTTATAACCAGTTATGCTCCAACTAGGTTAACAGCAAAATCCTTATTATGCAAAAAATAAACAAAATATCAACCATTTCTATGTACTTCAGGCATCTTGACAGGTAAATGATGGCAATTAAAACTAATGACAAGAGTCCATGGAAGAGTAAAATATCAATTTGCATCCAGGAATCCTATTGATTATGTTGTACAAATACAAAAATAATTTATATATATTTTTACAAACTTCATTATGATATACAATCAAAAGTGATAAACTCTGACAATTATAAAACAAAATATAAAGCAAAAACTGCATTAAAATTTATCTATTATTACTCATAAGCTAAATACTAACAAATTTTTACTGTGTGACATGCTTATGAAGACAAATAAAATAGCAAAGAATTATTGAAAATGTTGGGTTTATTAATTAATATAATTTCTTAGACTCCTCATCGAAGAAACATTAAATCTTTCCTTAGAATTTAAATGATAAGCAGTGCTCTAACAATCAAGAGAGCCCCTTAATAAATTGGACAACTCAATGTACTGAAAATTACAATTAAATTTAAAACACTGATATTCTCTTTTAAGTTTTAAACCAGCAGTTTTTTATCTTTTGTTGTAACTCTTCTGCAAAGAAGTAAACAAAGCAGTTTCAATCCTAATCTACGATAATTTCTACTTGAAACAAAATGTAGAAAATACCTTTAATTTTTTAAGCACTTACAGTCAATCAACCCCTGGAAAAAATTATTTCATAAATAAAGAGATTAAGCTTCACAAAATTTGGTAAATACAAGAATATCAAATGAAATACTGAAATATATTTTTAAAATACTTGAATTCTTTGTTGTTGAAGATTGAAAATTCTTTAATAATATTTACAGTATAACAAAAAATGTCTCAGCACAAAAAATCTGCTATAAATTTTTTTTTTTTTTTAAATGAAAGTTTCAAATAATTAAAATTTATACTTACATGCATAGTAAAAAAGCTAACAAAAGTCAAATCAATATAAAATTATAAGTAAATAAATATCTGTTAATTAATTACATCAAGTAATTTTTATTAATTGATAGTTAAATGTAAAATGTTAGAACTATTATAGTTCCATATGTTAGAACAGTTATTGTCTGAGAATGTAAAGCTCAGATTCAAATTAAGGAAATGGGAAATGCAGCATAACAATTTTTATATGAAATGATGAATGCAGAAAACATATATAGAATTTTTCTTTGGAATATTTAATTGAGCCTCAAAATATTTTTTTATAAACATTAATTTTTATCTTATTACACATATCCTAAAACTCTTAAAATTCCTAAGAAAACAAGGAAGTATTTTTTTAATTTTAACTTAATTCATAATTCCAGATAAAAAAATATATAAAAAAAACTGAATTGTACTCAAGTTTGATTGGAGCATAATATCAAATATCAGGATACAATATTTTGAAAGGAAAATAAAAATTCAATAAATAAAGAACCTGTAAAATTCTGTCTTTATGGCATTTCTTTGAAAAATATGGAATCCATATTTTAAATATTTAAAATCTAAGTATTATAAAAACTGTGCTTGAATTAAATAATGATACTGGAAACTTAAAAGAATGATATTTTGATGCTATTAGAAAGAGTCAAATTAACATACCTGTTAAAAACCTCTCTTGATTTCTGAAAAGGCTAAAGCATTACATAGTAATTTTTAAAAAGGAAAAATACAGTATAAATATAAAATAACAAATTTGTACCTCTCTCTTTTTCAATTCTGCGGCGTTCATTTCTTCTTCCATATCCATTTTCTGCCTTTGCAAAATCTAGTTTAAAATAAAATTTTCAGTATTAAAAACTCATAAAAATTTGAATTGATAAATATAGATTTAAAAATTTTGGAAAAGTTATAAAATGTATGAATCCACAATACATTTTACTGGTTAATTAAAATTCATGGAAAAGGAGAATTAGTTCATTATACAAGCACCATTCATTAATACTTTAGATTCCTTTTATGGTAAATAAAGAAAAGTGAAAAAAATTACCAATAAAAAGTAGCTGATTTAATAACGATATGGATAAATAATTTTATTTCATAATAGTGTGTAAAGTAGAAATGCCATTTTTATGAATATAAATCTAGCAAACTCAACAATTAAAAAAGTTTAGAAATTCATGTTCTAATAATTATATACTTAATATTGTATCAATCAAAATTTTCTAAGTTCTGCTAATAATATAATAGCACTACTTATTATAGATAGATCATGTGCCTAAATAAGAGGTATAAGCCTTAATAAGTTACAAGAGGTTAAAATAATGAAGTATTATTAATATCCACAGCACCATGTCATATATAAACTATAAATAAATACCATTCACATAATCATGTGTGTAAAGAAACTAAATATGGAATATGCTAGTTCAAAATATTCATTTTTAATATCTCACAATAAATTTGACATCAAAATCCCTCAGAATAGTAGACAGTAAAAAAGATAAAACACTGCCACTACTAGAAAATAAAAACATTCTCTTATTTGTTTCTTAATTTTTTGTAATTCTATTGATATCAGCGGTACATTTTACATGCTCGCTGTTTGAAGAAATGAATGAAATCTAAGAAACAAGCAATTTTTTTGTTTTCATAAACAGACCTTTAAATTTGTTATGTGTCAGTAACTACAGGCATAAAGGGTTATTCAGCTTGCGCTATATGTTACATGCTATATTTACAATAAAAATTCATCAAAAGTCAATAACATCCAAGAAAACATATAATTTATTTAAATTTTTTAGGCGAGACCACACCTACAACAAAACAACTTCAAAAAACGATGTTTAAATATAAATTTAGGTAATGTTTCGGAATGATTAAAGATAACAATAAAGTTACAACCTCTAACAACAAGAAAATGCTGTACAAAATACAAAAGGAGTCTTTCTTTTAGTAAAAAGACAATTATTTGACAGCAGGTGGGTAATTTTTACAAAACTGAATGACCTGCTGTTAATTGTAAAAATAAACAATTAGAAAAACATTTATCAATAATTTTTTTCTTAAGTCATATATAAATAGAAAATATTAATGGGTGCAAACCTGCAATCAGAAAAGTAAAACTAAACACAAGTAATATCACAATATTTCCCCTGTCCCTCATCTCGCTGCCGCAGCTTACTCCGCCAGAACCTGATCCAGAGGTTTAGGGGAGAGCTCAGGCTGAGATTGTAGAAACATTAGAAAAGAAATTGAATTCGACGGTTGTAGTTAATAATATTTCCAATACAGAAAGTATGCATATAAATATAAAGCAAGTAACACTATGTAAGTAAAATGTTTCTAGTCCAACTAGAAAATGTAGAATCTCTTTTAATTTATTTTACGCATACCAGCATCAGAAAGCCGATAAAATGCAGAAAGTTTCAAAATCGGTTCTCTGGAGAAAGAAATATTTTAGAAAAGCAGTTTTGAATGAAGAAGATCAAAACCCTTTATGGTTTAGGTTTAAAGTTCAGAATTGAAGTGGTAGAGAGATTTCGAAACTAATACACCCTACGAAGTAAAAGATCAAATACATGATAATTTTAGGCATGAAGCCCCTCATTAAAAGATTGTCTCACAATAATTGTAAATAAAGTGTTTTTGTGTTCTTAAATGTGGTTTTCATTATTATCTTAAACGTACCATGTCTATCGCAGAACTTATTTAATTGATATACGAAAATATATTTCATACAGTTTTGTTAGCCTTGGTTATCTTTAAAGTTGAACTCAGCAGCTGACTTATGCGAGATTGTGAGCACTATAGTCTATTTTTTGCTACTCGTGGGCTTATGACTATGGCACATACTTCTTAAAGTAGATTCAAAATGGTTACAAACATCCATACAAGTAGTGGAATTCAAAAACACAGGCTTCAGTACAAAAGGTACCCTATCTGTTTGGCCATTATCCGACCCAAAAGGTATGCGATTAGTACTTATTATTTTCTTTGATATTATCAAATAAAACGTTTATTAGATGGGTATTTTTCCAAATTGTTTTACAAATTAGCTGGAAAATTGTTAAGAATAGTGTCTGTATACTTGCTACTGAAATTTTGGTATAGCTGTATAAGCTTTTATTGTTTCGTTGTTTGGTGTTTCAAGATAGAAACAACCACCTATAGAAATAGCTTTCTTTTCGAAGCATCTATATAGTCTATAAATACTTTCATTGATTCATAAAATATTATTACGATCATATTCTACTGAACTTTAACAATTTTATGTTTCATAATGATTACATTGTAGTTTGTATAGCTTTCTGTACTCATCATCTATGATTTACAGATACTTTTATTAGTATAGAAAATATTGTTAGAATCGTATGTATCTGATCTTTAACTGATTTGATATTTTATAATTACTGAACTGTAGTTTGCATCAGAAAATATTGCTCTAACAAATATCTCAACAACTATATAAGACCTCAAAAATTTGTATAAGGTTATTACATGTATAAATATTATGATAAACTATGGAATCTATAAAGTATACTGGGTGATTAAAAACAGGTGGGGGAAACTTTAACAGATGATATTTAAAACTAATACAAACAATTTTCATCAGAGAACTCAAGGTATTAAATGGAATGCAAACCCACTAGCGATGTTTTCTTAATCTATATTTGGACAGAAATCATCTAGATCAACTTATTAGTACCGTAACTTCTACTGATTGGTCTACTTTTTTGCAACACGAGGGCTAATGAGACCGGGACCTACAGCTTAAAGCCGATTCCGAAAGGCTACGAGCATTCATGCCGCAGTGGGATTCGAACCCATGAACTCCGATTCCGAAGGCGAGCACCCGAACCATTCAGCCATCGTTCGGCGTAATTTCTGCTGAAACCTCTTGAGCAGGACAAATACTTGACGTTTTCGTAAGAGATCTGCCAGATTGCTGGAGAAACTCCCTGTTTATCTCCGGCGGCGTACGTGGTGTAAGCTCCAGCCCATTATGGGAAGTGCGTCACTATATGGAAGTCACTTTCCAGACCGATGAACTGGTCGAGGTAGACTTGTAGCTTAGTTACCACGAACACTCGATCTGTTGTGTTTTAATTTCTTTTATGGGAAGATCAGTAGAGCAGATTATGAGACTCCCATTGATTCTGCAAATTTTCTAATCGCTAGACTTTCGGCTTCTGCTGTTGAGTTTCGCGATATTCATAGAATATTCCAGAGTGCTCGCCAATCCCTTCTCCAGACTATCGTTCTTCTTGTGTCACTGTTGGTGGGCACTCTTTTGAGCAGTTGTAAATTATACTTTAAAATGCTTTTCCAAAGCATTTAACACATTATTTTGTGTTCTTCTCGTATCCTATATTTAATTATGTTAAGCTTGTACCTAGTTTGCATTTCACTTTAATGAAATACAAACTAGCTATGCATTCTTTAAGGAAAATTTTCTTTATAGGTGTTAACTATCATCTGTTAAAGGTTACCCCTTCTTTTCAATCATACAGTATACATTTTAATGTCACTAAAATGTGACATGAGTCTTGCAGATGTTCTCTTTTAATAGAGCAAAAATCGAGGCATGCCCAAAAAGTTAATGATTTTATTAGCCTCAATGCCACAGGGCAAATCTATGTACTGAATGTAAGCACCGTAACTTAAATGAAGGCTCTGATTTTAAGAATTTTCTTGGATTCATCAAGGTCTGGAGAAAAACAATTTTATTTGGGAGCTTTGTTAATCAGCAGCCATATATCCCTTTGACGTGTACATTTAAAAAAATTTTGTGATTTAATGAAATCCCTTTATAAATGATATCTATTGGCATGGTAAATGTAAAATATATGTACGATAAATGTTTCTTGAAGAAAGAAGTTGAGGGTGGTCTGAAAGCACCCCTCCCCCGTTGTACAATCTAAAAAGGGTATTATTTCTTAAATTTTAATTATTTTTGGAGAATAATGAATAATTACCGTTGTAACGTTGAAATGGTGAAATAACTAAATAGCTAAACAATTTATAAGTGTTGTTTTGGTAAGTACTTTTATTTGGGTTCATATTGGTGAAAAATCAAATTTCATTTAAACTAAGTTTAAACCTGTATAATAATATATATGTGTGTGTGTGTGTGTGTGTGTGTGTGTGCGTGTATGCATTATTTCGGAAGTTCTAGTGTTAAAAGGTGTTTTAGGAAGATATAAGTTTACTGTGTTTTTTATAAGGTTTGGATCGTTTTAATGAAATTCGCTATTTTAATCCATGATAATCTATTTATTTGCTAATAGTAACGATGTAATCGTTTTTCAAATTCAAAGTGTTTAGCTTTCTATTGGGTGAGTGCAAAAGTTCTACCCGTTTATCTTACCCATAAAGAAAAGCAAATAAAAGCAAAATGAACAGTATTTTTTTATTGTGCACAATCTTCATTGCTATCTATTGACCTCCTGCCATTTTTATGATAGGACATGATTTCACGGCTGTAAAATTCCGGCGGTTGAGTAAAAAAAATACTGGATGGCAGTTTTCACAGCATCAAGATCATCAAAGATTTTCTGATTGAAGAAATTGCTCAATGCAAGAAACAGGTAATAGTCATTTGATGCCAAGTCAGAAGAAAAGGTGAGGTAAAACCTCCTAACCAAAGCGCAGTAACTTTTGAGGAGCGATGACAGAAGAATGCGGCCTGGCATTATCATGATGGATAACACCGTGAAGATTTATGACATCTGGCTGCTTTGCTTCCAAATTTGAATGCAGCATGTCTAACTGTAGACAGTAGAAGGTAGCATTGATGGTTTGTTTGAGTGGCAGGACCTCAGAGTGAATTATTCCCTGTACATCCCACCACACACTCAATAACACCTTCTTGGGATGAAGTTCAGCTTTCGAAGTAGATTCAGGCGGATCAGAAGGGCAACACACAGTCCTACGACACTTTATGTTATGGTACATAACTCACTTCTCATCTTCTGTCACAATTTGTGTCAAGAATAGGTCGTTTTTGTACTGTGAAAGCAAGGAAACACAGGTAGCGATTCAGTCATCCCATTAACTGTCAGGTTATGTGGTACCTAACGATTCAACTTTCTCGTAAAACCCAATTTAACCAGCCGTCTCTCGACCGCTTTCCGGTGTACATTAAAGGTCTCCGCAAATTCTTGCACGTTTGGGTTTGGGTTGTTCCTTATGGCTTGGTCAATATCGTCTTCTACAACATGTGATGGCCGTCCACTCCTAGCCTTATCTTGGAAGATTCTGTCTCCTTCCCTAAATTTACGAAACCATCGACGACATGCGCTTTCGTCTATTGCATCCTTCCCATAAACTTGATAAACACTACAACATGCTACGGCTGCCAAACTCTTTTTATCGAACTCATATAATAAACAATGTCTTATATGCTCCTTCTTGCTTTCCATGTTACATCTTCTGAGAATTTTTTTGAAATGATTAGCTTTGTGAGACATGCATTTATATGTGAGGCATTCACACGTTTGATTAGACTACGATTTGCGTCATTACAATGTCATGTGTGTCAAGTCAATACCATTGCAAATTTGCATATCTAAAACCGGGTAGAACTTTCACACTCACCCAATATTTATATCACTCAATTAATTACATTAATTTGGTAGTCACCTTGATTGATTAAAGATAATCCTGTCAAGCACATTGGCAGTTTGTCGTTAGATGAGTGCAATTATAATTCGCCAAATAACACCAAATAGGGCACTTTTATTTCTTTAGTTCGTATGTCTCAGGCTTATGAAGAATATTATAGTTAAATAAAATGTCTTATTCATTTCATGTAAAAGAGTTGTTTCGTTTCGTTTATATTGTTGTTAAATCAATAATTTACACAACAAAAGTCACAAAGTGTCAGATGGGGAGATCTAGGAGGCCATGAAACTTGAAAACATCGACTGATACTGCGATACTCAACAAACGTTGAATGTAGCAAGCCTTTCACAAGAATGATTTTGGTGACGGTTTATCTTCAGCAAAACTGAGTGTTTGCAATGCCTGTCACTCCCCTTGTAGTTCTAAGATTATGTTATTAACGATGCTACCTGTGGCTCAAGAGTAACAATTTTTAAATCTCTCCCTCTGACTTTCTCGAAAAAAAAATGGACTTATATAGAAATCAGAGTGGAAGACATCAGATTATCACTTTAGGTTGATGTAAAAATATTTCAATAAATGCATGTAAGTTGTCTGTGTTCCGCAAGCGGTAACTGTGTGTGTTAACATTGCTAGACAAGGTGAAATGCTCTTAGTCAATCCAAAGGACAGTTTAAAGCCAGTAGTGCTACTCTATAATCTTACTAGAAACAAAAATCGCAAAATCATTGCGAATGATGAAAATAAAGGTTTTAGTTCTTGATTACATTCCAACTTCTATGGATATCGTTTCATAGTAAATCACAGCATTCTCCGGACACTTCCGTATGACACGTCTGTCTGCATCGAAACATCACGAGAGCTGCATTCCCCGTGTGCAAGAAACGTCAAAGTAAATTACACCGTCTGTTCAAATGTCTGGTGAACAGTAGCAGTTACTGAAAGGTTTTCACTCCTTGGTCATAACACTGAAGAATATGTAGCTTCTAATTTCTCAATCATTTTTTTCTATGCATCAACCTATTAACAATATATTTATTTTTGCAGAGTATATATTGATGAATACCTTAAATTTAAGTTATTATGAGCTAACGAGAAAAAAATATAACAACTTTGACTAATAATCTGTTTTATTGTTGATAAATTATAACTTTAAATACATATGATGCCATCATTAAAAAAGAAATATTTCGTAATAAGAGATTTGTTTGCTGTGACATGTAAGCACAATACCGTAAAGTGATTTTTTATAACAGAAATTAGTTATTACCCGTTAAACAGGACGGGTTTTATATATATATACATATATATACATATATATATACATATATATATATATATAAATACACACACACACACACACACACACACACACACATATATATATATATATATATATATATATATATATATATATATATATATATATGTATATAATGATATTTTTATCACTTTCGGTTCCGATTTTGTTTTTCCGGTAATTCCTTTCTAGCAACCCCAGTGAATGTTCTCGAAAGTTCCTTTGCGAATTCCTTCCGGTTGCATAGCTAAAAATAGAGTTCTGAAGTTACGTCATCCACGTGACTTGTAGTGATCGCTAATTGGCTGGTACAGACAACAATAAAAGGAGATGCACGGAGTTGAGTTGGCAGAATTCAGACAGTTGAGTTGGAATTTCGTTCGTCATAGAAATAAATACGATAAGGGAATGAATAAACTACTGTAGTTTGATATTCCATTGTCTTTATTTCGTTGTCCTCCGCGTCGCAAGTTCCTTGACTGCAGAGCTGTAATACCAGCTCAGAATTTCACTTTGGCATTAGGCAAAAAGCCTCATGTCATATATATATATATATATATATATATATATATATATATATATATATATATATATATATATATATATATATGTGTGTGTGTGTGTGTGTGTAAATAAATGCAAGTATTTCACAATTTAAGCTTCTTTTTGCAAAGTTGACGATGCATGCTTTCAGTATTCTAATTACAAACTGAAATTGCTCGAAATAAACAATATCCATCTTCTAATACAGGTTTATACACATATCAGGGTGTATTCATTTTAAAAATAAACAAAATACACAGTGTTATGTGCAAAATACATTACACTGTACTCGAAAAGAAATTATCACTATAAACTCTTCAAGCGAGAAGTAAACTAACTTGAAGACTGGCTGTCGTTTTATGCAGAGAAACATATCCATTGTACTGTGCATGCCCATGCTCCCAGAAGTAACGTATATGTGAAAAAATGTAAACTTTACTTGCAAATTCCGCTAATTAATGCCAATAATTTTCAGAGAAACGAGCATTTGGACATCTATGAATATATAAATTTAATTGAAAACCGAAATGAGTAAGATGGTTGAAGTACTCATGACTTGTCAAAATAAAAGGCCTTGCGTTTTAAATATATACATAGCTATTCGTCAGGATTTCCTATTATTGCATAAAGTTTCAAAAGCACTATGATAGTTTTTCAGAAAATAAAAATAGTCAGCCTCTGAGAGTGAAAGGGATTCATTATTATTATTATTATTATCAGAAGTGGCGGAACTGCTTTCAAGAAGAGGATCTTGGGAGTAGAATGTAAACTCGTTAGTTTCAGTCATCTGAAAACTCTTGTTGTAGTAGTAGTGTTGGAAGGAATGGCTCGTTTCCGAAACCACCAGCTACTAGTCAAAGGCCGTAATTCAATGTTTTTAGTAGATGGGACACTGCAGATTTTCTATGGCATTAAAAATGTACATGAGACAGTGTTATGAACAGTACTAATGTGTGCTCGCGGTATCGTGAATTTAAAGTCTGAAAAAATGTTTATTATGAATGAAAATTGATGGATCCCTAAGGAGATTCTTTACATTGGATTTTTGATCCAGGAGGAAACAATACCATGCTGTGTTACGAAACCGTATTGAGAGATATACAGAACAATATAGGGATATATTTATTGACGGATATACAGAAGTATAGAAGAGGAATGATAACGAAGAGAGGGTGTTTATCACATGGAAATGGAGGCACAGTGTTCATTATTATTAATTATTAAACATTTAAAAATTGATACGCAATGAAGCTTAGGCTTCATTACGGGAATAATTACCTATTCTTTTATGTTCAGTCTCTGAACCCTTCCACGTAACTGAGAGCTAGTTTTCAGAAAGTGGTGGGATCCTAGCACCCTGTCCTGTTTTCCTATCACTTTCTGCTTACAAAGAGTTAGCCGACCCCACTGACAACCAAGCCAACCAGAAAACCCTAATGCCCATGGGGGAAGTCCCTCAGATGACGCCAGCCTTTTCTTGATGGTCTTGATGGTCCTGATGGTTTGAAAACTGTTGTTGTAGTAGACGTGTTGAAATGAATGTCTCGACTCCGAAAACTCCCAGCTGCGAGTTTAGGGACGTAATTTGGTTTATTTTTGAGACTGGAAAATACAAATATTTTGATGAAATCATAAATTTTTATTTAATAGTGTTATGAACGGTACACGTGATTTCGTGAATGTTAAGGCAGTAGAATGAATGTTCATCATGAACGAATCTTGATAGATCCATAAAGAAATTCTTCACGTTGAATTTTTGATCCAGGGGGAAAGGATACCGTGCAGTTTTGTGAAACACAGTAAAAACCTATAGAGGAAGATACGAACAACAGAAAGAACAATGGCTGCTCTTAGTTAAAAGGTGAATGTCTTTGGAGAAGAAAGTGTGCTCATTTAACTCAGAAAGTTGAAACTCTTGTTGTAATAGCTGGTTAAAATGAGCGTTTTGATTCAAAATCCCGCCAGACACGGGTTGATTGATTAGAGTAATCATGTGGCAGCTGGATAACTCTAAGAAACTCTCTGTAATCAATAACCAGTATTAATTAATGGCACTGCAATTAATTACAGCATATTTATTAAAATAACAAGCAATAAATGCGCTTTAATTCGAGCTTCATGGCGTATTTATTAGTCACTGTAAAACTCGATTAATAAATACATAGTTAATATTTAATTGTTGCATTGTATAAATAAATATTTACAGCGATAATTTTTATTTCGATAAATGTAAATTCAAATATTTAGAAAATTAAATATAAGTGTACAGAGGTACTTTCCCACGATAGTCAGCACGTGCATGCAGAGCTGTGGGAGAAATTTCCTAGAAGAATTTAGGACTTCGATTGTTGACTTCGAGTTTAGGGACCCCTGCAGAGAAGGTATAGATCACGGAAGGGCACAAGCGTTACGGTCAAACTTGCACAGAGATGTAACCGTGAGTTATGAGGGCAGGGGCTAAAAATAATGTCAGCTTTCACAAAAGGGGCTATTTTAATGAGCCCACCTGCACTCCCGAAGGAGGTGCAGATGTGGGAAAATTTCACCAAACAAGCGATTGGCAAAGAAGAAAAAGGGGCGTTAAAACCGAGGTGAGAAGTTGGGAAAGAGAGTTAGAAAAAGGGGATTCAAGAGGAACTGGACATCGAAATTCCAATCCCGGTTCGTCTGTACTGCCATCCCGTGCGCCCGGACCGACACTCCGCATGAGGAAAGCCCTTGCCTGGTCCCCTGTACTGACTGGAGGACCGACACAACGCATGAGGAAAGCACCTGCGTGCTCCCCTGTGCCTGTACTGGAGGTAAAATATATTCATAACGATCATTTAGGCCTCTGTTAGTAATTCAACATTGTGATTAAGGAATAACGCATAACTAAAGAGAATTGTAATAATTATGGTGTAAATATGAATATAAGACATAAATAATTGCTGGTTATGTTATATGATAATCAAAGATATAAATTTGTAAATAGTGTACAGAATAAATGTCTTAATCTCAATATAAGGTATCATATTTTTACTGTGTTTTCCCTTTGTAAACGAACACTGGTGTTAAGGTTGTAAGTACATTACAACAATAAGATAAATATTTATTTAGCTATATTAAGTATTTAATATATTGTCACTAAATGTATATTAAATATGTGTAATGATATACAAAATTCTAAATTACTTATATATTATTAATACATAATTTAGTGTGATTTCGTCTCAAAAAAGGAAATTCGCAGTTCTAAATTTTTAACGAAATCAAATGGGCTTATGAAATGGTATTGCGCACTGCATTAATGTGTACAATCTGTGATGTGAGTTTAAAGTCGACAGAACGTCATTTCGACTCAAATAATGCCCTCTATTTATTAGGACCTTTAAAGGATTATCCTCATTGAATTTTTGCCTAAGGAGGAAACAATGAATGCTTTGTGTTACTGCGAAACCCAAAAAACTGCCGAGGAAGATACAGAACCAACGAAAAGGAATATCAACGAAAAGAGTGTGTTTGGGGGTCAATGAAAAAAAAAAAGCGATTTTATTTACATATTTTAGTGAACGACAAAAAGTTAAACTTTAAAAACCAACTGTTTTAATCAATTAAAATGACAAAACCTTTGTTTTTAATTAGAATATGCATATTATTTCATACTGGTACCTTTGTCTAACTTGCAGAATTTAACGAAAATTGGGTAATTATGACATCGCGGTCCACAATCGGGTATTAAATTTCTTATATGTCTCTCAAGTCCTTACAGTTTGGAAACCCCTGAACTTGAGGTTAAATTTCATATAGACTTAGGAAAGAGTGAAAATTATGTTTTTGCTTCCATATTAAACTACATCTTCACTATGTAAAGATTTAATAAGACATTTAAAATCAAAAACTTGCTTATTTTAATAAATTGCAAACAAAAGTATCTAAAATATAGAAAAATTTAAAAAAAATTTTCAACGTCTTTTTTGTAATAAATAAGAAAATACTATTTGATCTGTTTCAATTTTTATCTTATGTCTCTTACTTCTGACAGTTTAACCATGTGAAACAAGCGATATTCAGTGATATTCCTGTACATAACATTGAATTTAATGATTTGTTAAATTAAATTTTTTACTCAGTTTATTTATTTATTTATTTACTTATTTGGATACACGTGCAAGACGACATCATGGTTAGTAAATATATGCTATGCCTATGATAACTCGAAACAGGACTCATATCCTGACAGGTGTAAAGTGTTCATGATGTAATACTAAAAATTCCTCTCAATTTTGATCACCTTTTTAGGAAGAAAGATTTTTGCCCCTGATTTTATACCTCTCTTATATTATCTCTGCATATTCTCTGGGTATGCAGGCAGGTGTTAAGGTGTCTCATACCTCATAAAAGGTACCTTATACATGTTAAAAGTGTGTCTAAATTAATCTATTATAAAATTTGAAACGCTGAATAAAATTATGCAAAAAAGGTATGATATTCATCACTTGTTTCATCTGCTATAGAGTTCTGAAATTATTCCTGTTAATTGAATATAATAAAAATATATAACAATTAATGTAGAAGAAATTGAAACTGTGACTCTGATTTCATACTTTTCTTCTACCTACCTACTGCCCAACATAAGAGCATTCAAACCCACAGATTTATCCTGCATGTTCTCTGGATATACAGGCAGGTGTCAAGGGGTCTCATACCTCCTAAAGGGTATGTATACATGTTAAAATGTGTCTAAATTAATCTATCATAAGATTTGAAACGCTGAATAAAATTATACAAAAAAAGTGTGATATTCATGACTTGTTTCATCTGCTATAAAGTTCTGAAATTATTCCTGCTAATTGAATACAATAAAAATATATAACAATTAATGTAGGAAAAAAATGAAACTGTGACCCTGACTTCATACCTCTCTTCTACCTACCTACTGCCCAACGAGAGAGAGCATTAAAACCCACAGATTTATCCTGCATGTTCTCTGGGTATGCAGGCAGGTGTTAAGGGGTCTCATACCTCCTAAAGGGCATCTATACATGTTAAAAGTGTGTCTAAATTAATCTATTATAAAATTTGAAAAGCTGAATAAAATTATGCAAAAAAGTGTGATATTAATGATTTGTTTCATCTGCTATAAAGTTCTGAAATTATTCCTGTTAATTGAATACAATAAAAATATATAACAATTAATGTAGGAAAAAAATGAAACTGTGACCCTGACTTCATACCTCTCTTCTACCTACCTACTGCCCAACGAGAGAGAGCATTAAAACCCACAGATTTATCCTGCATGTTCTCTGGGTATGCAGGCAGGTGTTAAGGGGTCTCATACCTGCTAAAGGGTATCTATACATGTTAAAAGTGTGTATAAATTAATCTATCATAAGATTTGAAACGCTGAATAAAATTATACAAAAAAAAGTGTGGTTTTTAATGACTTGTTTCATCTGCTATAAAATTTTGAAATTATTCCTGTTAATTGAATACAACAAAAATATATAACAATTAATGTAGAAGAAATTGAAACTGTAACCCTGACTTCATACCTCTCCTCTACCTACCTACTGCCCAACGAGAGTTCATTCAAACCCACAGATTTATCCTGCATGTTCTCTGGATATTCAGGCAGGTGTTAAGGAGTCTCATACCTCCTAAAGGGTATCTATATATGTTAGAAGTGTGTATAAATTAATCTATCATAAGATTTGAAACGCTGAATAAAATTATACAAAAAAAGTGTGATATTCATGACTTGTTTCATCTGCTATAAAGTTCTGAAATTATTCCTGTTAATTGAATACAATAAAATACATAACAATTAATGTAGGAAAAAATGAAACTGTGACCCTGACTTCATACCTCTCTTCTACCTACCTACTGCCCAACGAGAGAGAGCACTAAAACCCACAGATTTATCCTTCATGTTCTCTGGGTATGCAGGCAGGTGTTAAGGGGTCTCATACCTCCTAAAGGGCATCTATACATGTTAAAAGTGTGTCTAAATTAATCTATTATAAAATTTGAAAAGCTGAATAAAATTATGCAAAAAAGTGTGATATTAATGATTTGTTTCATCTGCTATAAAGTTCTGAAATTATTCCTGTTAATTGAATACAATAAAAATATATAACAATTAATATAGAAGAAATTGAAACTGTGACCCTGACTTCATACTTCTCTTAGATTGGTTAGGGTGCTGATCACCGGTACCGGAGTTCGTGGGTTCGAATCCCACTATGGCATGGATTTGTAGCCGTTCGGAGTCGGCTTTAAGCAGTAGGTCCCGGTCTCATTAGCCCTCGTGTGCAAAACAGTAGACCGTAGCGCTCCAAACCAAACCAAACCAAACCATCATACTTCTCTTCTACCTACCCACTGCCCAACGAAAGAGCATTCAAACCCACAGATTTATCCTGAAAGTTCTCTGGGTATACAGGCAGGTGTTAAGGGGTCTCATACCTCATAAAAGGTATCCTATACATGTTAAAAGTGTGTCTAAGTTAATCTATTATAAAATTTGAAACGCTGAATAAAATTATGCAAAAAAGGTGTGATATTCATCACTTGTTTCATCTGCTATAGAGTTCTGAAATTATTCCTGTTAATTGAATATAATAAAAATATATAACAATTAATGTAGAAGAAATTGAAACTGTGACTCTGACTTCATACTTCTCTTCTACCTACCTACTGCCCAACATAAGAGCATTCAAACCCACAGATTTATCCTGCATGTTCTCTGGATATACAGGCAGGTGTCAAGGGGTCTCATACCTCCTAAAGGGTATGTATACATGTTAAAATGTGTCTAAATTAATCTGTCATAAGATTTGAAAAGCTGAATAAAATTATACAAAAAAAGTGTGATATTTATGACTTGTTTCATCTGCTATAAAGTTGTGAAATTCTTCCTGCTAATTGAATACAATAAAAATATATAACAATTAATGTAGGAAAAAATGAAACTGTGACCCTGACTTAATACCTCTCTTCTACCTACCTATTGCCCAACGAGAGAGAGCATGAAAAACCACAGATTTATCCTACATGTTCTCTGGGTATGCAGGCAGGTGTTAAGGGGTCTCATACCTCCTAAAGGGCATCTATACATGTTAAAAGTGTGTCTAAATTAATCTATTATAAAATTTGAAAAGCTGAATAAAATTATGCAAAAAAGTGTGATATTCATGATTTGTTTCATCTGCTATAAAGTTCTGAAATTATTCCTGTTAATTGAATACAATAAAAATATATAACAATTAATATAGAAGAAATTGAAACTGTGACCCTGACTTCATACTTCTCTTAGATTGGTTAGGGTGCTGATCATCGGTACCGGAGTTCGTGGGTTCGAATCCTGCTATGGCATGGATTTGTAGCCGTTCGGAGTCGGCTTTAAGCAGTAGGTCCCGGTCTCATTAGCCCTCGTGTGCAAAACAGTAGACCGTAGCGTTCCAAAGCAAAACCAAACCAAACCAAACCATCATACTTCTCTTTTACCTACCCACTGCCCAACGAGAGAGCATTCAAACCCACAGATTTATCCTGAAAGTTCTCTGGGTATACAGGCAGGTATTAAGGGGTTTCATACCTGCTAAAGGGTATCTATGCATGTTAAAAGTGTGTATAAATTAATCTATCATAAGATTTGAAACGCTGAATAAAATTATACAAAAAAAAAGTGTGATATTCATGACTTGTTTCATCTGCTATAAAGTTCTGAAATTATTCCTGTTAATTGATTACAATAAAAATATAGAGCAATTACTTAGGAGAAATTGAAACTGTGTCATATTTCTGTCCATAAGATTTAAAAATTTCTATTCAATAGATAAAAATAAATTTTCCTCTGTGTTTATATACTTGTATTATCTATAAAGAATATCATAAATAAATTAAAACCATTCATGTATTTTAACATTTTATGTTAGATTTAATGACCAATTAGTTACTTCTTTCTACTTTTTCCCTAGATTTTGTTAGTGCTTGAACTTTCTCATATCAAAAGGATTTATATTATTAATTCATTTTATGCAATACAATTGTCAGATTATTGTAATTTAAATTGTAGGTTAATATTTTGAATCTAATTTCAACTGTCATGTAGATCTAATATAAGACAATTCTTTTTTTTCAAAATTTCAATGGATTAATTGTTCTACTTTTATCATTATAATAAACAAAGACTAGAATTTTCATTGTTTTATAAAAATTGAAACAAGTCTTAAGTATTTTACACACTTTTGTATAATTTTATTAAGTCTTTTTAAAGCCTTATGGTTTGTCGAAAGCGATACACTTTCGTTGTGCACCAAGACTCCTTTAGAAGGTGTAAGACCCTTTGAGTGCGCTTACCAGACTATATTGTCGTTTTGATTCTTCAAAATTGAACACATAAAATTTAACACAAAAAATTCTCCCTTTTCTTTATTAAGTTAATAATAAAATTTTTGTTTTTATTAGCTTTTTGTTATGTTACATCTCAAAACGAAGTAGTGTATAAAAATTTAAAAAAAAATTATCGAATATTATAAAAATTCTGCTGTATCAGGGCCTTGAAAATTATTTTTTCTCATTAAAAATTGTTCATTTATCTTTTCTTGACCTTTTCTATATACCCATTCCAGTATACACGTATAAATAACAATTCTTTAGTTTATTAAGTTAAACTTAGTACTTTTTTTAAAAAACCGGAGCCAATTTTCAACCTCGGAGGGCCATTTTGTGGGATGACAGAAAGACCACGGGTCGCTCTCATTTCATATAGACTAAATTAGGTGTTCCCAAATGGACTTCCGGCAACCCAGGAGTCTAGCCTAGCATGCTGAACACTAGTCCAGTACAAGATATTCACATTTTATAAGGGGATGGCGAGCCGTACAAAATTTCTTCTCTTGCCGTAGGTTGTTCACCATTAGTTTTAAACAGATCTGGATACCCCAAAAGTCTCCAGGGGTTAAAAGTTAATTTTATGCTGATAGGCTGCACTGTATGTATGTGTGTATAGATATTATGTTTGAGGGGAAATTTTGAAATAAAACAGTATTGTTAAAGTTGCTATTGTTATTATCAAAGTAAAACCTTTGTACCGCAATATACCCTTAAATGCAAATCCAACTGAAGTAAGGCACAAATAGAGAGAGAAAGTACCAAACAGCTATTGTGGTGCTTCGAGCGAGCAACAATCTCAATGTGAGAGCACTCAGTGGCTTATAAAAGCAAACAGGGGTCTTTTCAGAGCAATGACAATGTTGTTCACTCGAAATAACGAAACAGCTGTCTGCGTACTTTCTCTCTCTATTTGTGCCTTACTTTCGTTGGTTTTGCATTTTACGATATATTATTATTGTTATTATTCATAAATTACCAATAGAATAGTTAAAAACTTATAAATGGCAAGGTCGTAGGCAGGGGAGGTTATTTAGGGGACTGGTCTCTCCCCGAAATTCCAAAATTCTAAAAAACCGTTTCGTGGAAAGGAAATTGACCACGTGTGTGGGTGTGTGATCTGCTTAGCTGTCCATAGACAACAGTGTTCTAAAAAAAAAAAGAGACCCCTTCGGACATAAATGTTTTGCAGGGCCATAGCCTTTTATCTACTCCACACCCCCTAGGCTCATACATCTCAAGATCATTTTCCGTAATCTATTGTACATCGTCTTCCTGTCTGGGGAGCTCCATGGTGAGTATTTTGAGACAGATTCTATTTTCTAAAATATTTTCAACATATTACGTTAGACTAGATTTTGGTGTATAGTTAAATGAAAGAGAAATTAAAACAAATAAATATAAAACAGTTTTTAATATTAATTTTACTGTTGAATTCATTGTGCAGATACTTAATTACTCATTCTAAGCTTTACATTTGTTCATTATATCATTTTTTAATCATTTTGTTTTTTTAAAACCACATTGTGTTGATCAGGGATATACATACATATGAAAACCTGTTGTTGTAATGAATTATATTTCACACACACACACACACACACAAAAAAAAAAAAAAAAAAAAAAAAAAAAAAAAAAAAAAAACCCTTTCCTCTTGCCCCTCCCCCTCTCGAAAATACTTTCTGGCTACGGCCTTGATAAATGGACATAAATAGTTTCAATAATGATAATCAGTAAATGAATCTAATAATATTATATTTACTTTAATAAATTTATATCAGTTATAAATTTCGTGAATTCCACAAAATTTTACTGAAGAGCCGTCATTTGGACCACCCTGGTTTCAAGGCCGTAGGCAAGGGAGGGGATTCAGTGGACTGGTCCCCCTCCGAAATTCTTAAAGACCGTTTGGGGGAAAGAAAATGGACCATATGTGTGGTTGTGTCATCTGCCTAGTTGTACGTAGACAACAGTGTGCTTAGAACAGTGACGTTGAGTTAAACAGTAGGTACAAATTGCATTTGACAAGAACAGATTGAGTAACATTTTTGGTAAGTCATTACAATAGTGTTGCACAATCGGAAAAAAATTGTAAAAACTTTTTGGCGAAAATTTCAAAAAGAGTATTTTCTTAATATACAGGTAAAATACAGTTTGATCATTTTTATTTTCTTTCAAAATTATTCTTTTTCTTTGGTTATACTTCTGTTTTAAAAATTAGAATTTAATAAAGGTATAATTTATATCTTTTCAATGTTAATTTTACTCTTAAATTTATCGTGTAATTACTACATTACACATTCGAGGTTATAAATTTGTTCATTATATCATTTTTTAATTATTTTATATTTTAAAATCGCATTCTATTAGGATTCTCATTAGGAGTATACATATGTGAGAAAACCTGTAGTTTTATTGGAGTACCATTCACAAAAAAACAATGTCCCCCTCCGAATATAATTTCTGGCTACGGCCCTGCCTGGTTTAAACAATAATAAAGTTACAAATGAAGTTACAACGTTACAAGAACCTAGGGGCTTTGACAGTAGAGTAGGCCTTCTTTTTGAATGAAATAAGAATCATAAAAAAGAAACACGGATAAACAGATTCTACTATCTGTGATTAGAAGTAGAACAAAATCGTAAGGAACTGAAATGTAATGCTTTTATAGCGTATCAACGTCAGTCACTAGGCGGGAAAAGTCTACCCAACAATCTGCTTTGCAGATAAATGCAACTGAGATAACCCATTTTCGGAAAATCTGTACCAAGCACAGTTCGCTCGAGTTCGAACTTGGTTATCACTTTATAATAATATGGATTAACCTTGATTAAGCGATGTGTTATTCATTCAAGCCCTTGACATTTGCTTGGAAAGAAAGCGATAAAGATACATACTCTAGAAATATAAGAATAGAACGCCATAAATTTATTTTGATGTTAACTCTTAATTTGGCTAAGTCCGGCTGCTACACCGGACATGTATATTTATAACTACTATATAACATAATTGTCAGTGTTCGCCACAGCGGACATTAATTATCTCAAAAATGGAAAATGATATTTTTTTTGTTTATTTTACAGAGATCCTAATGTCTATACAGACATGGAAAAATAACAGAAATTAAAAAATATTTGAAAAAACATCTTGTCAAATTAAGGGTTAACGGTGGATGAAAAATAAGTAACATTATTGAGACCCATTTACAGTAAAAAATAAGTATTTTTTATACATCCGAACTCGCTTATAACGAGTGCAAAGGAACCGCAATATTAACTCGTTATAGTGCTCGTAAAAATTGGGTTCGCAAAAAATCATAAAAAATCGTACATACTTACTATTTTAATACACTTACTTTTTTTTATTTTTTACTTCTGTACAGTGTACAAGAAATGGATTAGTTTTTCTTTGAACCGTCTTATTGTCTTTTTGTTTTGAGCTATTGTTCAGAGAAGACTCGTGGATCCGAAAATATCGTCATTTTCAACATTAGTTCCGAAAATGTTTGAAGTTTTTCTGTGCTCTTATAAGCAATTGAGTATGTTTGAGGAGGTTCAGCTTGATATTATTCCCATCTGTTGTTACCATTGTCGCTTTTATTCCTTTTTCATTTGTTTTTGTTTGAATTTCATCTACAACATCTTTGAAAGCTGAGATGTAGTGAGGAAAGTCAATAGAAATTGTATGTATCACAAGAATAATGCTCGTTTAAACTGGAGTTTTCTAGCTAAAATCAAGTTATGATCCCATAGACTTAACAATGCATCAATCAAGTATTTCCGATTTCCTCGCTAACTTCGGGTTCTCGTTAAACCACTACTTGTTAATTATAAGGAAATTGTACTGTGATACGGAATTTCCCTGAATTCAGAACATGAATTTGCAGTTTAGTTTGTTATGAATAGAAAAGATTTGTATAAAAGTCTGTGATCAAAATATTAAATTTGATAGTCAGATAATTTATAAACAAATAAGTAAAAATTATGTAATACAGTATAAACCAATGACCAGTAATTCACGGAGAAGCAAAAATGGGGCAATACAAAAGTATTTTAAATAAATCCCTTTGTTTTCTTAACCAGTAGTTGAAAATTTGATAAATTCATTCAGTTTAGTTGTTGAAACAGTAGATAAATCCATTTTAGTTAAGTAAACCACTTTGTTTGATGGCACATAGTCCACGGATCGCACTCATTTCATAGAGACGTTTTGGTGGGAACGGCTTGAAAAGTAGATTGCTGCTTCCATATAAAACTATCCACAACATGTAAAGGTTGAATAAGGTATATTTAAAATCAAAAACATTTTAATAGCAGTCCATATTGTATGGTAGTTAGTGTTTGCGCTTTCACCCGATGGGATTGGATTCGATTCTCCAGTAAAGCTTGTATGTGTTTCCGTTATTTCTTCATAAGGAGCGATGTTGACCACCAATGTGGGGATATCAGGAGTGTTCAACTAAGAGGACCACTTTGTGCGATAGCATATAGTCCGCAGATCGCACTAACTTCATATAGACGTCTTGGTAGAGATGTAAAAAACCCGGAATTTTGAAGGGGTGGGAATAAACCAGGGAATTTCGGGGAATAAACCCGAAATTTTGGGAACTTTGGGAAGAAATCATCATTTTAACAATGTTTACATTTATTTTTTCAACAGTGGCTATTTAAGAACTAGCATATTATTTCTAAGAGATTTTTTTTTTTTACTTTTGGCGATATATATATGTATATTCAAGAAATAATAGCAATGAGAATTTAAACGATTTTATAGTAGTACTTATGTAATTAGTTACCCTGTTAGTCTTATCAAACACATAACTGGTTGCTTTAATTTTAATTTCTAATATAATAATTATATAGATTATTTTTTATCATTATTTATTATGTAAACTGCTTTATGCTAAACTTACTCCCCTCCTTTTATAATATAAAAATAAACATCTTTAAATTTAAAATTTTACTGTTTTGTGTAATGCATATATCATTTAAAGGTGTAATCAAATGACACTGTTGCATTTTGGGTGAAATTCCTACAAACACACACTATATATATATATATATATATATATATATATATATATATATATATATACATATATATATATATATATATAGATATAGATAGATAGATAGATAGATAGATAGATAGAGAGAGAGAGAGAGAGAGATATGTTATCCAAGAAAAAAAAATGATTTATGGGTTTTGAGACACTACAGATTATTGCCTAATATTTATGTAATAATAAAAATATTGGATATTTCTCAAAGGAAAAATATACTCATACTTTCATGCTAAACATGATACCTTGTCAGATATAGTTAGTTAATCCCAATTATTCAATCTATTTTTCATAGCATATAACAGTTAAATTTTGTGAAAATATCAACTTTTGAGGTCTACAACAAAGACTGAAAAAAAAATGGTGGTTCTCATTGTATGATAGGAACTATCAACTTCAAAATACTTCAAAAATCCCAATTTTTGGAAATTTTCAAAATTCCCTTCCAAAAAACCCAGTTTTATCCCCGGGTTTAAACCTGTTTTTTTTCCACTGCTACGTCTTGGGGGAAAGGCTTGAAAAGTAGATTGTTGTTTCCACATAAAACTATCCCCAACATGCAAAGATGGAATAAGTTATATTTAAATCAAAAACATTTTAATATTCTCTCATATTGTACAGTAGTTAGCTTATTGCGCTTCCATTGATTCCCGAGTAAGTTATAGATGTGTTTGTATTATTCCTGCATAGGGAGCGATGTGGACTACTGATGTGTGATTCCAGAATAAAGTGTTCCAAAAGTATTCAACTACGTAGGATCATTTCGAGTGATGGCACATAATCAGTGGATCATACTCAGTCCATACAGACTTTTTTGGCGAAGGCTTAATTAGATTGTTGCTTTCATATAAAACTATATCCACATATAGAGAGTGATTAAGGAATATTTAAAACCAAAAACTTACTTCAAAAGCCTCACCCATATGCTGTGCAGCGTTTAGTGCATTGCGCTTTCACCTGGGAGGTTATACTACTATAAAGCTTTGGGTTTATGGAAAATAATAGAAAACATTAAAACCGTTCTCATTTTTAAAATTAAGCCAAATCCTTGTTATTGTCTGAAGATTTAATTTTTGCTACTATACTAAATTTGAAAAATAATAACAATAACAATAATTGAATAAATTTTTAGAAAAACATGTCTAATTAACGTTATGTCTTGTAAATAATTAAAAGGTTACAGTCAATATTCTGATTGAGTCTATTTTTGAATCTCCCTTTAAATATAAACTATGATAAGCGTATTGACTAGTATATGAATATTTTAGTCCAATATATACACTGAAATGAAATACATACTCATTATTACTCATTATTACAAAATTGTTCCATTTTCTAGTTCTTTGTGTTCTGCCCTTAACTTTTTGTATCTCAACTAATCCGAATTTAAAAATATTTCCTCACATGTTAGACTACGTTAATTGAAACGTGTAAAAATAATAAAAAGATTTTTTAAATAAAATATAAACATAAAGTGTATTTTCTAAAAAAAAATTACATTTGGCGTCTTTGCATTATTTAAAATTTTAACAAATTCAATGTTTAATCCCCTATATAATAATAGCTTAAGTTATCTGTCCGTCTGTCCTCGAATTTATGAAACGGTTGGACCTGGAATGGAGACAAGCATCCATATTGGATTCTTGATGAGTTAGAGTTAGCAAAATTCAAAGCATGTCTTTAAAACGGTCGAAATCCCCCACTTCCCCCCTTTTCGAGCGTTTAATGACATAATTTCAAGTCCATAATTAATGCCATAATTTCTAGCATTATGACGTCATTCTTTTAACTATCTCACTTATTTAAAATTATTCAAATATCATCTGCATTATTTTCATAGTTTTATCACTGAACTTAGACATTACGTAAATAATTTTCTTTTATATTTGGCTTAAATAGTATATTAGGAACATCATTTTAAATTTAATCATCCATTATTTTTTGTTGCAATGAAAATTTTATCACCGGTGTTAACAACAAATTTTTTTATAAAAGTCTAGGAGTCTATTTCATGAACTAATAAATATCTAGCTTTTAAGTTATATATATATATATATATATATATATATATATATATATATATATATATATATATATATATATATATATATATATATATATATATATATGATTAAGTTTGTTCGTTTGTGTGTTTGATTTTTACACATACCCACACTGTTTGCAATCGATGGGCCAAATTTAGGATCATTCATATATACCTCAAAATAATCGCTGTCAATATTAAAAGCTCTGCTGTCCTTCCTAATATGACAAGATAAATTAAAGTTAGCAACTAACATACGGCCATTAAAGTTTTTTACTGTTCCTGTCGTATGACGGTCTATATGCTAGTTCAGAAATAATCACATACATCTGATCAAGTGATTAACAAAATTTTGATACGAAGATTAATCTCAGTGTCCCCATTTGGTACGGATTATAAGGGCAAACAATGTTATTTGCAGTTTTTGCAGGACAGTAACAATCAACAAAATAATATTTCCAATCTCACTGAGTAAATTATATCCAGTGTTGGGTATGTTGCAGATCTGCAACACAGTGATACAAAGGGTAAATAATAATGTGCGATACTATATGTTTGGTGAAAATCATGTCGTTTCCCATTTTTATATGAAAAGGAAGAGAGTGTTTTGTTTGATCCTTCGAGTATGATTTTATTACACTTAATATGTTATTTAAGCAGTGAAGAAACGGTCGTCAAATTAACATTAATTAGGACAAATCTTAAAATATAAAGGGGAAAAATATAGAAATTATATTGAAATAATTTATTTTTTTTTTGTTATTTTTATAAAATATTTTAGAGGGCAGCAAGAAAATTCTAAAAAAAGCCTGTCAATTTAAAAACCACCAGGCAGATCCTACCTATTCGATCATGGACTAGCCAATTACGATTTGGTTTATTCTGGAGCGCTAAGGTCTACTGTTTTGCTACACTAGGTCTAATGAGAGCGAGACCTACTGCCTAGAGCTGTGTACTACCTGTAACCCCAGCTACCCACCCGGGGTCGGGTGTAGGGTGTTGAATTGCTGGTTCGGTCTGACCGTCCTCAACAATGCGTCAGCAACATGCGCGCATAAAATTTAAAATAACAAAAAAAAAAAAAAAAAAAAAAGTAGACAAATAAGTACTTTTATCTTTTGACATGATGCATATGATTAATACCGAAATAAACTTTGGATTTGTAAAATTAAAAAACATGATGTCGCCAGAAGTTGATTTTTCACAAAGATATTCTCAATTTTTTTACGTAAAAGTAATTTTTGTGCAAACTAATATACAGTATTTATATAAGAAATGCGTTTAAAGTTTTTATCCCACGTTAATCTGTAAGCGTTGAAAAAGCAACGGATTCAGTTTACGGTTTCTCTTTTTGATGAAGAATGCACTGATTTCTCATGTGATAGCGAAAAATTTCCAACCGATTAAAGGTTTTATCACACATCAACCTGTTTGGTATCATGTGAAAAATTCACACATTTTTCATTGGCAAAAAGAATTGTAAAGTGAAGTCATTGCTGTTTCAACGTGTGCAGATTGATGTGTAATAAGGCCAATGGCATTGCTTTGGGATCCATCTTGATTTCTTTTAATATTTTTCCAAACATACATTTCTAACTTCACCGAGCATTTCTTCCCCCCCCCTTTAATTTTATTTTCGATAACGCTATCTCTTTTACAATTCCTAATGATATCCTCGTATTATATTAAAATGACTTGCATTTAGAACATTTCAACGATTTTTCTAAATGACAAGTCATTCCAGATGGATTCCTCTTTCATGGAAGTTTTCAACGTCCAACAGAGAAGTCACTATTGTTTACTCTAATTTTTAATATCATAAACAATTTTAATATTATTTAAAAAATATTACTTTAAGAACATTACTTTAGATAATAATTGTTGGAGTTTTTATGTCAATAACTCTGTTCGTGATTTAGGGATAGTTGAATATGTTTCCTAAATTCCAGGCTGTTTGTCCAAATTAAATAGAATTTGATATAAGCCTTTTACGAAAATCTATATATGTGTTTTAGTAGGCCAAAAATTATTTTGAACTAAAAATAGAATTTGGACCAGAAAGAAGTAAATTCATTTAACTCAATTTCTTTTCTTTTTTTTTTTTTTTTGTGAAAATTAACAACTTTAGATTGTCAATATGTCAAATTCTATTTAAATCCTACTTCTAAAATTTTGACGCACTTTCTTCGAAATGTCTTCAGTATTTATAATTACAATGTTTAGTTTGGTTTGAAGCCCTTCTGTCAGCTATGGGAAACAGTATCCCCCCCAAAAAAAAAAATTGCACCCAAAATTGTTAAAACAAATTGTATAACATCAATACTGCTTTTTCTTCGATACTCTATATTGGCATCTGAAACTTCAATAGAAAGTACGACTGATAGTTAATACTTTAAGAATGAATAGTAAGTACAATCAACATAATCTACATAAAAGTGTGTGAGCTGGACTACAGGGAACTTTGTCTTTAGTCCATGTTTTTCTATTTTAAGGGAAATAATGCACATATTGCAAAACGGACTTGGAAAGAAAAATATTTTAGGAAATTTGAGTTAATTTAAATTAAGGAAAAATGCAGGGAAACTCGGGAATTCAGGATGAAAAAATTATAAAAAATGCAATTAAACAGTTAAAGAATTTTACATGACAAATTTTAAAATTTGAATTAAAAAGTTTAAGAACAAAAAAAATTACAGTAAAAATATTATAAGATATTTTAAAGGACAATATTTCTGTCAAGCACTTCCATTTCATCTGAATATATTTTTAAATTTTCATATTATGCTCTTCGAGTTTTTCAATAAGCTGCCCTGTAATATTCGCTACAAAATTATATAACATAAGTATGAGTATATTTGGCACATGTGCAGTGAGAGAGTATTCCCTTCACATACTCATATCTGGTCCTCAATTGAATTTTTTATAATTTAATTTCCTCCATTATATTCCTCTTGGAATACTACATCTTTTTTTGGTAAATTTCGTAAGTTATTGATAGAAATTTGGGAATTACAAGAAAAAAACTTGTAAAAAATGTGCAATGTTTTAAATAAAACTTTTTAATCTTTTCTTAATATAAGTGATACGGCTCAAAAGAAATTACATAATCATTACCAATACTCAGATAAATGTTATTCAAAAGTTGCAGATCCTTTCTAGCTATTTATGATACAGGTTTATCAAAAATGTTTTTTTTTCTTTTTCGTATGCTTTTGGTACCTTAACTGTACAAATTCCCGAAACTTCACTGAAAAGTGTGAGTTTAAGTATGTCCTTACAATGTCCAAATATAGTGAATGAATCGCCAAGTGTTTTTTAATAATATAAACAAATATTTAAATTCCAAAGTAATCCTAATATTCTGGCATCTAAGTTGCTGCCATTTTAAGGTATCCTTTTTAACTTTTCTGTCCTTGGACTTCTTTCAACAAACACATTTCCATGAAACTCTAAGTTTCAATTATGACTTTAGTAATTCCACAAGTGAAACTTGGGGGGTTAATATGTTAAATCTCTACAACTACATAATCACAAAAATATTTTTAATTTTAATGTTTTTAATAGTAATGTAGAAATAAAATATAAATGAATCATTTTGATTTTTAAGGTATCCGTCTACGTTGAAAACGTCAATTTTTTCCAAAAATCATAAACTTTTCTTATTTCTCTATTGTAAAGCTTCAAATTTTAGGCTTCTAAATATGTTTTTGTTTTGTGTCTACGGTATTTTAAAGAAAAGTTACAGCTTTTTAAACATCAGTGACAGCTGTCAAAACAAAACGGAAGTAGCGACTTCAGAACCGGAAGTTGTGAATTTAAAGCCTTTTAAAGAGCATTTTTTGGACAAAACTTTTTAAATTTTCATGAAGATTAGCTTAAACATTTTTCTAGTATTTTTAATAATTAACAACTTGGCAATTAGAAAGTTTTGAAGCAAGAAAGTGTGGGGAATTTTAAACATGTATTTTAATTTTTTAATAGTTAAAGTTGCTTTCATAAACTTCAAATGAGTTTTTCTCAGAACGGTATTTTTAATAAAATGTCGAAACTTGAAATGTGATTTCTCAAAAAGTTCTTAAAATATTTTGTTGAAAATTATTATGAATGCTTTTGATAGTATTTACTAGTAAATGACCTAAAAGATTTAAATTTGGATAATTTTTAATGATGTTACACTCATAGTTAGATATAAAGGTAATGAAAATTCGTTAAAAATTCAATGTGTATGATTTTGAAGGATCAAAATTTTTTACCAAATGTAAATTAAGCAAAGATTTTAGGTGATTCACTAGTCCAGTGTATAAGAAATGTGTTGCATCAAAAAATGTTGAAATAATTTAATTTATTAAAAAACTAGACTTTTTGAAAACACCCGATTTTTTACTAAATTTTCTTCATTTATTAGAAATTTTATAAAAACTTCTCCATGAATAAATTTTTTAAGTGCAATTCTCTATGATAATATAAAAAATAAATCTAAAAATGTAAAAACATGAACTAGTTTCTACATTTAAAGAAAAAAGTTCTTCGAACGTAGACAGATACCTTAAGTTGCCATTTTAAATTGCCATTCACATACTTCTTACTCGCGTTATCAAGCTAAATTAACAAAAAGACATAAATCGAAATAAATACAAATGGCTGTAAAAAAGTAATGAAAGCAACCCATTAAGTTTGAAAGCACTTAACATTAAACTTACATTAACATTTTAAAATTAACATTATTTAAATAAAGTTTATCCCCATTTTTTTCTATGAATTAGAGAACTCTTATTAAACCAAATCTTGAAAATTTGATTCAATTTATTGAGCTCTGATTACTTTAAATTCGATTTCTCATATTAGCGTGATGCTCTAGTCTGTTAATTTTATTATTTTTTTAAGATGAAAATAGTTGTTTGCATAAATATATGTTACTAAACTGGATAAAATACACATATCTTTTCATGACATAATGGACAGTCAGTCGAATGATAAATAATAAAATTGGGAATATCTACATGGCCTGTATTTTCGAAATTCTAATTCGTAAATGTACTATTGGACATCTGAATGAATAACAGTAACAAAGTTTCGACGAGCCACGTGTTTCATATGTCTGCTTTAAACAAAGGACAAATTATGTTATTTATTTATAGTTAGGCTTATTCAATTTAGAATAAAAGCTAAAACATCTTCTTGCCTCTAATGGATGAACGGGTTCAGCTTAAAGATTTGAATAAAGTCATAAATATTCCAAAATAAAAAAGTTAAAAATATCCTTAATAGTAATTAAAGAAATGTAAGGGACAAGTAAGATTTTTTTTTTTTTTTTTTTTTTTACCGATACTTTTAAGAAATAGTTTTATTCTTAGTTTGTAAGTGATGAAGTAAAATTATAAATATTAAAGCTGTGTTTGTTAAAACTTAGATAAGACAAGTATTTGAATCAGGGCCCAACTAAGATACTTTTGTGCCCAGGGCACAATCTAATTTCTGTGCCCTCCACCTACATGAAAATTTATAGCGAAAAGTTATTATCATAATTACAGTCATGTAAAAATTATAACATTGAATTAACAAACAGATTTAAGAAGTTAGCATTAGAGTAATATTCAAAATCAAAAACACCAAATTTTCATTTTACGTAATCATTATTATCTCTGTTTAACCATGCTAAAAATTAAGGACTTTTAAAGACCAAGAGTGACCCCCTTTTTTAATTTTTACCTTGTCACACTCACAAGCTCTGTGGTGCAGAAAATAAATAGTAATAGAATTAAAAATAATTTAAATTGATGAGATGATTTAATGGTTGCTAATAACCTGTTTTATAAGTATACAATAACCCATAGGATAAAAAGAGCACCAGCTTCGTTGAGGGAATTAATTACCAGGTAAATAACAGTAAAATTAAAGTAAATAGGAAACAATATAGTTCGTGACAAACACAAATACCCCATACAATAATTTATTAAAACTAACGATAGTAGTGTAAGTTTGCAATTTTTTCCCACTTAATATGTGTATCAAGCACTCGACTAAATTTTACTGCCCCTTAAAATTTTCGTGCCCGTGCGATAATCAGGCCCTGGTATGAATGCAAATCTGAAGATGATAAGAAATTCGCTTTTATCAATATTCGAAATTTTTAATGTGTATATTCAATTAGTTTATTTAAATTATTCCTGATTTTAAAAATGCGTATTAGAATCTCACTAGAATACCTTGAATTAATCAGCATTCACCCATATGAGTTTGAAATATCATCATTTTAGCATTTGAAATTTGTAGTGCTGTCTTTCGGAATATTACCAAACAAATCACGGTACTTACTGCCTTATCGCGTTTGGCTTGAATATAAAATTAATAGGTTCATTATTTTTGTTCTCTAGATGTCCTTAATTTTATGATATTTTGTTTTTACCAAATAGTTCTTCCATTTAAAGAATAGTTTATCCATATAATTTCGGAGATATTTAATGACTATGAGAAGGGTAACTATCATTAACCAAACAAGAAAATTTTCTAAATTATCTTTCTACTAAGCAAGACTAGTTGCAGTACCAAATTGCCGTCTTATATTTACTTTATGAGAATTCTCCTAACAAGCTGCGTGCGTGGTGAGAGATTCAAAGCAGAGTTTCGGACCCCACACAGCCGAAATGATCCCTCCTGCAGCATGATGAATCACTTCAGCAAAAGAGAAATCTTAGGTTATCGGAGTTGGATTTTTGTTCAGCGCTGGTTCGCTTCGTGGGTCAAAGTTCAGATTCCTAAGTTAGGGTCTGAGCCATTCATTCAGAATGCTTTCCACTGCAGATGGCATCACTGCTGTAGGAAGTACGAGGTTACAGTGACCCAGATAGAAAAGGCTCTCACAATTTCTGCTACTTGGGAGATAGCATTGCATTTTGATAGGCGTATATAAAGCCTAAGAACAGAGCAAGCACAGGTTACAAAATTAAAGCAAATTGAGAATTATTTTAAAATATTTAATAAAAGTTTATGAAAAAAGTAGCAAAAGCACAGCTGGATAGAGAAGACTTACCTTATGTTATAAAAATCTTATATACACTAGGGCCGGATCGTAGCATTGATAAATGAGACAAATGCCTAGGGTCCGGTTTTAAAAAGTTTTATAAAGCGCACAGAACTAGTATCAACATTTCCAAATATAGCAATATAGCTGTGAATATATTTAACCCGTTGAAGGTCACAAACAGAAATTCTTTTGAATTTAATAAAATTAGTTTATAAATGTTATCTATGAACATCATGAATGTGAAATATATGAAAATTTCTCTAAACATTCCTTAGAGGGGTATACCTTATAGGACCTCCTACACCTTACCCTGCTATACCCTCCTATACCTGATAGGTTTATACTTTATAGGTATAATATGGTTTGAGAGATAGTTTAACTGACAAACACATCCCCTTATACAGTGTGAATATAATACTTTTTAAAATTTTAATTATATCGGAAGAACAACAATTAAGTATCCTTAAAATAGTACAATAAATAAATAGCTTAACAAATAGTATAATAAATAAATAGTTTAACAAATAGTACAATAAGTAAATAGCTTAACAAATAGTGCATTAAATAAATAGCTTAACTAATAGTATAATAAATAAATAGTTTAACAAATAGTACAATAAATAAATAGCTTAACAAATAGTACAATAAATAAATAGCTTAACTAATAGTATAATAAATAAACAGTTTAACAAACAGTATAAAAATTAAAAAGATAAACGCATAGTATAATAAATAAATAGCTTAAAAATAGTATAATAAATAAATAACAACATATTTATAAGTGTTGTTTGGTAGATACTTTTATTTTTTCACTTATGACTTAAGTGACACAAATCGAATTACTGACTTTTCTAGTAAGGCAAGTTTAATTACATATATTTCCAAAGAAAAAAATAAATTAAATATAGTGCTATCATATGTTAAGGTTTAAATTGTAAAAAAGAAAAAGAAATCGAAAAAATCATTCATATGTCTCCAAAAAGTAAAGAAAAAATTAAGATATTTAAATGTGGTCTCACTGCGAAACCACTGCCCGCTAAAGGGTTAACTTTGTCTATATCAAATGCAACCGGTGAAAAGTCATCCCTAGCATTAAAACGTGTAAAAAATTATTTTAAAAACTCACTGAGTCAATCAAAATTTAATTCTTTAGCTATTTTTAACATCCAACAAAATGCTTTGGATAATAATAATAATTATGTTGAAATAACTGATAATTTTGAAAAACATTTTTTTTTCAAGTTTATTTATATTTTCTTATATATTGCTTTTGTTGTTAGACATTTAACGAAATAAATTTCAATTTTTTTAAACTTATAAACAAACCTCCAAACTTTTCTGGAGAAACTAAAATTTATTGTTTTATATTAAATATTTTTTAAATAAAAATTTAATATTTGGTTCAGTTTTTCTCCTTTTTTTGTTGTTTTATATTTTTGTGTGCTCTATTTCTTGTGGGTAGAGGGAGGGCCGGTAAGAAGAAAATGTCTAGGGCCTCAAAGGGGTTTAATTTGACCCTGATGTACGCATACGCTTACATATATATGAAGGAGTACATTTAAAAAATATCTCCTGCCAGGCTGAATCGTAAAAGAACTGAAATAAATTTTTCAACCCAAATCAGCTACAAGTTGCAGAGGTGAATGGTTGAGAGGCAATCCAAATAAGGCTTTAGGCTTGTACAAATCACACTTAAAAAACCCTCCAGACAGATTTTAAAAATATATTCCTATTCATAACATAAAACAATAAAAAGTATGCAATGAAATTCGGAACCGTAATAAAACAGAACACTGGACATAAAAAGGTTAACATTTGGTCATTTAGTTGCATCTTGCGATAACAGAAAAGATAAAACATGGCTTGGAAAATATAATCAGCAGAATCATTTCAGTGAAGATAATATTCATTTTTTCGTTGTATGGTGTATCAAGATATTTCTTCATTCAGTAGCTTAGCGAACAGGATCCATGTTTAAAAACTATTTTTTTATGAATTTTCTTATTTTTTAAAATGTTTCGAAAGATTTAACTTGTCATAGATACTTATAAAATGTTTACTAAACACCACTAATATGCTTTAATATAAATCTGGGTATTCGTTTTAGATTTTGAATTTATTGAAGTTATTAAAACTAAATACAAATTTATAATTTCGCCAATTTTTTATGAAAATTCAAGGTCTAAATAAAAAATATTCCCCTCAAATAAATTATTCAGTTTATCATCAAAATAATATCCCCAAAATGTTCAAAAATATCTTTAAGTATTGATAAGGTAAAAATAGAAGAACATTTAAAAATTAATATACTAGAAACATTTTAAAAATTAAAAAAATATTTTGAGTCTATTATGAATATGTGATATAAAAAACATGTTTATATATTTTCTCACTATATTTGGCTGTAATGGCACAGACTAGTTGTTTTGCCACGGGCTCTAAAAGAACTAGTTACGACCCTGTTTTCTTCTAATACTTTAACGAATACTGACGATAAAAACTAAGGTTTATAAGAAAGTTTAAAAGGTATCCTATCAATAAAAATGGTAAAATTATGAGTAAAAAAATGTGGTTGGAACATTTTGAATGAATAATAAAGTTACTTTAAAAATAACTAATAGTTACTAAAATAATTAATTTATTAAATAGTGGCTAGGACTTAGTTACTTAGTGGCAAATCCCTATTTAATCCCAATTTAATCAAATCCCTATTTGTTCAATTAAAATTAAGGAGATTTATATTAAAAAATATATTTTTATTTTGAAAGATGATGTTGATAACGATTTTCTTCGGTGAAAGCAAAAAAGTATGTGTATGCTATAACTGTCATCAATAATTTTTAAATAATATTTATTAAAATTTTCGATTAACAAAAATCTTTTTCGAATAATAATATTTTAGGTATTAAATTTTTAATATTAGATGTAAAAATGTGTATTCCTAATAGCATTTTGTTGTCTAATATGTAGAAATTTATAATTCTGGGGGGGGGGTAAAAAAAGTTAAGAGCAGCTTAGAATTTTTTTCGTTCAGAAATTTTTGACTGATAAAAATAATAATTTATAGTAAGCGGGTGAAAAACTTATCATTTGCCTACGGTGGTAAAAATCTTTTGATGAAAATTAAATATTACTGCTATTCGTAGTTCCTCAAAATCGAAGGCATTTTAGTTATCCCCTATATAATAATAGCCTAAGTCATCTGTCCGTCTGTCCTCGAATTTATGAAGCGGTTGCACTTGGAATGGATAGGTATCCATATAGAGCGATTTCATGCAACGTCATAACGGCTTTAATGCCCTTCCCATTCATTTTTATGTTTACGATAGCCAATAAGGCGATTTCACGCAGTAGGGCAAATTCTCAAATTATCACAATTCTGGCTTTAGTTTCAAACGGAAGGGCAGTTTATTGTTTGTCTATTGGCTGTTGTAAACATGAAAATGAATGGGAAGGGCATTATAGTAGTTCGTGACGTTGCGAAAAACTGCCTTATAGGCAACCAATAATCTACACTTCTGTTTGAAATTAAAGCCAGAATCATCATAAGTTGAGACGTGCACTGCTGCGTGATATCGCCCTATTGGATTGTTGATGAGTTAGGGTTAGCAAAATTCAAAGTGAGTCTTTAAAACGTCCGAAACCTACCCCTTCCTCCCTATTTCAGTGTTTAATGCCATTATATCAAGCCCCATTTTCCCCAGTTAAGAGCAGGTGATTAAGTTTATCACATAATAAATAGGTAAAAATACATTTTTTTCTAGCATTATGACGTCAAACCTTTAACCACCTCATTTAATCATTTCTTTTTTTAAATTATTTAAATATCGTGTACATTATTTTCACACGTTTTACCACTGAACTTAGATATTGCGTCAAAAATTTTCATTTATATTTGGATTACATAATAGATTAAGTACATATGAGATAATTTAAAATTTAATCATCGATTATATTTCGTTGCAATGAAAACTTTGTCACCGGTATTAACAACCGATTCTTTTCCTAATAGTCTAAAAGTTTATTTCACGGACTAATAAATATATAGAGTTTAAGTTATACATCTTGAAAATTAAAAAGTTTGTTAATTTGTGTGTGTGTGTTTTTATACATAACCATACGGTTTGACTAAATGAATTCGATTTGATCCTAAACTGCATTCATAGTATCGGGAGACTTTAGAGGAATATGAAGATAAACAAATTATTGAGCCTGTATCAGATAATTCTCAGCCAAAAGACAAAGTGTCTCATAGGGTACTTTACAATTCTGGAAAATTAAAAATTTTACTGATCCCGTCATGTGACGGGCTATATGCTAGTTTAAAATATTTATGTATATTTATTATATTCAAAACAGCACAAAGTATAAATTTTCAGAAATACGAAAGAAATTGTGATTAACAATTCCTTTTTACAATTATATATTATCACTAAAAAGGAAATTCTAAAACTAGGTATTCAGTGTTTTTGAGAAAGCCGCGCGATCGGCATATTGGTTACAACTATAAGTTATTATACTATGTTATGTGGATTCAAATACCGCTTAAGGCTTGGTTGATATTTGTGTTGTCCTTTCATAGGGAGACAAGTTGACTTGCCCATATGGTACTAGAACAGTAAAATGGACAAAAATACCTGCGGCTTTCTTAAAAAAAAAGGTGTAAATGCTAGCAATAAAGGCAAGAGAGCCCTCATTGAAAACGGCATATATATGTGTGTGTGTGTGTGTGCATATAGTTTTGTAAGGAGTAATACTGATCAAAACAGGAGCCTTCGGAAAACTGCAAAATTTTCATATGAAACTGGTAAGATAACTCTGTTTTGATGCAGCACATGCTCTACACAGCTTGTGTTGATATCTTTCCTTTCTTATTTTAGCGGTAACTATTTTACCAATTTTGGTTTTTTTTTTTTAAATAATCCTTCCGTGAGATCGTATTTTTTAATTTTGAAGCCCTTGTAGTAAAAATATTAGATATTCAAAAATATTAGATGGTCCTGGTTGTAATTAAGAACTAGTATATGATTCTCTCCAGATAAAAATATTTTATTACTGTTTTATGATAGTTGCTATTGTCTAACAAATATATATATGAAAATATAGTTTTTTCTGTGATTAGTAACATTGAAATAATGAACAGGTATTAAAACCTAACCGGAAGTTTACGTAATTTTTAAAAATGGTATTTTTACTCGACCGGACAGTTAAGCCTTAATAGTTTACCTTCTGATTTTAAACCTTTTTACAGAGATATATTTTTATAGACGTATTACATTTTCCTGCAAATCAGATTTTAAAAAGAGTTAGTTTTGAGCGTCCGCGATTGACTTAACTGGGTTACAACGCCTCCATCAGCTTTTAATCCCGTGTTCTAAAACAAAAAGCCTCTCTTGACTTAGAAGAAAGATAGAATAAGTTGGAGCCTGCGGAGGATTTTATGAGTAGAGGAGGGGGCTTCAAGATGATTGGGAAAAAGAATGTTCAATGATGAAAGTATGCTTTGTGTGTTGTATACGATCAAGACATTTGTATATAGAGAGTTAAACAAAAACCATTTGCAATAGAATACATTGAACACTCTGTTGAAGTTAGGGTAATGGTATGGGATTGCACAGTCAACAGGGTCTTGGAGGTTATGCTTTATGTGTGAAAAAAAAATTGAAATATCAATTAATATTTCATCTCTTTATTCTGTATTTATTAATTTGACAAGAACAAAATAAAGGGGCAAAATACTGATAGAAGAGGATTTTATCGTCTACCAAAATTTAGTCTTTTCTCTATTCATTTAATTCAAAGTGTATGAAATAGGACGGGATTAATATATTTTCTTGGATGTCAAAGTAAATTGATTCAAGAGAGGTAAAATGTATAGGGAATAATAAAGACTAACAGATGATGATAGATTGAAAAAGTAAGAACTATGGAAGAACTGTATATCTAAGCAAAGATCACCATGAGTTAATTTAAACTAACAAGTATAATCAATTGCATGCTTAATTAATTGCATGTTTAAGCTTTAATAACAGCATGCAATTGATTAGACTAACAAGTATAATCAATTGCATGCTGTTATTAAAGCTGAAACTTTTATCATTAAGTAGTATACTTGTAAGAATCATTCTAACATTTTCAATTATACACTACAGCCGCGATTCATAAACTGGGTGCAATAATCAAGAAAAGTCGACTAAAAATAATGAAATTATTAAAGAAAGCATGAAGATACTTAAAAGTTAAAGTTTGAATTGTCTCCCCTCTTCAGTGCACCATTATCAAAGCGTGCTAAGAATTATCCCAATATTTATCTCAAGGTTTGACCAATCTTCAATTACCATGAGTTAACTTAAACTAACAAGTATAATCAATTGCATGCTGTTATTAAAGCTGAAAGTTTTATCATTAAGTAGTATACTTGTAAGAATCATTCTAACATTTTCAATTATACACTACAGCCGCGATTCACAAACTGGGTGCAATAATCAAGAAAAGTCGACTAAAAATTATTAAAGAAAGCATGAAGATACTTAAAAGTTAAAGTTTTGAATGGTCCCCCTCTTCAGTGCACCATTGTCAAAACGTGCTAAGACTTATCCCAATATTTATCTCGAGGTTTGACCAATCCTCGACAGCCGCGATTCTCAAACTAGCTTCTTGAAACCAAACAAATACACATTTATAGCTGTAATTTTCAACATTATGTACATAAGTATCAACTAATATGCAGAATAAATATTATCCAGATATCCAAGTTATTTGTTAGCAATAGCTAAAAATTTAAGTTACCAATGCAGAAATTTTATTGTAATTAATTTTTTTCAAATATTAAGTTTATTTTAATCTGTTTTTTATACATTCCCAACAAAATATTCAGGAACCTATTTTTCATATATGTAGAAAGTATTATTATAATGAGTAAAATTTTATAAATTCAATAAATATACATTATTTTATCAAACATTATAATATTTTAGCTTATATATATATATATATATATATATATATATATATATATATATATATATATATATATTTCTTACATTAACTAATTAATTTCTGATTACATTCTTAAAATATTTCTTGATTTAAAGCTTTGGATTATCACTTCTCATGGTAATGCTTTAAAAAAATGATATTTTTTAAATATATGAAATACCGAGTTCTTTTTAAAAACAGTCAACATCAGGCCTTTATATGTTGTTATTCCCTGAACTGGCGATTATTCTATAAAGTAAAGGACGGAGATTCGGAGAAAATTATGACTTACATCAGAGTTGTGAATCAGTACAGTAGGTTTTAATTTATTTGCAGTCGAGAAATTTAAGATCATAAAGAAACATGATATATCAAACATAAAAACAGGCGAATGAATGAGAAACTAACGAGATTGAGTCACACAGCAGATGACTTGGACAGCTGAAGGTGTTTCTTACTGTTCTATGAAAACACTCAGGGCCCGGATGCAAAGAAAATGTGTGTGGTAGCCCAAGTACCTTCATTATTTTATCATATACGAAATATGATAAAATTTTGTGATAAGAAAGCTTTGGAAGAAGAAGCTATTAATCTGGTGTTCTAATCCTAACACATGGCAATGAAATAGTTGGAGTTTCTGAAACCATGGTAAAAAGACTTCTCGGCGAGTCAAAAATGAAGTTATTTAAACTTTTTTGTATTCCAAAGAAGTAATAATATATACAGTGTTACCAACTGATACCTGCAAATCCTAAAGTTAGTATATTTTTGTATAATTTTGTAATAAGGAAGCTGTGGAAGGAAAAGCTATTATTCTGTTGTCCCGCTACTAAACACGTGATAATGAAATAGCCAGAATTTCTGAGACGTGATAAAAGGACTAGCCGAAAGTAAAAAAAAAAATTGAACATTTCAACTATGTTGTCTCCTAAATCAGTAATAACATATACAGTGAATACACATAAAGATAATATAACATGTGGTAATAACATATACAGTATTACCAACTGAATCCTGAAGACGTTAAAATTAATATAATTTTTAAAATATAAAGCAAAATAAAACTGAAAAATAAGTACATCAAAATATCCAGCTTGAGCCAACCAACCAAGGCCCCACCTCGCTAGTATCACCTTCTTGTCGATCCTGAATATATTTTGTGTACAGAGTTAATAAAAATATTCTATAATCCTTGTAAACATATTCCTGTTATGTGTAAGTGGGGTTTGCATTGAAAAAATTGAAAGAAATTAAAAATTTCGGATTTGGATGATTAAACTCATTAATAAGAATGTATGCATTCTAAAATCTAGTCTTGTCTTACGTATTTTGGAATGGGATGTTAATATTTTATATGTACTTATGCAATTTTACATCTTTAAGGAAACCCTCCCCCTTTTATTTCTAATGGATACAAAATTGAATTCCTTTTAATTTGTAGAATTCGAAGCCAATATTAGACTTGCTGAGGCGCTTAGCTATACAAACTAAGATGATCCCTACTGTTTTAAATTTCTAGAAGTGGCTCTAATGCCTGGCAAGCCGGACGTCCGGGATACCAAATTTTAGGGATTGCGTTTTGGTACCGTATTCGTAAAGTATTTCCTTTATTCGTAAAAAAAGTATGACAGCTTTTTACTAATTTAATTCTTTATAGCTTGGAAGCCAGGAACATAATAATTATTTCTTACTTTTTTATTAGAATTAATGGCAACACCAATTAGTGCTAGAAGCTGTTCATACATTTTTGCAACAAATTTGACTTCCTCCATGAATTTAAATTTAAGTGTTAAAATAAAAACATGACTGGCATCAATCTGGAATAGGGTTTAAATATAGTATATTGCAGTGGTGGGCAAATACTTTTAATCGCGGGCCGAAATGAAATTTTCAAAATGTCTCCCGGGCCGGAGGACTATACCGCGTACGCTGTGTACAAGCGAATGTTTTGGGTGGAGTTTTTTCCCCGACCAAGAATTTTTTTTTTGACAAAAACACTATAAGTATCATTTTAAAGCATTTGGACAGAAAAATTTGACAGTCAATAAAAGATAATAGTAATAATAAATTGTCTTACTTAGGTGTATATGCGAACAATTTGTGCCCAGTAAAATATGTCACGTAATTTTTAAAGAAATATGATCCATTATATTAAATTAATGGTCATTAAATAAATTAGTTAATGAAAGATTTTATTTTGATATTTATTTATATTTTAACGATACAAATTATTTTATTTTGATCATAGTTATTACATTTTTATGTTTATATTACATTTTGTAAATATAATAGTAAATAGAATTATAAAAAGAAAACACAAACATCAAACGTTAAAACAGAATAGTGTTAGTTAATGCGAAACGTGAAATCTGGAAAGTTCATTTAATATTAGTTCTTCAAAATTTGGATCCAAATCACTTGTAGCAATCCTTAATACCGAGTGTAGATTTTAGTCAGTAATTTGTGATCGATATTTATTTTTCGTGTAAATCATTAACGAAAAAGTTCTTTCACAAGTATATGTTGTACACTACGCATACAAATACTGTTGATTTAAACAAAATCGCGTATAAGAGATTAAAAAAATTGCATGCAGGATTTTTCAACGGGCCGGATAAAGTAAGCAAAAGGGCCGGATCCAGTCCGCGTTACGGCTTTTGCTCATCTCTGGTATATTGCATTAAAAATATTCAGTGCTTTAAAATGTCATTGGAAAAGAAACATGGATGGAATATTTTTGCGCTTTTCGTAGAAAAATTCTTTTTCAATTACGAAAAAAATGTGAAAAACGTGGTGTTCATTTTTCTACTAGTAAAACAAGTGACATAATTAATAAAAAAAATAGAAAAGAAACATTGAAGTTTATATTTGACTGGGAAAAAGGGAAAAAATGTACACCAGTAGGTATTAATTTCACATTAGCTGTATTAAAAAAAAAAAAAAAAATCCAACCTCTTAAAGATCGCCCCAAAAATTTTTAAATATCCGTAGGTACTATGAACAAAATTAAGAAGGTAATTCCTCAGCTGACCCAGGCTTTCCGCCCATACA